>CM065480.1:14123534-15323534 GCA_032873175.1 Leptopilina drosophilae | reverse complement strand
TTAAGTATCCCTTTTTTTAGTTTCGCTAGTTTGATTAACTTTTTATTTTATTAGGAAATTTTTAAATTAGGCATTTCAATGACTTTATTCGGTCTGAAAATGGGGTTTAGTTTATGGAACATTTTATGGTTATCGTTTATGGCATAATTTTTATTTCACTTGACTAGTATTTATTTGTCTTGCATTTAAATTGATTTTTTATTTTTCTTTTAATTTCTACAAACAAATACTTGACCCTTTCCAATAGACCCGAGTTACCACGAATTTTATTTTTTAACATATTATGTTTAATTGTTAATAGTTGGTTTTTCACCAACTCAGTCGCAGTGTCAAGAAAAAAAAAAAAATTAAAACCTTCTTTTTAAACACTAAGCAACCGTTATACATTGTTAAACATCTTTTTACTTAAAATCAATTTTTATCCGCTCCCATTCAGTGGAAGATTTTGAATAAGTTTTTAATTGTTTTTTTTCAAGCCAATAGAAAAACACCTGAAAATTCTTTAATAAATATTAAACTTTTCTAAAAGAAGTTCTAAATTTTTCCCATATCCTGAGTTTTCCGTGTATATATAATATAATATATAATATAAAATATATAAACATTTTATATTATAACAATCTGACGACAAAAAATTTATTTAATTAATATTTAATTTATTTTATTTATTTTTGAAGAAAAATAAAAAAAAATTTTTTATTTTTTTTTGTTAAAGCAAGTGGCATTAAGTATTTTAAAGAAGAGTAAAATTTTATGAAAATAAATCAGAGATTGTTTTCTCCCTTTAATTTTGTTACTAAAAATAAAACAAAAATTGCAAAAGAAAAAGCAGTGTAGTCAAACCTCTTGCTAAAGAAATTTGTCTGAATTCACTACCCCTAAAAGCAACTCTTAAATAATTTTTTATAAAGTGAAATATCTGCAGAAAAATATTTTAAATTTTATATGGACCATTGTCGTACACTAAGAAACCATACGAACAATCTAGAACATTTACCCACCCCCAAAAACATCCCTTGAATTTGAAATTGGTTCCTTACATTTATTAACAACTAAAAAAATTAAAACCTTCTTTTTAAACACTAAACAACCGTTATACATTGTTAAACATCTTTTTACTTAAAATCAATTGTTTATCCGCTCCCATTCAGTGGAAGATTTTGAATAAGTTTTTAATTGTTTTTCAGTTCCTGAAATACTTAATGGAAGAATTAAAAATGTGATGGTTGTTTTTAAGGGTGGGTAAATAGTTGTTTTTATGCAGAATGATGTTTCAGATTGTTTGTATGGTCGCTTAGTGTACGAGAATGGTCAATAAAAAATTTAAAATATTTTTCTGCAGATATTTCACTTAATAAAAAAATTATTTAAGGGTTGCTTTTAGGGGTAGTGAATTGAGACAAATTTCTTTAGCAAGAGGTTTGACTACACTGCTTTTTCTTTTGCAATTATCATTTTCTTATCCTCTGGAATTTTAATATTTTGTATTTTTAAGTTGTTGCACCCCTTTGAAAAAACACTCCCCCTGTTTAAAGGGTATTAAGTTTATTAATCGGATATGGGCTTATTTTAAGGAGCGTGAATAAATTTAATTAAATTAATTTAAATTTAATTTCTAATAATTTCGAAGTTTTCATCACATCAGGATTTTGCCCCACAATTTTTCAAAAAGTGCCAAAACCGCTGTTTTTAGAGGTTTCAACCCCACTTTTTCAAAAACTTGACGTGATGGAGCATTTTGGATCTCAGTTTCGTGTTCATGGCAAAATTTGCCTTCGGAGACACCTTGTCCCATTATTTATCCCGAAATGATGCAGGTCTGTTTAAATGGTAGAATTAAATGAAAACGGGAACTAATTTTGAAAATTTTGTTTCTTTATTTATTATTGTTTACAATATTAGATATATAATACATAAATGTTTTTAGTTGTCTTTTTTATTAAGTGATTTTAATACAATTTTTAAATATTTTTTTTAGTTCTACAAATTATCGATAAATGTTGCAAGTATTGTTTTAATATTTGTGTACGGAACCCGCCATTGCAGTGCGAGTATAACTTGCACTTGTTCAGTTTTTTTACTTAATTTACATTTATAATAACACATCAGAACACATTATAAACAATTTTGATTATTTATATAAATATTTATATGATTTGGTTATTTCAAAAAGATTTCTTTGAAATTTCATACAAATTTGTTTGAAATGTCAAACATAAATATTTGAAATTTCTTTTAATCACATTGTATTAATTTTCAAAAGAATAAATTGAAAATTTAGAAGAAATGTGTTTTAAAATTTAATAAAAAAATTTTTGTATTAAATTTAAAGAAGTTTGTTGTAGTTTTTCAAAATTGTATATGATAATTGCTTCAAACATTTTTGTATAAAATTTGGAACCACAATTTTTAAAAGTGTATAAGGTAAATAATTTACTGTAGTAGGGGAGTTTGCTGCGAGTTGGTCACTTTGGTAGTTGGACACCCCTTGTTTTCCGGAATTGCGGGTGATGATAAAGAAATTATTAAACACATAATTTTGTCCAATCAATGTTAATATTTATTATAATATAAAAGAGTGTGTTTCAATGTTCTACATTATTCACACCGGAATCTATAAATATGTGTCTTTTAAAGAAAGGAAAAACGGATGGGTACACATTAGCAAAAGGCAAGCGACAGACTGATTAGACGATGCACAGTATACAAATTTCAGGAATTGAAATTGATGTGCCCCCTAAATTATACAATCAAACTTCACCGAAGTAATTTAAAGAAAATTTAACTTTTGAATCTTAAACATTCCACCCGTCTTATTTGGAAAGCAAATGAAAAGAAATACATGATCAAGTTGAGAATAATAAATTGAGCCGCCCGCCATAGCGGATACACAAAAAAGTGATAAATGTAAGCTTATCTAGGACTAATAATTTAACTACTCATAATTTGGTAATAGGTCTCTTAAAGCTTGAAGATGCTCTCCGGACAGTAGCGACTCGCACCAGACCGTCTTTACCGGGATGAGTATCAATGACTCGACACAATGGCCATTTAGAAGGGGGAAAGCTTCATTTTTAAGAATAGCTAAGTCTCGATTTTAATTATTGGTTGCCTTTGCTTCCATTTTGGTAGCATCTGCAATGAACTTAGGTATTCTTCAGATCAACGTTACCAAAAATCCTGATGCATTTTTTGTACAAGATTCCAACGATCCAATCTGTTAGAATTAATTTCCAACAAGGACGGTTAGGGACAGTTTTTAAGGGTCCTCCTACAAGAAAGTCACCGGGAGTTAGAGCTGAAAGATCGGCTGGATTGTCGGAAATAGCTTGTAGGGGTCTTGAGTTCGAACAAGTCTCGATCTGTGCAAATAAGGTAGTAAGTTCTTCGAATGTCAATGTCGCATTAACAAGGACTTGTTTAAGGTGATGTTTCACGGATCTAACAGCTGCCTTCCAAATACCTCCATGAAGTGGTGCGCCAGGGGGATTAAAGCGCCAAGTGGTTCCGTCATTCGCGAAAGCGGTGTCAATTTCCTTAGAAAATTGAGAGACGGTACGAAATAATGATTTAGGGATACCTCGTCGACTAGCAAATCGACGAAATGCTGCAAGAAATTGAGCAGATGAGTAATTTGAGACTCTTTCTAAGTGTACAGCGCGAATTGCGAAACATACAAAGCCCAATATAACCCCTTTTTGAGAATGTTGTCTTCGTCCTGAACTAGTTCTTATTGGAACAGGACCACAATAATCTACGTCTGAATTTAAGAATGCTCGACTAGGTTTTACTCTATTAGACGGGAGATTCCCCATCTGTTGAGGGGAGACATCAGCTCGAAAACGTACACACGTAAGACATCGTTTTATCCTAGTTTTGACAGCTCGACGACCTTGAATAATCCAACAGAACCTTCTAAGTGTAGCTAAAGTCAGTTGGGTACCGTCGTGTAGAACTCTGTGATGACATTCATCAATGAAAAGATCGGTAATCTGAGATTGTCTAGGTAGGATTAACGGGTGTTTCTCATCGGTATCGAGTAGAGAGTGCTTAAGTCGTCCTCCTACTCGAGCAGTTTGTCTTCGTCTAAGAATGGTTTTAATGAAATTAGTGTACTTTTTTGGAAGTGAGAACGAAAGGCTCTTTTCTGAATACTTCTGACCCAAAAACACCATGTGGTGTCAATTTTCTTGTCCGAAAGAACTTGTGAAGATATATAATATTCCTCAGGAATTGAATTTTGAAATCTAGGTAAGCGAAAGAGCCAACGTCTGCACCATGCAGTGACTCGGAGTAACTTGAAAAGTGAAGATCCATGTGGAGAAAATAGTGTCCAAACGGGATCATTTTCATTCGTTATTTAGTGTACTATAATTTTTCGTTCTAAAATTTAATTAGGTTCTAACGTGGACTGATTGTCATCCCAGGGTTTAATTGATTGTGTAAGGCGTGGCGGGACAGACCACCAAAGTTTAAACATTTCCAACTCTTCGGGAGTTAAGCCACGTGTAGCGCAATTCGCAGGATTTTCGATGCCATCAATATGATGCCAAGTAGCCATAGGTAGTGTCGTTTAAATCTGACTAACTCTGATGGCTACAAAGGTTTTCCATATTAAAGGGGAGGCTCGAATCCATCCTAGTACGTTTGTACTGTCACTCCAAAGGTATATAGCGCTATTGTCTAAATGTAGTGAATTACGAACGTGATTGACTAAGCGAACTAAAAGCTGAGCTCCGCATAGGTCAAGCCTTGGAATACTAATTTGTTTAATTTGTGGCACTTTTGTTTTAGCACAAACGAGTTTGAAGGTGATTTGCGTAGTAGAAGTACATACTCGGAGGTAAACAGCTGCGGAATATGCAAGGATAGATGCATCTGAAAGGCCATGAATTTCCGTAAACAATGGGTTTGTGTGTGTTCCTACACGGAGAAAAATAAATAGTAATAATTACATTATTTTCGATGAAAAATTACTACTTTCAAGTAGTAATTTTGAAATTGCTTGAGAAATAATAAATTTTGCTTATTTTTCAAAAGACTTTTAACTTTTTTGAAAAAGTATAATTTACTTCAAGAAATCTAAATTTTATTAAAAGCCTAGTAATATTTAAAATGTTCAGAGCAATTATACTCTAAGTGAAGCAACTTTTATTACGAATCAGAGCAATTATTACTATTTCGTAAAGATTTTTACTCGGAAAAGTAGCAATCTGTACCTACACAATGACGCGCCTCACACCAACGGGCGAAACAAATGCCAGCACGCCTGCGCGTCTGTCCACGTCATGACAAAATAATGCTGGCGTAGACAGCTATATATTTTCTTGTCTTTTTTTTATAATTAAAAATAAAATAATCAGTGCGTCCAAAAAATATTTCTATAAGTATTTAACACTATACATGTATATTATCATTCATTATTCATAAGTTTCACTCTTTTATTACATTTATTCTTACAATTAACAACATAACATATCGGAAAATCTTAACATCTATACAGATTCGAACCCTACCTAACTTATATCTACACTGAGAAAATAAACGCTCAGATTCTGAAATGGAGAAGTTCAGCATCTGTACACCAAGTTGAGCGCAGCAGCAATGCCACTGTGGACAAATGCCGTACTATTCGCACCGCCGCCGTGCTTCAGAGTACGGTATACGTACTATGAACGACATCAACTGAATAAACCTAAAGAACGGGCGCTGACACCCATTTTACATGTCCGGTGTTTGTCACAGTACAGATTTTGTGCGTTTCTTCTCTCAGTGTAACAAAACCTTAAAAATCGAACACATTAATACTATGTCTCTCGGCTATGCAATCGCTATGGAAAAAATTTTCGGTTACTTGCATATATCTTTTTTCGATAAAGTGAATCATAAATTATATTTATTTAGATAAGTTACTTAATTAAAATATAAACATTTATAAAAATAGTAATAATAATAATAATAAATAGTTTATTAATTTAAAATTACTAATTTTAATTATTATATGTGACGAAGTAAATTCTCAATTGTTGTGGAATGATTGAAAATTCTGAATCGTTGCGCCATCCGTCGGAAAAGCCCCGAGTCGAAAGGCCCATTTATCAAGGTAATTGGGAAAAGCTAGCGCCGCCGGCTGACCTACTACTGATAGAGAAAGTAGGTAGTGCGGCTAGCTCACCGGAAAACCTGATAGATGGCAGGGCCAGTACTACTTTGGAAGAACAAGAAAAAGAAGAGGACGAGCAATGAGGGAAATCTTGAGACGCTACAGGTGTCCTGTACATTGGCCGCCATAACTGTTTTTCTATTCTACAGCACTGAGCGTACCTCAGCGTGGACGCGAAATTCAACCGTTTTGTTTTGTTTCTTTTCCGAGTGGAGATTCTCGTGTAAGTGAGAACTGGTGTGAGAGTTGAGCCGGAGGCTCATGAGCATTTTACTATAAAGTTAATTAGAGAAACAGACCTGAGGATTTCATAGATTGTTCATAGCCGAGAGTTCAGAATTCAATAGCCAGAAGCCGAAAATTTTTGAATTTTCAATTTGACAGAGCCGAATAATAATTTTTGTTGTCTGAAAATTGAGAAATTTGTTTGTCAACATTTTTTTGACAATGCCAGAACTTGGTTATTCATAAATTGTGAATAAATGACTGCCAAGTATTGTGTAAAATAAATTCATAGAGTGCCCTGGCAATTAAATTTAAAAATTCCTTTTTTCTTTTGAGACTACAAAAATTTCCTGCCGCGATTAAATTGTAAGTGACGAGAGTTTAAAATATTCTTTTTTTGACGAAAGCCAGTCAATGATAAATTCATATAAGAAATCTCCCGTAAACTTATGCCAAAATTAAATTTTTCTTTGAGCACATGTTAGACCGGAAACAAAATTTAAAATTAGTCACTTAACTGTAAATAGTGCGCCAGTGGTAAAAAAAACTACTCGTCGGGACATTTAAATTTCAGCAGCCGAGAGAAAGTTCGCGCGCGCCAGGAAAAGTAGCTCAGTAGTAGTACTAATAGCGGCTACAGGGAGAGAGAGAACGAAAGAGAAGAAGACATAGAGGGAAAGTCGAGCTACTAGTCTGCCAGAAAAAAAAGAATTTTAGAAAGGGGCCCCGTGAGCGAGTACGTCCTTGCACTTGAAGTAATACAGGGCCGTATATACTAGTTGT
Organism: Leptopilina drosophilae; assembly: GCA_032873175.1. Classification (NCBI taxonomy): domain Eukaryota; kingdom Metazoa; phylum Arthropoda; class Insecta; order Hymenoptera; family Figitidae; genus Leptopilina; species Leptopilina drosophilae. The sequence goes on along the minus strand of CM065480.1, from coordinate 15,316,363 downwards.
GCAACCCCTTAAAATTTTTACAAACTCTAACTTAGAAAAATTCTTTGATTTTTTTTTGAAATGGCAAAGGCAATTAGCGAGATGGAGAATTGCAAAAACAGAATGGTCGAATTGGTGAAAGTCCCGCGCGTGAACCAAGCATGAGAAACAATAACAGATATACCTGTGGGGCAACTAGTGACGAGCCTTCTACAGTACCAATTGTTAATCAACGGGTCGTCACAAGTCTTAAAAGAAAGACTACTGAGAGCCGAAATGAGAATGGCCTTGACGGATGCATATGACGTACCGTTTAGTGAGCGTTACGACCTTGGGAATTCAGATAAAACGTTCTTATTGGAAGCCTTCCCAGAGGACAATGAGAGCCCGTTTCCGAACGTTACGTGCCGGAGGGGCGGTCGAATTTCATTCGCGGATGACGAGGAATCAGATAGTGGGGAGAGCCAGACTAGTGGGAGGAGTAGTGCCGATGTGGGGCATATTAAGGGGGGGGGAAGATCGCAAAACGAAATTACGTACAGCAGACGGAGTCCGACCAACGTTATTTCGACTCCGCGATTCACACCCGCACCACTAGTCATAACAACAGCAAGCATGACCACTACTTCCCCCATTATCACTAGTGCTCAAATGAGCATGACAACGAGCACGATTATGACAGCCCCACATACCCTACAGTCGGCAACAATGGCGCCGAATGTTCAAAACATGCACGACGCGGCTGCGCATTTGAGCTTGAAACATACGTGTATTGGTTAACAGACCGAGGGAAGTATATATCTAAATATTTTCCTTTATTTTGATTTAAAAGCCCACTGTACGGTTAACTTCTGAAAACCCACGTGTTTCTAACATGAGAAATATCTTATACATGTGTATTAAATATTTCACATTCTTATGTAATCTGAATAGAAAGAATGTCTTTGTATAAATTTAAAGAGACATTATTTCCTAAATTTAAAGATCCTCTAACAATGAGGCACGCGCCAAACTATATCAACTGATAAGATCTGTTTTGACAACATATAGTAATATATTATATGAATGAAATCATGCAATTCAAATTTCTCTTTAATATTATATTTTATTTTTGAGAAAATTTGTCGCTTTATAACCAAATTAAAGGAATCTGCTCCAATAATTATTCGGTAATTCAGCTTTTATTCTTTCTAAATTATCCACTACTAAATAAGATAATTTTGTTATCTTTCTTTCGTAGGATAAAATTATAAAATATAAATTAATAAATTAAAAATTAAATAAACACAATTTTTTAACTATAAAGAAATCTTTTCTTATGATATAGTTCATTTAAATAAATAATTTTGTAAGTTCGGTTGCTATGGTCTATATGAATTGACTCAGTAATTAATAAAAATAAAAATAAATAAAATTGTTCATTCACCTTCGTAAGTATTCTTCCTTCTTTCAATAATATCAATAATTACAATTCGTAAATTATGTTCCAATTTAGACAAATCTAGAAACAAAAATTAAATAAAATTTAATAATAAAATTTTTATAAATCCTACCTACAAAAGGTCAAGTTTTCCCTATTCCCTATATTAACTATTCTATTAATAAATAAATATTCTTTAAAATTATAAATTTTCTAAATTTTGATTTATTTTAGATATGATAAAATTATAATATCGAAAAATGATCAAAATTTGTTCAATTTACATAATAAAATCTATTTATTTCTCTGAAAAGTTAACTAAAATAATTAATTCAAATGAATTAATTATTACCTATCATAAATAATAGTTTGGTGGTCTGGGATCAATATTTATTGAATCTTTCAAACTGCCACATCGATATAGCCTATTACTATATGAACGCAGCTCATAAGAATATTCAATAAACTTACGATTTGCTCTTGTTATCCCTTAAGGTTTTAGATTATGAGGTAGTAAACCAATTTCTTGGTAAATTCCCCAACACTTCCACCAGGGCTTGACTTTGTAGATATTTTTTATTTAATTACCAGGTAATAAATTGTAAAACAACAAATTCCTGAGTAATTTTTACGATTTGTAAATGTGAGTATAAATGTATGTTAAAAATTGTAAAGTTCAGGTCGTAAGTTGTAAAACAACGAATTCCTGCGTTATACAATTTTTTTAAAATATCAGTGTAATGTAAAAAAAATATCAGGTAGTAAGTTGTAAAACAACGAATTCCTGAGTATTTTTTTTATTGTAAAGTTCAGGTCGTAAGTTGTAAAACAACGAATTCCTGCGTTATACAATATTATAACAATGTCAGTGTTACTGTTTAAATAATGTGTATATTACAATTAATACTTACAACACCAGGTAGTAAGTTGTAAAACAACAAATTCCTGGGTGTCACAAGTACAGTTTTTGAGTTTATACTTACGTACCTTTGTGAACAGAGTAGTCGAAATAAGAGAACGAGAGCTTCGATCTCGCTGTTTATATACCAATTTGGAGACGCTATGGAAAATTCTAAAACTCTCTAGAATTGTCTAGAATTTTCTATAATAATAATATTCGCCCTTAATCTCTTCCGGTTAATACGAAAAATCCGCGCGACTTCCGTTTCGCGAGACTATCTCTCTTCCTATTCACGGAAATTCATAACGCGTCATACTCTTTCAACCAATAATATTTAAATTTTTCCCATAAGGACAGAGATATATTTTCTCTCTCTCTTGTCTCCGAATTGTCTACCGTTTACCCACAACAATACTATTGCGTAACTGTCATTTATTTCCATCTCTAATTTTATTTTATTTCTTAGAATTTAAATAAATCTTCAAATTATATACATTTATCAATTTAACTGTTTCTTATAATATTTATTATTTTTTTTACTATTTATTAATATAAATTTTATTATTGCTTTATTTATTGAAACCTAATTAAATAATTAATAACTCAATTATAATTACTAAAATCCATACTAATTTTATAAAACTAAATATGCAATTCTATATGAAAAAATATCCTTATATTTAACTCTATATAAATTATGCATAAAATTTATCTTGTCTTGAAATAATTTCCAATTTCTTCAAATATGAAAATTTCTTATCTTTTTCTTAACCTTGGCCTTGAATCAGCTGTGCTGTTTCCATAGGTTTTCAAATATCTCTTAGTACATTTGTACTCTATTGACCTTATTTTGAATTTCTCACACTTTAAATTCAACTGAAATATTATTTCTCATTCTATAAATTTTATTCTTATTTTAAATTTTTATTTAATATTTATCTATAAATTTACAATTTATTTTTATTAAAATAATTTTTAACAATTCAACTTTTGACTATTGAAATACCGTTTCAAGCTTAACCCTCGAAATAGAACGATTAGTGGGGTACGCCGATAGACTAGAAAGCCTCTATAGAGGGGAGGGGAATGGGACTGTCAACAAAGCCATAGTAGGACAGCAGCCGGCAATGGTTTTCAAATTTCCCACCACCAGGAATCGAGGATCAATTCGCCCCAAAGACCTTGGAAAACCGCCGAGTTCTCGCGTACACCCAACACAGGTGAGCGGGTGAAACCCACCACAGCCTTGCGAAACCCATCGAGCCAAAGTAGTATGAGTGAGGTCCAAGGTCATTAAAACACTAAAGGACTGGGACATAAAATTCTTTGGAGACGACGACAACGCCGAGAAATTTCTGGAGCGATTTAAGGATTATAAGACTTGTTCAGAATTCTCCGATCGAGAAATTTTACAGGCACTGCCAACCATCCTGCAGAAAACCGCCAGTAGTTGGTTCAGATCACTACGCCGAGAAATCACTTCGTGGAGATCGTTCCAAAGGGCGTTCAAGAACGAATATTTAGTCACGGTCGACGACGATGATGTGATAGACGAGTTAAGAGCCAGAACGCAGGGAAAGGGGGAGGAAACTTCCGCGTATCTAACCAGTGTTAGACTAATATAGGGTCACATGAAACGACCAATTAGCCAAAAACAACAAGTTAAGATTGCTTACAAAGGTCTAACACCAGGATACAGGCGGCAATTAGAAGGAATTAACTTGGAGTCGTTAAGACAGATGAAAAAGATAATGCGAAACTACGAGAAGACAAAGGACCTAGACGACAGATACGCCCCACCACTACCCAAAGAGAAGATGCGTTTCCCAGCAGCAGCCATGAAAGAGAAGCAGAGCGGCCATAAAAACTTCAAGAGTGAAAAAGTGGCAGCACTAGAGAAGGAGTCAGAGTCGAGTGAAAGTGATTACTCTACAAAAACAGAGAAGCCGAAAAAAAGAAGAAGAAGAGCGCAAAGAGTAAGATAGAAAAGAATAAGCCAGAAGAAAAGAGTGTTGAGGCAATCAGTCCAGCAACAACAAGTCAAAAGCCAGCAGTGGTTCAAAGTCAAGTTGCCAGTAGCGCACCACCCCAAACAGTGCAAATGCCAATGCATTTTGCCTAACCAATGGCTTATCCAGGGATATTTCCGAATGGGATGAAACCAAATTACCCCAGGCCAAATGGTCCTAATGGACATAAGTCGAGGCAAAATGGTACACAGGTTCAAAGCACGACTAAGGAATTTGTGGGGGCATGTTTTCACTGCCAAACTATAGGACATAGGGCCAAAGATTGCCCTCAGAGAATCTGTTTCTCTTGCCAACAACAAGGGTATTATTCAAATCAATACTCTCGGAGGCCAGCCCAAACAGCAGCGTGTCTAGTATGTAAGAGACCAGGATGTAATTTTCTAAATTGTCCGAATTGTGTGACAGTCAGAGCCGCTTCGGGAAACGTTGTGTGGAGGCACAGAGCAATCTTGTGCCCCCCTCCAACCTAACAGAGTAGTAAGAAATCCTGTTAAAATATGTAGAGCCGAATTTCATGAGCCGGGTACCGGAGAAAGTCGAGCCGAATTTCGTAAGCCGATGGTCGTAGAAAGTAAAACCGCATTTCATGAGCCAAGTGACGTAGAGAGGAGAGCCGAGAATATTAAGTAAATTAGAAAAAGAAAGCGAGAACATAGATAGATTCGCGCCTAGTTGTAGTTGGGTAAAAACGGAACAAGAGTTTGAATTAGAGAGAGAGAGAACTATTGTTCTCTCTAGGGAACGTTTAGAACCAGTCATAGGTACGGACGACTTATCCAAAGAGAAAACGTTCAAATTCATGCCAGAGAGAAATAAAGGGCGGTCGAGTGAGAAAAACTCACTCCACCAGAAAGAGATAGAGAAAAGGACCGAAGAGTGTGGGACAAATGGTACGGATGTGATCCTGGTACCTATAGTCCAGATGAGGGGAGAGGCTGTGAGAGTCACAGCTGACCCAAACCTAAGCGATGGAGAGGACATCGATGGATCTAGACGGAGAATAGCTACTTCTTTGACATGACAATCGGCGACCGCCATTTCGAAGCACTTTTTGGCCCTGGTGCGATGATTTCAGTAATTACCACCAGAGTGGTATCCAACCGTGTGGAACAGTGGTAGGGAGGGCGACCGGAGGTATCACTGAAACAGCCGGAATCCTGTACCTTAACATAGTGGTCGACGGACATGCTCAACGTTTCGGAGTCAAAGTTATAACGTTAGGAGGGAAGTTCCATCGTACTTGTCATTTCTACTAACAGACCAGGTGACGGAGGATCCGATGAGAGCCGAACTAATGGACCAAGGTGAGCAGCCAGAAGCTGAAGTAGAAGAGAGAGAGACGAAGGTGCAGTTGGCGGAATAATGGGGCCAAATATACCGTAAGCCAATGGGGGGACATCAGTCCGTTGGAGGCTAGACCAGAACCTCCAAAGCCAAAACAACGCCCTGACGGAGCCGGAGTAGTAGAACCGTACCGTTGGCCAGCAGACAGGCGACCAGAGGAAAGTATGGAAGCCTACGAAAGCCGCCTCGCCGAATTTGATCGTTTCTTACGTCTCCAGGAGCTCTTAACGTCCGTATCGTTGGAATAACTACGTGCTGCCCAGAGGAAAGCTGTTGAGGAGAAAAAGCGCCCTGTACTCAGAAAGAAAGATCTGCAGAGTGGGGAGCCCGTCCAGAGAGCCCAGCGTTCACACTCGCCGCACCCAGGGCCACCAACCAGATCCGACAAGGAGACCGGCACGAGACCTAAGGACTTACCCAGAGCCGACCGAAGGGAGAGACACCGTGAACGGGACATTGTCCTGAAGACACGGAAGAGGGGGATTCTTTTCGGAGGCTTGAGAAAATACTCACAGTAGAAGACCTGGACCCACCTCCTTACTGTTGCTTCAACTGTTGGAGACGGGGGCACCGAGCGTTAGACTGCAAATACCCCATACTTCACATTTACTGCCAAAATTGTGATCGACGTAAGGTGGAAATGCAAGATTGCCCGAGGTGCGCCTAAGCCTATTGCCGTTTCAAAGGTATTCAGTGGTATGGCGACGACGACTCCGATAGTCAAGGTAAGAACATCCTGTCCCTCGAGCCGACTGAAGAAGACAGGGAGCCCACCAACGATGCTTCACCCGAACCAGACGACATCGACGACCTGGGAGAAGAAGCCGTAGAGCCATCGTTATCAGAAAAGGCGACGCTGATGCCGAGACAAACTACGGACCAGGAATCCAGTGGCCAGCAAGCTGACTTCCGAGGAAAGAAGGAAGACGATGATCTGGTCGAAAAGATCATACAACTGACTAAGGCGTTGGCAGGACTCCCAGCTTCAACAATCGACCTAGCAGTTCGTCAGTTGTTGGAGGAGAGGAAGAAAAGAAAAGGGGACCGAAGAATAGAGTAGGAAAGCCGAAAAGAAAATGAGAGCAGAACAGAACAGTAGAGCCGAATAGAATATGAGAGCCGAACAGAGTAGGAGAGCCAAATAGAAGATGAGAGGCAAACAGAGTGGGAGAGCCGAATAGAAACTGAGAGCCGAATAGAATATAAGAGCCGAACAGAGTCAAAGAGCCGAATCACATGTATGAGAGCCGAATGAAGGAGTTAGGAACGACCAAAGCTTTCATGACAATGACGGTCCTATATAAAATACGGTCATGGGGATGGGATTGTGACGAAGTGAATTCTCAATTGTTGTGAAATGATTGAAAATTCTGAATCGCCGCGCCATCCGTCGGAAAAGCCCCGAGTCGAAAGGCCCATTTATCAAGGTGATTGGGAAAAGCTGGCACGGCTAGCTCACCGGAAAACCTGATAGATGGCAGGGCCAGTACTATTTTGGAAGAAGGAGAAGAAGACGAGTTATAAGGAAATCTTAAGACGCTGTAGGTGTCCTGTACATTGGCCGCCATAACGGTTTTTCAACACTGAGAGAAGTCCAGAGCTTAATAGTTCCCGCTAGACGTCGCTATAAGCTACTCTGCTTGTCGCGTTTGATATGTCTCGAATTTAGGGCTTAGACACCCCGAATCGGTCAAACATTGTTCCCGCATGTGAGAGACAACTCATGGCCGAAACTAAAAGTTGTAAGTAATCCCGCTTCGGGACGTTCCACGTTTTTTATCGGGGCTTAAGACGTCCCGATTGAAGGTTCACATAAGAACATTCAAAATGATCACTTAAGCGTTGCACGGGACGTATTAGTTCCCGGACTTCTCTCAGTGTATTCTACAGCACTGAGCGTACCTCAGCGTCGACGCGAAATTCAACCATTTTGTTTTGTTTCTTTTCTGAGTGGAGTTATTCTCGTGTGAGTGAGAACTGGTGTGAGAGTTGAGCCGGAGGATCGTGAGAATTTTACAATAATGTTAATTAGTAAAACAAACCTGAGGAGCGTAATTAATTCGTTTCATTTAGTGTTGAAAACTCCCTTGTTCTTTCCCCTTGGATTTTGCCGATACCTCCTAGGGAGCCGTCCGCCAAAGAGGGGTAAATCACGAGGAGAGCCAGAGAGTAATCATAGTGGGTAAGGCATTTTGCCGATACTGTACCAGTCGTGTCTCGACGTTGATAAATTCTGCTTGACAATCGTTCGAGCAGAATCTCCTTTGAGTGAGAAAGAAGCTCAGAGATCTTGTGATTTTGTCAGTTATTTTATTTATTTTATTTTTTTATTTATGTGTTTTTTTATAAATCAATTAGTAGTTCATTAAAAATTAATTAATTAATTATTCAGTGATTATACATGAATTACATGTTTTAAAAATTGATAAATAATTAAAATGAATATATAGGAATTAAAATTAAATAACTTAATTAAACATTTTCTTTGTTTATAAATTTATTTAGAATATTGTATAAAAAAAAGTACACTTAATGAATGTTATATCGAACATTTGCGACTTAATAAATATAAGATATGTAAAAACTATAAAATACAAAATAGAAAATCTTAAATTAAAACCATTTTTGGCAATGTACTCTTGACTATTTCCAAGACATGTCATAAACGTGATTTTTACTTGAGATACATTTTCCCATTTAAATAAACTAAAATTGGAGTCACATCGAGTAACTGTATACGCTTGAAAGTGATCATGAAAATAACATTCAATGGTGCTAATAATCACGTTTAAATCACGAACTTTATATATGATCAAGTGAAAAATAAAGTAAAACTCTGGTTCATCTTCGTTAAAATTAACTAAAATCATTCCTGGCTTAACTACTTCTCCATTCAAAGAGATCCAAGAAGTAACTAACAAATTTTCAATTCGCAAGTCATTTGGCAAAATTTCTACAAACGAGTCGTAATTTTTCAGTTTCGAAGAATAAACACTTTTCACGGGACCTTTAGTGAATGCGTGGTTGGTATCATTTGGCTTTAAAAATTCGTAATTTAATTTCATCTGTTCCTTTAGCGCGAATGTATATAGTATATATATAGTATATATATTGGTCGAGAGAGTGAAACTAAAGATACTATTTTTCCGGTTCTGTGCTTTCGTTCGAAATTCATGCAAGCAACATGCCACAATGGACATAATAATCGCATTACTCTCGGGTAATGAATAAGGAAGAGGTGCTTTGATTTAAAGCAATTTGGAAATAATTCCTGCAATACAGTTAGATATTCTTGTATTATCTAATCTAAGAGCTCAACGCAACAGAATTGACAACACTTTGAACTCACACATAATGTTATGTGCTGCAAAAGAATTATAAGTCACTAATGTTTCGAATCTTCAGGTACCAAATGACGAATCATCGTTGATAAATTGCGACTTAAACACATCATTTCACTTGCTGACATTGAAAATGTTTGATTTTTTAAATGAGTATCTTTCAATTCAGGTGGCATACTTTGCTTGTCATGAAAATTAAAATGAAAACCTTTTAAAATCGAATTGAACTCATCTATTGTAAAATAAGGATTTGGTTTAGTAATAAAGCAGTACAAAATTTTACCCAAATCATAAGGACCAATACCCTCTAATATGTCGTGCATCAAGTCAACTACAATGTTTTCTACAAAATGAAAATCTGGCAAATCATTGAAAACACTATCTTTCGATATTCCTGTTGGATTGGAACTTTTTTTATGGTATTTTTTCTATTTTCTGTTGTGAACTGATCTTTATATCCCAAAGTATGAAGAATAGGTGGAATAAATGTTCCTTTTTCTTTAAAAAATTGAAATCGTTTATATTCAGTATCAAAATTTTCAAGTGAGCTTTGCAATTTATCAAACATGTCACAATTTTTTCGAATTTCACTTGGGTCATCGTTTAGCAACTCTAATCTTGTTAGAACCGTATCCCGCAAAATATTTATAACTTCTAAATTAAAAAATAACTTGAAATCATTAATAAACATTTGAACTCTTTTTCTAAGTAGATCAGTGATGTAATAGATAGATGGCAATTAGTATCGTCATTAAGAAATTAAACATGTCATTAAACTTATTTTTAGAATTTTTCATTATCTCATCATTAGCGTAATTCAAATCGAAACCATATTCAACTTCTTGCATTTCATTTTCAATGTCATCATTTAGTGAATTCTTTTCAAGAAGTGTGTCTGGTGATAAACTAGTATTCAAATCATTACTCGGAACGTTATCAAAAGTTTGATTTTGATTTACAAAATTAAATTTGTTAAGATTTATTGAAATAGTTTCCGATGAACCCTGAAGATTTAAAGTTGTAGAATTTGTTGATTCATGGTCTCTAACTCTATAATTACGAAAAGAATGAAATACTGAAAAACTGAAGTTACAATCTGTTTCAGAGCATCTAAAAATTGACAAATCAGAATGTGCAATTTTTATATAAGTCAACAAATCCTCTGCTTTCTACACTTTCGTTACAACTACAACATTGAAATAACATGATGATTTTTTTAAAAAGCTAATTGCGGCCCAAACTAAAAATTAGACGAAAGCTTATTCAATAATAATATAAATTATTTTTGACGCCTTCTGTTCATAAATCTAAGATTTGTGAGACGTTGAAAATGTTTAAAGAAATATCTAAATCACCGGCTTAAATAAAAAGCCATTGTTTATATCAATTTAAAAACTTACTTTGATGTACTCATAATACTTAAGTAAACGCTTTTTTTAAAATCTATTACTTTTGACGTCTTCTATCAATAACTCTAAGGTCTGTGAAACGTTAAGAACGTCCAATGGTATATCATAACCAGCGGCTTGGACAAAAAGCCAAGAATTTAAAGCAGCTGGCGGGTCGGGACAATCGACAGTGTAACAAATTTTGAAAGCAATATCGATTGCATCCATAGTATTTTTTAAACGATACCTTATATTATTAATAATGACGTAGGCATCTTCTATTTCGGTTAAAGTTCCAATGAGAATCGGCAGTGGCTGAAGAGGTAAATTACTTTCACTATACTCTTTTCTCTTCCATTCCACAATTGTCTCAATATTTCCAACATTCTGTAATATACAAACTTCTCATTAGTTATATGCAAACTATAAAATATTGTAAGATTTGTAACAAATAAAAACTCACAGGCACAACAAGAAAAAATGATTCTCTACTTTCTAGCAAAGTAGCTCTACGTTTTTTTTACTCTTTGCTTTTTGATATTCGACACTTTTCGCTGATTTTCTGGTACATCGACGTATGCCCTTTGTGTCAAAAGAGGAAGCAAGTACAAAATAATTGCATCTTGATTGCCTATAACGTTAAATTTATAACTGTTGAAATATTAATTATTTATTTAATAAATATATTATGTAGATTTACATACTTATATCTAAAAAGCTTAAAGTTTTTAATGAAGCTAAATCATCAGAATTATGATTTTTGCAATTTTTTAACAATTCTTTTAGCTAAAAAAATGTATATATAAGAATGCATTTTAAATATTTAATTAATATACTATTTTGTATAAATTTTAAAATCGTTTATATTGAAGATTTATTCTATAACAATTTATATCCAGTCTCACTGGCTAAACTCGGAAATAAATTTAAATATTCTTCCATTCTTCAATAATTTTTGACGAGAATCAAATGTTTCACTCCAACAAAGATTAATTCTTTCGATTGGTTCCACGTTTTCTTTTAGCCACTGTATTTAATTTTCTTATCTGAAAAACATTGTAATTAATTATTTATTATTAAAAAAATATTACAATTTGCAATAAATTTTCAATTAGATCTCACTTAAAATCGTATATGAATAATTATTTATTATATTTTGTTGAATAAAATATTTAACTGTATACCTGATGTATTATCGTTCAGTCCAATTTCAAAGCTGAGCGTTTTTCACATTTAAAAATTGCTTTATTCGCTTTTGTATAAAAAAATTTTCTTCTAGATATGCTGCAAATAAAAAAATATAAACAATTATAAAATGAAATTATTGTTAAAAACAGATTAACTTACACAAATTTAGATAATTTTCCATCTTCACTTTCAGAAACGGCCTTCTCTACTTCAAATTTTATAATTTTTCTCGCAAGACGATCTGGCTTTTTCAGTCTCGTATTTGGCGACTTATTATTTGCACAGAGAATTGCACGACCTTCTACAGTTCAGCAATTCCATGTGAAATGATCAACTATTTTCGTCATTGTTAGCAATTTTTTTGAAACTTTTTTCCTTGTAGCTATAAGGATAAGATATGATAAAGTGAAGACGATTTTGAAAATTTTTGAAAAAATTTTGAAAATTTATTTACTAATTTTTTTAATTAAGATAACTTCGGTTATTTTCGAGAAATCAACGAAAAAGTCTATGACGCTCTGTTGAGACTGACGCGCTTACGAACGCATGCCCAAGAAGTTGGCAACGCTATTTCATTTTTTGTTAACAAAATTTTGATTAAACTAAGAAACAAATATTGTGCTACATCTAGCAAACGATAACAAATATTTAGCTGGAAAAAAATTTAATTATTTTTCAAAAATTTTTTAAAATGTTTCTTTTATATTTTTATTTTTTTGAACATTTTTCAAAAATTAAAATTTTTTAAAAATAAAATTTGTGCTTAATTTTGCTCAGTCAGCACAATAGAAAAGGTTTATAACAATTTTTTAAAAAGTTAAATAATTATTTTAAAATAATCATAGGAGAAATTTAAGAACAGTTGGTCACCTCCATCATTTAACAATATTTTAAAGTTTGATCATCCAATTTTTTTATTTTTAAATATTTATTTAGGGCGTTCATGTTCTTATTGTTTTTACAAGGACTTTTAAGAATAGTATAGTTAAAAAATGTTAATATATTTTTTCTTTTTTTTACTTCAACTTTAAAAAGAAAAATTTGCATGAAATTTAGATAAAAAAAATACAAAGCTTTTTGTAAAATGAAGCATTCTGGTAATTGTGAGCCAAAATTTATTTTAAAGTATGCAGGTACATGATATTAAAATAACTCATAGGGATAATAGTAATTTAACTAAAACAATTCTATTCGTTGCAATGTATAAGATAGAACTGTTGTAAACCTGATGTAAAATTGTTATAGACTTTTATTAATGTGCTCGCTAAGCACAATTCAGCATAAATTTTATTATTTAACTTTTTGAAACAATCGTTTAAGACTTTATTATTGTGCTCACGAGCATAATTTGGCACAAATTTTATTTTTTAAAAAGGTTCAAAAAATGTTTTGAGTCAAAAAGTGTGATTTTCTTTAATGGTTATTAACTTTTTGAAAAATTGTTATAGACATTGCTAACAATGTCGAAAAATAGTTGATCATTTCATATGGAATTGCTCATTTAATTTTTAAATTCTTTCTAAATTCTATAAAAAAAAAGAAATAATTTTTTATTACATTATTGTGACTCATATGAATAATAATATTTAATTTATGAAAAAATCATAGAGAAATTTTTAAAACAAAACATCTTACTACGGTGGCGACATCATCATCTGAAATTATTTCGCCGCAATCTTCTTCAAACTGTGGTCTATTTACAATAAGTTCAACAGAAATATTTCCAGTTTCTCCACTGGAAATAGAAGCGGTTGAATAGCGGCATGTCTCTTTATTTATTATTCTGTCAGGTACATTTTTTTACTGGTGTAGAATGTACTGAAGAGGAATGAATTTCGAGATGCGTATAAGCTAAACTATTTAGCGGTCAAGAAACATTTGCCACAACCGATGTCGCAATGGTATTATTAAAGTTTGCTGAATAATAATCGCGATTTTCTGGAGGAAATATAAATGATGGAGAATTTGGATTCTCCCAGTGCGACATTTTTATTTAAATTCCTATAAAAATACACATTTTTATACTTAAATTCGATACAAACTGATTTGAGTAAATAAACTTATAACCTATTCGTTTTCAAGTATTATTTATATTTTTGAAAAGAAACCTATTAAAGTTGTTTATTAAAATGGAAATATTAAACGTATAATTTAAGTAAGATCTGTCTCTAAGAAAGAATATATTTCGACAGGTGTTTCAAAAACAAACACAATCGAGGTTAACAACCGTAAGGTGTCAATTCACGGAAATTTTTTTTACGCAATTTTTTTTCACGGAAAAACAAAAAACAGTTGAATTTTAAATTCAGGAAAATTGTAAGAAAAGCTTTAAAGTCTATTCTTGTTAATTTATAATTGTTAATTATTTTTTAAATTATACATCTTTTTATTAATACGCGTTAAATTCTAATCAATGAAAATACAGAAAAATAAATGTGCACAACAAATTCAAGGTTAGTTAAAATTTTATTTTCAGTAAACATACTTATTTTGAATAAAGTGCAGAATAATTTTAATTAATTATTAAAATAATTAAATTAAATAAATCAAATTAAAATGAAATGAAAAATAATAATTAAATGATAAATAAAATAATAACAATAATTATTTATTTAATATTTTTTTAACATTTTTCTCTTATTGTAATTTATTTATTTAAATTTAAAAAATTGTGCAAGTATTCAATTATTATTTGAATTGTTCCTTTTGAATTGATTATTTTTAAAGATTAAAATTACAACAAAATTTTTCTTCTTTCAAATTATTCAAAACTAAATTTTTTTCAATGTCATTTTATTGAAAATATTTTTTTTCAGTCTACGAGAAATTATTGAAAAATTTGGTTGCTGTTGTGTTATTTTCTTCTAACTCATTCGCAATTTAACGAATTTAATTTTTGCTCACAATCAAGAAGAAATTTGTATAGCTAAATAATAGCAAAAATCATACAACTGATTCAAATTAGCGTATACCCAGATTTGTTTCAAATTGGCAAATGTCCGCCTTGTGTAAAGTTTGCGCAGCAAACTTGCTCAAAGTTTTCACAGAAAACTTGCAGAAAAGTTGTAACAAACTTGCAGTAAACCTTCTATAAACTTAAAAAATTTCCACAAAAACCTTGTTGTATTCAAAATGTACATATTTTGTCAAATGTTATCTTCCCTCCCAGGAAAGGTGACAAAAGATAATGCGCAGCTCTATATGTCACAGAAAACTACTGTGCAGACATTTTAATTAACTTTGCCACGCAAGTTTTCTGCAAGTTTGATCCGCAAACTTTGCACAATGCGAACGTTTGTCAATTTGCTGCAAACTTGCATGTAAATTTGCGAAGTTTGAAACGCAAACTTTCTGCAAAATGTTGTGCCATCTGGGTATACGCTGTCAGTTAGTGAAATTTCACTGTTTAATTAACGTGTATGCGCTTTTTAAATTAGTTGTATACTTATCGCTGTGAAATAGTGGAATTTCGCTTATTCATATTTAGAGATATAATATACTTCTCAAAATTTTCCAAATATTACAAATAATTCACCCCTATAAATAAGTCCAATGTATTGGACAAAAGCAAACTAGGGTTCAAATTACTTTCCTCTTATTCTAGTCACATTTTGAACATTCATCATGGAATTTAGTGCAGTTTTCATGTAGCCAAAAATTTCAAATACTGCACTGAATCCAATCTTCAATCAATGTCGTTTAATTGTAACTTTCGACTCAACCTACAAATAGATCTCTATCCCTAATGTCATTTAGATCAATTATTACTTTCTTCTCAGACATTTTTAATTTTTTTAAAAAATTATTTCTTATGTTTCTAACATTAAGATGAAAATTTTTAAATAAAATTAATTAATAACCATCTCACCCACATTACATCACAAAAATATGAAGATCCTAAAGTTTTGAACGTTCAAATGAATGAAATTTATTTATTTCTTCTATAAATTAAATTTTTATTGCAATTATTTTGCGTCACTATTCAAAAAAATTAATTACTGAGTTTCTAAACACAAAACTTCAGTTTTTAAATTTTTTCCTGATTAGTAATTTATAAAAATATCTGCAATAAAAAATATTTTGTTCATTTGAACGCTCAAAACTTGGGAATCATAAAATATGACTGAAATTTCAATCATTTTTAATTGATCCTCAGTGAGATTTCACTGATTTAAATCACGAGAATAGAGTTAGAGAAAATCAGTTAAATTTTACTAATTCAATTATAGAGAGTGCAGCGGAACAAGTACCAAAGGCTACTTTTTCATTGTAAAATTCGCCAAAAATTAACATAATTTAAAAAAAAACAATTATTTTCCAGGTGTTTTCTCATTTTTCACTAACTTTTCCATACAAACTAAACTTCCCTTACATTTCCAGGTTTTTCAAACATTGTAACAACCCTGTTTTTTTCCTAAAAACTTATAGCTTAAAACTTTCCTGAACATTTAAATAAAATTTTCGACATCTCTCTTATAACCGAAAAAGTAAGGTAAAACTTTCCTGAAAATTTCATGCACTGAGAAAATATTTTGTATAAAGTTTAGTCAAAAGTTGGTTAAAATGGCTACACATAGGCATTTTAATAATGTTTAAAATTCTCTTGTATGGTTATTAAAATGCATTTTCCAAAGAATGTTCAAAAAGTAATTTAAAGATTGAAACAGACATTAGATTAAACTTTGGTATGCATTTGATCATAAACTGATTTACTATTTTTAATACTTTATGCTGTACTTTGGTAGATATTTACCTGCGTGTGTCACAGTTTGTCCAGAAGTTGGGAAAATGAAAGCCCCACCACGCAACTATACTATCAGGACTGTATGTGAAATTCTAGGAGCCATTAGGAAATTTGTCCTTTTAACAATATTTATAAACGTATTTTAAAATCTATCAAAACTTAATTACAAACATTTACTTTTAACAAAATAGTAAAGGAAGATCAAAGATATTAATTATCAATAATTTATTATTTTAATTATTTAAAAGTTATAATTTACATAAAATGAAGATATTATAGATTATGATGTTAAATTAAACTATTTTCTTTATTTCTTATTTGCTTTTGTGTCTGTATAAATTTATAAAAGAAAAATATGTATAAATATAGAAATATATATACGTAAAAAAATCTGTTAATATATAAATTTCAAATTATTTTATCTTTTAATTAGTTATTTATTTTAAAATAAAATAAGATTTATTCGGATAAATATTTATTTTAATTTATTTTTATTTTAACTTTTAAAATAGATTAATGTTTTATTTATATTTGTAAAGATAAGTTTAAAAATCAAAATAAAATTTTAATTTATAAATAATAACACTTCATTAATTGATCACGAATTGTTTTATTTAATTTAAAACCAATTATAAAATAATATAACTAAAATAACAAGTAATTAATTAGTTATTCATTTTTAATCCGTTTCTCGCAAGTTGTGAATCAACTCTGCCACTTACTATATAAGGACAATGCAAATCATTCATTTATATGTAAATGTGTGCGAACTTAGTCTTACGTTATATGTGTTCATTAGGTTAGGTGATGTTATCTGTTAAGAGTGTTGTATTTGTGTTTGAGTATTTATAAGGTGTATGAGTGAAATAGAGATATTGTTTAATGCAAAATGTGTAGGTAATGCAGAAATTCGTCCAACATATAAAAATCAACAATCGATAATTAATTTTTTTTATCGTTTTAAAAATGTTGGTAATACAGGAAGTAGTCCTAGGAATCAATCGTCGGTATGTAGGAATGATGATTTTACTAGTCTCCCCACTACATTTCCTTACCCACATTTTACCAATAGCTTGTTCACATTTTACTCAACTTTTGACTAAAATTTAAGTTTCCATAGATCACTCTCTGAAATGTGTTGAATACGTTCTCTCATTTTTTTGTTTATATTGTGTTCACACGTAGACTAGGCTTTATTCTAACACTTTTCTTTTCTTTACAAAGTATTGTTGAAATTCTATGAAATTTAATTTAAAAACTGACCAATTTTATTTTCACCTACGAAAAATTTATTTTGAACTACAGTTGGTTAAACTTTATTCAAAAGCGCATTTGTAGCCATTTTACTCAACTTTTGACTAAAGTTTGTACAAAACGTTTTCTTAGTGTGCTAAACATTTATTGAAGTGAGACATTTAAATCTTTACGAAATTTTCACTAAACTTTGCAAGTAAATACTTCGAAGTTTGCAAGGAAATTATAAATACTTATTAAGAAAAGTTGCGCTGCTGTGTGGGTTTACAAGAAACCGACAAAGTGGCCTTATTTTTTTCTTAAGAAGCAATTAAATTAAACACTTAAGTTACCGATAAATTAATGAAACTGCATAATTTGATGTATCAAACCATATAGATAATAAAAAAAAATTTTCAAAATGGGTCCATATTTTATAGGAACGTCTATACAAATTTCTTAATGATTATGACTAAAAATTGAATTCGTAAAATTGCGAATTATTTAGAAAAAAAATTACAAATTAGAAAACGGCAAACGAAATTTTTCAATAAAATGACATTGAAAAAAAATTTAGTTTTAAGTAATTTGAAAGAAGAAAGTTTTTGTTTTATTTTAAATCTATAAAAATAATCAATTTAAAGGAACAATTCAAATAATAATTGAATACTTGCACAATTTTTTAAATTTAAATAAATAAATTACAATAAGAGAAAAATGTTAAAAGAATATTAAATAAATGATAATTGTAATTATTTTATTTTATTTATTATTTAATTATTATTTTTATTTTCATTTTAATTTGATTTATTTAATTTAATTATTTTAATAATTAATTAAAATTATTCTGTACTTTATTCAAAATAAGAATATTTAATGAAAATAAAATTTTAACTAACCTTGAATTTGTTGTGCACATTTATTTTTCTGTATTTTCATTGATTCTAATCAATTCAACGCGTATTAATAAAAAGATGTATAATTAAAAAAATAATTAACAATAATAAATTAAGACTTTAAAGCTTTTTTCACAATTTCCCTGAAACTAAAATTCAACCGTCTATTGTTTTTCCGTGAAAAAAAATTCCGTAAAAATAAATTTCCGTGAATTGACACCTTACCCAACGAAAAAAAACACTCGAAGAAAATATAATAAAAAATACGGTTTTCATTTTCATTTTTCTGCAAAAATAAAAGTCATTTCGAATTTTCTCTCTCGTATTGTAATATTTATTTAAAAACTTTATAGAACCAAATTAGCTTTTAAAATTAAAACTATTTTTAATTTAAAAAAAATTGTGAGTGTTATTTTTCTTGAGAAAAAATTTAAGAGTGTTTTTTTCGTAACACCTAACGAATTTTCCAATGGAACTTTATCATAAGCGATTGAATATTCTATTTGCATATTTATTCACATAACTTACCTTAGAAAAATCTCAAATTTTGTGAACTCTACGATGTAAACACAATTTTGCAAGCAACTGAGCCGCGCTACACATGCTTCTTGTAACCTAGAAATGTTGGATCACTTTGACGTCAGACAAAGGGCACTGCACATGACGTGATTACACACACAGGTGTGTATTAGTAGTGGTACGGATTTCTCCTTTTTCGAGTAAAAAGTTCTCTCTGCAATAGTAAAAGTTGCTTCTTGCAGAAGCAATCTTTACTTTCCGTAGTATTAATTATTAGAATTTCTACGAGTGATATTCACAACATATCGAATGTATAAAATAATACAAAATTTAATAAAATTTACAAAGACGATGTAAAAATTAAAATTCTTAAAGTAATTTTTAAAAGTGACTACTGTAATAATTACTATTAATAATTTTTACTACCAGAAATAGTAATATTCTCTTCAGGCGAAGTACATTTTACAATGAATAGTAATTTTTAATATAAAAGTAAAATTATTACTATTCCATAGGAACTTTTACTAGAAACTCAACACCATTTTTCTCCGTGTAACCATCGTGGAATGTGAATAAGATGTACCTTTTTTAAGGATTCATAAATTTTAATCCATTGGTTAAGGAGGTCAAGCGGAAAATCTGAGTCCCAGTCGAGACCTCTTTCCCACAGAGTTCTCATGAAAACCTTACAGGTGATAATTAGAGGTGCTAACCAACCTAACGGGTCAAAAACTTTTGCTATGCTCGATAATACAGTACGTTTCGAATTAACTTCAGGTAAATCTAACTTAAAAGAACGAAAACAAAGGTATCTGTTTCTGGTCTCCATCGTAAGCAAAGCGTAAGATGCTCTTGTTCATTTTCCCAATTAGGAATTTGTGACGTTTCTAACCAACTTGAGGGTAGATGTTCTAATAAGTTCGGATCATTTGATGTGAATTTTCGTAGTGGAAAGCCACCGGCCATGAAGAGATTTATAACGTCAGCTTGAATTTCACAAGCTGCAAGAACGTCGTCAGCACCACCAAAAAAGTCATCTACAAAAATGTGATTTTCTAGTATGGCAGCAGCTACTGGAAATCGTTGAGCTTCACTCTTAACTAGTTGTTTAATTACGCGAATAAAGTCTAAAGGATTGGGGAAGGTCCTCTGGATTATTTCTCCAGAGTATTCTTTGAGAATCCCTACCATCTGGGAGAATCAGTATTTGGCGAAATATTTTCTGTATGTCTGCCTTGAGGACAATACGAAATAAGCGCCAACGTAATAAAACATCCGAAATTTCCGTATGTAGTTTCGGTCCTACATGGAGAGTGTCATTCAAGAAAACTCCCGTTGAGGAGCGCTGGGAACCGTTAAAGACAACGCGTAATCTTGTAGATGTACTACTCTCCTTAAGCACACCATGGTGTGGGAGGAAGAAGCTTTTGTTATTTTCTAGCGGAGTAAAAGTTTCTTCCATATGATCAAGGTCGGAATAAACTTTCAAGAATTGTAAGGAGGTTTCCTTTAAAACAGGATCGCGTTAAAAACGATTTTTTATACTTCTAAGCGTACGAAGGGCTTGTGTGCGTAAATCACCCAAGAGATCAGTGGGCCTTTTAAATGATTGACGGACGATATATTTGCCATCTTCGTTACGAGTATGAGTTGTAAACAGAGAAATTTCACTGGAAATCAGTTAAAAATGATTGAAATTATTTTAGTCATATTTCACTGATTGACCAATGAAAAAGTTACTGGGAATTTTTGTCACACATATTGAAAATTTCAGTTATTTTTGAATTGGTTAATCAGTGAAATATGACTGAAATTTCAATCATTTTTAACTGATCTTCAGTGAAACTTTACTGATTCAAATCGCAAGAATAATGTCACTGATTCAGTTTTAGAGAGCAATTTACATACAGAAGTAAACATTTTTTGTCTTTAACTTTTTCTAAAAAAATGAATCGTTTTTAAAATAATAATTATTTAAAAAAGGGCTGTTTGTTTAAACAAATGATGATAACTGTCTGAAAAAATATCGTACGACAATTTTTTAAAAGCATTTGAACGGTGATAAAATAAGCTTTAAAATGCGTTATATAATAGTTATTTATGATACAAGTGCGTAAAGTGAGTGATTTTACGAGTGTGACATTTGCAGAAAGAGCCGAATGCGAGTCATGCAAAACACACGAGTATAATCAACTTTATGCACGTGTGTCATACAACATTTTTCGCAATACTAGAACAACTAAACTTGCAGCATTATTGCCAATATTACTGTAAGTTAACGTGTAGTGGGGAAACTGTTAAATGAAATTTTTTTGAAGCTAAAATAAAAAAATGTGATTGAAAATTGTTGTTTAAAAGCTTTATTTCATCATTTCTCATCAAACAGTCACAAGAATATGTAAAGTAATCATTTTACGCACTAAAAATCACTTTAAATAATTTTTTTAGTGAAAGTATTATTCAAAAAGGTTTAAAAAATTAAAAGAATTGAAATTTTGCATTCTTTAAAAATAAAAAAGTTTGTTTAATTAAAAAAATGATCTTCACAACTACAACACACATGAGGGTAAGGCGGACTCAAACCCCACGTCACATAGGACAATCATCAAAGTGAGCTGCTGGGATAGCGCTTTATGCACTGAACCAAATCGCCACTTGACTTTACAGGGTTAATTTATATATTATATATTTCATTATATCTTTAAGGAATCTAATTTCAACTTAAGATAAATTCTTTTGAGTTAAATTTTATGATATTTGGATAATTTAAAAATTTTTCAATTAAATAACAAATTCAAAAATTGAATTAATAATTTATTTCACCTAAAATCTTAACGGTTTACTTTTAGAAAAATCTCATAATTTGTACAAACATTGTTTAATGTCTATAGAATTCAGTTTCGATTATTATTTTTAAAAAATGTTTTCATTAAAGTTATAATTATAACTTTTAAATTAAGTTACACAGAAAAAAGGTTAGTTTGACAGCTATGAAAATTTAATAACAAAACATGTAAATAATTTATATAAAACAAATTTCTTGATTGTTTTTTTGTTAAAAATGTGTTAATTTATTTAGAAATTTTTTTCTTTGCTGGTATACTTGAGGTTAAATTTGCGGAAAAGTGATTATCAATTAATATATGGTCTAAAACTTAGAGAAAAGATAGATAAATATCCTTACATGGAGTATATATAATGCGTTTCTCTTGAGAGCTGTAAATTTCTTTGGAAAGGAAAGAGTGTAGAGTCACATTCGTTTAGGCTGCGTCTACAATAGAAAAAAATAATGTGTAATTTGCAGTGTAATGTGTATTGTTTTTGGCATTGACAATTGTCAGGGGCAATTACACTGTATATTACACAATTTTTTACACATTATTTTTTCTATTGTAGACGCAGCCTTAAGTCGTAAAGGGTGCGATTTCGTTTGTCATCCATTGTGAGGTTATATATCGTTAGCTTTATTGGTCAGATATCCTGTGTGTGTAACAAGTTAGTATTGGAGAAAGTCAGTGTAAGGTCAGCTGGTTATATTGACATGGACTCGACAAGTGGACGTGAATGATGAAACTCCTCATAAAAGAAGCAAAAGCATATAAAGCAAGTGTGTCAAAGGAGAGGCGAATGTTCTAATATGTCTTTAAAGCTGCAACAACCCCATTTGGAAATTTAACTATTTTATTCACATTTCATGCTGTTTACAGTGTCTTGGTGAATTTGAAATTAATTGCTTTTTTCCTCTCGATATTTTATTGGATTTTTTTCGCAATTCTATTATTTAGTATCCAATTTCATTAATTATTATTAACCATAGAGAGTTCTTCTTTTTTGTACAACAAATATTTCTCGAGGCTTTACATAATCAATTGAATGCTAAACGAGAAAGGACGTTGATCCTTTTTTACATTGAAAAATAAGTGACGAGAAATATTGACACGAGAATACGTGACGTATAAATCAACAAGATTCTTGTGCGCTCTCTCTCGCGCTCACTCGCTACAAGGAATTTTCTTAAGAAAGCATAATATTTTCAAAGCATGCTTGCGCACCTGAAGCAAGACTTTACGATGGCTTTATGATTCGAGAAATACTTTAGTCTCAGTATCACTTTAAATTTCACTAAGAATTTGTGTGAGCACACACATACACATAAACTATGCCCAAACATTGACGAGAAAAACAACAAATACATTTTTCATTCTAGTCTCAAAATGAAAGGATAATTTGATTGGGGCCGTTCAAAAAATACGTAACGCGTTTTGGGGGGAGGGGGGGGGTCAAGCAATTTGTTACGGTAAGGAGAAAAAATGGCGCTAAAGCTGCATCTACAATTAGGAAAAAAATTGATAAACGCTCGACGCAGACGCGAAACGCGAGAAAAATACATGGTATTTTCTCGCGTTTCGCGTATTACTTTCTAATTGTAGAGGCAGCTTAATGTATATAACATTGTGTTACGTGGAGGGAGGGGGGGGGGGGTCCAAATTTCCGAAAAATAGCGTTACGTATTTTTTGAACGGCCCCATTAAACAGCGTAAGAAAGAGATGTAAATTTTCTTGAGAGAATTTTGTCGTCGAGTTTTTTTTTGTGGTTCCTAACACTCGAAATGCACTTAAGCAGATCGAAACATAAAACGAGTTATTTCTCCAATAAAACATAAGACGAAATTGTCAATATAAAATTCTTGCTAGAAATCTTAAACAAAAAAAATTTACTCATGAAAGAAAATTTAAAAATCTTAAAAATTAGAATATGTAAAATTATATAAACTAGCAATATATTTTGTATTTAATGTTTATATTTCATGTTCAATTTTGTTTCTGTGGTTTGAAAAATCGTAATATGTTTAAAACAATTATAACTTTTTTAAACAAATTAATACGTAAAATATTAATTTCCATTTCGTTGTGATTCTATTAAAAAATACCATTATATTCCGAAATGAAAATCTCACATAAGCTTCTCTTAAACGGGCCACTGGTCATTCACGTTGCAATTCGTACTGAATCAGAATACAAACTGGCAAAGGATTAACGATAAAGCCCAACATTTTGTAGGACTGAAAAAGCGAAGAAAGTAACTTTCGATAGGACAGAGAGGTTATCGATTCTCCAAACTCGTCACATCCCTTTTTCGATGACTAATAACAAAAAAAATTGAACAAGTGTGAGTTATACTCGCACTGCAATGGCGGGTTCCGTACACAAATATTAAAACAATACTTGCAACATTTATCGATAATTTGTAGAACTAAAAAAATAATTAAAAAAATGTAAACCAATTTACAGTTCATTAGGTCAAATAAATGAAAAAATTAGAGAAAAAATTTAAAAAAAAAAATTTTTTATTTTTTTCTTGACAACTCTATGGTCATTATTACAAAGCAAGTTCTCTATTTTTTCTTGTAATATTCGCGTTAAAATACAACAGCATGACAAATTTTAGCCCTCCCTCTGTCGAATGGAGCTACCGTAGGTCTACTCTAGTTATGGTAGATTTAAGGTAGGTTTTGGGTAGACTCAAAAAATTGCTTTTATTTAATGAAATATTAAAAAAATAAACTATTGGAAATAATAAAGGAACAGTTGTAGATTAAATTTTTGAAGTATTTTATGTAAATTAAACCATTATAAATGAATTGTTGATATGTAAAGTGACAGAGTAGTATCCTGTGAATATATAGTGCCTTTTAAGAAGCATATTTAGTGAATAAAAAAAGAAAAATTAGGAAAACTTATTTAATTTGACTAAAGTAATAATTAAAGCATTTTTTCTTACATATTTAGGGCAAGTTGATATTTAGTTATTGAATAAATAATATTAAAAGTTGGAGATGTCAGTTCTAACGTAAGACTTATGTGTATGTGTATGTAAAGCGATAGTGTTAATGTCATGAAGTAGTATAAGGAGACCTATCTATGCGTTGCGCGTGGCTTCAAAATCAGACGACAGATATCTCACTTTTCTCCTGAGTGTACCAATTTTAGCGCTGTGACATGAAAATTACGAAATAATAAATATCGTCTGCTACGATCTTTTTTGTCACATTCAAACAAGAAATAGGAAAACAAACTTTTTAAGATGAATTTTATATAAATAAGCGATTCCATGTCAAGTAATCAAGGTGGAGAAAAATTTTTTTCCAATCGTAGCAAAACTTGGGCTTTTGTAGTACTAATAGATAGTAATTTTTCGTAAAAATATTTGTTTACCTAGTCCAACATTTTCCTAGGGGGAGGGGGTTAAATTTTTGCGTATTTCAGTGCAATGCTTATTTAGATAATTTTCTACTCTTAAACAATTAAACATACAAATTTGACAAAGTACATTTTGGAAAGGTTTTTTCATGCTCTTTCGATTGGAAATAAGCATTTTTGAAAAAAAAAAATTTTGCCCGGAAAAAATCAAAATTAAAAATAAATTTCAATTTTTTGGGGGAGACGTCGATTTTTTTAACGAAAGCTGAGATTTTTTCTAAAAAAGACATATGTATGAAAAAGTGGGACTAGAATGTTTAAACATTGAAAAAAAAAATTATCCGGTTTAGAGCGCTCCGGTGAATTGAAAACTCTTTTTTTCAATGTTTAAACCTTCTTGTTCCACTTTTTCACATATATTTCCTTTTAGGAAAAAACCTCAGCTTTCGTTTAAAAAAAAAATCCTACCTTTCCCCCCAAAAATTAAAATTTATTTTTAATTTTTTTGGGTCGAAAAAATTTTTTTCGAAATGCTTATTTTCAATCGAAAGAGCATGAAAAAACCTTCCCAAAATGTACTTTGTCAAATTTTTATGTTTAAGTATTTAAGAGTAAAAAATTTTTTAAATAAACATTACACCGTAAGACTTCTTGATCACTTGACGTGGAATCGCTCAAATATATTCTAATTTATAACACATATTTCCATCCCCCAAAAGAAAAAATGAATGACTTAAACCAATAAAAATAAAGTTAAAACTCCTCCTTCATAAAGAAAGCTATTTTTTTATTTGCTGGTTGAGTTAAACAAAATGGAGAAAAATTGTTATATTTAAAATATAAAACATATAATTCCAACCCCCCAAAGGAAAAATGAATCACTTTTTATTTTTTATTTATATATTTTTTATATTTTTTATTTGTTGGTTAAGTTACACAAAATAGAGAAAAAAATTATATTTAAAAAAATAAAACATGTAATTCCAACCCCTAATAAAGAAAAAATGAATCACTTAAACCAACGGTATACTGTAGAGTATGCGCACTGTGCGTTGTGCGTTTCTTCCCAAGGTAAATGCCAGCTGATCATCTGTTTCAACTTTCATATTAGTTTCAAGTGAGAGTTGATGTTCTTTTATGAAAACAAATAGTGTTAATATATATTTGTGTTCAAGAACTGACATCCAAAAAAATATTTTTCATTTTGTGTTTCTCTAGACTGACCAGACGTCCTCTTTTGGGGAGGACAGTCCTCCTTTTTTAAAGGCCGTCCTCCAAAATCATACCGTCCTCCTTTGTCCTCCGAAAACACGAATACGTTCTCCCTTGTCTTTCTAAAATCTTATCTTATGACGTATTTTTTGCCTGTAACTTTTAGTGACTTCTAGTAAAATTAGGGTACATTCATTGACCTTTTGGTCAATGCGTTAAACTCATTGACTGTGATTTCACCTTTAGAAGTGAACTTTTAATATATAATATATCGACTTTAATGTGCAATCTTTACATCGATATCGATGTTTTAAAGTAAATAAACACAGTATAGTAGTGATCTTAGAAATACGTATTATTCCTTAGCTAAAGATTTCAAATCTTAATTTAATCACATATATTAATTATTATTCGTTAATTATTGAATACACATATATAATCAAGTGTGATCTGCTTTATTATTAATTGTGTGTGTATATCAGTATGTGTGTAAAACTATATTTATATTATTAATAATTAAATGAGAGGTTATGTAGATATATAAATAAAATTAACTGAAGAAAAAACTATATAATTTAGAAAAACTCAAATATAATAAAAATGTCGGAAAAAGAGAAACATAGAAAGTGCTATTTTTCAGAAACCTTAAAAAGTGATTTTCCATATATAAAAGTTGCAGATGATAAAGATGATAGTATGGTCAAATGTGTAGTCTGTAATTCTGTATTCACTATTTCTAGAGGAGGGCGATCAAGTATCACCAAACATAATGAAACCGCTAAACATAAAAAATCATTGGAAGCAGCATCATCATCTCAAAAAGTATCATCTTTTTATTCAAATCAAAAATTTCTTGAAAGTGAAATGAAATTAGCACTAGCTGAAGGAACATTTGCGTATCATTCGATGTTTCATAACCAAAGTTTTAGAAGCATGGATTGCACTACAAAATTATTACAAACTCTTTATGACAAAAAATTTCATTGTGCCGGAACAAAATGTGAAGCAATAATTAAAAGTATTTTTTTTTCAATTATGCTCTAGAAAATCTGCAACATGATTTACAAGAAGCAAGGTATGTTTCTATATTGAGCGATGCTTCTAATCATAAATTTATTAAATTATACCCTGTCCTTGTTCGTTATTTCAATTTTAAAACTGGGGTTAACATAAAAATTTTAAAATTAGATGAAGTAAGTGGTGAGACTTCTGATATTCTTTGCAAACAAATTAAAAAAGTAATTGAACAGTACAAAGTACAGGACAAATTAATAGCTATATCTGCAGATAACACTAACACAAATTTTGGCGGATTGAATAGGAGAGGTGAAAATAATGTTCACAAAAAGTTGATGAAAGCTTTAAATAAATATATAGTTGGAATAGGATGTAAAGCTCATATTGTCTCCAATGCTATAAACACTTCTTCCAATTTGATGGATATTGATGTTGAGGTTATAATTCCAAAAATATATTTCTACTTCAACTCTTATACAGTAAGAGTTAAAAATTTAAAAGAATTTTACGAAGAAGCATCCGTGGAATTTAGGACCTTATTAGAGCATTCAAATACAAAATGGCTTTCATTAATGCCAGCAATAGAGATAATTCTTAAATTATTTGAACCATTGAAGTCTTATTTTTTAAGTATAGATAAGTGTCCCAAAATTATTCAAGATTTTTTCGAAAATGATTTTTTAGAAGTTTATCTTATTTCATTCACAGTCAAGCCGTAACTTTTCACAATGCTGTTTTAAAAATTGAAGGAAATAATATATCGTGCATAGAAGTGAATTGCGCATTAGATGAGTTGAAGCAGCAATTAGAAAGTAGACTGGAATCAAATTTTATGCCACTGATAGTCAATAGTTTATTGAATCGTTTGGAAGACAGTAATCCTGGCATTAGGCGGAAATTTCTTTTAGAAGTTAAAAAGTTTTATCAAAATAGTCTTGATTACTTAAACGAATGGACGAAACATACAAACGATTTTAAACATCACCAGTGGATTTTCCTCAGAAAGAACTTCGAATGAGAGCACGATGTTCTGCAATCCGTATTATTTTTAAACGAAAGATTTAACATTAAAATTAATGACAATATGTTATTCGATGAAGTAAGAATGGTCAAAAACTATTGTTCGGAAGAAAAGTTTTTAAAATGGAGTGAAGAACAAACCGAGATACGAGAAAAATAACTTGAAGTATTTGATCATTTTAAAACTAATTTTATTCCTTGTGAAAATTTGAAAATAATAGTGGAATTATTTCTTTGTCTTCCTGGAACGAATGCTAGTGTAGAAAGAGTTTTTTCTTACGTTAACGATTTATGAACCACTGAAAAGTCACGAATGACAGTAGATACACTTGAGTCGATTAGTTTTGCTAAATTCAATATCACTCTAGTGAGAAGTGTATGTAAAGTCTGGTAAAAAAAGCAATTCAATATTACAGTATTATAAATAGTGATATTATTTATAAAATGTATAATAAAAATATATTGATATAAAAAGAAAGTAATGTAATAATATAACTAATATAGTAAAATAATGATCGCACCAAAAATTTATCTGTTTCATTTCATTACCTAGTGGAGAACCTTTTTTTTGCTAAGCATGACCTGTCCTCCAAAAATCATATGGAATTCTGGTCTGCCTAGTTTCTCACATGGCAGAATGATACATATGAATGAGTTTTCAGTGAAATGTTATGTCTCACAGGTTGTGAAAAATTTCGCCATGTAGTATATAAGAACAATTCGACTCGTACTTTTAAGTGTTAAGTGTGTGTGTCAGTGTGTGTTTATATTTAAGTTAAATGTTAATACATGTGTATTATAGGTTAGTTCGCGAGTGTAAGTATTTAAGTGTGGGTTTATATTTAAGTTATACGCGAATACATGTGTATTGTAGGTTAGTTCGCGAGTGTTTATAAACGTCGAAAAGTCATACAATAATTGTTCATTGTCCTGTATGATTAATTATCCAAAAGTGTGAACAAATGAGTGAATTTCAGAAAAATTGTGGGAACAAGTAGAAATTATTTTTTTATTTTACAGATTTTTTTGACAGTCAGCAATGAAATTCTCAAGTAAGGTGCTAGAAATTTTCATTAACTCCTAGAATTCCTAAATCCTAGAATTTTTCTAGTCCTTTGTGTCCTATCCAAAAGTCAAGCGCTGAGTAAATGAAAATTTCACGTATTTTTTTCCGTGTGGAAAAAAATTGGAGAGAAAAATTGTATAGCGGTTATGTCGGCAACATATTTTTAAAATTCAGAGGTGCAAATATTTCAACACGGAAAAAAATTTCTTGTGAAAGCCACACGTTTTTTTGGAGAATATACGAATGTATATTTTAAACAGGAGAGTTTAGTGCTTCTAACAAGCTGGTTTGGGCGTAGCACAAACCAATCTGTAATATAACCAAGAAATTCAAGTGTTCGTCAGCTACTGGTTTATGTATTTCCCAAACTCAGCTGTTTGTGGATACTACAACCACCGTTCATAGATGGCGCAGGAAATCCTGTGGATTATACAAGAAATTTTTTTCCGTGAAGGGCGCTAATAGGGGCCATTGTAATTAGCAGGGCACATTAGTTTTCCACTAATGGACACTACAAAATTTTGCGTAACGAAACTGGTGGGGTCCCTAGCAATTTGACCTATTTGGGCCATAATATTAAAAGGGTAAACTTCTACGGCTAGAAGTATCACATTGGAATTTCTAAACGGGAATAAAAAAAAGTTGAAACTCCTCCTTCATAAAGAAAGCTATTTTTTACTTGTTGGTTAAGTTACACAATATGGAGAAAAAAATTTATATTTAAAATATAAAACATATAAAAGAAAAAGTGGATGACTTATAAGTCATTAATTTTTTCTTTTGGGAGGTGGAATTATACGTTATATTTTTTAAATGTAATTTTATTTCTATTTTGTGTAATTTAACCAACAAATAAAAAAATAATTAAAGGGAGGAGGAGTTTTAACTTTGTTTTTATTGGTCTAAATCATTCATTTTTTCTTTTGAAGGTTAAAATTATATGTGGGTAGCTCCATGCCTAAAAAATCAAAGTTGTACCCTAGTTCTTCGATTTTGTTGAAACTTCGAAATTTTAAAGTGGAATATATGCTAGTAAAAAGCCTCAATTCAATTTTAAAAAATTTTTTAAAATTAAAAAATTTTTTTAATTTTGAAAATGGTATATCTCTAAGAAAAATGAATTAAATTTAATTAGATATTCAGCCCTAGTAGAAAAATTTGGTGGCGCTAGCATGGTGCCACTCTCGCGTTCCATTGTGCAAGAGTGGCGCTAAGAGCATTTGAAACACTTTTGTACTCTAGCGCCTTCCTCGCATTCTGCTCGCGCGTTAGAATGGACATAATCTCACCTGCCAAAACTTTATCTCGTGAATCAAAAAGTTATTCTTATATGAAGGGTGGAGAGACGAAATGAATTAAGTCACAATTTCATGATTTTACAGGATACATGAATAATACATTTAAAAACTTTCCTGGTCATAAAAAACGATGTATTATTTCGCTTTATCGCTTTAAAAATAAGTAAAAGTTGACCATTTTAGGGTTATGTCAAATGTGCATATTTTCTTATAAAATTAATAGTTAAAAAAATATACAGTTTTTATAAAAATTATTTCTATAAATCTAAATTATGAGTAAAAAATCACTGATAATTTAATTGCAAAAGTTAAGTTCCTATTTAAAATTAATAAAACTCTTCTGTCAGGTTAATTAAAAATAAAGAAAACAGTAATCCAGTTTGGGGTTATGTTTTCTTTTTCGAATGTAGAAATTAATAGTATGTTTGATTCATGAAAAGTATTTATTGTTATTCTTGGTGATAAATCGTCAGATTTATAACATAAATATATTTAAAAATTTTCATAGGGGTTAAAAAATACATTCACATATTAAGAATTCTTTTATAAATAAGTACATAAATTAACGAATGATCAAGAAATTTATAATACACTATTAATTTATATTTAAATTTAATAAAAATTACAAATATATAAATACTTCCAATTCCTTACTATTATTGTTTTTAAGTACCACATCAGTATATAGCACACAGTACATACACCGTTGACAGTATATGCAACAGATATTTTAGGTTATGTTGCATTCTAGCGGGAAGTACTCGCGCCATGCAAGGCGCTAGAAGACGTCAGCGCGATAGACTGCCATGCAAATTCCACTGGTGGCGCTAGCATGTATCTAGATTTCCACCAAATTTTTCTACTAGGGAGGGAATGCTTATTGTTTACGGACAATTTAAAAATATATTTTAGAAAAAAAAGTTTTTGTTTTTAAACAAATTATTAAAAAAAAAAATTTTTAAACCATTTTTTAAATTCTGCAAATTATATATTTTTGTAATAATAATGATTTGGTTCTTACTTATTTTACGAGTATTTTCAAAAAGAAAATTGATGGAGCGTCTGAAACTTTAGGAGATATTGAATTTTTTGTCCTTGCGCGCAACCGTGAAAAGCTCATTTTCCGGCTATACTCTACATTCAAACTAATGTTCAAACATTCTTTTTGGAGAATGTAAGGCTATAAGTTCGTAAGAATACTGTGCAAATTTTTAATTTATATTTGTTTAAACAAATTATTATTATAATTATTATTGTTAATTACTAACTTTTTACATATTGTACCTTGAATTTTTTGAAAAAAAAATATATTTAAGGGAAATTTTACCAACCCTACTTAAAAGTTAATTTATATTTAAATAAATTATTATTCTTATTTTTGTTTAAATTTTGCTTAAACAATAATAGTTATAATTGAAAAAAGTGAATTTATCATTCGGTAGTATTAATATTATAAGTGAAAAAATTTAATCAATTATCCGAATCAAATCTTTCGAAAATAAATTTCTTGAGTAAGCACTAGATTTCTTTATGAAAATACAATATATTTTTCATATTTATCAACAGCACAGCGGTCCTAATACAGAAACCTGCTTTTTCTGAAAATTATTTTTTCGAAATTAATTAATAATTTCAAAATTATCAAAAAACTCAGAAAAAATTGGTCAGCATTGTGGGATACGAGCCCACGACCTTTCTATTGCCAGTAGACTGCTATAATAAATAATAGTTATGTTTTAAATTTGGATCAGTATTTATGTTAGGTCCGGTAGATTACAAAATTAGAAAAAAATATACCTCTCTAGGTACAATATATAATATAATAATTTGTTTAAACAAATATAAATTTAAACATTGCACAGTATTCTTAAGAATTTATAGCCTGACATTCTCCAAAAAGAAAAATTGAATTCTATTAAAATTTACGACTTATAGGTGATTTTGAACATGCGCTTTTTACGGTTGCGCGCAATGACAAAAAATTCAATACCTCCTAAAGTTTCAGACCCTCTATCGATTTTCTTTTTTGAAAATACTCGTGACATAAGTTTGAATCGAATCATTATTAAAAAAATTATAAATTGCACTTTTTAAAAAATTGTTTATTTAAAAATTATTTTTTTAATAATTTGTTTAAAAAAAAAATTTTTTTCTAAAATATTTTCTTAAATTGTCTGTAAACAATAAGCATGCCCTGAAAATTTCATTTATTTGCCTTAGAGATATACCATTTTCAAAATTTCAATAAAAATTTTAAAAACCTCGTAAATCCAAAATATTTCAAAATTTTTCAAACTCGAATTAAGGCTTTTTATTGGCATGTATTCCACTTCAAAATTTCGAAGTTTCATTAAAATCAAAGAACTAGGGTACAACTTTGATTTTTTAGACATGGAGCTACCCATGTTTTATATTTTAAATATAACTATTTTTCTTCATTTTGTTTAACTCAACTAACAAATAAAATATAGCTTTCTTTATGAAGGAAGAGTTTTAACTTTATTTTTATTCGTTAAATTCATTCATTTTTTCTTTTGGGGGATGCACAGAAAAAATTAGTCGTTGAAGTTTTCAGCCACCACTCGAAGACTCTCGGATTTTTCCTCGACTGTCGCCGAATCGTTCACGCTGGCTGTGTCTTCATTTTCCTCGACTGTCGCTGAATCGTTCGCGCTAGCTGTGTTTTCATTTTCCTCGACTGTCGCTGAATCGATCGCGCTGGCAGTGTTTTCATTTTCCTTGACTGTCGCTGAAAGTTTCAAATGCTTTCTCTAAATTCTCTTCGAATATAGTACATTTTTTCTTCGATTTCAATATGATTTTTAAAACAGAGTGATTTTAAAAATTTAAATACTTTCGACTATATCCGAGAGTCTTCTACAAAGTCGAGGAAAATTTCAGCAACTAATTTTTTCCGTGTGGAATTATGTGTTATGAATTATAATATATTTAAATAAAATTCATCTTAAAAAGTTTGTTTTCCTATTTCTTGTTTGAATGTGACACTATTACACTATCTATTACACTATCGCTTTATACACACATACACATAAGTCTTACGTTAAAACTGACATCTCCAACTTTTAATATTATTTATTCAATAACTAAATATCAACTTGCCCTAAATATGTAAGAAAAAATGCTTTAATTATTACTTTAGTCAAATTAAATAAGTTTTCCTAATTTTTCTTTTTTTATTCACTAAATATGCTTCTTAAAAGGCACTATATATTCACAGGATACTACTCTGTCACTTTACATATCAACAATTCATTTATGGGTGATTCTCCCGAAATACTCCTTTTTGTGAGTTACAAACAGAAAAGAAAAAAAAT
This sequence comes from Leptopilina drosophilae, assembly GCA_032873175.1. Classification (NCBI taxonomy): domain Eukaryota; kingdom Metazoa; phylum Arthropoda; class Insecta; order Hymenoptera; family Figitidae; genus Leptopilina; species Leptopilina drosophilae. The sequence goes on along the minus strand of CM065480.1, from coordinate 15,282,231 downwards.
TATTATTTATGGATTATACAGTCAATTATATTGAGCTTTCAAAAATCTACCACCTCTAAAGCATGATCATGCTAACTTTTAGCTTTTAAAGTATATATTTTAAATTAAAATTTACAAAAAAATTAAGAGGTTAAAATTTGACGCCAGCGTTTTTTATTATATATATTTTTCTATTTACAAAAAATTATTTAATAATCATAATTTATTAATATTATCTATAAATTTTATAGATTTTGAAATACTTACAGTTATCAAACATCTCTTTTAACAATTGGCAAAAATTATTTTTCATACATTTTAGGTTCACTTTTCACTGGCAGTTTGTAAACAATCGACAATCATATCAATTTTTAATTTTCATTAAAAAAAGTGAGAGGAATGACGGGTGAGAGGAATGACAATTTCAACATTTTTTAATTTTATTTAATTGACAAATAATTTTCCTCCAACTTAGAATGCCCTATCATGTTTATAAAGGATAACTTTATGTGAAAAAATTTGTGATGAATTTATATTTATTAATATTGTTTTTATTAGGGGTGAGAGGAATGACGCTTTAGGTTGTGAATCTCTGGTTATGTGTCAATTTTTCTTTTTTTAACGCAAAATAATGCCATTTTTTAAAAAGTAACTTAAGAAATTAATATTAGAGATGTTAATTTAAATATTGATCACAATAATTAATCAATATCTTTACCCACAGCAAAAATATTGGATAATATTCAACGAGTGAGAGGAATGACGCGGTACTACATGACAAATTTCATTTTCTATATTTAAAAAAACTACACTTCATATTTTATTCATATTATAGAAAATTATTCTTAAATATCATAACTTTTAGAAAAATTGTTAAAGTACCTATTTTCATGTTTTAAATAATAGTTTTACGTATTGAAAAAATGAAAAACACTTTGATGACAGGTTAGAAAATCAATTTTCAGGTGGTAAAATATTTTAAAAATATATTAAACAATAAAATTTCACAACTTTTTCTTGCAGGACATTTAGAAAAAGTGATAAAATAGGGAAATATGACTTGGTATTTTTCCAAATGATTATAATTATTTAGAAAATCTTGACTACATGCATAATAAGGTTTTTTAGAGAATCACCCTTATAATGGTTCAATTTACATAAAATACTTCAAAAATTTAATCTACAACTGTTCCTTTATTATTTCCAATAGTTTATTTTTTTAATATTTCATTAAATAAAAGCAATTTTTTGAGTCTACCCAAAACCTACCTTAAATCTACTATAAACTAGAGTAGACTTACGGTAGACCTATTCGCCAGGGCCATGTTAAATAGTTTAGAAGTCAAGGAGGGGAATGGAGCCAAAAATCTTTTTATTTTCTTGACAAGGCTGTTGCCATCACCTGCAATCACATTCTCTATATTTTTCCTGTAATCTACGTGTGAAAATACGTATCTGTACAAAATTTGAGCTCTATATGTCAAATAGTTTTGCCGCTAGGGGGGACACGATTTGGCTACGGACACAAAAGGCTCATCAATAGGGTTCCGTCGTTACACCGTAGGTGTACGGAACCCTAAAAAGTATAAAATTCATGCTTTTATTAAAGAACAATGTGACGCCTCATTAAAGTTCCTTTCGTCAACAAAAGAGACAGTTAAATAACAGTTTTAGAAAGTGCATAAGTTTTTGTAAATTCATCCTTAAATATTAAATTATCACCAGTTATAATAATCTGGTTAGCTACACTGACTGACAGCATAACACTGAAATCATAACGCTGTGCAGCGCTGGCGACGTACCGTCTATCAGTGCTGCCAAATAGTACTAGCGCAGTACTCGGACAGTGCTGCCTGGGAACCACCACAGGTCTCAAAATTGTGTTTCTGGAATAGCGTTTTATGCGCTCAACCAAATCAACACTTGACTTTACCGGGCTAATTTATATATTACTAGCTCCTCCGACGGCCGTCTACGGTACTAGGTTTTATATGTGTTTTGTCCAAGTCCATTATTTCATTAATAATAATATTAATTATAATACAGGCATTATAATATTCAAATTTTTTCAATAAATAATTTGCATATATTTAAATATTTAAAATGTTGAAGTTTTTTTAACAATGCAAAATAAGATTCATTATGAGTCTTAACAAAAATAAAATTAATATATTCGCGCTCTTTTTAACCTTTTAGCTGCGGGAAAATTTTAGTACAAATTGACCAGTTATAAAATTCAAAATTTATACACAAAGTTATTGGAATATCGGGTAGAGTCCCCGACCTGATATCTGGTCGATATATCGACCACCCCCGCAGCCAAAAGGTTAAAAAACATACGACTGCACCGTCACCTTCACATGTCCAAATAATTTTGAAAACACCCTTCTATTAAGATCATGGCCCTGGCTCTCCCGTTGTATGAAAGTGAGACTATCAGGGAGTAAGACTAAGGAGACTGCACTGACTGTGTAATGTCTCTCAGAAATGAAACCTTTTTCTGTAGGGGAACTATACTCACAGAATGACAAAACTTATACTCTGCACGCATGCGCAGTACATGCGTATATTTCCCTCTCTTTTTAAATCGTAAAATATAAGCACGTGAGAAAACAAAACATATCAAAAGGTTATGGTTGTGTTTTGGCACATGTTTCTTAAAATAAAATATTTTGTTGGAGCAGAATTTTATACGTAGGTAGGATTGAATAATATTATAATACTTACAATTATTAGATTTAATTACATTACAATTAATATTTATGATTTATAAAATTATTTTAAGTAATAGAACGAATTATTTCCAAACAAATTTATTATTCTATTTTACAGTGTTTCTCTTGTATGAGAATAAAATTACAAAATTATGGCTTGTTGCATCCCAGGATGCAAAACATCATGTTACAATGATTGTTTTGTTTTTTATTTATAAAGTATATAATTAAAGTAAATTACAAATTCGTAAATATTATTTATTTACGAATTTTTCAATTGTTTCTACATAGAATAAAACACTTTGTAGTTATATACCAAAAAATTTATTCTGAACATATATAAATATTTAATTATATTATTAATATATTACTTACCACTAAAAAATATACACTTTTTAATATATATTTTTTGTATACACATATATATTTATTAAATTTATTTTTTTCAATTTATTAATAGTTATTATTAATAATATTCCTGAAACGCACAGCAATCACAAACATTAAACATAACCTTCTCAACTTGTAGATTGTTATGATTTTCTCAGTCGTCTGGGTTAGTAAGAAAGACAGAGACAAATATATTACATGTGCGCATGCGCGAAAACTATCATTTTAGTTCTTACATGGGTGATTCTCCATGAAACCGACAATTTGGTTATTGTTATTTTTATTATTTTTTTTCAATAATAATAAAAATCATAATGTAAATTTTAAGTATGATAGTCAAGAATGAAGTATCTGTTACAGGCCGGACAAATTGTTTGTAATTTTTGTATTTTTAAACAAAGTAACTGTTCACGCATCCATGTAGCATAATTAGTTGCCATAGTTTTGTTATGTTTACAAAATTCATAGTTGAACTGATAGAAATTATTTTTTGTTTAATTCAGGATCAGGGTGTCTACTGTAAATGAGATTGAAAATTCCAGGACCTTTTCAGAACATTCCAGGACAAATTTCTTATTTTTCCAGGACATTAAAATAGATAAGTGTATTTTGTACAATAGTTAGAATAATTGATAATAGACAAAGGACTATCAAAATTACTTTCTTTATAAATTATATTAGGGTCAGTCCACTGACTTTTGTCTGAGAGTCGTTGAGACCATATTTTTAAAAAATCTAATTTTCTTATATGTAAAACTCGATGACTTGCTGAGTTCATTAACCATAATACACGGAGAGAGATTTTGTATTAACACAGAAAAAAAGGGTGGAATTAATAATAATTAAATAATTTTACTACTTAATTTAATAAATAATTTTATTTTCGATTAAACTTATTGATTGAGTCACTTTTAAACTCACCATTTCATGGTTATGACTTTGTAAACAAACAAGAGTTGGGAAATAATATAACAAAAAAACCGGACAAGTGCGAGTAGAACTCGTACTAAAACCGAGGATTCCGTACCCTCCATTAAAAACTTCTAATTTTTTTCTTACAAAAATATTTGAGTTTTTCGCTAAAAAAAATTTTATGATCAAATCTAATCATGTTCGGTATATTTTTCTTGAAATCTACAAATGGAAATACATAAAATAAAAAAAGCAGTCCAATAGGCAAAGAATTGTGAAAACCAAGGGGGGTACACACTTTTTTTTAAAAAACGAAATTTTTTTTTAGTTTTTCGCAAAAAAAATATGAAGATGAATTCCAATAATTTTTTCTGTATGTTTGTTGGAATCTACACGAAAAATCAAACAAAAATGTATAACGCTAGTCCACTAGGTTAAGAATTGAGAGAACTAGCATATGTATAATTATTATCAAAAATTGAAAAAAAAATTTAGGTTTTTGCTCAAAACGTAAGGAAGATAAATTCTAATCATTTCCACTATATTTTTTCCATAAACTACACGTAAAAATACATTAGTGTACCAATTTTCAGCTCTCTAGGTAAAAAAATGTGAGCGCTAGGGTAAAATATACGATTTTTTGAGGAATTTAAAAAAAATTGCGTTTTTCGATAAAAAAAATTTGAAGATCAAATCCAATCATGTTTGCAATATTTTTTCTGAAATCTACAAATGAAAATACATAAAATAAAAAAAAATGCAGTCCAATAGGCAAAGAATTGTGAAAACCAAGGGGGGGTACACACTTTTTTTTTTAAAACGAAATTTTTTTTTAGTTTTTCGCAAAAAAAAAATATGAAGATGAATTCCAATAAATTTTTCTGTATGTTTGTTGGAATCTACACGAAAAAATAAACAAAAATATATAACACCAGTCCACTAAATTAAGAATTGAGAGAACCAGCAAGGGTTGAAGAATTTTCGAGCTTGCAAAAAGAGATTTTAGTTTTTCGATGAAAACACCATGAAGATCTATTCTAATCACTTCCGCTATATTTTTCCTGTAATCTATGCATAAAAACGAATAAGTATGCCAATTTTCAGCTCTCCAGGTAAAAAACTGTGGGCGCCAGGGGGGGGTACATGCATTTTTTTCGAAATTTTCAAAATTTTCGAGTTTTTCGCTGAAAAAATTATGAAGATCGATACCGAATGTGTTTGCTATATTTTTCTTTTAATCCATTTTTGAAAATACATATGCATACCAATTTTCAACTTTCTAGGTAAAAAACTGTGAGCGCTAGGGGGGGGGGTACATGCCTTTTTTTGCGAAAAATGGCCAAAATTTGATGTTTTTCGTCGAAAACTCTATGAAGATCAATCCCAATCACGTTCGCTATATTTTTCCTGTAATCTACGCGTGTAAATACATAAGTGTAGCAATTTTTAGCTCTCTAGATGAAAAACTGTGAGTTCTAGGGGGGGGGGGTTCATGATCATTTTTGTAACCGTTCCAATAGGGTTCCTACCGGGGTACGGAACCCTAAAAAGTCACGAAAGGCAGAAAATTTTTAATATAAATTATTATTTTAGTTAACGAGTTTTCTCCTTTATTTAAAAAATGTCTAATTTTAATAAATAATACATAAATATGGCAAACAAATTTTACTTTTTTTTAATCATAATTTATAATTATAATTAAGCAAATACTTATTGCTTTTTTTTATTTTTTTTATTAAAAAGAGATTTTTTTCACATAAATGTTATTATTACTTATAATTGCTCTAATAAAATTTAAAGTTTTTATAAATAAAGAAAAGAAATATAAATAAACATTATTTGTTAATTGCAAATTTTAATTTATAAAGAAATTGAATATTTTTAAAAAAAGGAATTTTTATTTTTTTCCACAGGAATTAAAAGGTTTAAATATGTTAAATTCAAAAAATTATTTTTATTATTTCAATAAATATTTTCAATAATTTTTTAAAAAGTTCTTTAAGAATTTCCACATACATTTGTTTCAAAATTTATTAACATAGATAAGAGAGTTTTTCTAAAAAAATTATCGAAAACTTTCTATGAATTACGAAAAGTTTGAAAAAAATCTCTTAAACGTTTACGAAAATTTCTTCATGAAAATACAGGAAAAACAAACAGGAATACAGGAAAAATACAATTTGAAAAAATTTCCACGTAACTGCACGTAACTTCAAATTATTTTAAAAAAATTAAATTAAACTTTTTCAAAACAATAATTTTTCAAAATTATCAGTTAAAAGTACAGAAAATTCAAATTTTTCAACAATATTTTAATCTGAAACCATTTCAAAATTATTTAACTACAAAAGTAATAAATTTATTGAAAAATAGAATGTTTTTTTAAAATTTAATTGTTATTAAGAAAAATATAAGCAAAATATTTGTATTTCAGTCATAAATAATTGTAAAAATTATGATTTTTTAAACCAATTTCTAATGTTTTTTTAAGCAAAGAAATGATTGTTTGAAAGTGATTAATTTAACAATTCAAATTGGAAAATATAATTGTTTATTAATTTAGGTAAAAAAATTATTAAGATGTGATTAATTCAAACTAGTTCTAATCAAAATAATTTAATATTTATAACCTTCCTAATATAATTAGAAGAAAAAAGCTTTTAATTTGTTTTAGTGACATATTCAGGTAAGTGTTTTACCCTCTGTAATTTTACCCGTCGTAATTTTTACCCTTTACTTAAGTCATTTTTACCCATTACCCTTCATAATATTACCACCCTTTTTTCTAATATTTGTTAAAATTGGTAATAGAATTTAATATATTTTTTTTCAATTTAGGGAAATCGTGTTTTATATTAAAAATTAATATTGTTCATATTAGTAGGCAGTTCTTAATATATTTTAGAAAAATTAGTAAAAGAATTATAATTTTTAAAACTGACTATATTAAAATTATAGTCCGGGAAAGTATCGAAAGAATACCTTTAATATAGCCAATACTAAAAATTATGAGTGAGTCGAAAAGGATAGAAAATAAAAAAACGTAAGAAGGAGAAATAAAGTATTCCTATGAATTTAACGTTTTGTTTTTCCAAAATTGAAACATTGCTTTCAGTAATTGTTTTTATCCATTAGAATAAAAGCAGACAATATTTACAATTTAAATAAATTTCAATATCTAACAATGAGAAAATAATTTTTAAAAAAATAAATTATAATTAATTTTATGAATTAATTATGTATTTAAATTTAACAAAAAATTTAATTTGTATGATTACTGAATATCTAATTTAATATACTTTTTCTTCTACTAGTTAGGCATTTAATTTCTATTAGAAGAATTGATCAATTTAATTTATTTAAAATTAAGACGTATTTTTAAATAAAACTTTAATTAAAATCTTTTGTATGAATTTCTAAAAATTAGATTGCTAAACATTTTTTTGGTAAAAAAATATAACCTGAAAATAATATAAAATGTTATGAATTTAAGTGCTAAAAAATTCATTTGTTTATCACTTGTTTCACAATGCTAAGGTTATACATAGTGCTAATAAAATTTGATTAATAACAAAATTTAATACAAAAGAAAAAATCATTTTTATTTGCCTTATCGGAAATGCCTTCGAATTCTTCTTCAAGGAAATTGTTAGTTGTGATTCAAGCTTTCATTTGATACCAGAAACAAAATTCTAGCACCTCTTATTTTTCTTTTAATCATAATCAAATATAGCCAAAAACACGCCTTTTCCACTTTTTAACACTAATTTTCTCAAAAACTCGACGTGGTGAAGCATTTTTCTTTTCAGACTCGTATTCAGAGTGGAAAAATCTATTGAAAGTGACTAAAATTATTGAAAGGGAAAAATTAGTGTCGGACAGTGTAATTAATATTATTTAACGAAATAAAATTTCTACCATTATATTATGGTCAATGAACTCAGCAAGTCATCGAGTTTAACATATATGAAAATTAGATTTTTTAAAAATATGGTCGCAACGACTCTCAGACGAAAGTCAGTGGACTGACCCATTAACAATCTACTTTGTAGAAACCCATATTTTTTCAATCAAATGACGAATTTAAATTTACTTTTTAATAGATAAAAGAATAGATTTTAACTGATAGTTTTTATGTAACATATTCAGATATGCAAATATTTAGATTTTCCGTTTTATGCTATCAAAGCATATAGTGTAAACAAAATTTCATGAGTGCAAGAGAGATCACTATTTTTCTTGCACTTATGAAATTTAATTTATTTAATTTTGAAATTATTGAATATTAGAAAACAAAATATAAAAAATTCAAGGACGATTGTTAAAAATTCAGGACATTCCAGGACATTTTTTCAAAATCCAGAACATTTCCAGGAATTCCAGGACTTCCATGACGAGTAGACACCCTGCGAAAATTTCCTGAAGTAGATTTTTAAATCCAGTCTGACTGGATTTAAAAATCTACTTCAGGAAATTTTCGCAGTAATTTATGGTAATTTATAGAAATTTATGACAATTTATAGAAATTTATGGTAATTTATACAGTCATTTATAAAAATTGCGAGGTAATTCATAATATTATTACAAAACATAATTCAAGATTAAAAAGACTAATGCAGGAAATTTATAGTAATTTATAAATTTTTGAGGTACCTAAATAAATTTTTTTGAGTAAATAAAAGAAAATTTTAAAAACTATTTTTTAAATTAATGTCACAACTTACTAAAATTATAGTTTAATCAAGGTAACTTTTATTTGTTTAATTTTATTTGGAAAAAATTACAAAAATTGTTGTAATTATACACTTGTTTAAACCACAAGTTCAATGAAAGACAAAAAAGGATTCACCATGACGCTAAGGCTTCACCATGACGCAAAATAAATACTGTTTTTTAAAATAAATTATTAGCAATTTTCAATCGGTTTCATATTCCTGACTTTTATATTCACTGAAACAATACGACTATACATTATTTGCTAAAGAAAAAATTTTTTTTTGATTTATTATGAAAAATCTGAAGGTTTCACCATGACGATTCTGTGATTCCCTGTACAAAGTTGACGCTCAAAACGTAAAAAAAAATGAAAAAATATAACAATTTTATTCTTTCGTAGTGAAACACTATTGAGGGAACTAAATTGTTGCTTGTACTAAAGAATGCCGAAATTCTGATTTTATTTTTATGAAATATTTCAATTTTTTAAAAACGCTTTACCATGACGCACAAAACTGGGGACAAGAAATATAACATCAGAAAAAAAATTAAAAAATAATTTTTTTTACAACCAATTTAATTTTTCAATTTTACACACTTAGACATTAAAAAAATGTTATCAATCATTATTTTTATTTGAGAATTTATCTAAAAATATTTATTTTTGTTTTGTAACTAACCCTTGAGACAGGCTTCACCATGACGATTTGGCTCTTAAATTTGCATTTAAAAAAACACTTAAACTTAAAAATTAAAGTGGCTATAGGTTTTTGTTTGTAATCACCAGAGTTACTTTTTTACAGTGGATTCATTATTATATGTGCAATCTGTTTCTTAAAAAACACTAGGGACATGAAATTGTCGGTTTCGTGGAGAATCACCCACATATAGTTTCAATGCGACGAATGGTTTCACTTCCATAGCATTAGTGGAGTCTCCTTAGTCTTACTCCCTGGAGACTATGTAGGTTAGTTACAGGGAAAAGGTGTAGATGGCATCGCTGCATACTTGAAATGAATGTTTTAATGCGCATGTGAGCATTATATTATTTTTCATATAATTATTATTGCAATAAATAAATGTAATAGATATTACAATTTATAATATAAATGTAATGTATATTTAAAGTAAATAATTTTTTATTTTTATAATGTTTGTAGAAATGATTATTTTAAGAAACCTAAAAAAATTCAATATCGAAAAAGTTTTTTTAAATAAAATAATACCTAAATAGTATATATATATATATATATATATATATATATATATATATATATATATATATATATATATATATATATATATATATTATATATATATATATATATATATATATATATATATATATATATATATATATATATATATATATTAGTGTAAACACTAATAAGGGGCTTTCCATAAACCACGTGGTCCTCTTTTTCCAACTTTTTGACCCCTCCCTCCTCCTGCGTGTGCAAGAGTGGTTTTACACTGAACCCCCCCCCCACCCTATTGTGCCACGTGGCTCAAACGTTTAATTTTCTTTTTGTCCTACCTGCACGGAAAGTATGTCATTTCGGGCACTTAGAGCGGACGCAAAGAAACTCATTACCACCCAGGGGTAGGTGAAGCGGGCGCAAAATATTTTGCGCCCGCTTCCCCTACCTTCGAGCAGGCAGAAGAGTATTTTGCGCCCACATGTTAATTATTCGATTTTCTTCATTAAAATGGGATATTTTCGAGTTTTTTTTATGTTGACTATAAAAATGCAAACATTTTCAACTTGTTCTATTTTGTCAAGAAAAAAGTGCAATTTTTTTCAATTTTCTTTTAAAAAAATTATAACACATTTGGTTTTGTTCACATTTCGGTTAAAAAATTGGCAATTACTATATTTTCAGAATACATTGTTGTCTTATTTCTATATTAAAACTTGTATCATTATAGACTTCAAAGAGTTAACATTTATATAGAGTTTAATTTTTAACTAATATGAGCGTTTAATCGTTCGTGCCCTCAATGACATACTTTCCCTGCAGTTTGGACAAAAAATTATGTTAGCATCATATGCGCAAAATAGGTGATTGCGCCCTTGATACGAAAATAACTATTTTTCATAACGCGCCCTTTTTTGCACCTTGTTATGAAAAATATCGTTCGTAACTAGTCCTAGTAGTTGTCAATTTTTGCACGAGTACTTTTTTGGGAACAAACTGTAGGCGAAGCGAAGCAACAATGCGCATGAGCGCGATTCTTCGAAGTTCGGTTCGTTCCGTCGTTTAGTTTGCGTTCGACATAGCCCACGTAAATTCGAAAAGAGATGTAAAATAAAGCCACGTGTCATGAAGAGGAACCCCTCTCGTGGTCAAGAGTATCATTTTGCTGACACCCCCCTCCCCCTAAATCGGCCACGTGGTTTATGGAAGACCCCTAAGTATATAATTGTTATTTTCAGAAGAGGATATTAACCCTCCTGCGCATAAAGCCGAGTATACTCGTCCAAACTAAACCGTTACCGTATGCATGAGGACGAGAATACTCGTCCAAACATTTTTGTTAATAACTTTTGTTTAAATAAATATTAAGACATCGGTCTAGTTGCAAATTTCTTTCAATGAACAAACGAAGATAATTGAATTATTTAGCACAATATATATTATTTATTTAACAATAAACATTGCATATAAAATGTTTAAACAAAGTGAAAAATTTCTGTTTTATAAATTAATGTTTGTTTATCGGATTTTCCAATAATTGTCTATCAAAGGGTTTCTGGGTGCGCTGATTACGAATTTAACGTCAAAATTCAAAAATTCAAAATGGCGAATCCAATATGGCGGATAATTATATTTTTTTAAAGCGGACTTTTAAAAAAATTTTGTAGAATTTTACCAAAACTTATTATCATAGGGTTTAGAGGTCGCTGCTTACAAACATGGAGTCAAAATGACAAAATTCAAAATGGCGGATCCAATATGGCGGATGACAATTCTGAAAAAGTTTTCTAATCTCCCCGTCTATCGCTATCTAGGAGTTTTTGAGGTCGCTGATTACGAATCCGAGGTCAAAATTTCATAATTCAAAATGGCGAACCCAATATGGCGGCTGACAATTATGAAAAAGTTTTCTAATCGTCCCATCTATTGCTATCTAGGGGTTTTTGAGGTCAATGATTACGAATATAAAGTCCAAAATTGAAAAAATCCAAAATGGCGGATCCAATATGGCAAACAGCAATTTTTAAAAAGTTTTTTAATCGTCCCGTCTATATCTCTCTAGGGGTTCTTGAGGTCGCAGATTACGAATCCGAGGTCAGAATTCCAAAATTGAAAATGTCTAATCCAATGTGGCGGATGATAATTAAAAAAAATTAATTCGACCCTCCATCGCTATCTAGGAGTTTTCGGAGTCGCTGATTACGAACATGGGTCTAAATTAAAAAATTCTAAATGGCCAATCCTATATGTCAAAAAACAATTTTAATAACATATTCTAATTGAATAATTTATTCCTATTGTAGTCTTTATTAAGAATATAAATTAATAATTAAAAATTTTGTATGAATTTTGATATAATTTTTCGATTTTCACAAGAAATAGGTATATTGGTGCTTTCGGCGTCTTTGGAATCGGTTAATATGAATAAAAAGTTTGATTTTTTAACATATTACAGTCACTATCAATTGTAACTTTAAAAAATTGATTTTAATTTCTAATTATAATTATTTTTACCATTATTATTATTATTATTATTATTATTATTTCTATTATTATTATAGATCTATAAAAAATTATTTGATTAAAATATCTATTTATTGACTATTAAATAAATGTTTAGTTCAATGGAATAATTTTAATTTAAGTCAATTATGTTGCATTTTAATTATTAATTTCAGTAATTAAAGCAAATACAACCTAATTAAATTAATTAAAAATAATTTGCCTGAAGTAAATATTTTTTTGATAATAGATAAGTAATCGGTTATTTGAATGATATAATTTATTTTCAATGTAGTGTACTTACTATGTTTTAAAACTTTTTAACCTACAGATGGCCAACGATATATTTTGATTAATTTTATTATCTTTAATTTAATTCACAAAATGTTTTTTCTTATTGTTGTTTCATTTTCCGCCATATTGAGTCCGCCATTTTGGAATTTTGGACTTTATATTCGTAATCAGCGACCTCAAAAACCCCTAGATAGCGATAGATGGAACGATTAGAATTTTTTTTAAATTGTAAAAATTGTCCGCCATATTGGGTCCGCCATTTTGAATTTTGAAAATCTGACCCCGGATTTGTAAAACAGGCCTAAAAATTTAGGCTTAGTTTTGTTACAAAAAAGTGGAAACCGATTCTTATAGCTTTTTTGACGTAAAATATGAATCCAACCTCCAAAATATCCCATCACGTCAGGATTTCTTGTAATACTGCCGTAAATGTCTAAAAATGGCTATTTTTGGTCATTTTCGGAATTTTTTTCGTTAGTCAAAAAAATTTTTTTTCAATTTTCTAAATTGCATCGTATAGTACTATGGCTTAGCTTTAAAACTCATTTTTCAAAATGTCTTTAGAAATTTTTTTAAAAAAGTTATGTAGATTTAAAAATTGTTTTTTATGTAGGCAAGTGTAGGTTTTTAAAACTAGGAAGGCTGATATAAGTATAATTATAAAAAACGGAGTAGTAAAAAAGGGGACGTCCATAATATATGTGGGATCGAAATAGGAAGAAAGGATCTAAAATTTTTTACAAAATTGGATATAAGAGTAGAGGGGATAATAAAAATTTTAGTCAACTTTTTAAATGTTAAAAAGTTACATATTTAATTCAATTTTTTTTGTTTTCAAAAATTAAGACTACTGCTACATCTCACCCTTACTTGTTGGTTTTAAGAAATAACGGTCAATTTATAAAACTATTAGTGAATGCAATCAAAATGACATTTTGAATTTTTCTTATACCCACATTTGCCTAAATGAAAAAATTTCACATCTATATAACTATTTCAAAAAAATCGTAAAGAAATTTGAAAATATGGGGTTTGAAGCTTGTACATGGTATTATACGACACAATTTTGCAAATTGAAAAAAAATTTTGGTTAACCAAAAAAATTCTAAAAAATGACCAAAAATAGCCATTTTTGGCCATTTAAAGCAGTTTTACAAGAAATTCTGACGTGATGGGCTATTTTGGAGGTCGAATTCGTATTCTACGTCAAAAAAGCTATAAGAATCACCTTCCACTTTTCCTGTAACAGAACTAAGCTACAATTTGCAGGCCTGTGTAATCAGCGACCTTGAAAACCCTTAGATAGAGAAAAAAGGAACGATTAGAATTTTATTTAAATTGTGAAAATTGTCCGCCATATTCGGTCCGCCATTTTGAATTTTGAAATTCTGACCCCGGATTCGTAATCAGCGACCCCTAAAACCCCTAGATAGCGATAGACGGAACGATTAGAATTTTTTTTTCAATTGTCAAAATTGTCCGCCATATTTGGTCCGCCATTTTGAATTTTGGAATTCTGACCCCGGATTTGTAATCAGCGACCTCGAAAACCCCTAGATACCAATCGGCGTGCAAATCCTACCTTCTGAAAAATGTGTGCATTTGCTAGCGACTTTGTGGGCACGGTGTTTGTATACGGAAAAAAAGTTTGCCTGATATGTCGCTAAAAACAAACAACTCAGATCTCTTCATAATGATTCCAGGTGCTTGAAAATCACTCTCCAAAAATCTGAACTGATCCTTTTTTTAAGATATTATAAAAATAAGATTTTTTATTAATTAATTGAAAAATCATCATATAATTCAATAAGTATATCATTTATTAGGAATGATTTTTGTTTATGAAAAAGCTTTATTCTTTTTTGCATTAGAAAATATAATAATAGACACATTAATAATACAATAATATATATTGAAAATCAGAAATAAGAATAATTTCAATCTAATATGTTAAACATTATAAAATAGAAAGAAATACTATATGACTTGTTAACAGAAAAAAAATATAAGTCTCATTGGATTAACAGAAATCAGCACTACTAATAACTGCACTTTAAATATGAAGAGATGAGAACTCAACTGTTGCTTCTTTCAGTCTTTGTGGATAAGAAGGGTCATTAATAAGATTGATTTTTCGCCCTTTCCCAAAATTTCAGGAAACTCTCTATGTGACGATTCTCCGGCTTGCTCAGACCATAAGCCTAAACTTTGGGTATTTTGTATTTAATAGATCTAGACATTGTGTCAAGTGTTGCAGTAGAACGTGCATTTCAGGGTTTCAGTTGTATTTGTGCTTAACAGTGCGCTGTGCAATTCTTTAATCAACTTTTCTATATCTGCAATCGGAACAAGTCTGTTGATCGAAAAAACATGAATTAACAATTTTGGTCCATTATTTTAAAATGCAGTGACATAGGGTGTGACGGCAAATGGACCGACATCTTTGTAAATCGCACGATCAAAAAGTTTGTCAGCTTCTCTCAATAATTTTCTACAGGCATTGCCTTCAAATACCTCTCCATGATAATTCTTTGAAACTAACTTTAGTTTCAAAGGCCACAAAAGAGCTTTCTCTCGACCGACAAGGTGCACTAGACCATCCCAAAAATAAATGGTTTACAAACCCTTGTAATACATGAAGTTCCGGAATTATACATTTATCAAGAATCAACAAATCATTATTTTCTTTGAAAAGTGCTCATTTATAGTGCTGTGGCAGTTCTTAGCTAACTTTTTATTTTTCTTAAAAGAAATAAACTTGTCATAATCGTTTCTCAAATCACCAAATGTTTTAAGAGGTTAAAACTTCTAAATCCTCAGACCCATGATTTTCGTTAACAGATTTTCTTAAATCTTGAAGACTAACACAGCAATAAGGACAAGGATACATTGACGTAGCCGTTTGCTGCCCATTAACGATCAATAACAGTTTGAAGTCAGAGACAAATTTAAAAAGCAATATTATTAATGTCCACTAAATTGAATAGAATTTTAACATTTTCATATGTTTCTTTGATATCAGGTACTATACACAGCATAATCAGTTTTTTAACACTTGTTTCGGGATGTGATGCTTTCATACTGCTTTTAGAATCGATTCTTCTTTTCTTTTCAGGTACTTCATTTTCCAATCAGTCTCAGTTGGTGTTATAGGAATTATTGACAAGCAGATTTTAAAAAAACCCTGACCTCCATCAGCCATTACTTTAACGGCATAATCACCAAACAAAATCCCGTTTCTTTCTCTAACACAGTTTCAAGTAGTTTTTCAGCATTAGCCCAAACGACAGGTCTCATTTCTTTCTTCTTAGAATTCTTGATATCAAATGCTAAAATATCATCATTGTAGATATCTTCTAATAGTTTTTGTTTGTCCACTAACGTGCTGTGAATAATGAGCTAGGTACAGATTTTCGACCAGCAGAATGTCGAATGAAGGCAGTCAATTTGTTCATATGTCGAATCGAGCATCCAGTGTTTGTATGGTAGTTATCTAAATCTTTTGATGAAAATGTGGCTGCAGTTTTTTTTTTCTTTAAGAAATACTCGCTTTTCTACGTCCTTCAGTATTCAGCGTAATACTATAATCTGTGCTATTACTTTTAGCTTTTTCATTAACAATTTTCGATGCAATATATTCTTGTTGCTTATTTGGCAATTCTTCTACAAGTTTGGCAACATTTTTTCTAGCTACATAATCACGTTTACTACAAGCATGTTTTTTGCCTTTGTGAATTTCAGTTTTACATATTTTACAAATGATCATTGTATTTGATTGAATAGATGTATTTACTTTAGGGAGTGAAGTTATTTTTGAATTTTGCGAGCCATAAAATCCATTTGAAGCTGTTATTTAGTAGTACTTACGTCATCATTTTTTACTCCACTTCGGTTACACGGATGTCCTTTCGATTTGCCAGTCAAGCATATGTAACAATTACAAATTAAACATCCATTCGTTTGATGCACTATTAATCCTCGTAATTTTAGGTAACAATATGTTTTCATAGTTAGGCATCGTTGGTAATGGTCTCTTATAATAATCATTCTCATGTTGACATAATACTACACGACATGTGGCACATATACTCAAAGGAAACCGTTCATCTTCCAAGTTATAGTTTTTCTTGATATGCTTTTCAATCAATTTTTGATGAGTTTCTGTTAATCGAAAATTACTGTAACTTTTCTGTCCAAGAAACAATTTTTTTTTTCCACCTGGTCCACAAACTTTTACCCTATTCTCTTGATGAGTACTTGCACAACTAGGATGTGTAGACATTATATAGAAATACTTTTCAAACAGTTAACGAAATTTAAATCAGCATTGATTTTTTTACACAAACAAACACAGACACTGATTTAGAAGGGAAAATTCTATAACTGCCTGACTCGAAAAGTTTTTGGAAACTGATCGCAGCTCGGAATATTCAGATAACAAAAAATATACTGACATATGTATGTAAACACGTCCCAATTTTGTTTTAATAGAGTGCGGACTTCACGCATGAAAACATGGACAACGATCAAAATATTGTCTCGAAAACGTCCATTAATTGGGATCGATTATATTAACTTTATGAACGTTTATACCAAAAGCGACGTAAATTGAACTTTTTAAATCTTTAATAATTTAAAACTTAATGTGGAATATCTATGAGTATGTAATATATATATATATATAATACATATAATATATATCTTTAATAACAATTATTACGCCAGGGATTATTTAATACTTTTTTAAAATTTTAAAAATTTTTATGGATATCGTAAAAAAAGGATCAGTTCAGATTTTGGGAGAGTGATTTTCAAGCATCTGGAGTCATTATGAAGAGATCTGAGTTGTTTGTTTTTAGCGACATATCAGGCAAACTTTTTTTCAGTATACAAACACCGTGTGGGTGAAAACGTATGCGCAGGAGGGTTAAGGGGATGTCAAAGTCGTTGTGATTTTCCCATTGAAGCTCAATGCAAAAATCCAATCGACTTTGACACCGCCTTAATTAATAGGGTGATTAGTGAATAGTGTCAACTTTACGAAATAAAACCATGGCTAATAAATTTCGATAAATACACATTATCAGAAAATATGAGAGTATTACTAAAAGAAACAGAATTTCTAGATTTTTTACTTAAAGTTGGTAATAATCTATTGAATGTTGCACGGAGAAAAATGGATTGTACAATTACGTATATAGAAAATAATATCATGCTGAATATAATCGGATTATTACCCTTTATAATTTATTTACAACCTTTTAATGTTTTAGAATTATTTCTGATATTCACAATAGATTATACATTTTATAATCCAAAATCAAAATAAATTATAATTCTAGATTATTACTATAGCAACATGTTTTTTTCAAATTGTCATATGTATGAGATTAGAGTTGTTTTGAAAATTTGTTGCGATCGAACTCTTTTACATGTGCTACTATTTTAGTTTTCCAGGTTTGTAAATTTCTGGTAACTTCGTTTTTGTAAATCTGAAAACAATTATATTGATGCAAGTTTTATAATCGAAAATAATATGATCAATAATTTGAAAGTGGTAATACTTACATATTCAATTTTATAATTCTGGTTAACTGTTCTATGTTCAATTTAAAATATCATAAGAAGTATAATCTAGATTATATCACATAAAATCCATTCTTGGCCGGGTGCGTATGATAATATCACATTGCCAGAAATGATAATTCTACAGAAAATGTTGATATTGTACAATAAATGTATTCCAATTAAGAGTTATTGTTATTTTTTGATAAAAAAATCCTCCCTTAAAACAGGGATTTTATTTTGGAATTAAGATTTCTTAAAAGATTTTATCTATACATATATTTCTTTAGAATATGAAAGCGATTTAACTTAAATTAAACATTTAGTGAACTTTAGGATAAAGAATATATATGATTTTTAAAAATTATTTTTCAGTAGTGAAAATACCATAATAATTTTTCCAATTTTTTCTTTCAACTTTAGTCGTTTCCATATTCTAAATAAATGTTGAAAGACATTCACATTTTAGGAAGTCATAAAAAAATTAGTCACACCACTGAAAAAGGGGTCTTTATAAAATATTTTATTAAAAAATTAATATTTTTTGTTGTTAAGGGGTCTTCCATAAACCACGTGGCCCATTTAGAGGGAGGGGGGTGTCAGCAAAATGATACTCTAGACCACGAGAGGGGGGAGGGGTTCCTCTTCATGACACGTGGCTTTATTTTACATCTCTTTTCGAATTTACGTGGGCTATGTCGAACGCAAACTAAACGACGGAACGAACCGAACTCCGAAGAATCGCGCTCATGCGCATTGTTGCTTCGCTTCGCCTACAGTTTGTTCCCAAAAAAGTACTCGTGCAAAAATTGACAACTACTAGGACTAGTTACGAACGATATTTTTCATAATAAGGTGCAAAAAAGGGCGCGTTATGAAAAATAGTTATTTTCGTATCAAGGGCGCAATCACCTATTTTGCGCATATGATGCTAACATAATTTTTTGTCCAAACTGCAGGGAAAGTATGTCATTGAGGGCACGAACGATTAAACGCTCATATTAGTTAAAAATTAAACTCTATATAAATGTTAACTCTTTGAAGTCTATAATGATACAAGTTTTAATATAGAAATAAGACAACAATGTATTCTGAAAATATAGTAATTGCCAATTTTTTTAACCGAAATGTGAACAAAACCAAATGTGTTATAATTTTTTTAAAAGAAAATTGAAAAAAATTGCACTTTTTTCTTGACAAAATAGAACAAGTTGAAAATGTTTGCATTTTTATAGTCAACATAAAAAAACTCGAAAATATCCCATTTTAATGAAGAAAATCGAATAATTAACATGTGGGCGCAAAATACTCTTCTGCCTGCTCGAAGGTAGGGGAAGCGGGCGCAAAATATTTTGCGCCCGCTTCACCTACCCCTGGGTGGTAATGAGTTACTTTGCGCCCGCTCTAAGTGCCCGAAATGACATACTTTCCGTGCAGGTAGGACAAAAAGAAAATTAAACGTTTGAGCCACGTGGCACAATAGGGTGGGGGGGTTCAGTGTAAAACCACTTTTGCACACGCAGGAGGAGGGAGGGGTCAAAAAGTTGGAAAAAGAGGATCACGTGGTTTATGGAAAGCCCCTAATCATGTATTTTTGTATGAACAGGCGCGCAAGAATTTGTTCTAGTATAAAATAAAATTATTTAAAGAAGGATTAAAAGGTAAATAAATTTTTATTTTATCTAAAATTATTTCTACGTTATCAAGACTGTCTTTACAAGTTACAAAATATATTTATTATTTTCTGTTAGAGAGCACAATAAGTTTGTCCCCGATAACATTGGAATAATTTACCCAAGAGGAAGTAAGAGGATGCGTTTATGAGGTGACTTTGGATTTGTTTTGATTTGAATTACAAGGATTGACGAGGAGTCTATGTTAGACCTTGCTCAAGTAAAGTTCTAATTGTATATTTTAGTGAGTTAATCTCATAGTGAAAATGTGAATTCCGTAAAGTCCTATATACTACCATACTTAAAATTTTATTTTAATCTCAAATAGAGTGAACAAATTCAATCAACCTGCTTGATCTCATAACCTTAAACTATTCTGGAAATCTCAACATGCAACAAATAGTGGCTTGATGCACTCCTCTACAAACGCAAGTGGACCACTAGCTACAGGAGGGAATTAAAATATTCAACATCTTATACAATCGCCATTTGAACTTTTAACTCTCTTGAAATAAAGATAACATACGTCAACACACAAGGTCACTATCAATCATTCTAACCTGAGGTAAAGTCGTTCCTATATATTTTCTATTTTCTCTTATCAAATAACAAAACCCTAACAATTCTCCTCTCACTTCCTCTTGGGCACATTATTGTTTTTCTGATTCGTTCGATCATATTTACAATATATATTCTTTCATTCAAAATTAATATTGAAATTGAAATAATATTTCGAATAACTATCAAATCAAAGATTAATGTAAACAAATTAAACAATTGGTAATGACTAATTAGTTATCACTTTTCTAAATTTTAATTTAATTCTATCAATTTTCTTTTCACAAATCTCTCACCATACTACACTCATTTATTTTATAATTTTTTACACAAATCCAAATTAATTACTTTATACATAACAGTCCATAGCCAAAAGAGGAAGAATTTCTGTTATATTGTTTTTGCCATACATAAATACTCTGGAAACTAAAATACTTAGCGTAACTATTATAGTCTAGCAATTTGTTTGACACTTCGTCTCATCATCTTGCTGGACTAACCTAAATTTGAATATTGTCTCGGCATTTGAAGCCGACTTGGGATTTGGATACTCTTTGATTTCCTTTTTAAGGTACTATGGCACCAACACCACAGAAAAAACTTGGAGACGCGAATACCTTCGCCGCATCCAGGCCTGCCGCCTCGTCTTCGATTTCGACTTCGGAAATGAATCCAGGCGTCGGCCGTGGTAGAGGCAGAGGCTTACCGATGAAACGCTCCTCGGAACGTCCGACGTTGAAGCCTGGTCTGGCCGCCGCCATTAAGAAGGAACTAACAAAGAATGCATCGTCAATCATTAATCATTCAGTCCGCACAGACTTCCAGAAACAAACATCAACACTCATGAACACTGGAATCATAGTGAATCCTACAACAATGCTCACTTCTTCTCCTATTGCCTCACATAATTCCACCTCCCAATCCTTATCCCCCCCTCCTCTCCAACAATAACTCATAAGTCTAATAGTTCGTCGTCTCTTGTCGAACCCACCACCACCTCCAATCCCTCTGCTAATTTTCAGAAGGAATCAGAGGACCAACAATCAGACAAATCACATAACTTAACTAATCTCACTGCAAAATCCAAAATTTCCCTATTAAAAGATATCCAAAGCAAATCTACCGCAAATAATATTGAGACATTTCAACTCCAAGACACAGCACCAATTAACTATGATCTTCTTTGGACCAACGAAAACTTCTCAAATGAGGCTAGATTTCTTGAAAACTCTCCCCCCCCATACACTATTCTAGTAGAATCCACACTTCAAGGAAAGAAGATAGGCAAGTATAATAGGATTGCCTTCGCGGACTTCCTGGAAACCGTCGTTTCTGATCCAGATAGAACAATTGTCCCCAATGGTCTTAATCAACTAAGAATAACTTCTACCAATGGAACTATAGCAAACAATTTACTCGATGCAGATTCTCTCCGAAATAAAGGTTATAAATCCTATATCCCAACATCGTTGGTTAGTCGGAAAGCTTTAGCTCACGACGTAGACCTAAATTTATCTCCACTCACCATTAGCTCAAAGATTCAACCTGAAACCCTCAGTATGATCATTTCTATCCGCAGAAGAACCGTAAACGATAAAGAAATATCCGGTCTCATTGAGTTCGTTTTTTCCGGACTAACTATTCCAAATACAATTTTGATTTCAAGAGCAGTCTTCAACCTAACATTGATTGTCACACCACCTAAAAGATGTTTCAAATGTCAACGTTTTAGGCATCTTTCCTCTCAATGTCGTTCCACACACTATACCTGCGAATTCTGCTCAGAATCACATTTTAAAAAGGAGTGCCCATACCCAAATCGATCCTCCTTATGCTCCAATTGTTCCGGACAACATGCAGCTTCCTCAAAAGAATGTGCATTTTACAAATTTGAATTCGCGGTTATGAAATGTAGATTAGAGCTCAACTTAGGATACGAGGATGCAGAGTCATACCTTTTATCTCAAGGCTATCCCCGCCCCGGATATGATATCATTTGGGAACAGGAATTTAACACCCCAGCCTTTCAGATACAAGAAACGGCATTACCCTTGACCCACAATAATGTCCCACTGGATATCTCTCCTCCTCCTAAGACTACGGAGAATAATGAAGATGAAATGTCGGTGGATAATGTCGAACAGTAAATAAATTGGCGAATCAGACATTCTAGGGTTTAACTCCCTACCTTTTCCCTAGTTCGGAACAACTGCAGAATTTTAGATACTTTGAGTGACTATATTTTAACTTTAACTTATATTTTGACTGTAGGTTTAAGTTATCTATCTACTCACTTGTTTTATTTCACGTATTTATTTATTTATTTGGTCATTTATTTAGTTATCATTTATATTTGCTTTTCGTTTATATATTCGTTTATTTATATGATTGCTTGTTTACTCGTTTATTATTTACCTGTTTATTTCTTTTATTTACTTGTCCTTCTATTCATTTAATCATCTGTTCATTAGTTTATTTAATCAATTGCTTGTTAACTCCTTTTTAGTTTATCCATTAAATATATGGTGTTTAGTACCCAAATAATCTAATTCAACACCCTAAAGATAAGATGAATACTCCAACCTCCATCCACAAGTCTATTACCCTCATTCTTTGGAACTCTAGAAGCGTCCTCTCTAAACGTCCCGAATTGGAAATTCTCCTGTGGCAATTTAACCCGGATGTCGTATGCATAACCGAAACCTGGCTTACCCCCGGTGTCGTCTTTGAAATACCAAACTACATCACAGTCAGACAAGATCGACCAAACGGTAGAGGTGGGGGCGTTCTCCTTTTGATCCGCGGGGAGATTAGCTTCCACATTACAAACACGTTTACACACTATTTTAACAATCTCCAAATAGATATAGCCTCGATCTCGTTGCAGTCTATTTTCGGTAAAACTCAAATAACAACAATTTACGCACCTCCCGGCGGCGATATTCCCCCCAATGAATGGTCGGCCATCTTCGAGAATCTTCCAACACAATCCAATCACATATTTTGCGGTGATTTTAATTCCCACCACATCAGCTGGGGTGACACATCCACCAACCTTAGGGGCTATTCTTTAGAAACTTTTATTCTGGACTCCGATCTTTTTATTACTAATGACTTATCCCCCACTAGATTCCAAGATGCAAATGTCTCCGGTAGTAACTTAGACCTCATTTTCTGTTCTTCCACCATCCTACAAGCTTCATCTACTGACGTCATACAGGACAATTTTAATTCTGACCATTTACCGGTCATTTTAAAAGCGGACATAACTCCAAATAACCCAGTAACAGATATTGCCTTAAATGTGTTGACTGGCTTAACTATAAAACAGATATGGAACAGTATACTCTTGACACTGCATCTCAAATCTCCACAGACAGCACCCCAGCAGACATCTATAACACTTTTTTTGATCACCTGAAACAAAGCCTTCTTAACAACGGAGCATTTATTCCCAAAACAAACTCACTCAAGTCCATCTCGAAACCTTTGTGGTGGAATTCCAAATGTGACGAGGCTTTGTTACTCAGAAGAGATAATTATAGATGGTACCAAGCGAACCAATCACTCACCAACAGAATAGAATTCAAACGTAGGGACGCGGAAATAAAGAGGACACTTAGAGCTCAGAAAATTCTGTCATTTAGAAACTTTTGCGAAAATTTATCCCCTTCAAAAGGAATGTCCACCTTATGGAGAACCATTAAGGCACTTTCATCTAGATCTAATCAGCGAAATACCAACATCTCTACAGATCCCACCACACAAGAACATACCAAATTTCGCAAAGACCTAATTAGAGAAGATATCCCTCCCATAGACATTCCATTCTTACCTACACCCACTATTTTCGGGGAAGACTTCCCACCTTTCTCTAAAAACGAATTTCAATCTGCTCTAGCCTCCACTAAATCCAAATCAGCTCCCGGCCTAGATGGAATAACTGCCGATATGATTAAACATCTTGGCCCAGTGGCCCAAGAATTTCTGTTGGTCATCTACAACAGAATGCTTCTCTCCTCCTCCTTTCCCTCTTCATGGCTGTATACAAGGATATTGGCTCTTCCAAAACCTGGTGGCAGGGGATTCCGCCCCATCGCCCTCACCTCAGTCGCGTCTAAATTATTCGAAAAACTTATACAAGGAAGACTGGAACATGAGGTGGAGGGGAGGGGCCTGATTCCCCCCTACCAGTATGGATTTAGAAAACAAAGATCTGCAGTTGACTGCGTTGCATCCTTTGTCATGGATACTCAGATCGGATTCCAGGATGGAGAGCATACTCTTGCCATCTCCATCGACATTAAAGGAGCTTTTAATAATGTGCGCCCTCTCATTTTGAATTCTATCCTGAAACAATTAAACTTCCATCCGTGCCTGATCAACTTCATTAGCCACATGACCGGGAAAAGGTTTGTCTCCTTTCAGGCAGACGGATCTGATCCGAAGGTCTGTGGCGTGGGAGTTCCTCAGGGAGGAGTTCTTTCCCCCCTCCTGTTTAATTTATATCTGAGAGACCTAGAAATGTATCTCCCCCCGAATTTGAAAGCGGTCATGTACGCAGACGACCTCCTGCTCTATACCAAATTCTCTAACGCCGATAACTTAGACACTGACATATCCGCAGCTCTAGAGAGTCTCTCCACTTGGCTCAGATCACTCGGCATGGACGTGGCCCCTCACAAGACAGTCTGCGGTGTTTTCTCGAAATCTCGCCTTTCCTTCGAAAATTTCAATTTAAAAATAGAGAATACAGTGATTCCCTGCTCCAACACCATGAAACATCTAGGGATTCTTTTGGATCGTAAACTTAATTGGACACCCCACATAAAAATGCTGGCTAGTAAAGCATTGAAAGCACTTGGTATATTAAGAATCATCTCGCGCGTCACATGGGGCACCTCACCAGCACTCGCTCTGCTCGTATATAGGAATCTCATTAGAGCGATCTTGGATTGGGGCTCTCCATTGTTCATTAATTCTTCTGTTACCACCTTGGAATGCCTGGACAGGGCCCAATCCGCAGCCCTCAGGATCGCCTTAGGTACTATGAGGACAACTTCCATCCCGGTCCTTTTAGCAGAAGCGGATGAACCACCGCTTTCCCTTCGCAGATTATTTCTGTCCAATTCCTTTGTACTACGCAACCTTTCATGGAAAGAAAACCCTCTTATCCCTCTCCTATACACCCTCAATAGGAAATGTAAACTTGATCCATTGTCTGTAAAATTCAATAAACTCCCCCTACTCCCTACTTATAACTACATTGTCCCACTAATGGAATCCCTATATAGAACCTCGAAACCTTCCTACTTCGACTGGCAATGGACAGCCCTATCTGCGCCACCCATCTGTGACACTACCTCTGGAATCCTACTAAAGGACCATGACACCCCAGAGAAACTATTTAGAGAAATTCTTACCAAAGAATATCCAAGATATAGACCTATATTCACAGACGCATCTGTGGATCCGATCACAGACCTGGCATCCGCCGCCTTCTTTGACGAGGATTCAAACTATACCCAAGGTACACCACTCCAACCTTCCACTTCAATCCAAACGGCCGAACTTTACGCTATTAACTCGGCAATGAAGTACGCAGTCGAACAGAAAAAGAACAATGTCCTTATAGTTACAGATTCTCTTTTCTCTATTTACAGACTAAAAAATTGTCTCTTATTTAAAGATAATCCATACATAATTTACGAAATTTTGAACACCTTATCCAGTTCCCTGTCCTTGGTCCCTTCTCCATACTTTAAATTTATATGGATTCCAGCTCACAATGACATTAAAGGAAATGATTATATTGACGCTGTATGCCGTGAGATCAATCTCTCATGCATTAATAGAGTTCATTTTAAACTGCCTCTCAAGGACATAAAAATGAACATCTTTGACCCCGACAGGAAGGCTTGGCTTTCTCATCTCTGGCGACACACAGAGAGGGATATGACGGGTCATAGATACTTCTCAAGAGTCACTTACAAAACCGAAAGACCATGGTTTCGAGGTCTTGATCTTCCGAGGAGTTGGATTAACTCTATAACTCGCTTGAGAACGGGACATACATTGACTATCGAACACCTGGAGAGAATTAACTGGACTGAGGCGGCACGCTGTGGATGCGGAGAGGCTCGTCGCTCCTTAAATCACGTCATATTTGAGTGTCCGTTACTCTCTTCGGTCAGACCGGATTTCCTCAGATTTTTGCGAAATTTGTTCCCCGATTCAAGTCTCAACTCGGCACTAATTGACGGGATTATTTTCCCCCCCAATGAGCAGGTGGTGAGAGAAATGGGAAAATTTCTGACATATGATCGATTTTTTATTTGATTAGCTCAAACAATAACCCAAGACAATAACCTTTACCCAACCTTGGACCTCTCACCAGACTTACCACTCAGACGGATCGACTGTGGAACCTCCAAACAACCTGCTATCATGACCATGCGACTAACACAACTTGCTCGTTGAAGGCGGATCTACACACAATTCTATCTGTGGTTCACTCACGACGGAATAACACTGACAATTTCTTGTTCTTCTCATGTTTATAGTTCTGACAGTCGGCGCAGCCAAAAGTCATTTAAGAAGAAGAAGAAGAAGAACAAGGATTGACAATACCTTTGATCCATGCAAATTGATTTAACTGATTTAGTGATGTAGTTGAGAATACAGTATAATCATAAAATTTTTTATTATATAGATAAAACTGACAGTTATAACTATCACATAAAATTCCACAGATAATATTACACAGTGAGGAATTTCCTCACAAAGTTACATTGATTACTTTACGGTACAGTGGTCTAAACGAGACTCTTAATGAAATATCCTTTCTTAAAAAAGACATGAAGTGGAAAGGTCGAATGTATCAAAAAGTATCGAAGTAAAGATTGGGTCATGAGAATGTAAAATCTTAATCATAGGCGAGAAACTCCCGTTGAAAGAAAGGGGAGACTATATAGGTTAGTTCCAGGAAATAGGTGTAGATGGCATCGCTGCATATTTGAAATGAATGTTATAATGCGCATGTGCAAATTTAAATTTTATTTTTAATTAGTATTTTGCGACAAAAAGCAAATGACAATAGGACACAAATTAGCATTTTCACAATCGTGAGTAATATTAATTATTAAAGTGAAATTAATTTTTTAACAAACCATTGTTGTTTTCAAATTAAAAACAAAATATTTTCACACATAATAAAAACCGTAAATAAAATATACAATTAGTTTTGAATGTGTCAATAATAAATATCAATAATAGATTGCTTTAATATTGCTTCAAAAGCAGAGATACACAGTAAGTTGATTTAAAATTCCATTAAAAGCAGAATGTATCTATAAGTTGGTTTTAAATTGCTTAAAAGCAGATAAATTTTGTGTCAATAATTAAAAAATAATCGAATTTTTTAAAAATGTTTTAAAAAACAATAAGCTATAAAAAATGCTAGGGTGATTGTGTGTATTACTATGTGTGCCACATTTACTACGAATTTCATTAAAAATACTGAAATAATACTTTATTTGACAAAAAGCTGCATTAGTGAGTTGAGAGTACTTTTAGAAAGATAATAAGATTTTAGATATTTAAATTAAATGATTAATTGATCAATCACTAAATTTCTTTTTTTTAACATAAATTTATTTATTCGTAAATTTCTGGTAATTTCATTTTTATAAATCTACAAAATTATTATTGAAATTGTTATCATTTAAATAATAATTGATTAGTTAATCATAAATAAATTTTCAAACAAATAAATTCTTACTAAGCAAAAAATTTATACTTTGCAAGTAAATAAAAATACTTTTAAGAAAAGGTTAAAAATAATATTCCCTTGTAATAACTAATATTCCCTTGTAAACTAATGATAAATAAATGCATAATGCTATAATTGTTTTTAGATTTACAAAAACGAAATTACCAGAAATTTACAAACCTGGAAAACTAAAATAGTAGCACATGTAAAAGAGTTCGATCGCAACAAATTTTCAAAACAACTCTAATCTCATACATATGACAATTTGAAAAAAACATGTTGCTATAGTAATAATCTAGAATTATAATTTAATTCGATTTTGGATTATAAAATGTATAATCTATTGTGAATACCAGAAATAGTTCTGAAACATGAAAAGGTTGTAAATAAATTATAATAATAATCCGATTATATTCAGCATGATCTTATTTTCTATGTTCCTAATTGTACAATCCATTTTTCTCCGTGCATCATTCAATAGATTATTACCAACTATAAGTAAAAAATCTACAAATTCTGTTTCTTTTAGTAATACTCTCATATTTTCTAATAATGTGTATTTATCAAAATTTATTATTATTATTATTATTTTCAAATCTAATATCAATAATCATTTCCGATTTTTATTTTTTTTGTAAAAGAATATAAAATTTTAATTACAAAATCAATTTTTAATTACAACATCAATATTCAATTCCAATATCAATAATTATTTCCACATTTTCAATTTTTTTTTGTAAAACAATATAAATTTTTAATTACAAAATCAATTTTCAATTACAACATCAGTTTTCAATTCCAATATCAATAATCATTTCCAATATCAATTTTCAATTCCAATATCAATTTTCCATTCTAATTCCAATATCAAGAATCATTTCCAATATCAATTTTCAATTCCAATATTAATTTTCCATTCCAATTCCAATATCAAGAATCATTTCCAATATCAATTTTCAATTTTCAATTCCAATATCAATTCCAATATCAATTTTTATTTCCAATTTTTAATTCCAACATCAATTTCTAATTTCTATTTTCTATAATTCAACATCCAATTTCTTTTATTATTCCTGTCATTTAATAATAATTTAACTCAAATTTATATTTCTTTTTCATTCAATAATTACTTTTTAATAATATTTTTTAATATAAAAATCTAAAGACAATTTTTTTACTGTTGAAAAAATATGAAAACTCACAAAAAGAAAACTTTATATTACTTCAATCAATATATAAACTAAATTGAATTACTTCTATACTGATTAAAAAGTTTTTGCTCTTAAATTTAATCAATTCTACTACAAATATTTTTCTGATTTATCTACAAAATTGAAAAAATTGAATTGATTATGTGTAAATAACTTTTTAAATTTTATAACAAAATTAACAAATGAATTTTGACAGCATTTGTAGATTAGAATCTGTTACTTATGAAGAACATTTTTTAATAATAATATTATAACAAAAAAATCACCAAACATAGTTAAAGAACTGCTTTTTGCAAAAATCCCATAAATTTCATTGAAATTAAATTACAAATCAAATATTTTTTTATTTATAAATTATTTTTTAAATTAAATTAATTAATTAAATATCTTATTTTTCAATGAATTTGTTTACAAGATACACTACAGGGAAGTAACAAATTTCGTATCTCAAAACCTAAATAAAAATGAATTAGTATAACATTTTATAAACATTATTTAAAAAGGTGATAAAAAGTTTTATACATATATTTTATAAATATTATAAGAAAATCATAAACATAATTTATTTTATGCAAAAACTATAAAAAAACTAAAACTATAAATTTTGAATAAAATATAAAAATAAAATGTAAAAATAATTTGTTAAAATATGAACTTCTGATGAAAACTCATTAAGTGACAATATCACCAACCATCCCACTATTGTACGTCCCTTCGTTGAAGGAGAAAATCGGAAAGACGAAGGGACGGATCAGAGGGCTGAGCTGTTCGAGGAACGATAGTTATTAGGCAGGAAAACTGCTTAAGCACTCAATGAGTTTTTATCGTAAATTTATTTTTTCAAATATAATATTTGACGTGTTTCAAATGTTTTATTAAAAAAAAATTTTCATATAATATTTTTTATTTCTTTAATATTTTAAGAATCAATTTCAATAAACAATTTGTTTTCATGTTTACATCTTGAAAGTGGTACGTACAATTGACCATGTGAAAATAAAGGGTTTTGGAAATAAATTCCTACCTCTTCAAAACTTTGCCTTTGTGATTTATTTATAGTTATAGCAAAAGCTAAAACTATAGGAATTTATCTTCGATATAAAATGAAAGGTAAAGGAGAAAATTCACCGGAGTCTAAAGTAATTCTAGGAATAAATGCAGTACATCCATCGTTAATACTTAAATTTCTTATGAGCATTACAATTGCTCCAACTTTTAGTTTTAATTTATGAACTGGTAATCCTGGAAATTTTAAAGAATTTAAATATCCTATTGGAAAGTTTAATTGTACATCATCGTCTGGCAGATCCATTCCTTTATTTTTTGCATAATCTATACTGCAATATGTTTTTTCTTCACTTTTAATTTTTTTTAATATTTTATTATTTAAAATTAAAATATTTTACAACAGGTAAAATTTGTTGAAAATCACCTCCCAAAATAATCAACTTCCTACCGAAAGGCAAATCGTCTACTTTGCAACAATACCTTAAAGTTCAATCAACAACTTCTAAAGCTTTCTTTCGTATCATTGAAGCTTCATCCCAAATTATAACATCAAATTTTCGTAATTTTTCTTTATCTGACTTTAATTTTAAAAATGTAGTTTCTACATTAAAAAAATCTAATGGCAATCTAAATGTTCTATGACTTGTCATGCCACCAGGAAGCAAAATTGATGCTATTCCAAATATTAATGTATTAAGGTTTTTTGGGCTAACGCTATTCTTTCTACCCAAAGCTTTAGTAAATTGTTGTTGTTTTATCCAAATTTTTTTCAGTGAGTCAAAAAAATAAAATTTTGGAATATTAGAATACTTAATATGATTAGCAGTTTTATCAGTTTGATTTAATTTAAACCAAGCAGTTATAGTAGTGTCATTGTTCTTTTTTAATGCTTCGCTTTCTTTATTTTCTTTAAAAACAATATTTTGTTGATTTTCGGTATGTATAGCTAACCGAACAACAGGATGTGATCTTCCTGATAAAGGTAATTCTTCTATTCACCATGCTGCTTCTATAGGACTTACATACCGACTGTTAATATATTCTTTAATTTCATCCTGTATTTCATTCTCATTATTTTCACTTTTGTTACATTTGTTTAATGCTATATATGCTCTATCATGACCTTTGTAAATATATTTATAAATATATTTAATGCTCATAATTGAAGCACAATATTCAACATTAATATGAAATTTATACTTTTTTAATAAAAAAGGATTATATGCCACAATCATTGAATTATTTAGATTGACAAATTTACCAATTTACTTTTTTGTTTATTATTTCGACGCCTGTATATCGAAAAATCATTTTTTTCAAATTGAGTATCATTTATTAAAGAATTAGGAATTTTTTTACATCAAACGTTTTTATCTTTTTTTAAACACGGAGAA
Organism: Leptopilina drosophilae; assembly: GCA_032873175.1. Taxonomy (NCBI): domain Eukaryota; kingdom Metazoa; phylum Arthropoda; class Insecta; order Hymenoptera; family Figitidae; genus Leptopilina; species Leptopilina drosophilae. Next base: position 15,250,345 of record CM065480.1, on the reverse strand, counting down.
TTTTCTTCATGAGGACCATGAGCCATATGTTTTATTACTAATTGAGGGGCTGGATGCTATAATGTGTTACGCGCCATTCATTTAACATGGCGCGTAACACATTATAGCATCCAGCCCCTCAATTGTTGTAACTCAATATCGTTCTCAGGGATTTCTTTCGAAACATGTTTATCAATATCCTCGCTATTTAAAAATTTATTTTTACAACTTAAAACAAATAACAAGTAAGCGTGAGGCAAACCTCTTTTTTGAAATTCTGTAGTATAAACGTAAGCTAAAATTTCGCTAAACATATTCCCGTTTATTATGTCTGATAATATGCAACGTAATTTAGCATTAAACAAACGAACTGTTAAACTTGGAATATCATTGCATGATGTGCCAGGTGGAAAGTGTTTGAGGATTGTTTGTAACTCTACCTAATTTGGATTACAAGTTACTGTAATTAATAAATCCGGTTTTTTTCTCGGACTGACAATATAAGTAGACGGTAACACAAACATATTTCCCAAGAGTTCCGTGTCATTCAAATTATTCGAATTATTAAAAGCACCTCGTGAAACGTGATCAACTAATCCTTGATAACATTCTATGTTTTATTTTTGTTGATTATAACGATAAAAATCTAATCTGTTACTGTTAATTATTATAAAAGCTTGAATGATATATTGTTGTGTTAATCGTCCACAATATAAAATTGGACTAAATTTTTCATTGGATCTAAAAGAAACTCTATGCGAATATCACTGTAAAGCCGCTAATCTTTTATCACTTTTAAATTTTTGTTTGAATTGTGGACTCCATTCCAAATCCCCAATAGGAAACATAATAGGAAAACTCATCGGGTCTAAATGAAATGAAGTTTTCTTTAAAACAGTATTTTCGTCAGTACCACTTGGAATTTTTTTAGGATAAACTTTCTACTGAATTGAAGTAGGAACTTCTCCATTTTTAGATACTATTAATGCTGCACACTCAGCAGTTTTCGGTTCGTCATAAGTATGTTTATTTAAAAGTATATTTTTAACAAAACCAAGAGAATTTTGTGGAAAAGTTTTTTTTGAAATTTCATAGAAGGATTTATATTTAACAGCATATGGATTTTTATTTAAAATTTTTGTTAATATTGTTATATGTTTATCCACTAAGTTTTTATTATTTTTTAACTGTTGTTAAGTTGCAGCATAATCAGCATAAATATATATTTGACCCAAAGAAGGCTTTTTACATTCTTGGACACAAATTGAGTTAGGTGTAAAATGATACACCTGTCCCTAAATTTTTAGGTTATAGACAACTTTTCGCGAATTACTTATAGTATTGGCACAAAAAGTTACAAAAGAAAATGAAGTATTATAATATTGAAGCAATTCTCTAAAAATTTTGTCATACAAAAGAGCTTTTAAATTTTTATCGTAATCTTTTAATGGAGAAATTACTACTTTACCACCATTCGACAACTTTTTTTCGAAAATTCTATGGACCAATACATAGCTCCACAATGAACATATTTATAGTCCATATCTCCAAAATTTGAATAATTAACATCAGGTTTACAAATTTTTGAAATTAGTTGTCTTTTTCTTTTTTTATTTAATCTTTTTTCGGACATAAAATTAGTTTTGTCTTTTTGTCTCTTCTTATATAATCATATCTTACCCATATTACAAACCAAGTTAAGTTTTCTCTTTTTTTCCAAACGTTCAAAGTCCACATTGTCAACTAAGTCTTTTTTTCTTTTTTTGTTCAAACGATCTTCATTCATATTTACAACCAAATCTTCCTTTCTTTTTCTATCTAAACGTTCAATATTCATATTTACCGTTAATTTTTTTATTCTTTTTTTGTCCAAACGTTCTGTATCCATATTTTCTACCAAGTCTGTTTTTTTGTCCACACGATCCGTACACATATTTTCAATCCTTTCCTTTTTTTGTCCAGTCTTTCTTTTATCATGTTATTAACGCGATTATTTTCCCTTTTACTTTCCAAAAATAAATCATTTGAAACAGTTCTTTTTGTTTTTAATTTTATTAAGCCTTTATTTTTTTCATAATATAATTTATTGTAATTTTTGTTAAGGACTCTAAAAACGATTCATTTGAACAATAAACCATGTCATAATAGCCCCCATCAATACTTCCAAATAATAAAAGTATGAGTTTATTATTATTTTAATTTTGACGAAATACTCGTTTGTTATTAACTTCTACAATTAAAAATACTTAACTGACAATTTTAATAATTTATACAAAGATTGCAGAAATCGACAAATTTTACAAAAAAAAATTTTTTTGAAATTATTTCAACCCTTGCAAATTTTTTAAAAATTGTAGGAAAAATTTGAAACTCACATAGATTTGATCATTCAAGTCTCTTCTTTAATTTAAGACGAAGAGAGTTAAAAAATTTTATTTCGTTCCTGAGATATCATTCTAAACGTCTGACTATTTTCAGCCAAAAATCGTTCAAAATCGACTAATTTAATGCATTTGCCAGAAAACATACTCGGACGTTTAGAATGATATCTCAGGAACCAAATGAAATTTTTCAACTCTTTTGGTCTTAAATTAAAGATGAGACTTGAATGATAAAATCTGATTAGGGGACAATTTTCCCAAAATCCGTTTCCCAAAAAAAACTTTTCCCAAAAAATGTTTTCCCAAAAAAACTTTTTCCCAATATTAAGTTTCCCAAAAAATTTTCCCAATATCAAATTTCCCAATGTTAGAAATTCCCAAATTTTTCAATAATTTCTCGTAGACTGAAAAAAATATTTTCAATAAAATGACATTGAAAAAAAATTTAGTTTTGAGTAATTTCAAAGAAGATAATTTTTGTTATATTTTTAATCTTTAAAAATAATCAATTTAAAAGGAACAATTTAAATAATAATTGAATACTTGCACAATTTTTTTCAATTTTAATAAATATATTACAATAAGAGATAAATGTTTTGCTTGAAGAATATTAAATTTTCTTTAATATATGAGAGTGATTTAAAAAAAATATCTTAAAAGAATATTAAATAAATAATTATTGTAATTATTCAAAATAAAAATATTTAATAAAAAAAATTTTTTAACTAACCTTGAATTTCTGGAACGCATTTATTTTTCTGTATTTTTATTGATTAGAATTTAACGCGAATTAATAAAAAGATGTATAATTTAAAAAATAATTAACCATTATAAATTAACAAGAATAGACTTTAAGGTTTTTTCACAATTTCCCTGAAATTAAGATTCAACCGTCTTTTGTTTTTGCGTGAAAAAAAATTCCGTAAAAAATAATTTCCGTTAATTGACACCTTACGAAAATGTATGTCGCGTTGGATTATTTTTTTTTGGGAAATTTGATATTGGGAAAAATGATTTGCTTGGGAAATTAATTTTTTGGAAAACTTGATATTGGGAAAAATTTTTTTTGGGAAAACATTTTTTGGGAATAATTTTTTTTGGGAGAAAAATTTTGGGAAAATTGACCCCCCACCGATAAAATCTATGGGAGCTTCAAATTTTTCCTACAATTTAAAAAAAATGCAAGGGTTGAAATAATTTCAAAAAAATTTTATTTTTTTTTCATTTTTTTGTAAAATTTTTCGAACGCTGCAATCTTTGTATAAATTATTAAAATTTTCAGTTAAGTATTTTTAATTGTAGAAGTTAATAATCTATCGACTGATATATTTGTTAATTTTCTGACATTTGTATTTACAAAAAAATCGGGATTTAGAGAATGGTATGTTTTTGGGCCCTGCGCGTGCAGCCGTACCGATAATTCCCGACGGTAGTGTATTAGTTTACAAATGCTTGGATTTCAACTCCTCTACCATATTTACCATTTTTAGACATATATACTTTGTATGAATTTGGATCTTTTTTATCTTAGGGGAGACTGGGGTAAACCCGCTCACTTTTTTCAGAACGATAAAAACCTAGGAAATTATTCTCTAAATCCAGGTTAAATTATATAATTTGATAGCGTATGATTCCTACTAACAAAATAAAAAAGAATTTTTGATTTATCTTTCTTCGTTTTACTTAGATAAAATTTTTAATACACATATACCAAATTTCAAAATCATAATATTCCAGGGTAAATGCGCTCACCTTTCGGAGTAAACCCGATCACTTGATTTTTTTAAGAATTTAAAGTAATCCCAACAGTTTTATTTTGTATATATTAATAAGTTATGATTTCTGTAAACAATAAATAAATATTAAATAATAAGTATAGGTTTCATATATTGCAACTGTGAATTCAAATAATATTTTGTTAAGAAAAAATTAAAATATAGTTACAATTTTTGATGTAACAAGTTATAGATTTTATTTTTGATAAAATATAACAATTGAAATTCGAAATTTTAAATTTAAAAATAAAAATGATAAAACGTGAACTGAACGAAGACAACAAACTTAAAATTACGTCTTTTTAGCCGAAAAAGACAGCGACAAATTTTGATTATTTGTTTGCGTTGTTTGTTATAACCGTTATAACCTAATAATCACTGATATAGACATGATTCCGCTCAATGTTGCCAACAAATTTTAATAGTTCAGCGCCATCTGTTGAAAAAATTGCCACAAATCGCGGAATGCGGCACATTAAAAATGTTAAATATTCAACTAATTACCAAATAATTCAATAATATTGTTAGAAATTAAATATTATTTATCTTTTAATAAATATTTTTACAATTTAAAAATTTTAAGATCGTCAAAAAAAAGAAATACTGTTAATACTGATTCGGCTTCCTAAACAAATTTAATAAGTAAACGGCTTTACCCCGACTTCATGTGAGCGACTTTAGCCTGAATGTATTTCTCAAAATTCAGAATAAATTTAAATAAATATTTCTTAATTTAAACAAAACTACACATATTTTTCGAAAAAGGACATCCAATAGCATAAAAAAAAATTTGTCGAATAAATTAAGTCTCAAAAATAATAATCGAAAAACTTAAAAATCCGAAGAGCATTTTTCTTTTTTTGCACTTCTAAAAACAATTGACCGCCTCAGATTCTATAACGAATTCATGAAACTAAACGAAAATTCGTTAACATTATTGTATGTTAAGTACTATTCACAGTAGAAATTATAAATTATACTACACATATTTTACACATATTTTTTTTATTGTTTTATTTATTTATTTTTTTTTATTTTACATCTTAAGTTGAGTTTATAGCGTCAAATCGCTAGTGAGCGGGTTTACCATGTGCGCGGGATTACCCCAGTCTCCCCTACTCTTTTATGTTTTTCTTGATCATTATACAAAAAGTATGCAAATGATCGAAATAAGCAATTGCCATCTCCTTTGATTTTTATAAAACTATTTTCGCGGTTCATTTCAAATTGTATAGTAACAAATGTATGAAGTTTATTATGATTAAAAATATTGTATAAAATTTATCACTTTATTTTTAGCAAAAATTTTCGAAATTTTATTTGAAATAAATAACGATTACCTTAGATTTGTCGAGATATATTTGTCCAAAAATCTAAAAAATTAATTTATTAATTTAAAATTTATTTATTATTAATTATCAATTACTAATAATTCATTTTTTAAAAATTAATGTTATAAAATTATTATTATTTTGGATCTTTACTTTCGATTGGTTTATTTCATGATTCTTTATTATTATTTCATTTAAATAATTTAAATTATGTTTTTTAATAAAGGTTATAAATTTTAAATTACAAAAAAATTTACAAAACAGGTTGTTTATTCTTTTTACAATTCCTACAGAAAAAATAAAATAAACTTTTTAAATACAATATTATGACTAACAACTTACTTAAATTTTGAATCTTTTCTTTTAATTGGTTTACAATGAATTTATAAATTAAGTCGAAACAGCAGTAACAAAACCCAACAAACTGGAATGAAGACCTTGTCGCACCAGGAGGAACCAAGGACATTCAAACATTTGTCGGTGGAACAAGCAACAAGCGACAACGACGACGCATGAAAAAGCATGACTAATGAAGGAAGTTCTAACTGGAAAAACAGCCAATTTTTGATATAAAAAGGGGTACCTTTTCTGATTAGAACAGAGAGTAATTTGTTGGAAATCAACAGTATACATCAGATCGTCTACAAGTGAACACAAAGTATATCTTTAAAAGTGAACAGTATATTCCCAAATATTATTTTTAAATATACATTTTTAAAAGTGAACTATTCCCCAAGTATAGAATTTGAATTGAATCGACCTCTTATAATTCATCAATTTTCAAAGTATAAATTTTAACTATTTCCAAAAAATATAAATTTGGAAATAAACTCAACTATCAACGAAAGTCCAATATTGAAACAACACATTCCAAATTTCGAACCATTGAAAATTTGCTCAGGAGGCGACAACCGTCTGGAAGAAAGCAGATATTTTTACAATACAATACACTATCTCATTAGTGTAAATAAAGAGGACTAATACCAAACCAATAAGGACAACAATCCTGAGGCCCTTCACGTCTACTCCTCAACACCATTGAGATTGGACTACAAGATTATCATCACACCACCAGTAAATCGTTATTCTTTAAGTAAGATCTATAATTTTAATTATACTCATTGTATTTTTGTCAACTCTTTTCTTTCTTGTTGGTTTTTAAATAAATTATTCTCTTCAAAACATTTTGTAGCTCATTGACTTATCCTCATCCCAAATTAGATTCATTTATGAAAACTAATTTAAAACGAGGAACGTTAGGTATATTTTAAAAAGGTTTCTTGTTTTGACGTAACAGGAAGCCCTTTTAAAATTTTGGTGCATCGGCCCGGGAAAATTATAAAGTCGATCAGCCATAATTTTGTCAAATTTTTAATAAAATTCGAAAATTTTATTGAACGTCTATTTTTTATTATTGAAATAATAAAAATAAAAATATATTAATCAATGAGTGTACCAAATTGTTTAAAAAAAGGGGAAATTTTTTTTTTTAATAAACGAATATTATCAACATATAATAATAAAAAATAATAATTCAGTAACATTTAACAAATAAAAAAATATTTTTACTGAATATAGTACATTTTATAATTAATGATAACATTATACAAGATTTAAGTCGCAAGGTGCATTCGTAAATATACATTTAAATTGGTATTGATGAATAGTGGTTCGAGTCCACTTAACTTATAAATATTTTTATGTGCATGGTGCATTTATTAATTCAATTCTGTATTAATAAATAGAGGTTTCGTGTCCTCTCATCTAATAATTTTTTTAAAGTTGCAAGGTGCATTCATCAAATTAAATCCTTTGTTATATTACTGAATGAGGTTCGAGTCCTCTAGACTTAAGGAATTTTTTGTCTTGTATATGAATCATTTTTTTTTGTGTACTAAAACAAAATTGTTTTTTTTTTTCGTAATTTGTTATTATTACATGTTTAAAAGTATTTTATTGTACTGAAGCAAGATAAAAATATTTACTATAAAAGAAAAGTGTATTTTACATTAAAGAGACAAGATTGACAAATTTACAGTTATACACGTACATATAAATTCTGATACTATGTTATTTTTTAATGTGCTTCTTCGAATGAAAATACTACTGATTCCTCCACATTTAACTCGCTCTAAAATAAAAAAATAATCCACAATTGTCATTGCATTCGGGAATTCCTTATTATAAAGAAAATCCACACACAAGTACACCCAGATATTCTAAAGAAAATCCTGATTCCGAAGAAATACATAGAGAATTTGACTCAGGTTTTGTCAATTCCAATCTTTTTGACACTGACGATAATTCTTCTGAAACTGACGATAACAAACAGCAAAGATTCTATATTAGAAAATACTCTAGTAGGTCAAAATTTTACCAAATTCAATCTGAAGTAAATTCAGAGTTAAATAACTCTTTTAATTGACGGACGTTGAAACAAACGATCACTCTGAAAATATTTCTTTTGATAACTCTAGAAATAATATTATTTTTGAAGAAAAGTATGGCGCTTCCAAACAATCAGCAAGTGTCTTTTACGCGATGCATTGGAAACTATACCAATGTTTGACGGAAAAAATATCCCATTATCAATATTTATTGAAAGTTGTTTAGAAGCAAAAATCCATGCTTCCTGAGATGCACAAGTACAAACAAATTTAGTAAAATTTAATTAGGAGTCGAATATCCGGTGAAGCAAGAAGAATTATAATAGGAAATAATTTTAATACAGTAGAGCAGTTAACAGAAAGGTTAAAACAAATTTACGCACCAGCAAAATCTGTTTATCAATTACAAGGAGAACTAGGAGCAATATATATGTGGGAGCACGAAAATGTAATTTCTTATGGTTCAAGAATCGCAGAAGCAGCAGCAGAAAGAATATTAGACGCGCATAGGATTAGTAATGAAAACAGAGTAGATGAAGCATTTAAAACAAGTTTAGATCAGACAACTGTCGATTGTTTTTTCTCGAGGACTTAGACCAGAAATTGAAATACGAATTGGAACAGCAGATACATTCCAAGAGATAGTTAATAAAGCAGTGGAAATAGAAAAGAAAATTGTTTATCACACCGAGAATTAAGAAAAAGTGAGCATACTGAGTATAATTCCCATCCTAAAAATAATAAAGAATTTGCTTAAAACAACAAAAATTAATATTGCTCAAGATAATGTAATAACTTGTTTAGTTTGTGGAAAAAAAAGGGGTTCATTTTGCGGGTAAATTGTTTTCAACTTTAATAAATTGATAGGAGCAAGACGAGAAAACTTTTCTTATTCAAGGCACAACAAAATTTTTCAAATCAAAAACCGTTTTAACAATCAAAATCCAATGTTAAATAAATTTCTAAGTCAAAACGTTTACAAAAATCCTCAACAAAATCAGTTTCAAAATCAATTTAGATACACTGAATGAATCAATTGACATTCCAATTTTCGAAATAAATTTAGAAGATTTTGATGAAATAAAACAAGAAAATCCTGTAAACAAATCTGATATTAATAATGATGACTCATCAATTAAGCAAATTATTGATGTATTTTCAAAAAATATTAAATCAGAAAATGTTTTCAACATTACAGGCAACGCTAGAGTTGAAAAAATTAAAAGATTACTTCGTCTTGAACACTTAAACAAAGAAGAATTAGAAACACATCATGAACTTAGTAAACAACTATTCAGACAGATTTCATATACCTGGAGAATATTTAGAAGGAACAGACCTAATAAAACACAGAATAATAACGACAGATGATACACCAATTATAAACCAAACAATACAGATTTACAGCCTGTTCACCAAAGAAGAAATGACACGTCAAGTAAACGAATTATTAAAACAAAAAATTATTAAACATTCCGACTCACCGTACAATACACCAATATGGATTGTACCAAAGAAAGATGACTCACAAGGGAATAAAAAATGGAGATTAGTTTTAGATTTCAGAAAACTCAATGAACGCACGGTAGGTCAATTTTACCCCACTACCTAATATTACGGACCTACTTGACCAACTCGGAAATGCTCAATATTTTTCAGTCTTTGACTTGGCATCAGGTTTTTCACCAAATCAAAATGGATCCTAGAGATTCTTATAAGACAGCATTTTCAACGCCCATTTGGACACTATGAATTCGACAGAATGCCTTTTGGATTAAAAAAATTCGCCAAGTACATTCCAAAAATTATTGATCAGGTATTATTGGGTTTACAAGGATCAGAACTATTTGTTTTTATTTAGATGATATTGTGATTTATGCAGACACCTTGGAGGAACACACGAAGAAAAATTCTCAAAACTTATGGAACGATTACGTTTTGCTAATTTAAAATTGCAACCAGATAAATGTGAATTTTTGAGGTTAGAAGTAGGATACTTAGGTCATATAATTGATAAAAATGGTGTACGACCCGACCCGAAGAAAGTAGAAGCTGTAAAAAAATTCCCAATACCAAAAAAAACGTTAAAAATATAAAGCAATTCTTAGACTAGCAGGTTATTATCGAAAATTTATAGACGGATTTTCAAAAATCGCAAATCCTTTAAAATCAACTTTTAAGAAAGGATATACCTTTCCTTTGGACCGATAAACAACAAGCTGCTTTTGTTACGTTAAAAAATAAACTCTGTGAGGAACCACTTTTAAGAAGACCAGACTTTTTCTCAAACCATTTTTACTAACAACGGACGCTTCAGGTTTTGCAATAGGAGGAATTTTAATCACAAGGAATAATTGGTAAAGATCAACCAGTCGCTTATACTTCACGAACTTTAAAATGAATGTCGAAAGAAAATATGATACTTATGAAAAAGAAGCCTTGGCAATTATATATAGTGTGCAACATTTTAGACCATACCTGTATGGAAGAAAATTTACTTTAGTCACGGATCACAAACCACTAGTTTGGTTCCAAAATTCTAAGGGACCCTTGTTCAAGAGTAACAAGATGGAAACTTAAATTAGCAGAATATGATTTTAATGTGGTCTACAAAGCTGGAAAAACAAATGTTAATGCTGATGCCTTATCCAGAAATCCAATTGAAGATATAATTGAAGAAAAAGTACAAGGAATAAAAGAAGAAAAAATTCAAGAACCAAAAACATTGAAGAAAATATAATGAAAAGTGTGCACAAAAAAATGAAATAGAATATACCCCAACATGTAGCAAATGAAAATGAATCAAACTCGGAGATAATAAGAAGTCTCCACGATATTGAAAAAATGTTTATGGACAATGAATCCAATGGTAATTCGGAGATACTAAGAATTATTCGATCTATGACACAAATACTTGAGGACCATGAATCCTGTTTGAATTTGGAGATAAGAAAATGTCTCCAATCAATTGAAAGAATATTAAAGGACAATGAATCCTATTTAAATTTGGAGATAAGAAAAAGTCTCCCATATATTGAAAAAATAATTAATGACAATAAATGCTACATGAATATGGAGATAAAGAAAATTCTCCTATCTATTAAAAAGATATTTAATAAATAGAAATTATTGTACAAGTATGGAAACTTGTACGTTATTACGAGAAATCAAAGAAGAATACAAGATAATGGAAATCAAGAAAAGAATATATGTGAAAAAGAAAATGAAAAAATACAAGAAATTGAAGATAATGAAATAAAAACACACAAGAAGAAAAAAAGAGGTAGACGAAGAAACAAAGCACACGTTTGAATACCTCCTTTTCAAAAAAGAGAAGGGGAAGACCGAAAAAGGTATGTAATACAAATAATAAAAGTAAAGAAAAATTTTATAATGAAGTTATTGCTGAACGAAATTGAGTCAGATCCTGAGTATATTAAAGAAAAATCAATATTGAAAAAACACGAAGACATTGACCAAGGTTACGAAAATTCGAAATTCTGAAGAATCATCCGATGAAGATGATAACTTAGTGGAAAATAAAAATAATGAACAAGGAAAAAATATTATAGACTGTAGAGACCATTACCAATGCGAAGAGATAATCTAACATATTTTCTTTCAGTTGAGGGAGATCCTCGAGATAATGGCTCCAGATCATTTAGCCAAACGTGAAAAATTGCCAAATTTTGGTAAACTTCAATTAGGTATAGCAGGAAAAATAAAGAGAGGCATATATTACCATATCGCTCTCCACTATAGAAAGTGAAATGAAAGAAAATTTATCTGATACAATAAAAAGACTTAAAATCTACAATTATTTCAATGAAAAACTTATGCGAAGAATTAAAATTAAAAAGTATAAGTTATTGCAAAAACAGCCCAAAATAAACAATGTAACTTGGGACGAAATCCTTTCCATGATAAAATTAATTTTTGAAAATTCATTTGTAAAAGTTGTTGTATGTAATGGATATACAAAATATCCTACTAAAGAAGAATATATGCAGTTAATCGAAGAAGCCCCATTCAAGCTCTGTTGGAGGACATAAAGGTGTAACTAAAATTATGGTCGAATACGTCAAAATTATTACTGGGAAAATATGAAAATAATATTCAGAAATATATTCAAAGTTGTCTTCAATGTCAATTAAAAAAATTAGTTAGAGTAAAAAACAAAAGATCCAATGATTATTACAGACACACCAGGTACAGCATTTGAAAAAATTGCAATGGACATTGTTGGTCCATTACCAAAAACTAAAAATGGAAGTGAATATATCTTAACAATACAAGACAATTTAACAAAATAATTCATTAGCAATTGCACTTCCAAATCATCAAGCTAGTACAATAGCTGATGCATTTATTAAAAAATTTTTTTGTATTTTTGGATCACCAAAAGGAGTGTTAACAGATCAAGGAACAGACTTTTTAAGCAATTTAATGAAAAGATTAGCAAAAAGATTTAGAATACGACAATTTAAAAACAACTGCTTTTCATCCCCAGTCAAACGGATTCAATCGAAAGATCTCACCATGTTTTAGGAGAATTATTTAAAACAATTTATTAATAAAAATGAAAGAATGGGATGATTGGTTAGAAACTAGCCATGTTTTTCTTATAATACAAGCATTCATGAAGGTACGAAATGTACTCCGTTATGAATTAATTTTTGGAAAATTAGCACGCTTACCATCAAGCGATCCACCACTTGAACACGAAAAATTAGAGACATATGATCAATACTTAACAGATTTAATAACAAGACTTCATGAAATGAGAAACATAGCTAGAGAAAATTTAATTTTAGCAAAAAGAAAATCAAAAATGTATTACGACAGAAATTGCAATCCACAAAATCTTAAACTCGGAGACGAAGTATTTTTACTACACGGGAAAAATTCATAAATTTGCTAATCAATATACAGGTCACACAAAATATACTAGAAATTTTAAATAAAGGTAACGTTAAAATACAAGTTAAAAATAAACAAAAAAATTGTTCATGTAAATAGACTAAAACTTTCGCGTATTAAACAAAAGGAATAAATAGAAATTTTATACTAAAATAGTATAAATCTATTTCCAGCTAATGGAAAATGGAAAATGGAAAATTCTTCACGTTTTCTTATTACTTGTCGTAATAAACGTAAACCACGCATTCATAGGATTTGACTGTGGCTCTACAGAACCCAACATAACAACTCTATCACTGATGAAACAGGTAGGAGATTGCGACATTCAAAAGAAAACCAGTAAAAACTAAACAAAGTTACGTACAATTAATACAACTAAGCGGTACTACAAAAAACTAAAGTAATACAATGTAAATCAAGATAACTCGTCATGTTGAACGTTGTGGTATGTTCTCGCATACGTCAGCTGTCAGTAATGGACAAGGAATATATATACACGAAGTATCTTATGATGTATGCAACACAATACATATAACAGGAATTTTTACACCTTCTAGTAATACAAAATTTGCGGACTTAAAAATAAATTCTACTAATTACCGTAGTATAACCCTTAGCAGGATCGATTGATCAAGATGGAGACTGTGATGGTGAATCTTACAGCGACGTTTTACGGTTCATGGAAAGATGTGATAGTACAAGCATCATACGAAAATAACTCTACAAGAATATTTCGCAACAGTTAATTTAGAAAACGGACAAAATTCATTTACAGTCAGGAACAGTTTTGTAGTTTATCAGAATCAAAATGTATAGACAGAGGAAAATGGCAATACATTCTGGAATGCTATACCAGAAGACGTATGTAACCTAAAAAAATATGAGACAATTTTTGAAGGGGTTGCAAACAAAACATACGTAGCAGATATCAAGGAAGAAAATAAGGAAATAATATATTCTTTAGTAAGTCAGGAAATAACATTTGCGTTAGCAGAAAAAACAAGAGGAAATGATTGTGGTGTTATATATATGTAAGAAACTGAACATCCAAAAATTAATTATACTAGAAACAAGACCAGGTGGATCACCCTTAAAAAATAAAAAAAACCCATTAGTGCAAAATATGGATATGTTCTCTTATGTCAATACCAAATTTATTTACATCGAACGCCATCTACGAAAGGAAATGCATGAGTTATATTACGATGTATTAACAAAAAGATGTTTACTGGAACAAGAAGTCCTTAGAAATTCTTTAGTCTTGGCCACTCAAGCACCCGACTTATTTGCGTATCACTTAATGAAAAAAAGAAGGTTATATGTCAGTCTTAGCAGGCGAAGTTATTCATATGATAAAATGTATACCAGTAGAAATCAATTTAAGGGAAACCAAAGAATGTTACCTACAACTTCCGGTTACAAAAGATAATAAAACATATTTTTTAACACCTATAACTCATAATCTTAACGAAAGTAGGGACACCAGTGGAATGTAACACACATTCTTACCATCAATGTTTATGATAGGAAATTCTTGGTTCCAAATGTTGCCTAAATTAGTGACAGTAGTACAGCCTGCCATATTGAAACCGGACAAAAGAGAAACCTGGAAATATAATGTTCCCCCTTACCTAGCCACTAGTGGATTATATTTCACAAAAAAGATTTAGAAAAATTAAGAAATCATATTATGTTACCGGCCAGAAAAAGCCAATAATTTTAAATACTTTCGCAAGAGGGATAATGGGGCAAACTATTCATGACACAGGCCTTAAAATTTTCAAAATGTATTAGATGAAGAGACAATAAAATAAAATAGCAGAATCAGCATGGGGAAAAATTTGGGTAATATTTACCAGTTTTGGGACTGTAAGTGCAGGATTTATAGGCATAATAATAGCAATGAAAACAATTAAGTTTATCGCTGACACCTTTATACATGGCTATGCAGTATATAGCGTTTTTGGATGGTCTTTTCACCTTTTAGGCTCAATATGGGATTCAGTTACTAATGTATTATTACATTTAGGAACGGCTCCTAAGGATACACAAACAACCACAAAACTGACACCATTAAACATCGAAGAAGAAAAAGAAGCATCAGCCCCTACAGAAGAAATTGAACTATTGCAGAAAACAGAAGGTAGTAAAAACAACGTAGAGACAATTCATTTATACCCACAATTACATCCTATCCACCACAAATTCAACAACCTTCCGATTATAAGATGGCAAATTCGTTTCTAAATATGCTAAACATGCGGACATCGCAAAAAGAACATTTATCATAAAATATAAAAATAATTATACTTGATTCTGTTTCAGAAAATGGAGAATAAAAATAAAATGATCTTAATATTTTTTGCCATTTTAATAGTAATAAACAAAGGAACATTTCAAATTATACCACAAGATGTCCAATTTACGCAATCACCAGGATTATATTATGAACCTCTAAAAACTATTGAGTTTCCTATTGGTGAAGTAAAATTTATTTATTACATTAATCATAAATTATTATTCAGTAAATTAACAGACTTTAAAAAAATCCATAATGACTCAAAAAAAGTTGTATATTGTTCTGCATTTAGTGTAAGAAATCAACTAGAAATTAAAATAAAAGAATTTGAAGAAATAATTTATGACACAAAGAAAGCTTATAACTAAAACAACAGAACCCGCACAAAAAAACTGGAATTTTTAACTTTATAGAAAAGAAGGAAACAAATAATAATATTACAATGAAATCTTCAGATAAAAATACATTTACTCAACAAATTTTTATTTTAGATACCCCTAATTCAAATGACATATATGAACAATTATATTTAATCGAAAAATACATTAAAACACTACAAAATTATACAAGAAATTACTCGTAACATCAATATATAATAAATGGCATCAATCCATTCCAATAAATACAGATTTTCTAAATGTATACTATAAATTCTAAAAATCATTTAAAATTTTTAAAAGTTGAACTTTTAAATTCTAACAAAAATTTATTTATATTGTTTACTCATTTCCAAAACAAATGTCAGAAAGCTTTACATTATTTAAAATATATTCCTATCCAATGTTTCATAATAATTCTTTTATTTCTATATAAAAACAGATTCTCAAATGATAGGCATTTCTAATAATAATAAAAAGTATTTCTTAACCTCAAATCTTGGAGGAAAATTCACACCATTTATTAATCATGTTGAATTAAACCCGACCTGTGAATCCAACATACTAATTAATTCAAAATATTACAATTGACAAATTTATTAAGTCAAGCAAATTCCCAATGTTAACTCCATTACTAAAACATAACTCTTGGATTTATGTTACTCAAAAATTGAACAAAATTGACATACAATGTTTTAAAAAAGTCGTTTACAAAATTATTGAAAAAATATTGGAATCATAAAATTACCATCAGACTGTTCAATGAGAAATAAATAATGATATTGTTACCCATAGAAATAGATGAAAATATCTAACTTACCTTTAAAAAATCGCCAATTGTAATTGAAGATAAAATATTAATTCAAAGCAATAACACAGAAATTCTTAATGTGTTTAATTTAGATACCTCCATTTTCTCAAAACTCTACTAAAATCATTAATGCTGAAGAATATGAAACTCAAAAATATTTATATTTTAATTTTTATAGTAATGATAATAATAAATTTAATTATTATTATAATATTGTACTTAAAAAAAAAGAAAAATTTTCAAAAATTTAAAAGAAATAATTTACTGAATGTTTATGTAAAAAATGAAGTTTGTACAGAAGTAATGGAGAGAAGATGTAAGGGAAACAGGAGTATAAAACAATAAAATAGGTACTATTTAAAAATTATTATTATTTTTTTTTTATTATAAAACAATAATTATATACAAAATTATTGGAAGAAATCTCTGTCAAGTGGTCCGAAATACTAAAAAAAAGAAAGATTTTTTTTTTTTAGTAATTAAATATATATAATGAAAATATTAAAAATTAACAAAGCTTACTTACACGATTTACTTTGCTGCCCACTATTATCCATTTTACGCCACCAGCAAAGTTTGGAGATCCTAAAGGATCTCTCGACTCCAACACATGTCTTTTAAGAAAAGAGATTCCCTCACTTAAAGTGCAGAAAAGGTTAATCCTCCACTCAAAAGGAATATCCAAACGCAAATTATAAATTCGAACACCTAATCGTTTCTCTCTGTATACCAGTGGTTTAAGTTCCTTGCTAAACCATTGATCATATCCACAAACCTGTAAAAAGTAATTAGAATGAAAGAAACAGAAAACAACAGAAACACAAAAAAAAACAAAAACAAAAAAAAGAATATACACTTACTCGAACCAGTGAATTATTCTCAAATTTTAATTTCCGATGATATAGGAAAAAGACTTCTCCAGAATAAAAATATTTATCGAATACCAATTTATGATCCCTGAGAATAGTCTTCGTTTTTGAAGCAAATTCCATGGTAAATTTATAATATGGTTTTATAATTAACCGTAGGGACGTCCAAAATCACTCTCTTATTACCATCCCACGATATGCATTCCTCATGAACCTAAGAACAAGAAGATAATTCTTAATAAGTTTACATATAAGTAACAATTTAAGCAAAAAAAATATTATGAGAAGTAAGATTATTAATACAAAAGTTAAAAACTTACGATTTTAATGTTGAAAGACTCAAAAATAAAATATTTTCCATCTAGGAAGAATACGACATTAGGTCCACAAGAAGTAAATTGTCGATTAATAGCAAATCGTATTAAATCCGCACAAGGTAAATTAGACCACCAATCCTTCCCCTTTGTATTTAAGATTGTCATACATAACATAAAAGATAGGGAAAGTTCCCTCCCTTGGTCTCCAAATGTCATATTCTTTCAATGGTGCAGTCAATTTTTTCAAAAACTGATAAAGATTCAAAAGAGATCATTGTATTAAATAAATTGAAACTCTTGTTTCCAAATTTTAAAGAAGCTCTTTTGGCATTAAGTTCTTTTTCCAATTTTACTCCGTAAATTGTCGAAGGTAACGCATCGATACACTCTCCTAATTCTATTCCACAAACTCGTTGAAGGTACCGCATTTGTCAAATTATCTTCTTGTCGAGAACGTTTTTTTTCCGGCACATCAGCATTTTCACCTAATTTTCTTTTTTTACTTGTAGGAGTTATCACAGTTCTCAGAGTACACTCCTCATCCAATTCCATATCACTAAAACTACACTCTTTGTCAATATCCTCACCAATGATTTTATTTATATCAAAATTCTCAAGAAAATTTAAATCCTTAAGTTCTTCATTTTAAAAATTGTTCTAGGTCAAGAGCACGACTAGTAAAAGACATTATCACGAATCACGTATACGATATAATAAGAAAAGATCAATTATAGGAAACATACAATATGAAACTGAATCTTAAACATAGGGAAACAACCATGTCCTACTCACCATCCCTACTTTTTTGTTTTTGTCTTCAAACTTAAGAAACCAATTGAAAATCCCGATAGCATAAGGTGGGTTGTACCTAGAGTGATAAAGAAAATCAAACAGACAAGGGATGCTAAATTTGAGGCAGGTATACCTATAAGATCGAAAGTTTGAATGGAAATTTCTTTGAATATTGTTCTATAAAAGTGAAGAATGGATAGAATGCATGCATAAACGGTCATAACATTTCCTCTGCAATATAATTATAAAAAGTTTGAGCATGTTTTGTTTCACTCCCATGCTCAATCTGAGGGGGGAGGTGTTACGTCCGTAACTTCTTCCCATATACTTAATTTAAACTATAATATTTAACATGTTTAATTCCTTCTAATTGTGCCTATATATTATATTGTTGTATTTGACATACTCTTTCGTATTATTGCACGCTCTTCAGTATACCTTATAAATATGGTTATAATTATATATTTTATATGTATCTAAACAAAGTTATCAATTATAACATACTAAAGAAAGAAGAGTAATATTTTAAACAATGTAAAAAGAATAACGATCGCGCATCAAGCCACACGACCTACCACAAGTTTCACTACACGAAAAAAAGAAAAGTAATGTGGAATCACGTAATCAAAATAATAATTGTGCATCAGTTCAACGATCTTCAACAACCTTCGACACGTGGAAGAAAAGCAAAATGTATATAACATACATGTTCTATAAATTAAGTCGAAACAGCAGAAGTAACAAAACCCAACAAACTGGAATGAAGACCTTTGTCGCACCAGGAGGAAACCAAGGACATTCAAACATTTGTCGGTGGAACAAGCAAAACAAGCGACAACGACGACGCATGAAAAAGCATGACTAATGAAAGGAAGTTCTTAACTGGAAAAACAGCCAATTTTTGATATAAAAAGGGGTACCTTTTCTGATTAGAACAGAGAGTAATTTGTTGGAAATCAACAGTATACATCAGATCGTCTACAAGTGAACACAAAGTATATCTTTAAAAGTGAAACTGTTAATTCCCAAAATATTATTTTTAAAATATACATTTTTAAAAGTGAACTATTCCCCAAGTATAGAATTTGAATTGAATCGACTCTTATAATTCATCAATTTTCAAAGTATAAATTTTAACTATTTCCAAAAAATATAAATTTGGAAATAAACTCAACTATCAACGAAAGTCCAATATTGAAACAACAACACATTCCAAATTTCGAACCATTGATGAAATTTGCTCAGGAGGCGACAACCGTCTGGAAAGAAAGCAGATATTTTTTACAATACAATACACTATCTCATTAGTGTAAATAAGAGGACTAATACCAAACCAATAAGGACAACAATCCTGAGGCCCCTTCACGTCTACTCCTCAACACCATTGAGATTGGACTACCAGATTATCATCACACCACCAGTAATCGTTATTCTTTAAGTAAGATCTATAATTTTAATTATACTCATTGTATTTTTGTCAACTCTTTTCTTTCTTGTTGGTTTTTAAATAAATTATTCTCTCAAAACATTTAGTAGGCTCATTGACTTATCCTCATCCCAAATTAGATTCATTTATGAAACTAATTTAAAACGAGGAACGTTAGGTATATTTTAAAAAGGTTTCTTGTTTTGACGTAACAATTATTTCAATTTAATATAATTTCATTTAATTGATTGAAACATTTTCAAATTTTAAATTTAATATTAAATAATTATTTTTTGATCGCAATTTGCTGTAATTCTGAAAATATGACAGATTAAAAACAATTCAATAACAAAATTGAAGTTGTCTAAAGTTGTTTTGTTAAGCGATGGTAAATCATAGTGGTGAGACTCTGTGGCTTGCCATCACCGAGGTTAAGCAACATTCAGTGCGGTTAGTACTTGGATATGTGACCGCCTTGGTGCCCGCTATAGCCCGGTGTTTTTCTCACAACTTTCGTGATTTATCAAGCGGGAGGTTTGACGTCAAGGTATAATGATGTGCACTGTCGATTATTGTCCGGTACACACCATTAGAACTTGACTGTCGATAAACCGGTTGTACTCAAGAGAGGTTTCTACAGTTTCCCTCTCCTCTGGCGAGGAAACCTAATTAACAGGTGGTCCAGGCAAATGCGAGTACTCCTAATAGAGCCGGCTGTAGACGCAAATTAGGTTAATATTTAGAAACTTATGTAGAATGGTTATGCTTAATCCAAAAAAGTATTTCTCGGGGACTCTTGTCGAAGTGCGTAAGGCCAATAGGGCAGGAGTATAAACAATAAAAAAAGTTATTTTGTTTATATTTAGTAAATTATTTAAATTTTAGAAATCAGCTGTGCCAAAATTTAAAGATTAAATTATTCTAATAAAAATGTGTAAAAAGGAAATAACAATTCAGATAACTTTTCGAATGATAAACAAAAAAATTAAGCTTAATAAAAAAATAGAATTCATATCTTCAAATTTTTAAAAACAAAAAGTCAAGGTTGGAAATATATTTTTTGTGAGTTCTGAAATATTTTTATTTTGAATTTTATTTATATTTGAAATATATTTATTATTTTATATTATGTTATTTATTGTATAAATCTACAAAAAAAATTTTTTTAAATAATAATAATATATTTTACATTCACTTTAATAAAAAATAGGTCACTTGTAGGTTATGTGGAAACTACACAGAAACTAAAAAATTTTAAATTAAAAGAAGATGATAAAAACGAATATCAGCTATTTAAATTTCATTTGAACAACAATGGATTGTAAACGTTTCGTGTACTGAGAACGTTTTTAGATTAATTTTTATATGAATTTTATATTTCCTTTTTCCATTTTCCAGTGTATTTCAGCATTCTTGTGTAATTTACGGGCCAATTTTAACATTCTTTCATATCACATTAATTTTCTACGGTGACCCGACCGTAAAGACCTGTTCCAAACGTAACGACATTCTTTAAATGTTTATAACTTTTACAATTTTTGTCCAAAAATTTTCTGATGTGCAGAAGAAACATTCCATTTTAGAAGGGGGCGCATGATTATTCCCCAAATTTCAATTTCCTTATATACAAAACATGGAAATTTTTATCATCGAAACTTCATTTTGCATAATTTTCAGATTTCGAAATTTCATTTAACATAATTTTTAATATATCGAATTATTTTTTATCCAAATATTTAAATAGTCGAATTGTTTTTTAATATAATTTTTAATATGTCGAAAAATTCTTCGACATAAATTTTGTTTTCTCGAATGACTATTTTTCATAATTATTAATCCTCCGAATTGCCATTTGACATAATTTTCAAACCTTCGAAATATTATGTTACATAAGTTTCATTTATCGAAATTTTATTTGTCATAATGCTCATTTACTCGAATTATCAAGTGACATAAAACGCATTTACTCGAATTCTCATGTGACATAACCTTCAAATCTTAGAAACGTCATATTTAAGAAATTTCATTTATCGAAATTTTATTTATCATAATTTTCATTTATTCGAATAACCATTCAACATAAAACCTGTTTGTCCGAAATTCCATTTGACATAATTTTCAAACATCAGAATTATTTTTTAACCTATAATGCAAGTCACAGAAATTTTATTGTCCTAAAATAACAATAGAGATGAGAAAAATATTTGAAAATTGCATTGTTATTTTAGGACAAATAAAATTTCTGTGACTGGCATTATAGTTTAAAAATTAATTCTGATGTTTGAAAATTATGTCAAATGGAATTTCGGACAAACAGGTTTTATGTTGAATGGTTATTCGAATAAATGAAAATTATGGTAAATAAAATTTCGATAAATGAAATTTCTTAAATATGACGTTTCTAAGATTTGAAGGTTATGTCACATGAGAATTCGAGTAAATGCGTTTTATGTCACTTGATAATTCGAGTAAATGAACATTATGACAAATAAAATTTCGATAAATGAAATTTCTTAAGTATGACGTTTCTAAGATTTGAAGGTTATGTCACATGAGAATTTGAGTAAATGCGTTTTATGTCACTTGATAAGTCGAGTAAATGGACATTATGAGAAATAAAATTTCGATAAATGAAACTTATGTAACATAATATTTCGAAGGTTTGAAAATTATGTCAAATGGCAATTCGGAGGATTAATAATTATGAAAAATAGTCATTCGAAAAAACAAAATTTATGTCAAAGAATTTTTCGACATATTAAAAATTATAGTAAAAAACAATTCGACTATTTAAATATTAGGATAAAAAATAATTCGATATATTAAAAATTATGTTAAATAAAATTTTGAAATCTGAAAATTATGCGAAATGAAGTTTCGATGATAAAATTTCCATGTTTTGTATATTAGGAAATTGAAATTTAGGGAATAATCATGCGCCCCCTTTAGAAGATCTTTCCAACCATATGTCAGAAAACGTGAAATTCGGCCTAGAACGGAAGTTATAGGCACAAGTCAAATGTGTCCCGACCGAAGTGACTCTCTCCTATTATTAAATTTAGTTTTCTTAATTACCTAATTCATTTATTTTTACAAAGAAACTTCTTCTTCAAAATTTGACGGCAAAAGAATCATCTAATTTCAATGATGGAAACATGGCATATGAATTATTAGCCCTCCTGCGCATACGTTTTCACCCACAAAGTCGCTAGCAAATGCACACATTTTTCAGAAGGTAGGATTTGCACGCCGATTGGTATCTAGGGGTTTTCGGGGTCGCTAATTACAAATCCGGGGTCAGAATTCCAAAATTCAAAATGGCGGACCAAATATGGCGGACAATTTTGACAATTGAAAAAAATTCTAATCGTTCCGTCTATCGCTATCTAGGGGTTTTCGGGGTCGCTGATTACGAATCCGGGGTCAGAATTTCAAAATTCAAAATGGCGGACCCAATATGGCGGACAATTTTTACTATTCAAAAAAAATTCTAATCGTTCCGTCTATCGCTATCTAGGGGTTTTCAGGGTCGCTGATTACGAATCCAGGGTCAGAATTTTAAAATTCAAAATGGTGGACCCAATATGGCGGACAATTTTCACAATTTAAATAAAATTCTAATCGTTCCGTCTTTCTCTATCTAAGGGTTTTCAAGGTCGCTGATTACACAGGCCTGCAAATTGTAGCTTAGTTCTGTTACAGGAAAAGTGGAAGGTGATTCTTATAGCTTTTTTGACGTAGAATACGAACTCGACCTCCAAAATAGCCCATCACGTCAGAATTTCTTGTAAAACTGCTTTAAATGGCCAAAAATGGCTATTTTTGGTCATTTTTTAGAATTTTTTTGGTTAACCAAAAATTTTTTTCAATTTGCAAAATTGTGTCGTATAGTACCATGTACAAGCTTCAAACCCCATATTTTAAAATTTCTTTACGATTTTTTTGAAATAGTTATATAGATGTGAAATTTTTTCATTTAGGCAAATGTGGGTATAAGAAAAATTCAAAATGTCATTTTGATTGCATTCACTAATAGTTTTATAAATTGACCGTTATTTCTTAAAACCAACAAGTAAGGGTGAGATGTAGCAGTAGTCTTAATTTTTGAAAACAAAAAAAATTGAATTAAATATGTAACTTTTTAACATTTAAAAAGTTGACTAAAATTTTTATTATCCCCTCTACTCTTATATCCAATTTTGTAAAAAATTTTAGATCCTTTCTTCCTATTTCGATCCCACATATATTATGGACGTCCCCTTTTTTACTACTCCGTCTTTTATAATTATACTTATATCAGCCTTCCTAGTTTTAAAAACCTACACTTGCCTACATAAAAAAACAATTTTTAAATCTACATAACTTTTTTAAAAAAATTTCTAAAGACATTTTGAAAAATAAGTTTTAAAGCTAAGCCATAGTACTATACGATGCAATTTTGAAAATTGAAAAAATTTTTTTTGACTAACGAAAAAAATTCCGAAAATGACCAAAAATAGCCATTTGTAGATATTTACGGCAGTATTACAAGAAATGCTGACGTGATGGGATATTTTAAAGGTTGGATTCATATTTTACGTCAAAAAAGCTATAAGAATCGGTTTCCACTTTTTTGTAACAAAACTAAGCCTAAATTTTTAGGCCTGTTTTACAATTGATCGTGACTGTAATATGTTAAAAAATCAAACTTTTTATTCATATTAACCGATTCCAAAGACGCCGAAAGCACCAATATACCTATTTCTTGTGAAAATCGAAAAATTATATCAAAATTCATACAAAATTTTTAATTATTAATTTATATTCTTAAAAAAGACTACAATAGGAATAAATTATTCAATTTAAATATGTTATTAAAATTGTTTTTTGACATATAGGATTGGCCATTTAGAATTTTTTAATTTAGACGCATGTTCGTAATCAGCGACCCCGAAAACTCCTAGATAGCGATGGAGGGTCGAATTAATTTTTTTTAATTATCATCCGCCACATTGGATTAGACATTTTCAATTTTGGAATTCTGACCTCGGATTCGTAATCTGCGACCTCAAGAACCCCTAGAGAGATATAGACGGGACGATTAAAAAACTTTTTAAAAATTGCTGTTTGCCATATTGGATCCGCCATTTTGGATTTTTCAATTTTTGACTTTATATTCGTAATCATCGACCTCAAAAACCCCTGGATAGCAATAGACGGGACGATTAGAAAACTTTTTCATAATTGTCAGCCGCCATATTGGGTTCGCCATTTTGAATTATGAAATTTTGACATCGGATTCGTAATCAGCGACCTCAAAAACCCCTAGATAGCGATAGACGGGGAGATTAGAAAAGTTTTTCAGAATTGTCATCCGCCATATTGGATCCGCCATTTTGAATTTTGTCATTTTGACTCCATGTTTGTAAGCAGCGACCTCTAAACCCTATGATAATAAGTTTTGGTAAAATTCTACAAAATTTTTTTAAAAGTCCGCTTTAAAAAAATATAATTATCCGCCATAATGGATTCGCCATTTTGAATTTTTGAATTTTGACGTTAAATTCGTAATCAGCGCACCCAGAAACCCTTTGATAGACAATTATTGGAAAATCCGATAAACAAACATTAATTTATAATACAGAAATTTTTCACTTTGTTTAAACTTTTTATATGCAATGTTTATTGTTAAATAAATAATATATATTGTGCTAAATAATTCAATTAGCTTCGTTTGTTCATTGAAAGCAATTTGCAACTTGACCGATGTCTTAATATTTATTTAAACAAAAGTTATTAACAAAAATGTTTGGACGAGTATTCTCGTCCTCATGCATACGGTAACGGTTTAGTTTGGACGAGTATACTCGGCTTTATGCGCAGGAGGGTTAGTGACCAGTTTTTCTAAATTAACACTTTTAGGAAATTTTGATATTTTAACAGACCTAAATGAAGTAATAGAAATAGAATTTAATAAATAAAATGTACTAAAAAATACTGGATTTATTTGTAAGTATTATTTTAATATTCATTCAAATTATCTTTCCTATTATATTAACTTTATTCTATTTACTTCCTATAGAAATTGAAGGTTATTTAGGGGATGAATTCATTCCCATTAAAATGAATTCAAATAACTATTTTGCAAGTATTGCAAAAGGCGAGAATAAAATTATTATTAAAATTTGAATCTTTTGCTAGAAGGAGGAGAATTAATTTCTAGAATGAACTGATTTATTTATTTATGTAAAATGAAATTAACACTTTATTTTATATTAGTCACTTTACTTATTTTATTACCGAATAAAATTCAAATGAAATGAATTAAAATTTAATATATTTAAAAATTATGTAGGAGGAAATAATAAAGAAAGTATTCAAATATATTTCAATTTATAAATATGACATTTGACCAAATGTTTGTTTGATGTGTGGGTAAAAACTGCTCTCAAAATGAATTGACCAATAGATTCATTTTAGAGCTATATTTTAAGGCAGGGTGATTAGTTTGTCAATTTTTTACCTGTAGGTTAAAACTGCCCTTAAATTTGACCTAACCTTTAAAGGAAGAGAGTCTGTAACATATATTGAGAAAGCTTAAAAATTTTAATTTAGTTATTTGAATGTAATCTTATTGTGATAATTGTTTCTGCTTGACTCTCTATTTTTATATTTATTTAAATGTTTATATTTAGTTTGTTTATTCTTATTTATATATATTCGTTTATTTGTATGGTTTCTTTTATTTCCTTTTTTATCTTGAAAGAATTTTTTCGGCATCTGAAGCCGTCGTAAATTTCAGTCTACTCTCTAGAAAATTTTTTCAGATTGAAAATGGCCCCTTCACCTATAAAAAAGGCGTCCAATCCGGATTTACAGGTCACATCTAGAAAAGTCAATGCTCTACGTATATTAAACTTAGGAAGAGGTTCTATCTTAAAGTATCACTCAGAGAGGGGTGCTCGCAAACCAGGTGTCTTGAATCAAACGGGTAAATCAAAAACAAAAAAGACCGTAGCTAATAATACGTTACATGACAATCCTGGACTGTTTACGACTCCTCCTGTAAGTGTAGTCAAGTGTGAGCCGGCCTCCTTGCCTGTAGCTTCTGAAACCCTTGAATGCATTAATTTCGTACAAATTACACTTACACAAGTACAATCGACAAATACTAATTTCAACTCTTATAACACACCACATTTACTACATCTACTGTTGCTGCAGATCTAATAGATCAGAATCCCAATAAAAACTACAATACCGACACAGATACAGCAATTACAGTTACTCCTGTCAATGTCCTATTCCTACTCCCTTACCCTCTCCTTACTCTCTCCTCTGGATTAAGAAAAGCCGCTCAAAGGAAGCAAGATTCTTTTACTCATCATCCCCACCATTTATTATACTTATGAAAGCAACTATTCAGGACAGGAAAGTTGGCAAATATAATCGGGTGGCTTTTGCTGACTACCTAGAATTAGTAGTGAGTGATCCTCTTAGAGTAATAGCATCTAATGGTTTGAACCAACTTAGAGTTACTTCATTTAGTTGGAAGTTGGCCAACGATCTTTTGAACTGGGTAACTATTTGCGAGAAGGGTTATAAGCTCTACATTCCAATGTCATTGGTTAGCAGAATGATTCTGGCACATGATGTTGATCTTGAGCTATCTCCCTTCTCCACAAGTTCTAAACTGACTAAAGATATATTTGATATTACAATCTCAATTAGACGCAGGACTAATAATGAGGGAGGCATTTCTGATGCGGTGGAATTTGTTTTTGTGGGTATTACCTTTCCGGAATCAATTCTAATATCTAAAGCTTCTTTCAATATCACGCTTGTAGTCACCCCTCCGAAAAGGTGCTGCAAGTGTTAGAGATTCAGGCACTTTGCAACGCAATGCAGATCTACGCATCCTACATGCGAGTACTGCGCAGAATCACACATAAAGCAGAATGTCCTAATCATTTAAGAACTTCCGTTTGCTCCAATTGTTCAGAATCACATCAAGCATCATCACGTGATTGCAGTTTTTATAAATATGAATATGCCATTATGAAATATAGACTCATCCATAACATTAGCTATGAACAAGCTGAGACTTTGCTTTTGCGTCAGGGAATACAAAAACCGGGTAACGAAATAGTATGGGAGAATGAAGTTAATAATAATTTATTACATTTGAATAACTCGGTCCCTGATGACCACACTCCAAATCCAATTCATGATGATACCAATGTTAACAATCAGGAACATTTAAATAATGACAATTTGCTTTCAGCTTCAGAATCTAACCTTAGTGAAATGTCGGTGGACGATGCCGAAACTGTGTAAGTTTATTTTACAAAAGTGACATAAGAATAATTTTTGCTTTTTTAAACTAAATAACTTAATTTTTAATAAACATATATTTGAGTCAAGTATATTTATTTTGTAATCTGTCTGTTGTCGTCACTGTGATTTATTAATAATTAAATAATCTTAATTTAACTATAACACTTAATAATTTGCTCTAATCATATTATATATAAGTTATATTTGGTGCCATGCAACATACAAGAGCAACACATCAACATTATCTCTAATATTATGGAATGCTAGGAGCTTAACTCCTAAAAGAGCAGATCTGGAAGCCCTTATATGGACCTGTAATCTTGATATAGTTGCCATCACGGAGACATCGTTATCCTCAGGTTTTGTATTCGAGATTCCTAATTTTGTCACCATAAGAAAGGATAGAGTGAATGATAGAGGGGGTGGTGTGGCCTTATTGGTTAGGAAGGAAATACTGTTTCTTATAACTAATTCTTTTACATACTCTTCCTCGCATACTCTCTTCGGCCCAACACAAATAATTTGCGTTTATGCAACTCCAGATGGAGACATACCTCCAGCTTCCTGGAATGAAATCTTCGATTCACTTCCGGTGCGATCTAATCACATCTTTCGCGGTGACTTTAATGCTCTTCATACTTGTTGGGGGATAGAACGACTAACTTAAGAGGGTTGTCCTTGGAGACTTTTGTTTTGGAAATGGATCTATTCGCTCCCAATTTTTCTACCCCAACGATGTTTCAGGATTCTAATGTGATAGGAAATAACTTGGATCTAATTTTCTGTTCTGCGCCTATCTTACAGATTTCGGAGACGAGGGTGTTGGATGACACTTTTTCCTCAGATCACTTTCCTGTGTTGCTCAATACAGACATTACCCCAGGTACAATACCTCCGTCTGGTAATCGCTTCTGTTTAAAGAACCTTCCATGGAACGATTTTTGGACTTGTATGGAACAAAAGACTCTTGAATTAACAACTCTTTCTTTAATTGATAGTTTCCCAGTATTTATTTATGATACTTTTATTGACCTACTTAAGCAGGGACTCCTTGAACATGGAGCTTTTTTACCATCTAATGGGTCTATTAGATCGATTTCAAAACCTCTTTGGTGGAACGCCAAATGCGACAAAATTTTGGAACAAGGGAGAGATAATTACAGATGGTATCAGGCTAATCAATCTGCCCTCAATAGAATGGAATTTAACAGAAGGGACGCGGAAATAAAACATGCACTATCACAAAAGGCGTTGGCTTTTCGTTCCTTTTGTGAAAAGGTTTCGCCTGCTAGATGTATGTCATCCGTATGGCGTACTTTAAAGGCTTTAACCTCGCGCTCTGGAAGATTTCATACAAATAAATTAAGTGCTTTGGACACTCCTGAATTATTAAAATTTCAAAATAATCTAATTCAAGAAAACATCCCTCCTGTTAATATTCCACTACTACCTACGACTCAAACATTAGAAACTAACTCCTTCCTACCGTTTAATACTAATGAATTTAAGTCGGCTCTGCTCTCCTGTAAATTAAAATCGGCACCTGTTCTGGATGACATTACAGAAGAAATAATTAGGGGACTGCCTTTTATGACTGAGGAATTTCTTCTAATACATTATAATCGCATGTTGTTGAAATCCGCAAACCCCAAACCTGGCTAAGGACTAGAATTATTGCTCTTCCAAAGCCAGGGGGAAAGGGTTTTCGGCCAATAGCGTTAACTTCAGTCCTGGCGAAGATTTTTGAAAAACTAATAAAGAATAGACTAGGGCACTAGATTGAGACAAAAAATATTATACCAGCACAACAATTTGGGTTTCGGAAGAAGAGATCGGCCTTGGATATTGTGGCATCATTCGTGCTGAATACTATTGGCGGATTCTCTAGATCTCTACATACGGTAGCAGTTTCGGTGGATATTATAGGTACGTTTAATAATGTTAGACCCGTTCTGTTGAATAAAATTTTGATTGACGTGGGCTTCCATCCGTGTATCATTAATATTGTCACACACATTTCGGCGAGGAGATTGATCTCTTTTAGTCCCGATGGTTCTGGGGAGAGGACATGTGGAGTAGGAGTTCCACAGGGTAGTGTCCTCTCTCCTATCCTCTTTAATTTATATGTAAGGGAGTTGGAGAAATATTTGCCGACGGACATGAATCATGTCATGTATGCAGACGATCTCTTGTTATATAGACATTTAAAGTTCCAAAACCAGAAGATAAAGAGAGTGTCTGCGTGGAGGTCTCTGCTGACTTTTTCGTTAGGTCTGATGATACCCTCATAGAGTGCAGCTCGGAATTGAAACTCTTGGGAGTTATGATGGACAAAAAATTCTTATGGAGAGAACATATTAAGATGTTAGCAGACAAGGCCGTCCGGGCTATTGGGATTTTGAAAATTGTCTCGAGAGCAACGTGAAGAGTGTCCCCATCTCTCACGTTGCTTGTCTTTAGAAACCTTATTAAATCTATACTTAGCTGAGGTGCCCCCCTTTTTGCTAACTCATCACTCACAACCCTTAAAATCTTAGATAGGGTACAGTATGCTGAACTAAGAGTTGCCCTTCGCTGCCTTAGAATAACCCCTATTCTAATACTTCTATCAGAAACTGCAGAATCTCCTCTGTCTTATAATAGAATACAACTCGTTAAGGGGTTATATACAGTCAGGATTTTCAAAAAATCGATTTTTTTTTTTGCATTTTCTTAAAGAATATATATTTCTCTGTTGTGAAAAAAATTTTTATGAAGATTCGAGAAATATTTCCCAAGTTACAGACAAAACTAGAAAGGCGCGGCGGGTGCGCCATGGGGTGTAGGGCAGGTGCGGCGTCTGTAACGAGTTTTTATAGAAATCTAATTCTTTTGTCCCGTCCTCTATCTTCTATGGTAAAATTTTCGTATACCTGAGTGTATATTCTAGACGAATTCGGTCCCTGCCATAGAATATAGAAAAATTTCAGTATAAAACTGAACTCTGAAGCGTCAAGTCGTGCGTTCAGTTTATATATTTTTGTGGTACTATTTATATGAAAAATGAATCGATCCAAGTGTAGTCGTGAAACCCGAAAGTCTACTGGTTTCGTGAAATCGCGAGCAAAAAAAAGGAAAAACGTTTTCAATCCTAAAACAGCTGAGACTGATGAAATAAATTTTAGTACCTCCGCGAAAAAATTCAAAAATCAAAAAGAGCTTGTTGTTCCGCGTGATATGTCGATTGAATATAAAATTTTAAATTTTATGACTGTCTTTGCGTCAATCTCCGAATTTGTAAAGTGTACAACCTGTAATGGAAAAGTGTCATTTAAAATGATAGTCAAAGAGGGCTTGGTTTTAAAATTATTATTATGTGTGACAAATGTGCGAATCGATGTGTCAATTCCAGTCCCTTCATCGAGACATTCTTATGAAATAAATAGACGTTTTATATTTGTGATGAGAGTCCTTGGATTAGGGTTGAAAGGTTGTGCAAAATTCTGTGGATTAATGGATATGTCACCTTTTCTACAACAGACTTCATATGACTCTATAGTAAAAAGTATACATGGCTGTGTAAAAATAGTCAGTGAAAAAACTTTTTCAACGCGCTGTAACAGAAGAGAAAAAAATATTTTGAACAGCAGGAGAATAGTGCAGGTTTGACAGTTGTCTGGTGATGGCACATGGAAGAAACGAGGATTTACTTCTTTATATGGTGTTACATCGCTGATCGGTTACTACAGTGGGAAAATTCTGGATGTTTTGGTGAAGAGTGCTTACTGCAAAGAGTGTGAGATTTGGAATAAAAAAGAAGGTACTGCAGAATTTGAAGAATGGCAAGAATCTCATCAAAATAATTGTTGTGCAAATCACGAGGGTTCTTCTGGAAAAATGGAGGTTGATGCAGTTGTGGAAATTGTTCAAACGTTCAGAGGAAATACATAATGTGCAGTATAAAAATTTACATTGAAGACGGCGATTCAAAAACCTACACCGGAATTTTTGAAAGCTGCACCTTACGGTAAAAATGAAGTAGCGAAAAAGAGTGTATTGGACATGTTCAAAAGAGAATGGGCACACGACTTCGAGAATGTGTTAAAAAAAATGTTGGGGACCGTTGACAAAAATGGTAAAGCAAGACAAAAAAAAAATTCTTGGGGGAAAAGGAAAGCTCACAGCAAATTTAATCGACAAGTTGACTGTTTATTACGGTTTAGCAATAAGAAGAAATTGCGACTCTGTAGAGAATATGCGTAATGCGATTATGGCAACACATACAAACATTATTGTTCTACAAATGAGAATCCGCAACATGAAATTGTCCCCTTGGAAAAGACTCTTGGTGCTGTTGGCAACGCGCGGCAGCTGTGAACGAATTACAATCATTTGAACATGATTATAAACCCTTTCCAACGGAAGTTGCTAAAGCACTGTTACCAATTTATGAAGATCTTAGCAGTGACAAGTTATTGGAAAGATGCGTTGGTGGCTTTACGCAAAATATAACGAAAGCTACAACCAACTGACTTGGAAAAATCAGTCCAAAAATTATCCCAAGTGGCTTCTACATTGTTGAAATGGCAGCATTTATCGCATCCTGTATTTTCAACGAAGGGTCAAACTCACTATTATATATTATGGATGCATTAGGAATAAATCTTGGACCGAATTTCTCACTTCTATGCAGAAAAAGGAGGACGCAAATAGGATTTCGATCGCGGAGAAAAGGGCGCGTGAAAAATACCAGAGAGGGAAGAATGCTTCGAAGACAACATCAGATTGAAGTTCTAGAAGCTGCAACTGGAATGGAAGATTCATTATATGGTCCTGGAATTGATGATTCAATGTAAGTTTGAAAAAAAATTTTTAACTCAATGTAAACTGTTTGTGAAACTTTAAAATCGTTTTTCTCAAAACTATTTTTCTCAAATCGGTGAACACGATTTCTCGAAAACCACTGAACCGATTTAGCTCTAATTTTCACACAAGATTAATAACTACTTTTTGCTGTCTTTAATCGAAGATCTTTTAAATAAAATTAAAATTATAATTTAAATCAACATTTGTAGTCGATTTTTTTTCCATAAAAATGAACTTTTTTTTTTAGAAGCTGCCATTTTGTCAAAAAGTGATATTTTTTTAATTCCTTCGATTAAGGACTACATTTTTTAATATACTAAAAGCATCTTTTTGAATTTTTCATTTCAGATGATTCTGCAAATAGTTATTATTTTCACCGCGAGACACTTTTTTTTCGAAGACCATTGGGAGATAAGCTGCAGAGGCCAAAGGAAATAATATTTTTACATATATAATATATTTTTTTAAACTTTAAAATATGTAAAATAATATAGAAAAAATTCAACTTTAATAAATAAATATTTCCTTAAAAAAAAATACCGAAAAACTGCATTTTTTTGACCGCCTGACTGTATATAACCCCTTAACAACTTTATATCTCGCAATTATATTTGGTCTGATAATCTCTTAATTAGAGATTTAAATCATCTTAATATTCTAATGGATGAATAAACTGCCAAAATGAATATCGCCAAAGTCCCCCTTTTAAGCCGGAAAAGGCTTTTCATGAATTTATAAATAGTCAATATGAAGGATATTCTCTAATTTACACTCATGCCACTAAAACACCACATAATTAAATGTCAAGCGCGGCCTTTTATGTAGAGCAAAATAATTACTGCCAGGATACTCCTTTACAACCATGTCTTTCTGTCATATTGGCAGAACTATTCGCTATTTTTAATGCAATATTATTTTTTATAAAGGAAGGATTAGATAAGGTACTTATACTCACGGACTCACTCTTTTCTCTGAATCAATTAAATAATTGTTTACTTTATAAAGACAATCCGGTAATAATCTATAACATACTTAACACAATCTTTTCAATTCAACAACACTCCCTCTCCAACCTTTAAATTCTTAAGGGTACCCTTACACACAAGTATTAGAGGCAATAAGGAAGTTTACCACATATGCAAAGAGGATAATAATTACTCTGACAGAGTTCGAATAGGACTGTCTTTTATAGATCTTAGAGAAAATGTATTTAAACCTGACGAAATGGCTTGGTTGGCACATAACTGGCCTTTTACTGATAGAGACACCTCTGAGAAATTATACTTTCAAAGAGTAACATACAAGACAAACAGACCCTGGTTTCGAGGGGCTCTCCTTACCGAGGTCTTGGAAAAATGTGGTTACCAGACTTAGGTCTGGTCACATTTATACATGTGATCATTTCGAGAAATACAACTGAAGAACTTCTCTTTCGTGTGATTGTGGTGATCCTCGGAGAACCTTAAAACATATTATTTTTTAATGTCCCCTTTTGACTTTGGTCAGAGAACATTTCTATGAGTTTTTAAAACGCAGATTTCCTAATCTTTAAAACTGGTATTTGAGTGACCACATGACAAATTAATTTGAACAGTAACAATATGTAGACTTTTTTTAAAATATATAATTTAGAATTTTTGACAATTTAATGATCTGTGATAAGGATCTCTAATGACTATGTTTAGTTTGCCCAAATCTCAATCCCAACATTTGCTCCCTATGACGTACTTTGCTATTCGACGTTACCGCTGCACTGCGGTGTCTGCAAGAAACACTAGCGGATCACTCAACTATTTTGAGACATACCAGACCCTGGATCTCTGAACTGCAACTACAACGTTTTTAAACAAGCCATAAATAACTATCAACATTCTTCGGATTTATTATAGAGTTCTGAAAGTTGGTCCAGCCTAAAGTCATTTAAGAAGAAGAATATATTTCATAATATCTTTGAGGAAACTATTTTCTACTTAAGATTAATTCTTTTAAATTAAATTTTACGATATTTGGATAATTCGAACATTTTTCAATTAAATAACAAATTCAAAAATTGAATTAATATTATACTATTTCACGTAAAGTCGTTGTGACCTACTTTTAGAAAAATCTCATAATCTGAACAAATAACGTTTAATGCCTAAAGTTTCCATGGGAAGCTTCTAACCTGCGGACATTATTTTATTTCCTGGAAATTTCCAGGAAGTTACCAAGAGTAACTTCCGAAGGTTGCCACGGGAATCTTTCTGGAAGTTTTTGTGCTATGTGTGCTATTTGCTTGAAACTTGTTATTTAAAGGGTTTTTAAATCACCAAATTTGAACCTCTAGTCAGATTTTTAACATACAATATTACGGTTTCAATATTGTGGACAAATGTTTAAAAAGGTGTCTGATTTTAATAAAACTCGTTACTTGAAGGTTTAATAATAGCTGATTTAATTTTGTGTATTATATGTGTCATATAGAGCCGCCATTTTGAAATTTTCAAATTCGCCACATTGCATTCGATAGTACACTTGGTTGTACGAACAATTTTATACCTTGGACATACCCATGTGGAAGGATTTCCGGAAAATTTCCTGGAAACTTTCCGGAAATTTTCCGCAAATTTTTTTTTGTACAGAAATTATTCGGAAATCTTCCGGAAATTTATTTTTTTTTACGGAATTCATCCGGAAATCTTCCGGAAAATTCCCGAAAATTAATTTTTTTTACGGAAATCATCCGGAAATTTATTTTTTTGTACGAAAATCTTCCAGAAAATTTTTTTTTGCGGGAATCATCCGAAAATTTTATTTTATTTATTTTAAAGTAGTAAACGGGACTATGCCCTTTCGTACAAAGTACTCTTAATGCTAATTTTATTGTACTGAGCAAAATTATTAAAAATTAAAATTAAAACATAAGTGGCTAAACTTAAAATTTGTGAATTACATTTCTCTAAAAACAAGCTGATGCAAAAGTGTGAAATCTCGTAGAGTTACGATCAAAAAAATCAATATCATTATACGCGTCATTTGCTTCTCTACTTAGCCTGGTAATCAAAGAATGATTTCCATAATTTGTTCTATGAAATGGAACAGAGAATAAAGAAAAATACCTAGAAGGTTGAAATGGCACACGTAAATTAATTAGTGATATAAGTGACTGACAGTTAAAAGAAGGCGTTAAATAATTTATAAAAAACGATAAGTCACAATATAGAAATCTCAAGAAACCCTTGGTATATTCAGCACAGAACACAAGCTGGAGTAATCATGGGAATGGAAATCGAATGGCATGTGAAGTTGGCGCGCAATGAAACGAAGAAACCTATTCTGAATGCGTTCAAGCCTTATAATATTATAGGTGTAATATGGTACCCAGATGACTATAGCATACTCTGCTGTTGATCTGATTAATGAAAA
This sequence comes from Leptopilina drosophilae, assembly GCA_032873175.1. Taxonomy (NCBI): domain Eukaryota; kingdom Metazoa; phylum Arthropoda; class Insecta; order Hymenoptera; family Figitidae; genus Leptopilina; species Leptopilina drosophilae. The sequence goes on along the minus strand of CM065480.1, from coordinate 15,214,115 downwards.
ATACAGAGTCCTCAGCAATGTAATATTATAAAAAGCACTTGCATTTTCTAACACCAAACTATAAGATGTTTAAGATCTGATCTGAGTTGTTCAGAATCGACACAAAGGTTATTTGCATTAATTACTTTAAAAAATTTTAAGTCATCTGCGTAAAACAAAAATTTAGAATATTTAAAAACAGATTTTATATCGTTAATATACAAAACAAATAATAAGGGACCGAGATGAGACCCTTGAGGAACTCCAGAGGTAGATTGAAACGCATCATAATAGTCATGCTCAACTCTCACCATATGCGGTCTGTCTGTAAGATAACTTTTAAAAAAATTAATTAAATTCTCAGACATGCCCATGATTCTCAGCTTGTGTAGAAGTATGTTGTGATCCACCTTATCAAAAGCTTTAGAAAAATCCACATAAATTTCCGGAAGATTTCCGTACAAAAAATAATTTTTCGGATGATTTCCGTAAAAAAATAAATTTCCGGAAGATTTCCAGATGATTTCCGCAAAGAAAATTAATTTCCAAAAATTTTCCGGATGATTTCCGTAAAAAAAATACATATGCACAAACTTTCCGGAAGATTTCCGTAAAAAAATAAATTTCTGGCAATTTTCCGGAAGATTTTCTGATGATTCCCGCAAAAAAATAAATTTCAGAAAATATTCCGCAAGATTTCCTGATGATTTCTGTAAACAAATAAATTTCCGGAAGATTTCCGTAAAAATATAAATTTCCGGAAATTTTCCAGAAGATTTCGGTAAAAAAATTATTTTCCGGATGATTTCCGTAAAAAAATAAATTTCCGGATGATTTCTGAATAAACAATTAAATTTCCGGAAGATTTCCGTAAAAGAAATAATTTTCTGAATGATTTCCGTAAAAAAAATAAATTTCCGGAAGATTTCCGTTCAAAAAAAATATATTTCCGGAAGATTTCCGTAAATAAATCATCCGGGAATCTTCTGGAAAATTTTGCGGTAATTTATTTTTTACGGAAATCATCCGTAAAATCTTCCGGAAAATTTCCGGAATTTTTTTTACGGAAATCATCCAGAAAATTATTTCTTTTTATTTATTTATTTGCATATAAACGGGCAGTTCCCTTTCGTACAATTGTACTTATATTACAAAAATGAATGTATGACTTAGCAAAGTCATGGCGTGTCTATATTAAATTTAACTGAAAATCAGGTTTCTTAGTTTAGCTAAAAATATATTAATAGATAGTCCATAAAAGTCAATGCTGTTGTGGTACTCATTAGCCTCTCTAGTTAATCTAGCCATTACCATGTTATCGCTAAAATTAGTTCTATGCAATGACTGCTTAAGCAAAATATGATTTCTAGAAGGCCTAAAAGGAACCACAAAATTGAATAGTACTAAAATTGGTTGACAATTTATAATGCCATTGATTATTTTAAACAAAAAAAGCAAATCAGAAAACAAAAATCTATTTTTTAAAAAAGGAATTCCAAGAATCCGTCTTAGCTCGGAATAATCATGGCTATATCTATCGAATGGTATCCCAGTCTGTCTAGCAACAAATCGCATAAATTTATTTTGAACACGTTCAAGTTCAGTAAGTAAGTACTCCTGGCAAGGAACCCAAATGAGTGAAGCAAACTCTAGAATTGGCCGAACCATTGAAAAGTATAAAATTTTGAATGTCAAAATGTTTTTAAAACGCGATGCATTCCTAGTAACAAAGCCCAAAACCCTGGTCGTATTATTAAGAACATGAGAGATGTGTGAATTATAATTTAAAGAAGAATCGAGCAGAATACCAAGGTCACGAACATAAGATACTCTGGAAATAGTATCACTACCAATACTATAATGGTATTGTTTGATAGCTCTTTGCTTGCTGAATGAGATGATATTACACTTTTTTATGTTAAGAAAAAGTTTGTTAACTAACGACCAATCATGGAGTCTATCAAGGTCACACTGTAGATCAAGAGCATCCTGGTCACATGAAATTGTCTTGTAAAGTTTAAGATCATCAGCAAACAGAAGACACGAGCTATGTTTAAATATAACATTAATATCATTTATGAAAAGCAAAAAAAGCAAAGGGCCCAAATTCGAGCCTTGTGGAACACCAGAGGTAGCTAAGAAAACATCTGAATATTCGTGCTCAACACGAACAGACGAATATCTGTCATGTAGATAATTTTTAATAAAATAAATTAAGTTTTTAGAAAATCCCAGGGCTTCGAGCTTGGCCACCAGGACCGCATGATCAACCCGGTCAAAAGCTTTTGCAAAATCGGTATAAACAGAGTCAACCTGAAGACCACTCACAAGGTTCAGAGAAACAAAATTGGTAAACAAAACGAGATTGGTCAACACCGATCTCCGTCTCATGATGCCATGCTGCTCCAAAATAATTATTTGTTCCACTTGGGGATAAATCATATCAAATATAATACTTTCAAAAATTTTGGAAATTATACTAAGCAAAGTTATAGGTCGATAATTAATAACATTTTTCTTATCACCATCTTTAAAAATAGGAATAATAAATCCTCTTTTCCATTCAAAGGGAAAAATTCGTGACAAGAGAGATTTGTTGAATAGAATATGGAGGGGCTCAACGAAAACAGAACTGCATGACCTCAATATCGACGGAGGAATGTGATCAGGACCAGCACCCTTATTAACTTTTAAATTCTTTAACTTTGATAATATTATATCTTTCGTAATTTAAAAGTATAAATATTTCTGCTTACGTTTGATTGCTAAAGAGAGACTGGGACACCAGACGAGGGCGGATTGTAAGCTGAGCAAAAATGCAAGCGAAAGTAATTAGCAATTTCAACATTAGTTTTCGCTGGAGCTTTATTACCATAAAATATCTCACTTGGAATACGTGTTTTACGATGAAAAGAATTTACATAATTCCAAAAATGTTTTGGATTTAATACAACTGAGTTTTCAGTGTGACCTATAAAATTATCAAATAAAGTTTTAGTTAAGGATTTACATTTTTCACGTAGACAAGAAAACTCATGGTAGTCCGAAACAGTATTGCTACATTTATAGTTTCGATGAGCCATCTTTTTTAAGTATGTTAAACGCTTTAGTTCGTAAGTAAACCAAGGAGGATATTTATCATGTTTAAGTCTTTTAAGAGGTACGAAAAGATTAAAAGCTGAATATACATGATTATAAAAAATATTTACAGCATCGTCAAGATTTGGTGCATTATATAGACAATTCCAATCAATATCACTGAGATAATTGTGTATCTCATAGATATTGGCATTTTTAAAATTAAATTTAGACTGATGTGTATCACGTGATCTGTTATCCCTTTGAAAACTTGAATCGTGTATAGTAAAAATTAAGGGGGGATGATAACTATCAACCGGTAGAATTGGATCAGATGAAATAAACAAAGAATAATTAAGTGCATTAAATAGTACTAGATCAAGAATTGATCCAGAAGTATTAACATAATTATTTAATTGAGTTAAATATAAATAATCAAATCCATTAGACAAACAATTGGCAATATCTTTTAAGAGACGTGAAGAATCGTTGACAGGAACACACGATGGCCCATTATGAGATTCCGTATTCCACTTAACATTAGGTAAATTGAAATCACCAATTACACAAAAAAAAGCGTTTGGATTCGAAATATATAAGTCTTCAAGTATGGTACAAATCATTGAATAAACACTAAGATTAGAATTAGACAGAATATAAAATGTTCCAACTATAAATACAGAAAAATTAGTATGAAATTTAACAAAAACATGTTCAATTAATGAAACATTAGTTGAAATTTGTGATGCGCGTAGTTTTGAGTCACAGGCAATTAGAACTCCCCCTCCACGCAAACAGTCACTAGTAGGTTTGTTTCTATCGAACGATTTCTTTTACGGAAATCCTTCGGAAATTTTTTTTTTTATACAGAAGTCTTCCGGAAATTTATTTTCTTACGGAAATCATCCAGAAAATAATTTTTTTACGGAAATCTTCCGGAAATATATTTTTTTTGAACGGAAATCTTCCGAAAAATTTCCGGAAATTTATATTTTTACGGAAATCTTCCGGAAATTTATTTTTTTACGGAAATCACCCGGAAAATTATTTTTTTTACGGAAATCATCCGGAAAATAATTTTTTTACCGAAATCTTCTGGAAAATTTCCGGAAATATATATATTTTTACGGAAATCTTCCGGAAATTTATTTGTTTACAGAAATCATCAGGAAATCTTGCGGAATATTTTCTGAAATTTACTTTTTTGCAGGAATCATCAGAAAATCTTCCGGAAAATTTCCAGAAATTTATTTTTTTACGGAAATCATCAGGAAATCTTCCGGAAAATTTGTGGATATGTATTTTTTACGGAAATCTTCCGGAAAATTTTTTGGAAATTTATTTTTTTTTGCGGAAATCTTCCAGAAAATTTCCGGAAATTTATTTTTTTGTACGGAAATCTTTTGGAAATTTTCTAGAAATTTTTTTTTTACGGAAATAATCCGGCATTCTTCCGGAAAATTTCCGGAAATTTATTTTTTTACGGAAATCATCCGGAAATCTTCCGCAAAATTTCTGGAAATTAATTTTTTTACGGAAATCTTTCGGAAATTTATTTATTTTTACAGAAATATTCCGGAAATTTAATTGTTTTTACAGAAATTTTATGGAAATTTATTTTTTTACGCAAATCATTCGGAAATTTATTTTTTTACAGAAATTATCCGGAAAATTTTCGGAAATTTATTTTTTTATGGAAATCATCCGGAAATCTTCCGGAAGATTTCTTGTTGATTTCGGTAAAAAAATAAATTTCCGGAAATTTTCCGGAAGATTTCCGGATGATTTTGGTAAAAAAAATTAATTTACGGAAATTTTCTAGATTTCCGGATGATTTCCGTAAAAAAATACATTTCCAGAAGATTTCCGGATGATTTCGGTAAAAAAAATAAATTTCTGGAAATTTTTCGGAAGATTTCTGAATGATGTCCTTAAAAAAAATAAATTTCCAGAAAATTTCCGAAATATTTCCTGATGATTTCCTTAAAAAAATAAATTTCCTGAAATTTTCCGGAAGATTTCCGGTTGATTTCGGTAAAAAATAAATTTCCGGATGATTTCCGTAAAAAAATAAATTTCCGGAAATTTTCCGGAAGATTGCCGCATTATTTCCGTACAAAAAATAATTTTCCGGATGATTTCCGTATAAAAATAAATTTCCGGAAGATTTCCAGATGATTTCCGCAAAAAAAACATACATACAGGAAATTTTCTATTACCATTTTTGGAATCTCCGTTGCTCAAATAAATAAATAATGTTAGAAAAAATTAATTTCGTGCAATGTATAGACAAAAGTCTGATCTTATTAATATATATATATATATATATATATATGTATGTATGTATGTATATATATATGTATATATATATATATATGTATATATACCCAGGTAGCCAAGCGTACTAATCATTATTTTTCAGTACAGGGTATTGGTATAGTACTCATATTGCACTAGCACGTAATTATAAGGTATGTACATATCGCAGTGCGATACTAGTATAATAACGGTATATCATACTGATAGATTTATGAAATTGCCAAAATACTCCGTACGAGTATAACACTAAGTACAATACCAGTACGCTAAACTAATTAAGATTTTAGGTTATCAACTTACAATGCTTTTCCGCCATTATCTGTATACGACATACCAGTAGAGTACCTGGTACAGAGCAAAGGTACATGGCTGGTACAGTAGTAGTACGCTGGTTATCTGGAAAGTTTATAAAGGAAATTTTATTGGCAAACACTTTTCATTCGTACCACGGCGGGTCTTAATTAACATCAACCCAGAAGTTCTTGCCCATATCGGTTCTTTCTTGGTTTTGTTTCTGGGATGCTCCCTAATGATTTTAAGCATAAAATGAAAAAAATCGGTTGGGCCGTTTTTAAAAAAACTGATTTTTAATATTTTTGAAAGGGGTTAATCAACTTATTTTTCCTAAAATGAGTGCAAATAATCTCCACATCTACTTGAGTCATTAAAAATGATATCAGAAAATGGGACCTAAGTACTGAGTATTTTTAAGAAACTTTATATCAGAAAAATTAATTAAAAACAGTGAAAACGTGTAAAAAATGGAGTTTTTTTAAATATTACTCTCTCCCAGTACATACTCCTAAAATGACCTATAGAAGAATTAAAGAGTATAAAATTTTGAAGAAAACAAAAAATAGAGTACTTTATCATTCAATCTTTCCGATTTATGGCCTTCTAAAGTCAGATGTTAGCAAAAAAATATCGAGAAAAAATTTTTTATTTTAGTTTTTTAAAAATAAAAAGTGTTTTGTTTATCTATCGCATATATTACTGAAAATAAATTGAAGTAGACTAAATTCTAAGTAAATCCGTCGTTGAACTATCATTCTATCTCTAATAGGATCGGAGTTACGATTTTTTTAAAATGGCCCTTTTTTTTATTTTTTAAAATAATTTTATTAAATTGTTACATTTTGCAGGATGTTAATTGTAAAACTGCTCTTATCATATGGTTTTATTTTATATTTTAAAGAAATAAAGTCCGATTTAAATATTTTGGAACAAAAACTTTTAATGAACAGTAGGAAAACAATAATCTTGTTTGCTAACTTCGCAACAGTTTGCGGAGTTTTAAAAACTTATTATTGTTTTCCTACTGTTTATTAAAAGTTTTTGTTCCAAAATATTTAAATCGGACTTTATTTCTTTAAAATATAAAATAAAACCATATCTTGTTTGCTAACTTCGCAACAGTTTGCGGAGTTTTAAAAACTTATTATTGTTTTCCTACTGTTCATTAAAAGTTTTTGTTCCAAAATATTTAAATCGGACTTTATTTCTTTAAAATATAAAATAAAACCATATGATAAGAGCAGTTTTACAATTAACATCCTGCAAAATGTAACAATTTAATAAAATTATTTTTAAAAATCCAAAAAAGGGCCATTTTAAAAAATTCGTAACTCCGATCCTATTAGATATAGAATCATAGTCCAACGACGGATTTACTTAGAATTTAGTCTACTTCAATTTATTTTGAGTAATATATGCGGTAGATAAAGAAAACACTTTTTATTTTTAAAAAACTAAAATAAAAAATTTTTTCTCGATATTTTTTTGCTAACATCTGACTTTAGAAGGCCATAAATCGGAAAGATTGAATGATAAAGTACTCTATTTTTTGTTTTCTTCAAAATTTTATACTCTTTAATTCTTCTATAGGTCATTTTAGGAGTATGTACTGGGAGAGAGTAATATTTAAAAAAACTCCATTTTTTACACGTTTTCACTGTTTTTAATTAATTTTTCTGATATAAAGTTTCTTAAAAATACTCAGTACCTAGGTCCCATTTTCTGATATCATTTTTAATGACTCAAGTAGATGTGGAGATTATTTGCACTCATTTTAGGAAAAATAAGTCGATTAACCTCTTTCAAAAATATTAAAAATCAGTTTTTTTAAAAACGGCCCAACCGATTTTTTCATTTTATGCTTAAAATCATCAGGGAGCATCCCAGAAACAAAACCAAGAAAGAACCGATATGGGCAAGAACTTCTGGGTTGATGTTAATTAAGACCCGCCGTAGTAGTTTTAATATATATATATGAAAAAAATTTTTAAATAGGGTCATTCGGGGTAAATGTAAACACCACTGTAGTTAAGCGAGGTTTAAAAGACAAGTAATTTCAAGTATACTTCTGTTTTAAAGGATAGAAAAACTGAAAAAAAATTTTCCTAGATATATAATAAATCAACCAGTTGTCTGATAATGTATCATAAAATAAACAATCAACCATTACAAAATAAGTAATGTAAAAACTTGAATAACTTAAGACAGTAATACAGTAATAAGTAATACTACAATTACTTAATACTTAATTAATAATAAAAAAAATAATAAAAAAAAATAATAATAATAAAATAATAAATAATAATAAATAATATAATAATAATAATAATAATAATAATAATAATATAATAATAAATAATAATAAATTACTTAATATTTAATTATAATATAATTATATTACTTATTACTGTAATACTACAGTAATAACTTAATTAAAAAGTTATTAAATTTTAATAGATTTTTATTTAACTTGGTAAAAAGAAGTTTTTAAGGTTGCTGAATAAGAATCTAAAATCGAATTTTTATAGTTCTGACAGTCAGCTTTGCCAAAAGTCAATTAAGAAGAAAAGAAAAATCGAATTTTTTAATTTTAGAATGGTAAATCTAATATGGCGGTCAAATATAAAATAATGTTAAAAATTGGTCAGATTTGCTTAAATGTGACTACTTGGAGGTTTTTGAGGTCGCTGAAGACGCATTTAAAGTCAAATTTTAAATTTTCAAAATGACGGATTCAATATGGAGGATAAACTTAAAAATATTTTTAAAAATTGTTCAAATTTGTTTGAGTCTGTCGTATCTGAGTTTTATTTACCAATCGTGAAGAACCGTTTTCTTATATTCTAAGCATGTAAATGCACACACAAAAAACCTAGTCTCATTTTTGTTGCATCTCAAAATGAGACTATGTTAAAGGCCATAGAACGTGGCGCCTCCTAAAAGTCTCATTTTTGTTGCAACTCAAAATGAGTAGCGTACGATACTCATTCTGAGACTAGGTTTTTTCAGTGCACTATGCAATACTATTCAGGTCTATACCGGTAACTGACTAACACAAAAGAGGTATGAAAGAAGACCTAATTTCCTTTTCTATGTAATTTTACATTGCCAAAGTAATTATATTGTGTAATAGAAGCAAACTAATTTAATTGTTTTCTTTTAAAATGTAGTTGAAGTTCTCTTTACATCTACTCCGAGTTTTCGAATTCTCGGGGTAGATGTAAACACTTAATTATTTATTAACTAAATTGACGAAAAAAAAAAATCAAAGTCAATTTTTGTTAAAGCATGAAAAAGGAATCATTACAAATTGTAGTTTGATTTTTTAATTTACTTTAGGGGAGAGTAGGCTACATTGAACCAGCGTCAACAGTGAACCACTTTAATTTTCTAAGAAATGACTGAGTGGAGTTTTTTCTTATTTAATATATAAATTAGTATTACCGAAAGCGACTACGTCCAAAAATTTCGAGCACGTAGGTTTATTATTTACAAGGAAAAACGAAAAAAACTGTTTTTCACGTACAAAACAAAAAATTTTGTGGAAATATGATGAATTTTTTTTATTGAAATAAGAAGTTTTAAAAATTAGTAAACTTGTGATTTATGTCGCTTAGGGTGTCAACTTCAATATTCCGATGTGATAAAGAATTTTAAGCCTTACATAAATTTATTCTAAACAATTTTAGTTGTGAATGTCATGTGAATGCAGTGAGTGCGGCATCATTGAACCACCCGAAAAAGCGAAGAATTTTCAATTTTAAGAGTGGTAAAGTTGTCTGCTCTACTAATTAGTAAGAAAAATACTAGAAGACATGCTTTCATCACAATTGTGAACGAGATGAACTCAAACTGTCACTTTACCTACCTAACCTGACATCAAAATATATTAATCTCCTATATTAACAAATAATAACTCTTTAACAACAATTTTCTATTTTTTTGAGTGAAAAATAATACTTTTTACAATGTGTAAGTGGAAATATTATTTTTGAAGTAATTTAATTAGTTCTTGGACTTTAGAAAATACCCGGTTCAATGTAGCCTACCCTTCCCTATGCAAATACGAGACAAAACACTGAAACAGTAAAACTTTGGCCAATTGTCAAAACAAAATATTAACAATACTAAGAATATCTTGCAGGTGAGCTGAGGTAAAAATATTGACGTCGTATTTATTTTTAAAATTATAAATTTAGCTTTAACATTTCGTGTTATGGTACATAAAGAAAAATAACAAAACTTGCTTTGAAATACATAATAGTAAATTTACCGTAAATTACCAAACAAATTTCCATAAATTACCATAAATTAACGACGTTAAATTTTTAAGTTCTCCTTTGAGTTTTACATAGTTTTGAAAATTATCGCATAAATTTCCATAAATTATCGTACATATTTTCATAAATTACCGCGGAAGTTTCCATAAATTATCGACGTTTAATTTTATAGTTCTCCTTTGAGTTTTACATAGTTTTATAAATTATCGCATAAATTTCCATGAATTACTGCAGAAATTTGCATAAATTCTCTCGAAAATTTCCGTAAATGACTAAAATCCAAAATTTTAATGGTAATTTTTGCTTTACATGTTTTTATAAATTATTTCGAAATTTACCAAAAATTTTCATAAATTACAGCGAAAATTTCCAAAAATTGCTAAAATAAAAATTTTTAATTGTTTTTTATTTGAAACTAATTTTTATGATTTATTGCAAAAAATTCTGTAAATTACTGAAACATTGTTATAGTTTTTTACAAAAAAATTTAATTCTTTTTTCAATAATAATTCTGCCAGGAACCTTTCGGGTTTCTTTAGGAAACATAAATTAAGAATTCAAACGGCATTCATTTTATAACGGTTTTTTCTAGACAACAAACCTTAAAAACTATTTTTGAATCTTTTACATTTTTTATACCTACACGTTGATCTTAAAAAGTCGAAAAATGATGTGTTTTTGGACAATCTTCTCCCATAGAAAATATTATGTGTAAGAAATGTTAAATTTAAGAGATTTATTGTCTAGTTTTTCAGACAAAGAATTAAATCGTTTTTGATATATTAAAATTTTAATTATTTAGAAATTCTGACTAGAATGAGAGCTGGTTCTGGACTGACCTTTCAGACTAGAAGCGCTCGCTGCAGCCTAGAACTTGCAAAATAAAAAATTTTAGTCATCTAAAAATTTTGATTATAACCAGAGCTGTGTCTGGACAGACCTTCCAGACCAGCATCGCTTGCCGCAGCCTAGAAGGTGCAAAATAAAAATTTTTGCTATCTAAAAATTCTGACTAGAATCAGAGCTGGCTCTGGATAGACAATCCAGAACAGACAAAATAGGTACAGTCTGGCATGTAGCTAAGCAGCACCAGAACTGGGTCAAATCAGATCTTTCAGACTTGCGAGGCTAAACGCTTTCTAGTTTGCGCCAGACTTGACTCTAGACGTTCCAGAAGATTTTTCTACACAAATGACCCTAATTTACCATAAAATTTTGTAATTTTTAAAAGAAAATTTTATTTTTTACAATGTATGTATCGATTAATTTTTTTCAAGTTGATAAATTTTTGAACGAGTTATAAGCATTTGAAAATTAAAATTACTTAAAAACGTGATATTTAAAAAATCTGTACATTTTAAGTTGCTTTTTAAAAAATTTGAAAAAAATTATGGTAATCATTTCAACGAGCACTAAAAGAAAAAAATATTTAAACAAATTTTGAGATGCAGAAGCAGTAGTATATTGTGTGGCAAGAGCGGAAAGTTGTCAATTCCTGACAGAGTTCAAAAATCGTACAAGGTCAGAATTGACATTTCCGACCGAGTTGCACACGATATTTTTTGTCCAATTGCGCGATAAACAAGACGCACTCGTAAATTAGAAAATGAATATGCACTAATTATTAAATGTGTATGAATTATTTTTATCGAGTTTAAGACTGGTGGTAGGGGGGCGGAAAAAGCTTGCTTTCCGCCCGCTATACATGCACGGAAATTCGAGTTTATCGCGCATGTAGGACAAAAAATAATTGCCGATTTCGTGTGGAACGCCCTATATCTATCCCTATTAATATAAAACCATTTCGCCGCCGCTGATTCAGTCATTTCCCTTTCCGGCTTTTTTCCAAGGGGCCGTCAAAACTTACGTTTAATTTGACCTATTTTTTTACCTACAGGTCGAAAAGAGGTGCAATAATGGCCCTACATTACGTCAAAATCTTCGTCTAATTTGACCTATTTTTGACCTATAGGTCAAAAAGAGGATAAATAACGGCCTCACATTACGTCAAAATCTATGTCTAATTTGACCTATTTTTTGACCTATAGATTAAAAAATGGTCTCAATGTGGGTCCTTACATTATGTCAAAATCCATTTTCAATTTGACCTATTTTTTGATCTATATGTCAAAAAGTGGTCCCTGTGCGGGCCCTTACATTATGTCAAAATCCGTATTTAATTTTACTTATTTTTTTACCTACGGGTTGTAACGATGGGTTGTGTATTAGTATTTAGAGAATTAGATTACGTCACATACACAACCATCGTAGTCGCTTTCAGCGTGAGAGCTATGAGAGAGTGACGACCGCGCACGAAACTTGCGTCGCCTGCCTCAGCTTTCCCCACCACTCGCTCTCTTACCGTCGCGGAGAGCTCACCTATATACCTCGCTGCACGATCCCAGATCGGCAGATCGTCTTCCGCCTTGGCCCGAGGTGCTCTTCGGGCCGAACAGGAACGGTATCTCTTACCTTGTAGGTATTTGTCTCAGTTAGCAGGGCTGCCAGTGACTCACTTTTCTCACTTTTACTCACTTTTTTTCAGGTCACTCACTATTACTCACTTTTTTAAAAAAAACTCACTTTTCTCACTATTTTTTGTAAAATACCTTATTTCTCAATTTAAAAAAAATAAATTTTATTTAAGGGCAAATCCAAGTTGAAAAATGTAAACAAACAAAACAGTAAACAAACCAAACACTAAAATCGCAATTGTTTGGGAGCATTTATTACCATAAAAATTAACATTTTTACTCTTTCTATACAAAAATAGTTAATTAGGGTGTCAAAGTTTTCAATAAAACCACATTTTTTGACTATGAGTAGAGAAAGGTAGATTATGCGACTGCATAATTTTTTAAAATCGAGTAGAAACATTATAATATTATGTTAATTCATGTTTTAAACCTTTAACAACATGTTCCTGGAGCGCACAATATTTCACAATTTTTACTGATTGCATAATTTTACTCTTTCTGCATAATGATCGCATAATAGGCTCAAAAATTCAAAAATAGTGTTTTTTTAACTAAGCAATGTAAAAAAATTTCAGTTTCTTTATATTTTAAATAAAATAATAAATAGGTAAGTTTTTAAACCACGTTATTAAATTTTAGTTTAAAAAATTTAAGATTTATTATAAATTCTAAAAGAGATGTACTTACATCTCTTAAAATAAAATAAGAGTAACAAATGTTACTAAAAATTTAGATAATATTTTTTTATAAGTTACTTTTAGCTTTTATTGTTGGTTGTGATTATTATACGAGTCAATCATAGAATATCAGAAAAATATGAAATATAAAATTTTCAGGAACGTTTTACGCTACATTTTCGCTTATAATAGAGTTGTCGAAAATGTAATTTAAATTATCAGGAATCAGGAAAGTTTGAAGCTAAATTTTTGGTAAAAATTTGACTATAAACATTTATTGAAGTGCGAGAAAAATAAACATGACTGGGTGCTGTCCAGACAGGATTGGTTCCTGTCCAAAAAAAACAATTGAGTTTGGCAGCTGTCAGTGCTGTTTGGACATGAACGATTAATGTCCAGACATTACTGATTCCTTTATAGACAAGAATAGTTCCTGTCCAGAAAGCAAAAAGAGTACTGTCTAATTACAAAAGTTTTTTTGACAGGAACCACTCCTGTCTAGGGACAGTACCCAGTCATGTTTATTTTTCTCAGTGTGGGACATTTAAGGGGACTTTCTGGTTTGGAATAGACAAAAAAATACACTTTTTTAAACTTTTATTGTGAAAAAAGTATTACAGTTTTTCCCAAAATTCTTTTTGGACATTGTTACACATTACGTGGAAAGAATGTTAAAAACTTTTTGAAGTAAATTTAGTTACGTATGGCAGATGTAGGTGGCGTCTTCTAAAAGATACATTTTTCGTGGAGTAACTTTTCCGAATGACCAGTACCTCATAAATTAAAAATTCAAACTGGATTCTGTTCATAAGTATTTGTTCTAGGTAAAAAAAACCTAAAAAACGATTTTTAAATGTATTTTTTAATATTTTATAAAATTTTACTTAAAAAATCGCAAAACCGCTACGTTTTATGGTCAATTTACCCCCCGCATAAAAAAGGGGGTTTGACTGTGAAAATCGGTTTGGTAGATTTCGAGAAAAGTTACTCCCCGTTTAAAGTTTTCATGTAATGTGTACCTCAACTACAGTCCGTTAAGAAACGGACATAAAAATTGCTATAACTTTTTTCTTTCGCATATTTTTTCATAATTGTTTTGGGAAAGTAATTTTATGATACTAAGGAACATTTTAAAGCAAAAAAAGAAAAATCGATTTTTTTTTTAAAATCCTAAACCAGAAAGTCCCCTTAAATCTTTGCACAATTTTCACTAAAGTTTGCAAGTAAATTTTTCAAAGTTTGCAAGTATGTAAATCTTTTATAAATTTTTAGGAATGTTTTGGTGCTGTGTAGAAATACTCATAGTCAAATATGGTTTCATTGCAGACTTTGACACTCAATTTTGCGATTTTTGTTAAGAAAGTTTAAAAAAAATAAAAATTAATGGTAAAAGTATTAAATATCTGTACCTATTATTTATTAAATTGAGAAGAAAATTGATATTACAGATTAATTATTAATTTAAATCTTTAAAAATATGCCAAAATTAACCTCACTTTTACTCACTATTTTATTTGTAAATTCACTATTTACTCACTTTTTTCAATCAAAAACTCACTTTTTTCACTACTTTTAACCTCTAAGTACACTGGCAGCCCTGAGTTAGAGATGTTCTTCTGTGAGGCAAAAACCATGAAGGGAAATGTTCTTTCTGCCCAGGTGCTCTTAGGCCGAACGAACTTTCTCTCTCGCTATCTTCGTATTCTTGGCAACTGACCAGGGGTGCTCTCGTGGAAAGTTGACAAGTACGCCTAGTTAATTAATTTCCTTTTCTAGTATTTCATATTCACTCGTTACCGCGCTTACGGCAAGGATTTCGGCAGCATCCGGAATTTGAATTAACCCCTATGTGTTACTTGGTTAATTCCTCGAAGTGCGCGCGCGCCTAGATATTCGTCGGACTCGTGTAACGTGGAATCCTATTCTAGAACTGTCTTGCAAATATGAATAAAATCCCTTTATCGGAAATTCAAAATGAAACGCGTAATTTTTTGAAACTAAAATGCAATGCGATCAAAATGTCGACTTAACTCCGCGAGAGCCGAATATTCAAGAATTAATATTGTTTATTTAAATTGGTTTCTAATGTTAACTAAAGTATTTTTTTTGACGAGTAATAATTGTTAAGTTACTTTACATACTATATTAAGTTTCATTATTTTATATAACAAATTATAATTTTTTGGACCTTAATTTATTTAATTTTATTTTATATATTTATACTTTCGTTTTCTTATATTTCTTATTTAAATTTGTTTGTTAAATATTTTCTTTTGTTTAAAAATATATTTACTTTCGAAGGTTTAAATTTAGACTCATTATTGACTACACCTCTCTTCGAATTCACAGCAGAAATCATTATTACGTAATACTTAACCTAATATTCAGTATTTATTAATTAAAGAAACTACGATAGGTACCCGGACTCCATCCGGCGAGCGAATTCCGTAGCCTTAATGTGGTCCATCACATTAAGTCAAAATTTGATCTGTGTTTTACCTGCAGGTAAAACAGGCTTGCCCTCTTCAAATAGAAACGCCAAATAGGACGTCAAAGCCTATACCAAAGACAAATGTTTTACTTACAGGCTGTTATGTTACTACAACATTGATGACAAAGATTTAAAATTCCAGATTGGCTAATATCCTAAGATTGCATTTTACAATCTTTATATTATCCATAAATAGAAGTAAATATACACGAGATGTCAGCTAAAAATTTCTTCAAAAATATTCAGCCAGATTTCCATACGAAATTCATATGAAATTCAAAAGAATTGCGAACGGATTAATTTAAAAATTTAGTTTGGAAATATTTCTTGAAAAATATTCGGTCGGATTTACTTACGAAGTTCGAGTGCATTGCAAACGAATAATTATAAAATTTGTTTTAGAATATTCTGCACGGAATTTCGTATGGTTTTTGTATGGAAATCTGGCTGAATATTTTTGATCGAAATTTTTAGCTGACATTTCGTGCAGAAATCTATACGAATTTTCGTGCGGAATTTTCGAAATAAAATTTTTTAATCAATCCGTTTGCAATTTGTTTGAATATGAATTTCATATGAATTTGTTATGGTAATCTGGCTGAATGTTTTTAAAGAAATCGTCAAAAGAATTTGCGTGCGAACTTCTATACAATATAAATAAATAGATATTTTGCATTATTAAAGTTTTTTAAATTTTAATATAATTAATATTACATGTTTTTTTATAGGGGAATAGGTTCGGTTGTGGTCATAGTTTCGTCTTTGACTCATAATTTGTTTCCTTGTAGATATTAAGCAAACATATGTATATGTATTTAAAGGTAGGGACCTTAGCTAACTATACTCGTGAAGAAAATAGATTGATTCCGTTGACTAGAAAAATTTTATTAAAAATTCAATAAATTGGTCATTTTTATAACAAAAAAAATTTTGGTTCGGTTGTGGGCATTCTTGAAAAATCTATTGAAAGTGCAAAAAGATTAATTAAGTAACCATTCATTAACTACATAAAGATGATTTCTTCCAATTTTGACAATAAATGCTCCCCATGTAAGGGCATATAAGATTTCTCACACTGAACCTGAACTGCCCAGTTACTACAATTACTATAACTGCGAACGACGTACGAACATCAAAGTCTCATTATATTAATTTCCGTGCTGGACCACGAAACTCTTAAAATTCATAAAACACAATTAAATGTTGTAAGGAATTACTTATGATTATATCGACAACAATGTTCACGATTTATCAAAAATAAGACTGGTGTCCACAACCGAATCAATTTAGATGCCCGCAACCAAACTTGACGATCATTTTAAAACATCATGAAAAAAATTTTACTTGTGGACATTTTTGTGATGCTTGGTATTGGATTATAAAATGTATTAGGACAGCTGTGCTGTCGGTATACATATAAAATTCAAGATCTTATTTAAAGAGATTGATTCGGAAAATTGTTAACTTCCTGTATCTTTAATGTTAAATTACTAAATGATAAAATCACGTTCTTTAATTATTGACTCCGCGAAATTCTGCGGAATATCAGCGGAGTCGATCTGCGGAGTTTACCGGTAATCCCTTCACGTGGGAGAAACTGTTAAAAAATTTTGATAAGTTTAATTTCTATTTGTTTTCTTTAAATGACACAATAAAATTGCATTCAATCATTAACCTTGTATGAAAATGATTTATTAATAAAAAAACTATCCTTTTTAGAAAATTTTTTAATTTTCTAATTTTAAATATTATTTTATTATAAATCATGAAAAATACCTGAATATTTACGATTTGACAAACAATATATTGTAAATAAAGAAAAATAAAAATATACACAAAACTATAAATTCAAAGTGTAAACAAATAGAAAAAATTCAAGAATGAATTCGAAAATTATTGTATTTAATTTTTTAGGAAAGATCCTTAATACGTAATAATAGATAAATAAGTTTAGAAATTTAAAAAGAATGATAATGCATTATTTTTTAGTTTCGCATGAGCGCCATACCTTACTTTTCGATGTCAATATATCATAATAAAGTGATAAGAGCATTAGAGAAAAGTTGGGAAGGTAGTTTTTTAGTGGGTCAACTTTTAGCGCGCTTAATATCACTTTGCTCACACATACGCGCACCGTACACATACACAATCAAATACCTTCTAATCAAAAACAGAAAAAAATGAAATGAAAAAGAAGTTAGCAACAAGACAATCTCTCTCGTTCTTTCTCCCCCCCCCTAAAAAGGTAAATGTAATTATCCTCTTCGTGAAAGTTTCCGCTAATTGGATAGTTAATTCGACGAATGGCCGTATAAATGGCTTTGCAAGCTGTGTAAATCTCATTTGGTATTTGGAAGGGTCCAACACACGATTAAATGCGTACGTTTGAATTGTACTTTGAATACACAGCATTGCTGATAATAATGAAACGCTAATTACAAACCCAGATAGAAATTTGCTAGACAGATAAATCAGGTTTTCAAACTATACAATCCACAAGCGTTGCACAAACTATCGTTGACCTGTCCGCGTGATACTTTACAAAACAATTCACATATGTATATGTATATAATATGAGATTTTCTACAATACACCAATTTCCAATCTATACAAGAATAGAAACATTATTTCCTGAATTAATTAACGTTATTGTCAGATTCAAATACAAATTCTATTTTATTCACACTGAAAGACTTTGTGTTTCAAAAGGGTCTAGGGGGATAAGCATGTTAAAGTTGCCCACCCCACCTAATTGGCTCATATTTGCACCATGTTTTGATATCCATATAAGAATAAAATTCTGAAATTTTCAAGTCCCCATGTGTTTTTTTAAGAATTATGGAGGGGGAAAGAAAAATCAAAAACTCATTTTTCTCAGAAACTATTCGACCGATTTAAATGAAATTTGGATAAGTTATTTATCACGTTAATATGAATTTCAAAAAAAAAATCGAAATTTTTTTTTCAAAAATACCACCAAAAAATCAATTTTGGAATTTTCAAAAAAATTTTTTGGGTTTTGTTCGGGGTACACCTACAATTTCTTTTTGAATTTATACCCTCAAATGTCCCCTTGAACACAAATTTTTTTTTAAATTTTTTGCAGAGGTACTAAGGGGTGAAAATATTAAAATATTAATAAATTTTTATTACCGCGATTTATAACATATTCAACTTTTATTTAAATCGGTCAAGAATTTTTTGAGAAAAATGATTGGTTTTTGAGGAAATGGGAACTTTCTGGAAACTTTTAATATTTTCACCCCTTAGTACCTCTGCAAAAAATTTAAAAAAAATTTTTTGTTCAAGGGGACATTTGAGGGTATAAATTCAAAAAGAAATTGTAGGTGTACCCCGAACAAAACCCAAAAATTTTTTTTGAAAATTCCAAAATTGATTTTTTTGTGGTATTTTTGAAAAAAAATTTTCGAATTTTTTTTTGAAATTCATATTAACGTGATAAATAACTTATCCAAATTTAATTTAAATCGGTCGAATAGTTTATGAGAGAAATGAGTTTTTTGATTTTTCTTTCGCCCTCCATAACTCTTAGAAAAAAACACATAGGTACTTGAAAATTTCAGAATTTTATTCTTATATGGATATCAAATCATGGTACAAATATGAGCCAATTAGGTGCGAGGGCAACTTTTGCATACTTATCCCCCTAGACCCTTTAACCCTCCGTCACACACCTAGGGAGGGATTCCCTCTACGGTTTCAGTATTTTTAAAATAACTTTTGTTTTCCTCATTGCAAAATAAAATCAGTTTCTATAACTTTCGACAATTTATTCCTCAACACATTTCTAAAAAAACATTTAGTTTAAACATAATTAATATTTAATTATGAAGCTTCAAAACTAGAAAAAACTCGAAAAAGTGAGGTTATGTTGAATAAAAAAATCAAGTTTTCAAAACATTTTTTGTTCCACTGTTGGTTAATGGCAAAATTATATTATAAATATAATTAAAATAAACTATTTTATAATTTTTTTGCTTATTTGTTAATGTTACATTATTTTTACATGTAAAGTGGAATTCCTTCGAAGATGTGCTTTCGTGTAATTAATTATTATTTTTGAGACCGAAAATTAATTTTATTAATTTTATAATTTAGAATAATTTACTACACATTTGTAAGTTTGTGTTAAAATTAAATTTTTGTTGATTCCTTTGTTTATGTTGTAATGTCGCTTATTTTACAATGTGGTGAGGGATTCCCTCTAAACCTGTGTAAAGTCGTAATTTTTTCCAATGTGTGTGACGAAGGGTTAATAGGATCATTTCAAACGTGGAAAAACGATGTTTTTATCCAAGTAGCACGTAACATTACTGGAATGATGCAGCAAAGTTACATGTAATGTTAGTAACATTACAGTGCAACATTGCAGTAACATTGCAGTACCTTGGTAGAAATCGACGATTTGACGTTATTTACAAAAATACTAAAATTTTTTGAAATTTTGACCAAAATAAAATAATCAAACGGGACGAACGATGGGCGAGCTACGAAAAGTTGCTGCCGAAATTAAATTAACATATTTTATTATTGAAAAATGATAGAAACTTGGTTCTTGGATAGTTTGAAAGCCAATTAAATTCTGCGTCGTTTGATATATGAATGAAAATTATTTGATATTTTTGAGAGATTTTATCACCTAAAAGATTTTGAAAAAAAATTAATTAATTTGTCTATTTTTGTGCATCATGTTTGTGTGGCTGCACATTCTAGAAAAATTTAGAGAAAAATTTTAAACTCTAGCAACTTAATCTTTAAAGTCTCAGCTTTTATTTGAGCCTTGAAAATTGAAAATCCGTTCAGTAGTTTTTGAAATATCTAAAAAAATATCCTAGCCTGTTGTTTTATAATTTAGGCGGTGATACACACTTATTGCACTCTCGCTGCCAGGGTGGCCAGACGGTCGAAGCACAATTATGTATTCGGCTTTACAAAATTATGGTACACTATTGTACGCACGTGTAATACGCATATGCGTAGCGGGAAATTCAAATTTAAACCTGATAACTACAAAAAGAATAATAGTATGATTTACATGTAATACTAACAAAAATTCATCAAGCCTTAATAAATAATAATATATTGAAGCATGATAAAAATTAAGTTTTTAAGTAAATTTAAAATAAATAGTATACTGAAAGTGTCATTCTTTTATTTTCATATTTTACGTATTTTTATAAAATAGGAGCACGTACAAAATATATACTTTTTAGCATGTAGTTACTTTAAACAATTGTATTATTTTAACTTTTTAAACATTTTGTATCACATAGAAGTAGGATTTAAATTTTCGACTTAAATATTGGTCAACATAATTACGATTTTTTGAAGTTGCACCTTATTGGTCGCAGCAATTGAAATAGACAAAAAAATTAATTATCATTGGTTTATGCAAAAATTCTCATCTTATTTACATTTTACGACTAAATTTCAAAAATATTCTGAAATTATTGTACATTTCAAAGGTATTGTACGGGAAAGATTGTACACTGTACAAAGGCCAAAATTATTGTACAATTACCTAATTATGGTACGGTCTGGCTACGCTGCTCGCTGCTCACCTGGTTCGTTGCGGCAGGGCCGAATAAGCGGCATATAGAGTGGGGGTCATATTTAGAGCCCTTATTAAGTTTTTTATAATTTTAGATTTAATATTCGTTATAAAAATTTAATAATTGTTAAAGTTAATTATTATATACATAAATAAGTTGTCATTTTACAAACTTTCATGATCAAAGAGTCGTTTAATTTGGGAAAAAAATTTAGAAAAGTGAAAATTTGTACGTAGAAATAAACGACTATTTGATCATGAAAGTTTGTAAAATGATAACTTATTTATGTATATAATAATTAACTTCAACAATTATTAAATTTTTAATGAATATTAAATCTAAAATTACAAAAAACTTAATAAGGGCTCTAAATATGAACCCCACTCTATATGCCGCTTATTCGGCCCTGCCGCAACGAACCAGGTGAGCAGCGAGAGTGCAATAAGTGTGTATCACCGCCTAAATTATAAAACAACTGGCTAGGATATTTTTTTAGATATTTCAAAAACTACTGAACGGATTTTCAATTTTCAAGGCTCAAATAAAAGCTGAGACTTTAAAGATTAAGTTGCTAGAGTTTAAAATTTTTCTCTAAATTTTTCTAGAATGTGCAGCCACACAAACATGGTGCACAAAAATAGACAAATTAATTAATTTTTTTTCAAAATCTTTTAGGTGATAAAATCTCTCAAAAATATCAAATAATTTTCATTTATATATCAAACGACGCAGAATTTAATTGGCTTTCAAACGATCCAAGAACCAAGTTTCAATAATTTTTGATTAATAAAATATGTTAATTTAATTTCGGCAGCATTTTTTCGTAGCTCGCCCGTCGTTCGTACCGACAATTTCTGCCGGTAGTGTACTTTAAAAAAAATATTATCAACTTTTCCATTACTTGAATAAAATATAATTATTTTAACAAATGAATTTACATAGAGAATTGAGAGGTTCAATTCACAGTGAATAATAATAATATTTTTAAGTAAAAGGCTTAACGGTTTAAAAATTATTTTTGAATAAGTGAATTCTTACTTAAACCCTGGTGGGCCGGTTTCACTGAATATATACCGAATTCGGTAGAGGTTCGGTAGACGTTCGGTAATTGGTCAAAAATGTAAATAAAAAAGCAGAAACTGTAGAAAGAAACGATTGAAAATAATAAAAAAAGTATTAAAGTGTTAATTTATCCAATAATTAGGATAAATTATGTTGTTAATAATTAAATATTCATGTGTAAAGTGGAGAAGAGCTAACCTGACAGTTGACATAGTGTGTGAAATTAATAAATTTATAATGCAAATTAGTGTGAAATGTTAAAAATAGCAGCCAATAAATATTCTTTAATATTTAAAGTATTTAATTTATTATTTAGTTTAGTTAATTATTGCATATTAATAATACAAACATTAATTAAAGTAATAATTTTCTCTTTTTGTGTAAAGTGTCGATAACAATATTAGATAGCCGCGCATTTGTGACGACAGATGGCGAGACTGGCATTTGTACGCCGTTCTGTTTTATCACATTCAAAACAAGAAATAGGAAAACGAACATTTCAGATGAACTTCATATAAATATATAATAATTAATAGCACATAGTTCCAACTTCCAAAAGAAAAAATGAATGTTTTAGATCAATAAAAATAAAGTTGAAACTCCTCCCTCGTAAAGAAAGACATTTTTTATTTGCTGGTTAAGTTACACAAAATAGAGAAAAAGAGTTATATATTTAAAAAATGAAACATAATTTTATCCGTCAAGAGAAATAATAGATGTTTAAGACCAATAAAAAAAAGTTGTAACTCCTCCTAAATGAAGGAAGCTATTTTTTTATTGGTTGGTCAAGTTAGACAAAATGGAAAAAAAATTTATATTAAAAAAAACATATATAGTTCCAACCCCCCAAAAGAAAAAATGGATATTTAAGACCAATAAAAAAATAAACAAACTCCTCCTACTTTCAAAATCATTTTTTCTATTTGTTGGTTGAGTTAAACAAAATGGACAAAAGAAGTTATCTTTTAAAAATAAAGCATATAGTTCGAGACCTCAAAAGAAATAATGGAAGTTTTAGACTAATAAAAATAAAGTTGAAACTCCTCCTTCATAAAGAAAGCTATTTTTTTATTTGTTGGTCAAGTTACACAAAATGAAGAAAAAAAGTTTTATTTAAAAAAATAAAACATATAATTCCAACCCCCAAGAGAAAAATGGACACTTTTGGCCAATAAAAAATAAACAAACTCCTTCTACTTTCAAAATCAATTTTTCTATTTGTTGCTAGTTTTAAACAAAATGGAGAATAAGAGTTATATATTTAAAAAATAAAACATAATTCCATCCCTTAAAAGAAATAATAGATGTTTAAGACCAATTAAAATAAAGTTGAAACTCCTCCTTCATAAAGTTATTGTTTTATTTGTTGGTTAAATTACAAAAAATTTTTTCTGTATTTTATTTAACTCAACCAACAAATAGAAAAATTGATTTTGAAAGTAGGAGGAGTTTGTTTATTTTTTATTGGCCAAAAGTGTCCATTTTTCTCTTGGGGGTTGGAATTATACGTTTTTTTTTTTTGAATAAAACTCTTTTTCTTCATTTTGTGTAACTTGACCAACAAATAAAAAAATAGCTTTCTTTATGAAGGAGGAGTTTCAACTTTATTTTTATTGGTCTAAAACATCCATTATTTCTTTTCGGGGGTTGGAATTATATGTTTTATTTTTCAAATATAACTTCTTTTGTCCATTTTGTTCAACTCAACCAAAAAATAGAAAAATTGATTTTGAAAGTATAGGCGGAGTTTGTTTATTTTTTTATTGGTCTTAAATATCTATTTTTGGGGGGGGGGTTGGAGCTATATATATATTTTTTAATATAAAATTTTTTTCCATTTTGTGTATCTTGACCAACCAATAAAAAAATAGCTTTCTTAATGAAGGAGGAGTTTCAACTTTATTTTAATTGGTCTTAAACATCCATTATTTCTTTTGAGGGATGGAATTATGTTTTATTTTTTAAATATATAACTCTTATTCTCCATTTTGTTTAAAACTAGCAACAAATAGAAAAATTGATTTTGAAAGTAGAAGGAGTTTGTTTATTTTTTATTGGCCAAAAGTGTCCATTTTTCTCTTGGGGGTTGGAATTATGTTTTATTTTTTTGAATAAAATTTTTTTCTTCATTTTGTGTAACTTGACCAACAAATAAAAAAATAGCTTTCTTTATGAAGGAGGAGTTTCAACTTTATTTTTATTAGTCTAAAACTTCCATTATTTCTTTTGAGGGCTCGAACTATATGCTTTATTTTTCAAAGATAACTTCTTTTGTCCATTTTGTTTAACTCAACCAACAAATAGAAAAAATGATTTTGAAAGTAGGAGGAGTTTGTTTATTTTTTTATTGGTCTTAAATATCCATTTTTTCTTTTGGGGGGGTTGGAACTATATATGTTTTTTTTAATATAATTTTTTTTCCATTTTGTCTAACTTGACCAACCAATAAAAAAATAGCTTCCTTCATTTAGGAGGAGTTACAACTTTTTTTTATTGGTCTTAAACATCTATTATTTCTCTTGACGGATAAAATTATGTTTCATTTTTTAAATATATAACTCTTTTTCTCTATTTTGTGTAACTTAACCAGCAAATAAAAAATGTCTTTCTTTACGAGGGAGGAGTTTCAACTTTATTTTTATTGGTCTAAAACATCCATTTTTTCTTTTGGAAGTTGGAACTATGTGCTATTAATTATTATATATTTATATGAAGTTCATCTTGAAATGTTCGTTTTCCTATTTCTTGTTTTGAATGTGATAAAACAGAACGGCGTACAAATGCCAGTCTCGCCATCTGTCGTCACAAATGCGCGGCTATCTAATATTGTTATCGACACTTTACACAAAAAGAGAAAATTATTACTTTAATTAATGTTTGTATTATTAATATGCAATAATTAACTAAACTAAATAATAAATTAAATACTTTAAATATATAAGAATATTTATTGGCTGCTATTTTTAACATTTCACACTAATTTGCATTATAAATTTATTAATTTCACACACTATGTCAACTGTCAGGTTAGCTCTTCTCCACTTTACACATGAATATTTAATTATTAACAACATAATTTATCCTAATTATTGGATAAATTAACACTTTAATACTTTTTTTATTATTTTCAATCGTTTCTTTCTACAGTTTCTGCTTTTTTATTTACATTTTTGACCAATTACCGAACGTCTACCGAACCTCTACCGAATTCGGTATATATTCAGTGAAACCGGCCCACCAGGGAAAAAACACGACCGACAAGTGTTTTACTCAGAAATATTTAAATAAACGGTCACTGTCTTCAAGACTATAAAATATTCTAATTAAAGTTGTTCAAAACAATTCGATTACAACTAATTTTTTCGCCTAGTTCGAATATCGAAAAACCGCCATTCAAATTAGTCTAGTTTCCTATATTCGAACTAGATGATTCAAATATCGAATTTTCGACATTCCGGTGTTCTAAAATCAAATTTTGCACAGTTCTTATTCTAATGTATATAATTCGTCAGACTAATGAACAGAATAAAAAATGAAAATTTTTTGTAAATTGTCAATCATTTATTGTCTGGTTATAACAAAGCAAAACAAAATGCAGCAGTTTTGTTTTGTCCTTTTTTAGAATAGATAGACGCAAAGCTTATATTCTAGCGTTCCACCGCACCGTTTTCATTCTTATTGCTCAACGTGAAACGCAGCGTATCATGGTAGCATTTTGTGTTGAGTTTTGTAACTAGACTATGCGTGCAAATACAACATACAATATCTCCATCTCTCTCACACTCATGTCTTTGTTACAGAACATCTGACTATCTCTCTTGCACTCACGAAGTTCTGCTTTGCATACTATTTTCTGCTCAGCATGGGAATGCACCCTTATGATAACAGACGCACCAGTGTGTTGCGTCCTTAGCCCCAATTGGAGTTCCAGAGTTTTTAAATTGGGATTTGAGAACCAAGATAAAATCAAGATTTGTTAGCAAAAAGACAAAAGTGCAAGCACTACACTAAGGATGTGATCCCATATGAGCAGAATAACAACAACAACTGCAACTGCTCCTAAAGGAATTTCTCCAATAGGTGCAAATCTCCAATACATTTTGAATGGGTTTGGCACTGGCACTTGCACATGTATATTGACACCTATTGTAGACGTTCCTTTAATAAGGTTTTGTTATTCTCTGGTCACGTGCCCTATATGGGCCAAAGCATAATGGATACGAAAATGGGAATAGGACATGCAAAAAAAACAGAAGCTGTCTGTGTCCTTTTCTTTCCAATGCCCTGTTCTCATATTCGTATTCATTTTGCTTTGTCCTTATACTTCATTATGGGAACAAGTGACCACTGAATAACGCTTTTAACTGTAGATTTGCACATCGTCCCGTACTCCATAGTTTACTTCTTATACTGTAAACAAAACCTATTATTATTGTTGCGTATGGGATTCAAATCCGTTTATACTGCCTGGAAATCTCCTTCTACTTTTTCAAGGTGCTTCTACAACAACTTACTTTTCAGTCAACACGAACAAAATGCACTGTCAAAATGATGTGCTTGAATTAAAAATTGTTGTTTGCGCATCAATTTGTTAGTACTTATTGTTCGTTTCGACGTAAAACAGTTGTTGTAGAAGAGGATACAACAAACAAGATGTTCGAGCCATGTCAAAAAATAGACAAATATTTAAAGATAAACATGATGCACGTGAATGTATGTTGCTCTCTAAATTAGTATTAGTAAAAATGTTTACTAATTTGAATTAGTGAATGACTTTTTGCTCTTGAATTAGTAAAGTTTACTAATAAATTAAGATAATATTTTAACAATAAGGTATACAGCATTCACTATTTACTAATAAATAGTTATTTCTACTAATTTATTAGTAAAATTTATAAATTCAAAACGAAAACTAATTCAAATTAGTAAGAATTTTTACTAATTGAAATTTAGAGAGTGCGATAGTTTGAGAAAAATAACCGAAGTATAGTAAAATTAATATATGTTATTGCAAACATTTGCCTCGCAAGGGCATGTGTGTATGTGCTGGTGAAATGAGCCACCGGATAGTATAACCACGCATAAAATTTTGATACTAATTTTAGTTGGCCTATTAAAATACACAAATACTACATAACAAAAATTTTTCTTGAATTACTTTCTTTAAAAAACTTAATATAATGAATAAAAAATAAAAAAAATGTTCTAAGTTTATTTGTACGTAAAATAGGCCAACTAAAATGCCTATCAAAATTTTATGTGTGGTTATACAATCAGGTGGCTCAAATGTACTGACCAAGAGGGTTTATCGTGTGAACTAATCCACTGGGCCTTGCAGAAATTTGAAATCGCGGACACATGAGTGTAAGTTTATTTAAATGTGTTATGGACTATTTTATAGAAGGTAAGTTTTACTTTCTTAAAATGTATTAAAAAAAGATTTTGAAAATTATATTTTTATATAAATGTAAAACTAAGACCCTAATACCACCAATCATTTCATTCCTGCACATTCCATTTTCAATTCCTAAAATGAAATCGGGGAGTGTGAAATCATTTCTAGTTCGTTTCCAATGTGAGTTTTCGACAAACGTTATTAGGATCTTTAAGAGCACTCTGTGTTTGGTTGATTTAACAGAAAGTTGAATGCTGATTGGATACTTAGTGATCCGTACCACTTTAAATCACTTTTTGAGCGACTGTCATAAACCTCCAATGTGAGCAGGAATCTAACTCAATGATTGCTGGAAAAAATGATAATTGCTTTAAGAAAATTAACTATCGTGCGAAGTAGTTTTCAGTAATGTTTAGGGTTGAATAGTAAATTTTTTTTGACTAACATAACACTAACTGACAACTTTTTTTATAGACACTTTTTTGTATAACAAAATCCTATGTATTTCATAAGGCCTTTCTCCAATAGGGTCATTCCTGAATGAGCCAAAACGCAATGAAGACGCGACGCGTCCCAATGCTAATCAAATTTGAACATTCGACGAAATGACGATTGGACGTTTTGAGCATTCGACCATTTGCCGATTCAACGTTTTTAGAATTCGACCATTTGCCGATTCGATATTTTTAGCATTCGACCATTTGACGATTCGACGTTATTAGCATTCGATCAATTGACAACTCGACGTTTTGAGCATTCGACCATTTGAACATTCGACGTTTTTAGCATTCGACGAAATGACGATTCTACGTTGTGAGCATTCGACCATTTGCGATTCGATGTTTTTAGCATTCGATGAATTAACTATTCGATGTTCTCAGCATTCGACCATTTGACGATTCGATGTTTCTATCATTCGACCTGTAGACAATTCGACGTTTTAAGCATTCGTCTAAATGATGATTCGACGATTTAGTATTCAACCATTTGAACATTCGACCACTTGGCGATTAGGGGAAAATCATACGTCTTGTTTCTCAATTTTTGCTATGTAGATACAGCTTTATATATTCTAAAACCAACGCAACACAGTCATTCGCAGACTAAAGGCCTAAGCACAACTGTTTCGCGAATGTCGTTCGCGAACGCAAAGCATGACTTAGAAAAGGACACAACTATATCTCTGTCCTTTTCTAACCCATGCATTAAGGTACCGTCCCATGACGGCGTGAAAGCGTCGGCGTAAAGCGTGATCCATGTGAGTGAGAACGCGATATCTGTTCATCTCTTGCTATCGCACGATTTCTGCTTTACGCCGTCTTGGGACGGTACCTTAACGTTCGCGAACAACTTTCGTGAATCAATTGTGCGTTGGTTTAAACGCAGAGTTTTGGGAACCTATTGAAGAAAGGCCTTCATGATGCTATTAGGAAAATATCTTTATGAATGCGAAATTTTTTTGCTTTGGCCTTTGTTGAAATTTTCAAATTTATACTTCGCGCATTTCCTCTTACGTGGCGTTGCCACCTAGCGACATACTTGTCGATTGTATGCTTGCCATAACCTTTTTTTATATTAAGTCTTGTGAGACCCGTAGGCTTCTTCACTTCTATCTTTTTGTCTTTATGTGAACACAATAAACTTTCGCATCTTTACTTTAACGTCGCCTATTTTTATTTTTCAACCTGCTCTCAAAAGGTTATGGGCCCAGGACTCTTAAGATCCTTAATAGGTTGTTGTCGACGACGTCCGTAAAGTTTAAAGTTTTTTTTTATTTTCCTGAGTGTGAAAATCTTTTTCAACAGTGTGCTCAGTGCTTTGTTCACAAGTAAAAATGGCCGACTTTTCAGATACTCGAAATATTTTGAAATTTAATGGACAAAATTTTCAACTTTGGAAATTTCAAATGAGATCTGTGTTTGTTGCTCAAGAACTTTTAGATATTGTGGAAGGAAGAGAATTAAAAACAGATCGTGCTACAGCTGCAAATTTAAACGCAATAAAGGCATGGACAAAAAAAGATGCCAAAGCTATGTTTATTTTATCATCTTCCATGGAATATTCTCAATTGGAATATTTAGTGACGTGTTCATCTTCACATGAAATGTGGGCAAAACTTTCGTCTATCCATGAACAAAAAAGTGCATCGAATAAATTAGCATTAACCACAAAATTTCATGAATATAAAATGTCACCACAAGACTCGGTAACTCAACATATCGCTAAGGTGGAAAACATCGCTAACCAATTGAAGGACATCGAAGAACCTGTTTCCGATGTGATGACCATGGCAAAAATCCTGAGTTCGTTACCATCCAAATTTCATCCTTTTATTTCAGCCTGGGATAGTGTACCTGCGGACAACCAAACTTTGGAAAGTTTACATGAAAGGCTACTTTGAGAGGAGTCAAGGATAACCAACCTCGATGATTTGAACACCGCTTTTGCTGCAACAACCGTCTCCAAATCAACCACCAAAAATCAACAACCTGGAAATAGTCGGAACGCAGAACACGACAAGAAAAATTTAGTTTGTTAATTTTGTAAAAAAACAGGTCATCTCGCAAGGTATTGTTATTCAAAAAAACGTTCACAAAATTCAAATCGAAATCCAGGTAATGATAAAAATCGTTCTGTAAATGAAAAACATTCAAATTTAAGTGCTTTTGTAGTTCATAAAGAATCTTTTAAAAATATTGATACAAATTTTCTAGTTACAGGTCAGTTTTCTGAATGGTTTTATGAAACAAATGAAGAAAAATGTGGCTTCTGGACAGTGGCGCTTCACGCAACATCTCTTGTCGCCGAGAATGGTTTACAAATTTTTTCCCTTGTCAAAATGAATTTGTTTACTTGGGCGATGGTTCGAGAATCAATGTCACTGGTACTGGAACAATTCATATTAAACGATTTGTAAATAACGATTGGCTTGAGTGTGTGATAAATAATGTTTTATACGTTCCATCTCTTAAAAAGAATTTATTTTCAACGGGCGTGTGCATGTCAAACGGACAATCAGTTTTATTTGACAATGATCACGCAAAAATTTTTTCAAAAGATAATATATTAATCGCACAAGGGATTAAACAGAAAAATAATTTAATACGAGTACTAATTAAATCTCAAATAAAAAACGAAATTAATTTGACATCCGCCGGGTCTTTCAAACAATGGCATGAACAACTAGGTCACGTTAACCAAACTTCGATTAAAAAGACTGTAAATAATGATGCAGTATCGGAAACCTCTTTAACAAGTAATCAAGATTTTTTCTGCGAAAATTGTCCGATTGGTAAACAGTTTATATTTCCTTTTTAAAAAAATAATAAAAATGTCAGCGAAAATCCTGCTGAAATTATTTTTGCTGATTTCTGCGGACCCATGCAAACGCCGTCTATCGGTGGAGCTCGATTTTTCTTGTTATTCAAAGACGAAGCATCCGGGTTTCGTACTGGCTATTTTCTTAAACACAAAAATGACACTTTTGAATATCTAAAAAAATTCGTGAATCTCGTCGAAAATCAATTTAAAAAAGGTATTAAAATCATTCGAGCTGATAATGGGACAGAGTTCACAGATAAAAAAGTCCAATCATTTCTACAATCCAAAGGTATTAAATTTTTAACATCCGCTCCTTATACTCCCCAACAAAATGGGCGTACAGAACGCGAAATGCGAACGGTAGTCGAAAGTGCTCGAACAATGTTATTAGCAAAAAATCTCCCAAAACGTTTTTGGGCTGAAGCCGTCAACACTTCAGTGTATATTCTCAATAGAACATTATGTTCTCGATCAGAAACTGCTACTCCCTTCGAATTGTGGACTAAGCAAAAACCCGATATATCACATCTCCGTACTTTCGGATGTGATGCTTACGTTCATGTACCCAATGCTTTCCGTAAAAAATGGGATCCGAAATCTCAAGCGTTACCTTTTGTAGGTTATGAGAATGATTCTAAGAATTACAGATTGTTTAATTCGCAAACCTAACGCGATACAATATCGAGAAAAGTTATTTTTAACGAAGAATCTTCTAAAAACTTAATTGACGACAGTGCTAGACTTCAAATCAATCTAGAAACTCTACTTGAACCTGATAGCGAACAAATCCCTCTTGTCGAAAATGAAGAAATTCTTCGAGAACAGGAACAATTTCCCCAAGAACTAGATCAAATCCCTCTAGAATCGGAAGCACTTCCTAACGCGGTTCAAAATGACCAAGATAACAGACCAAAGTTAAATTCACATCGACAATTACGCCCCAGAGAAACTTTAATCCAACCGGAACGATATCAGGCGTGCCTTATTGAATATGATCCACCCAATACTTTCAAAGAAGCATTGAACAGGCACGATTCAGCACTTTGGGAATGTGCAATCAAAAATGAATTAGATGCTCACGCTAAAAACAAAACCTGGGATATTGTCGAATTACCAAAATCGCGAAAATCAATAGGGTCCAAATGGGTTTTCAAAATAAAAAATTTAGACAAACAAGGTACCCCTCATTATAAAGCACGATTGTGTGCCCAAGGTTTTACACAAGAATCTGGTATAGATTATAACGAAATTTTTTCCCCTTTGGTACGCTTCGAATCTATTCGGCTCTTGTTCTCTATAGCAGTCCACGAAAATTTGACTTCCTTACAATTCGATGTAAGTTCTGCATATTTAAATATCGAACTTGAAGAGACTATTTATATGCGTATTCCAGATGGTTTGAATGTCGACAACAAAAACATGGTTTTAAAATTTAACAAAGCGATCTATGGATTTAAACAGTCAGGACGTTGTTGGAACGAAAAGTTCAGTAAATTTATAAAAAAAATTAGATTTGAGCAAAGTATTGCTGATACATGTGTTAATACTGGAATTTTCGACGAAAATAAAATTTACTTAGCTTTGTATGTCGACGATGGATTGTTATTAGGATCAGATCGAAAAATTCTCGAGAAATTGTCAACGATATTAAATAACGAATTCGAGATGATTGTAGGCGACTTAAACTTATTTGTAGGAATGGAAGTTACTCGCAAAAAAGACTTTATTTTTATTAGTCAAAAAAATTACATCTGAAAAATACTCAATAGATTTAAAATGAATGATGCAAATCCTGTCAAAACGCCTGCAGACCCACATGTAAGACTTCTAAAGCCTTCAAGTCAATGTAAATCGAGTGTGCCATATCGCGAGGCAGTGGGATCGCTTTTATTCCTTGCAATGGTCTGACGACCAGATATTTCGTATTCGGTAAGTGTGGTTAGTAGATATCTCGAAAACCATGATGAATCTCACTGGCTTGCTGTAAAGCGCATTTTACGATATATCAAAGGCACCCAGGACTTGGGACTTTTGATTAGATCAGACGCATCAAATAATGTTCTCGTCGGTTACTCGGACGCGGATTACGCCGGGGATATCGACACACGGCGATCAACCTCTGGTTATTTGTTTATACTGAATGGAGGATGTATAACATGGTTCTCAAAACGACAAACGACTGTTAGCTTAAGTCAAGAAGACTAGAGACAGGAGAGCCAACTTGCCTGCTTGTTCATAGAGAGCAGTGGTCCCGATTTTAACAGACGACTGGGCGTACTACCGCGAGGCGCACTAGTCTTCTGCACATCTCAACACATGCATAACTTTATAAACTCAATCTGTGTGTCTTTAGATAATGTGTGTTTGTTTTGCTTACAATTTTCTTGGTTATGTGCAAGTTCTGTACCAGTTGATTTTGAAAATACTAAATGAAATGCCCAAAAAGAGACAGTGTTGCATAAATAATTGTACAAGTGGCGATAAAAATTGTAAAGAAAATTATCGTCATCTTTATAAATTTCCAGAAAATCAGGTAAGTATATTATTGAAAATATATAATCTTAAACAAATTAAATTCATTGACGTAATCAATAAGTAAAAATTTATAAATCTCTTTTAAAATCTTTGAAATATCGTAGAGCGTTAAATTTGAAAAGTTAGTTTATTGTGGAAAATTCCTTATTTGGAGGTTATGGTTAACCTCAAATACAATGCTAGAGCAGAAATAAATATAATTGCAGCAATAATAAATATATAATAAATTATATATTATAATAAGAGCGATAGCAATTTATAATATAACATACCTTTTTTTAGTATAAGATAAAAAATGGTTATGAAAATCCCATTACAACTTTTATTATTTTAATTAACACTTCATCAAGACGAACCATAATTAAAAACACTATTGTTAAATACACTTCTCACTTTTTTTAGAAACTTTTGTATTAAAAATATTAAGTTCACTTAATATTTACACTTATTATTCAATATGAAGGAGATAATAACAAACTTGCAGCTGTTACAGCTGTCAGATGGAATACATATATATATAATACACACAGTTATGCATGTGTTGGGATGTGCAAAAGACTAGTGCGCCTCGGGGTAGTACGCCCAGTCGTCCGTTAAAATCGGGACTATCGAAAATACTCGAGTTGGCTCTCCTGTCTCTAGTCTTCTTGGCTTAAGTACAACCGAAGCTGAACTCATTGCCGCGAACGAAGCAGCCAAAGAAATTCTATGGTTGCGCAAATTATTGTCAGATGTCGGACATGGATGCGTCGAACCTACTCTTTTAAATATCGATAATCAGAATACAATCAAATTAATTAAAAATCAAGAATTTCATCGTAAGTCTAAACACATCGATGTTCGATACCAGCTTATACGAGAAAAATTACAAGAAAATGTGATCGTCACAAACTATATGGGTACTCGCGACCAGTTGGCCGATATTTTTACAAAAGCCCTAAGTTGCGAACGTTTTACTGCTTTGCGAAAAATCATGAATGTAACTGACTGTGTACCAAAAACGCCGAAGTAGGGAGTGTGTTGAAATTTTCAAATTTATACTTCACGCGTTTCCTCTTATTCACGCGTTGCCACCTAGCGACAGACTTGTCGATTGTATGCTTGCCATAACCTTTTTTTATATTAAGTCTTGTAAGCCCCGTAGGCTTCTTCACTTCTATCTTTTTGTCTTTATGTGAACACAATAAACTTTCGCATCTTTACTTTAACGTCGCCTATTTTTATTTTCCAACCTGCTCTCAAAAGCCTTTAACGAATTTTCAACAAATATATTTCTGATTGTGTATTCGTTATTGATATATCGTCGGCTTGGTGGAAAACTGTACCATTTTAGGAATTCGTTATAAACTGTACCATTTCGGTAAATGTTTTTGAAACATACCATTTCGAGAAAAAAAGTTTTTTGCTTTTTTTCCAACTTTGTCAACACTGATGCTATTCATAAAATAAGGTTATGCATTTTTAAAAAGCGGTATCTTAAATATACTCTTGTTCATCTTTTTAATGTATTATTTAAAAATTTCTAATAATTTAAATTAATTGCTTGTTAATCTTTAGAAATTCTTTAGTGCAACGCTTTTATAGATCTTCA
This sequence comes from Leptopilina drosophilae, assembly GCA_032873175.1. Classification (NCBI taxonomy): domain Eukaryota; kingdom Metazoa; phylum Arthropoda; class Insecta; order Hymenoptera; family Figitidae; genus Leptopilina; species Leptopilina drosophilae. Next base: position 15,179,043 of record CM065480.1, on the reverse strand, counting down.
TCGAAATGGTATGTTTTATAACAAACTTTTGAAATGGTATAGTTTATAACAAATTCTTGAAATGGTACAGTTTTCCACCAAGCCGACGATATGTATGGGGAAATCTCACCAAATGGGGACAATTTGGGTACTGAGATATCGGTGCCACAAAAAGCCTCCATATTGCCAATTCACATTTATATATTTTTGTTAACTCTCTTTCATGAGTATGAGATTTAAAAATAATTGTTTTTAGGCAAAATTAAAGATTTGTGCAACTGATTTCTTCATTAAAATCGTAGAAATTGATAAATTCCTGGCGTAACTCGCATTTATTCGAATTTTTATTAAGCGATAACTTTTTGAGCAATTTATTTTTTATGTTTTGAGTTTTTCGTCATTCATCCATGGGTTGTGAAGATTAGAAAAATATAAATTGGACAAGTGTGCCAATTATAATATTCCAGATAATAAGCTCTTAATAAATGTAACTGTATTTTCACCAAACTTTAAAAATCATTAATTTTCTTATAATACCCGTTGAGCGATCATCATTTAACATTCGCCCATATACTATTTACATTTTTAGGTATTCAGGAAAAGAATTTTGGGTGGTAGAACATTGTGCCACTTGATACATCTATGAAATCGGCCTTGGAAAACGCACAACGAATGCGTAACTCGTTGTCAAAATATGGTTTTTCGACGAGCACAAGAAATCACTTTTAAAAAAATGGATACACCTTCGCGTAATATCTTGCTTTAGTGTAAATAAATATATGTGCAAAATGCTCACCCCTAAAAATAATATTTGGGGTTGATATTAAATAATTTTTCACCTAAATATATTAGTTACTCTGTTTATAGGGCCATTGCTGAAAAACATTTATTTGAACTATATTGCGGGTGGATTTTTGATGAATGTAAGTTCAGGTAAATAAAAGGAAATGTGTTTTGAAGGATTTTAAAATATATTAAATTTTTTAGAATAAGTGAAGTGACTGATAGGGTGTGACTGATCCATCCCTATTTTTAAAAAAATTTTAAATAATCGAAAATTAATTTTAAAATATTATTTTACTTAAAATAAGACTAATTTCTTTCCTTAAAATAAAATTCTATTTTAATCATACTCACGTTGTTTTATCTAAAAACAAGAGTAGTGGAATTACAATCTTCATTTGTAACTTTTTTCTCTTAGAAGTAAGTTTAACCTGCACTCTTAACCAAAAATATGAATAATATATTTTAAATACAGTAGCAATTAAAAAATATAAGTTACGCCAGTTAAAATATACTTCTATTTGGTCGAAAAATAATAATTTATGGTAAAAAGCAATGTGCCACTAAATTGAAAATAAAATTTTTTTAAAAGAAAAAGTCCCCACTTGGTGAGATTTCCCCGTATATGTATAAGGTCAAGATACCATTAATAAATAAAAGGAAAGACTGATATATATGTTTCAAAATATTAGTATTTTAATAAATATAAAAATTATTGTAATTTTTATAACATATTATCAGTTCCAGTACTGACAAAGAAAGAATTTATTTCACATCAAAGTGAGATTCAGAGCTAATATTACTGTTTTCGAACTACTGGAAAAATGGGTAATAAAAAATTAAATGCTTCTGATAAACGAAAGTCCATGAAGAAGAGAATAATAGCTTTGTAAGAATATGTTATAAGGAACATGGTTTTTAGATTGGTTGGAGAAGACAATATTAACAAGTGTAAACATTTTGTTGTTTCCTGTGTATTTGAAATATATTTAACCCTCCATTCGTCGCATGGTGAGAAGTATCGTCACCCAGTTTCTATTTTTATTTATAACTTTTAAAATACAAAAAATTATAATTTTATATTCTCAGTACCTTTTACACAACTCTTCTTTTTTATTTAAAAATAATTTTTGTGTTTTTATTTATTTTAATTTTTTTGTAATTCAATTTTTAAACAGCAAAAGTCAAGAATTTTGTACACAAAGTGAGGAAACTTCTCACCGCGCGACTGACCGAGTATACTTGATTTCATTTGTCATTAATTTTTTATTTAAATAATTAATAGAAAATAAAAGTTAATTTTACTTGCAATATGTTGTTTGGAAATTATAATAAACATTTCAAAAAAATTTGGCTTTTTATAACAATTTTGGATTAATTTACGATGGGTGAGAAGTTTTCTTACCTGCGACGGATCGCATTGCAAAGAAGATGCAACGGATGGAGGGTTAATGAAACTTGACATAGAAAAATGTACTTTCTTGAGCACAAAAGTATATGAAAAGTTATTCCTTTTAACCTTAGAAAGATAATTTACGTCTGAGAGATGTACACGGAAAAAATAAGTACATACACTTTTGGATGGGACAATGATTCTGTAAATATTTTACAGACAGTCCTAGAATTTTTCATTGACTTATGTGAGATAATCACAAGCAGTGCTGAAATGTTTAAAGTAATCAATTGAATATTTTAAATATTCTAGTACTGCTCGTGATTATTTTACATAAGTCAATGAAAAATTCTAGGACTGTCTATGATATATTTTCAGAATTATTGTCTTATCCAAAAGTCAAGTACTGTCAAGTAATCTTTCATGTACTTATTTTTTCCATACATGGAGCTTGAAAATATACTATATTTTTCTATCGTGTGTCAATAAAAAGAAAACATTGATTCATTTTTAAACTATATAATATTTATTTAAACTAAAATTTAAATCCATAAATCAGAATTTTAGTAACAGTAATAATTTTTTAGAAAAAAACGTAAAGTCCTAGGGTGGCTACATGTCAGTAAAGTCGGAAATGTCAGTAAAGTCAGGGAAATGTAGGAAAAAAATTTTTAGCAAAGAAACTTAGAAAATTGAGATTTTTTTGACTTAATTTTAAAAATTGCGACTTTCTTGAATTTTCTTCTAAATACACTGAGAAAAATGAAAGGTTTTAGTTAAAAACAACCGAGAATGCTGCTAATATAGCACTTGGAATGTGAATTGTTTGCAGTAATCGATCAAATACGATTACAAGTTTCGGTTGAAACTTGTTAAGATTACTCGGTTACGGTAACAACTTAATCGGTTACGACAACTAATAGTCAAGGATTGATGACCCAAAAGCGTCAACCAAGTTAATCGGTTACTGTAGTCACCTAGAAAGGCTACAGTAGTAGTATAAACTTAGGTACTGCAGTCAATTAGTTCTATTACAATAAAACAAGTGAATTAATTAATTTTAACTTTTCAACTCGATTATAATAAAGCTTTTTAACCTTTTTACTTAATTGTGAGTATTAATTGTCTCGGTTAAAGAAAGCAAAATATTTTCTAGTAGAAAAAAATATTTGCTTGATAAAAAATATTCTTTTTATTGAAAATAAATTTATTTGATTACAAAATTGTATTTTAATGCAAAGGTGGTTTTCTGTGAATTAAAATTACTATTTATGTAATCAACTAATACTGTAATGTATTGAGACAAGTTCTACTGCGACAGCAAGTTTTTTTACGTCTTCATCATGCATCACAGAAAACGTTGGAAAACGAGAAAACTATCAGAAAAAACAAAACCTAACCACACGACATGAATTTAACGGCTCTCTTGAAGGAGAGTCCAGAATAGGGTTTGTGAACGTCGGTAGAAGCGCGTTGGTATGTATTGTGTATGGACATTACGTGACCAACGCGCTTCTATCAACGCGTTTCTAACCCTATTCTGGACTCTCCTTGAAAGGAAAATGATTAGACGATATGACGCCTCACGTCTGCTCAGTGTTCACTCGGTTAAAATCACTTTCATGTGACTTGTTTAAAATTTACCGACTACAATTGAGGAGCAATTTTTCAAAAGTTGATAAATCCATTTTTCAAAAAAATTGAGATAAACATATATTTAGAATTTTAAAATCCTTAGAAATCGATTGATCACTGGTCAATTTAAGAAAAAAATTTTGTTACCAAAGAATTTTTAATTTATAATATATTTTTGCCTAACCTTGATAATTTTTAATTTTAATTTTTTATAAGAAAAAATTACCAAAACCTTGAAATTCCTTTATTACAATACATTTTAATTACAAACAAAGCTTTTTAAATAGAAAAATATTTAAAAAAAAGAATTTATTACATTTTTTCTTCATTAAAATTATTTTTAATGGTTATGTGAGAATTGTCATTTGTTTAAATTTCTCGAAATGACAAAATTTGGATTTATCAGATTTTGAAAACTTGCTCCTCAATTATAAACTTTAAACAAATTTTTTAAGTAAAAATAGTCAAATTCATTATATTTATAAATTGCCTATTTTCATATTAGAATATAACCTATTTTCATGAAGCTCGGTAAATATTAATCATATAGTAATAGTTTGAATTCAAAAAACAAATAGGTAACGACAACTATGAAAGTTTGTTTTAATTATGCCCATTTGAGATTGGTTAAGACAATCCATCGGAGGGTTATTTTTAACAGATGTGTTTTAACCGTTTTACCTCGGTTGTGATAATCAGTAGAAGTTAATTTCTTTTAACCATATCTTATTTATTTTTAAATACTTTTTTTAACCGAGCTATTTCTACCACTAGGTTAAACGCAATTTTTCTCAGTGTATTGCAACAAAATATCATATTTTTTAGTATCAAATGTAGCTCATTCCGTTTTTTATAGTGCGAAAAATAACTATTAACAATGCTATTAACTATTAACAAAAATTGGCAACTGCTCGCACAAGTTCCGAAATATACTATTATGCGTTTGTAGTATTTCAATTAATGTATTAAAAATTAATCCTTATTTTCCACCAGCTTAATATAATAAAACTTTTGTTATTTTTATAAGAAAATTCCCGGTTTGGCAAAAAACCTAAATAAACTTGTTAATAAAATAAATGTAATTAATGTAATTTAAAATTTAAAAACGTCAACCGATATCAATACCAACTTCATAAAAAATTAAACAATATTCAACAAAAAAGATTCATTTAAAATTTTGTCGAAAATTAAATATATAATTTTGGCTTAAAAATTCGGATTTACACTGCCGGCAGAAATTGTAGGTACGAACAATGGGCGAGCTAAGAAAAATTGCTGCCGAAATTAAATTAACATATTTTATTATTAAAAAATGATAGAAACTTGGTTCTTAAATTGTTTGAAAGTCAATTAAATTTTGCGTCGTTCAGTATATAAATGAAAATTATTTAATGTTTTTCAGAGATTTTATCACCTAAGAGATTTTGAAAAAAAATTGATTAATTTTTCTATATTTCTGCACCATGTTTGTGTGGCTGTACATTCAAGAAAAATTTAGAAAAAATTTTAAACTCTTGCAACAAAATGTTTAAAGTTCCAGCTTTTATTTAAGCCTTGGAAACTGAAAATCCGTTTAACAGTTGTTGAAATATCTAAAAAAATATCCAAGCATGTTTTTCTATAATTTAGGCGGTGATACACACTTCTTGCACTCTCGCTTTTAGAAAAATTAGTAAAAGAATTATAATCTTTAAAACTGACTATATTAAAATTATAGTCCGGGAAAGTATCGAAAAAATACCTTTAATGATAGAACGTCCAACGTCCTTCCGGCAGGACCAAAAAGACTCAGGTGAGTCCGTCCGAAATCGCTAAATAAAACTAACATGGATTAACATAAACAAAAAGTAAAATATATCGTTAGAAAGGTGATGAAACAAGCTTTCAGCGCATGTAAATGTCAAGCTTGTAAGTTCAAACCGAAGAGCAGGGTGGCTTAAAGAAGTTGAATTTTCCAAAAATTCATGTAATTTTTAGTCACAAAATGATGGAACCCGGTCCTGCCGGCAGGATGCTTTTCGCTTTGTTTAAAAGACTACTAAGCCTAGACATATAAATTTAGAAACTTGATATTAACATCATTGGAAAGCTTGTTTCATTACCTTTCGAACGATATATTCGTTTTTGTATTTATCTGCTTCCATATTAATTTTATAAAGAAACTTTGAAGAGAGTTTTTATTCAATTGGCCGCAATTTTGCTGATTAACATTAAAAATGAATTTTTTTAAAATTAAACAAATAGGTTTCATTCTTTTAACGTTTCTGAAGAAAAAGAGACTAAACCGGCCAAAATATATTGATTTTTGTGGATTTTACATTAAATTTACGAAAAAATGTTTTTTTTTACTTTTTAGAAACAGCAAGTTTGAGGGCTTTGAAAAATGGTTTAATATTATTATTTTAAAAAGTCAAGTACATGGATTTTTTCGTCCTTTCGTCTACTTTAATCCCAAGGAGTTCCGGAAAAGAAAAATTGAATTCCCTTTTTTTAAAAGCCTTATTTTCGGAACATCCTTCCGGCAGGATGAGCGCTTGGACGTTCTATCATTAATATAGCTAATACTAAAAATTATGAGTTAGTCGAAAAGGATAGAAAATAAAAAGACGTAAGAAGGAGAAGGAAAGAATTAGCGTTTCAAGAGTATTTAACACACACATACACACAAATGAGTTAACGCAAGCACTGTACTATACATATAAACACAAACTATATACAATTTCGGAGATTTATGTTAAAACCTAAAAACGCATACATATAAACTTAACCGATACAAATAAACACAATGTCGCACACACGCTGTACATTGGGAGATACAGTTCTGTACTTCCTTATATACTAAACTTGAGAAATTTTCTGAACTTGCGAGAAAGTAATATTTTCTCAATATTTTGTTTAACAAAGTTCTTAATTTATTTTAAACTATAAATAAATCATTTTGAATGCTGGGTCAAAATTTTATTAAGAAATGTTTCTCATAATACTGTTTTTAAAAATGTTTGTTTCTGGAAACTGATTTCTATTAAAGTTATATCCAATTTTTCGTTATTTAAAAAAACTCATCATTTAATTTATTGGCATAAGAATTATTATGCATTTTATACAAAATGCAGCATTTCTCAAATCATTTTTTAATATCTTCAAATGAACTAGTTTAGTTAAAAACTCTAAAAGAAATTGATTTTTGAAGAAGTTATAAATGATTGCAAAAAATAAATTATTTTCAAAGTAGTAAAACCATTTTTATAAATAATAAAACTCATCACAGAATTTCAATTATTTTTAATACAATTTTAATAAAATTCCTCGTAAAAATGTAATTAATTTCAATAATTTATCAAAATTCAATTATTTTCAATATCTACTATTTCAATAAAATTTCACAAAAAAATCCAATTATTTAAAAAGAAATATATTATTAAAATTCGTCTTAAGAATTTAATATTATTTTTCAAAGCAATAGATAAATTCCTTCGCAAAAATATTCAACTACAGTCAAAAAATTAAAAACCTTCTCATCAAAATTTCATTTATTTTTTTAAATAATAACATTTTTCTCCAAAATTCAATTATTTTCAAAAACTGTTCTCAAATAAAGAATTTTTAATATCCAGTACTTTAGTAAAATTTCCCAAAGAAGTCAATAATTAAAAAATTTTTTTAACAATTCTACGCAAATATTTAATTGTTTTCATAAATAATAAACATTTAATAAGAATTCAATAATTTTTTACAAAGATTCAATAATTTTTTATATAATTTTCATTAAAATTTCTCTAAAAATGAAATTATTCTTAATAATTTTATTAAAATTCGACAAAATAATTCTTTGAGAGTTCAACAACTTTAAGAAACGTTAAATTATTCAATAAATTATTTATTTTTGTATTTAAATAATTGAATATTCGTAGAATTTTCTAATAAAAATTAATTTAAATATGAATATTTCAGTTAAAATTTTAAATAATAATTGAAAACTCTCTAAATTAATTAGTAAAAATATTTACTAATTTAAATTGGCAACTGACTTTTTGTTTTTGAATTAGCAGATTTTACTAATAAATAGACGTTTTCACTAATCTTATCGTAAAATTTTACTTATTTATATTTAAAGAGAAATTAAACTTAAATGTCTGAAATTCCATGAAGTTTGGCTCGAATAATTTCGGAACTGCTCGACTAAAATGTTCGGCTAATCTCTGACAGTTTCGTAACCGCTTTTCGACAGCCGAAAGCTAGCTACTAGGCTGGTAATAATTTTTAATATAGTCGATAACACTATTCGTTACTAAATTTACAATTTATGCAATACTTCGATAGTATTTAGTATAATTCTCTATTAAATTAATAAATTATTATTTATTAAATAACTGTGTTAATTAATTTAAATAGTTTAGTGTGAATTTAAAAATCACACGTTTGAAAATTTCAGCAAATTATTGATATGTGAATATTAATAATTAGGTACTAATTAAATAATGAAGAAATTTAATTGAATTTTATTTATATAATTAATGAATGCAATGAATATTTTAATATAATATATGGATAGTATATTGTATATTTAAAATTCACTAATTTGACACGCCAAATTAGTTCTAATTCTACAGATAGGTGGTAAAAATTTTCATCTTAATAATTCTAAATCTACCGGTAGATGGATGTTTTTCTTACAATAGATTTGACCTCAGTTTATTATAAATACAACACAACTTTTTGTCTCTTTTACTTTAAGAAATTGATTTTTACTTTCTTTCATTGAATCATTCAGCAGGTTTGTAAATATCTCTTTTTATTTTTTTTGCATACGTTGTATAACAAATTTTGTAAAATTCATTGTATTTTATTATTGATATTTAGGGGAGAGTCAGTGTACGGTGGGATCACTTTTTGACTTGTGCCCATAACTTCCGTTCTAGGCCGAATTTCACGTTTTCTGACATATGGTTGGAAAGATCTTCTAAAGTGGAATGTTTTATCTGTACATCAGAAAATGTTTGGATAAAAATTGGAAAAGTTATAAACATTTAAAAAAAATGACGTTACGGTCGGATCAGGTCTTTACGGTCGGGTCACCGTGGAAAATCAATGTGAAATGAAGAAATATTTCTAAAAATGTCCCGTAAATTACAGAAGAATGCTGAAATGCACTTGAAAATGGAAAAAGGAAATAAAAAATTCATATAAAAACTAACCTAAAAACATTCTCAGTACACGAAACGTTTACAATACGTTATCGAAGGAGATGTGAAATGAGACTTTTTACGAACGTTTTTCGAACATGAATATATTTTTTTTCACTTTAAAATGACGTTCTTCACACATCTCTACCTTAAACAAATGAATTTCCGAGGTCAGAACGCACCATAATTGTAAAATAATGCGTCCCAACATGCACGATATAAAGTGACCCGACCGTAAGTTTCGCGTCGTTTTTATTTTTTTAGCACACAGACAAAAACGCACGATATAAAAACCAAATAACATACCAAAGTATTAAAGCACTCTCTAATGAATAAATTTCATCATCTTAATTTATTGTTTGCATCTTCAATTTTGTTTAATTAATCTTTTTCGACACTAAGTAAAAGTTTTACTTAAAAAATTCACCACACATTTACGTTTTACGTTTATACTACTCGCGTACTTCATTGGAACTTAATGACAGTGACATGAAAAGTTTTTTACCATTACTAAGAAGTGTTTACATGTAGTGGTAAATGGCACCAGTTTGTTACAACTAAGAAACCTGAGGTGACCTAACCGTAAAGTTGTCCCGACCGTAGCGACTCTCCCCTATCAATAATAAAATATTATTATATTACTATATTTATTTTAACTGTTAGATTTTTTTGTTGTAATCTCTCTTGATTTGCTTGAATATTCTTATTTGGTTAACAAAATGCCTCGTCGAAAAAAAAATTCTGTAGGAACTAACAAGTCTTAAAAATACTTTAATGGCTGAAGAAATTTATAATTTATGTAAATTAAATTTTAATATTTTTTCTGTAAAATTAGATCTAACATTCTGCATTTTAAAAAACTAAGGTTATATTCGTAATCAGGGACCCCAAAAACCCCCGAGTAACAAGTTTCAAGCAAAATTAACAATTTTTGAAATTTCTTGTCCGCCATATTGGATCCGCCATTTTGAAGTTTTGTACATCCCGTCTTTAAGGGGTTAATTAATTTTTCTGCATGTTTAATAGATATTTCAAGAGTGCCCACAATCAAATAAAAATTTTTTTTGTTAGAAAAATGACCACTTAATTGAATTTTTAATAAAATTTTTGTTGTCAACAGAATCAATATATGTTCTTCACGAGTAGTTAGCTAAGGTCCCTAGCTTTAAATACATAGGGGAGAGGGCCATTAGGTGGTCACCCATCTTTTGAACGACTGTAGATTTTAAATGGAATTATATATGAAGGTCAATAAGAAGACGTTTGAAGCTTTGTCTTATTACCTAACTTCCTATCATAAATTTTTTTTCTTTTCATTAATAAAAAAAAAAGTTATGTCACTTTTTAAAAAAAGTTGAAAATTCGACTTTTAAAAAAGTGGCCCCAAGGTGATCACCATACGAAAATTCACTAAAAAAGTTATTAAAAAATTTAAAAAACGTATTATTAAGTTGTTTATTTAATATTAATTATTTTTTACGATCACAGAAACATATTACATATTTTTTTTGCACTTTGTCCTTTTGTCAAAAATGATACTTTTTGTGCATGTATTAGACACGTAAAATTTTGAAAAAAATTCTATTTCATTATTATTCATCATAAAACTTAAAAATTTACACTCAAAGTGATAAATGTTGATAAATATAGCGTATAAACACATTTTCATAAAAAATCAAAAGTGACCACCTTGTGGCCAAAAAAGTGTCCACCTTAGGGCCAAGACACAATTTTTTAAACGTTAATGAAAAAATTTTTTAAAGCACAGTATTAATTATATTCATTTGTAATATTGTTGTACGATATATAAAGATAATTATAACGATTTTTACTAATTTAAAATGGTTAAATTCGATGATTTTAACATCCTAAGAAAAAATTTTTTCCACCATTTAAAAACAGAAATTTTACAACGTTCACGTTACAAAGAGACTCATACGACTATTTACCTCAAAACTTTACTAAAATCTTTGTCTTCTCAAATAATAACAATAACAGAAAACATTTGAAGATACTAACTAATACACAAAAATTTTCTTAGGGTAACCACATTAGGGCCCTGACCGCCTTGAGGCCCTCTCCCCTATACATATGTTTGCTTAATATGTACAAGAACTCAAGTTATGAGTCAAAAACAAAACTATGCCCATAACCAAACCTATTCCTCTACTAATACTACAACAAAAATCAACTTTGATTTTTTATTTTGCAAACTTTAATTAAAAATTTGAGAATGTTTTTTTTATCCTTAAAAACTAGATATTCGTGGCAAATAGAAACAGTTAAATTTCAATAATATTTCTTATAATGTAAATTAAAAAATTGTTTCTATCAAACTACAACACCATAATAAGAGAGAATTAGAGAGAACGGTAGAGAATGAGAAAAATAGTAGAGAACAAACCTTTACTTGTGTAATGTGTTTTATATCAACTTTTAGCATAGTTTATTTTTAAACTTATATAGGGTCGTTTGGGGGAAATGTAAACAAGGGGTAAATGTAAACAGTAGATATTTTGGCTAAATTTACAAATTTAAAAATCAGTACGACGTCAATATTTTTACCTCAGCTCACCTACAAGATGTTCTGAGTATTGCCAATATTTTATTTTGACTATTAGAAGGCCGTCAAAACTTACGTCAAAATTGACCTACTTTTTGACCCATAGGTTTAAAAGAGAATAAATAACGTCCTAACATTTCGTCAAAATCTATGTCTAATTTGACCTATTTTTTTACCTATAGGTTTAAAAGAAGAATAAATAACGGCCTCACATTACCTCAAAACCAATGTCTAATTTGACCTATATCTTGACCTATAGGTCAAAAAGAGGACAAATAACAGGCTCACATTACCTCAAAACCTATGTCTAATTTGACCTATTGTTTGACATATAGGTCAAAAAGAGGATAAATAACGGCATCACATTACCTCAAAACCTATGTCTAATTTGACCTATTTTTTGACCTATAGGTTTAAAAGAGGACAAATAACGGCCTCACATTACTTCAAAACTTATGTCAAAATTGACCAATTTTTTGACCTATAGGTTTAAAAGAGGACAAATAACGGCCTCACATTACTTCAAAACTTATGTCAAAATTGACCAATTTTTTGACCCATAGGTCAAAAACATAAATCAAAACATATGTTAAAATTGACCTATTTTTTGACCTAGGTCAAAAAGAGGATAAAGAACGAATAAAAATACATTTTTAATTTGACCTATTTTTTTGAGTTACGGGTTTTAAAAGGGGCCTTAATGTGGGCCTTCACATTACGTTAAAATTTGATCTGTATATACTAATCTGTATATCTGTAAGGGCTTGCCCCCTCAAATAGAAGCGCGAAATTGGACGTAAAAGCCTACGCAAAAGAACATTTTTTTACATGAAAGCTGGTATGTTACTTCAAAATTGATGACAAAGATTGAAAATTTGAGAATGGCTAATATCATAAGATCGCATTTTATAATCTTTATATTATCCATAAATAGAAGTAAATATAAAATCCGGGGGTTGGCGCGCGAAGCGCGCAGGGGGGCAGAGCCCCCTTAGTATATATATATATATATATATATATATATATATATATATATATATATATATATATATATATATATATATATATATATATATATATATATATATATATATATATATATATATATATATAGATATATATATATATATATATATATATATATACTCTCCGTAATATTACCACCCTTTTTTCTGTGTTAGCATTATTGCAATCCCTCTTATGTTCGCTTAATCTGCTTTTTATATATCTACTAATCTCACCAATGTAGCAAGCTCCACATTGGCAGGGAATACAGTAAACTAAATGCGATCTGCGATCGAAAGAAGTATTGTCCTTATTCTTTGAAAAAACTTTAAATGGATCTTTCTCATAAGAGACTTTTTTCAAAGAATATTGTAACTCGTTAACATATGTAAAAACAACTGAATTTGTAGTATCAAAAAAATTTTGGTCCGACATTTTTATGACCCAGTCTACCAAACCGTAAATGATTAAGATTTTATCTTTAGTGTATACATAAGAATTCGCTTGCTGGGTGTAAAAACATGATACATCGGATTGGCGTTGAAAAACATGATACCTCGGATTTGACTTGAAAAACATGACATATCGTCGTTTGAGTTGAAGAACATGACACGTCGAAAAAAAATTTTGTTTTCAATTTTCAGTTGATATCACTGACCGCTAATTTTAAAATGTGTCAAATCTTTGAAACTTTTATGAAACAAATGCTTTCGCTTCATAATATGTCAATTCAAAGAAGAAATAGGTTAAGTAATTTTGTATACAGTTTATCTTGATTTGAGACATTTTAAGATTCGCGGTCAGTGGTACCAACCGAAAATTGAATAAAAAATTTTCGTTTTCGACGTGTCATGTTCTTCAACTCAAATGACGATATGTCATGATTTTAAGTCAAATCTGAGGTATCATGTTTTTCAACGCCAATCCGATTTATCATGTTTTTACACCCAGCAAGCGAATTATAATTTACACGTTTACTAGAAAAGGTATCTTTTTGATACCAATTCGTTACAATAAAACTTTTTTCTCTGATAAGAAGAGTGTCCAAAAAACTAATGCGTTTATTATTCTCGAATTCAATGGTAAATTGTTAATTACCATTATGATCATTAAAATCATTTAAAAGGTTATTGGCATTATCTGTGTAGATACATGCGATGATGTCATCTACGTATCAAAAATAAAACAGTAATTCCAAATTTAATTTTCTTAAAACATCCGTTTCTAGCTTCTCCATTACTAAGTCAGCTATGACACCAGATAATGGAAAACCCATAGGCGTACAAAAATTTATAAAATCTACCATTACAACGACAATACGCATTATCAATACAAAACTCCAAAATATCAATAAATATATTGTCAATGATGTCCGTGTTTTGTATAATTGCTCTCCATTTTAGCTTAACACACCTCAAGACCAAATTTTTCGGTATGTTTGTTATCAGTGACTTTGCATCTACTGAAAGTAAAATGAAATTGTCCGGAATGTCAAAATTTCTAATTTTATTAATGAATTCAAAACTATTTTTAAAATAGGAGTCATTGTTTCTTATAACTTTTTTGATAGGTAAAATAATTTTAGACAAATTATAAGTTGGTGATCCATAAAACGATGTTGCGGGTCTCATTGGAACTTCTGGTTTATGGATTTTTGGTAGGCCACAAAATTTGGGAGCTAAAAATCAGCTTTGCAAGCAACAACATCCTTATTTTCTTCAAATAACATCCTTGTCTTCTGACCAATAGTGCTATATAATAAATTACTAAAAACATTATGATTACTACTTAAATAATTTTGTAAAGCACTAGACAATCTGCATCTAAAAATATCTTTTTTATTGTCAGGGATAAGATTAAGCAAGACAAGGATGTTCTTTGAAGAAAATAAGGATCTTGTTGCTTGCAAAGCTGATGAGGGTAATGTGACTAATTTTAGATAAAAAAGACTATTTTGATAAATGTTTGGTTTTGTTAAATGATGGCAAAACATATAAAATTTTTAATAAAGAACCAACTCAAATTCGTCAAAAATATTAAAAAATTTAAATTGTCTAATGGCAAAGCATCTAAAATCTTATAATTCTTTAGCTCCCAAATTTTGTGGCCTACCAAAAATCCATAAACCAGAAGTTCCAATGAGACCCGCAACATCGTTTTATGGATCACCAACTTATAATTTGTCTAAAATTATTTTACCTATCAAAAAAGTTATAAGAAACAATGACTCCCATTTTAAAAATAGTTTTGAATTCATTAATAAAATTAGAAATTTTGACATTCCGGACAATTTCATTTTACTTTCAGTAGATGCAAAGTCACTGATAACAAACATACCGAAAAATTTGGTCTTGAAGTGTGCTAAGCTAAAATGGAGAGCAATTATACAAAACACGGACATCATTGACAATATATTTATTGATATTTTGGAGTTTTGTATTGATAATGCGTATTGTCGTTGTAATGGTAGATTTTATAAATTTTTGTACGCCTATGGGTTTTCCATTATCTGGTGTCATAGCTGACTTAGTAATGGAGAAGCTAGAAACGGATATTTTAAGGTGAGCAACCTATCTATAGAGATATCATTATTACCCATTAGAGCCCTGTTCTTCTCCAGAAGTCCAGTATTTACTGGACTTCTGGAGAAGAACAGGGCTCTAATGGGTTGTTGTAATCGAGCAAGCTGGAGCTTGGTACAATGGATTCTTTAATCTAAGTGCCAACTTTCCTTTTGGGAATATCCAGCTTGATCTCGGTAATTGATTAGATTAGATTCCCTGCCAATGTGGAGCTTGCTTCATTGGTGAGATTAGTAGATATATAAAAAGCAAATTAAGCGAACATAAGAGGGATTGCAATAATGCTAATATACGCAAGTTTTTGGAAAATCTTCTCAACACTATAAGGTATGAATAAATTCAAAAAAAAAGAAAAAAAAATCGGGTCCAAAGTTAAAAATTTTTTTTTTATAAACAATTAAAATAAAGTTGTTATGACATTTCCTAAAAGTCGAAGGAAAACTGAAGCTTTCATTCATCGGAAACTTTTTTCTAAACTTAATATTTTCAGACTTTTAAGTTATTGACAAATAAACCTACTCTTAGAAATCCAAAATTTTGAAAATTCATAACTAAAAAATTTGGGCAACTAAACAAAAATAAAAAAATACGTATTTCATATTATTCTATAGAGATTAAGAAAAAATATGTTTAACCGAATTTTAATGATCATAGGTAAATCTCACGTGGAATTGCTCATATATAAGTAAAAAAGAAATAAAGAGAAAAAATGAAATAAAACGATGATTATTTCGCTAAGTTTTTAATTATCGTTACTTAGAAAACGAGTTTGTAATTATAGTCATACAGAAATTAGCTTCAGAATTATCACACAACGATACTCTAAATTGCGTTTGCAGTAATCCTGTCGCTGTTGCAAATTAGATAACAAGATTCGTTTGTTAGATGGATTAATATAATTATTTTAGATTCTGTTCTCTCTCTCTCTGTCTCACTTTTTCTTTGTATTGTGTATATGCGATAATCATCTTTCATGAAACTACAGTTTTAAAATTAATTAACCTCATTGTATTTTGATAATATATAAAAGCACCTTTCTCTTGTCAAAATGTAGACGGTGGATTTTGAAGTGAAACAAAATCTGTTTTTTTCCTTTTTTTAAAATTGTAAAATAATCCTCTCATCCTGTAACTACATTCCTTTTTTTAAAAATTATATGTTGTATCGTTTCATTATATAAAGGAAATTTAATTTTCTTAACTCATTAAAGATGGGATGTACGAAATTTGTACATAATGTTTAAGAACATATTTTTGAATCTTGAAAATCATCAAAAACAATTCGTAAATACACTTTTCTTATGTATCTTGAATCCCTCTTTCGAATGGCGTACTGAAAAAAACTGAAAAATCTTTAATAATCAATTTATATAACATTTTTAAAGAAAAAACACTATTTTTTAAACATTTTTTTTGGTTTTTTCAATTTTTTAATAGCTAAACCCTTAAACTGATAGAAATATCACGTCAAAAATAGTTGGGGTACAACATAGGACTATTTTGGATAATAATTTTTTAAATGGCTCCCACAAAATGGCTACTAAAGTTACTTTTTTCAAACAATATTATAAACAAATATAGGAAATTTTTTAAAATAGTTAATTTTGCTTGAAACTTGTTACTCGAGAGTTTTCGGGGTCGCTAATTACGAATATAACCTTAGTTTTCTAAAATTCAAAATGGCGGATTCAATATGTCGGACAAGAAAACTTTAAAATAGTTAATTTTGCTTGAAACTTGTTACTCGGAGGTTTTCAGGGTCGCCGATTACCAATATAACCTTAGTTTTCCAAAATTCAAAATGGCGGATCCAATATGGCGGACAAGAAATTTCAAAAATAGTTAATTTTGCTTGAAACATGTTACTCGGAGGTTTTCGGGGTCGCTGATTACAAATATAACCTTAGTTTTCCAAAATTCAAAATGGCGGATCCAATATGGCGGACAAGAAATTTCAAAAATAGTTAATTTTGCTTAAAACATGTTACTCGGGGGTTTTCGGGGTCGCCGATTATGAATATAACCTTAGTTTTCCAAAATTCAAAAAGGCGGATCCAATATGGCGGACAAGAAATTTCAAAAATTGTTAATTTTGCTTGAAACTTGTTACTCGGGGGTTTTTGGGGTCCCTGATTACGAATATAACCTTAGTTTTTCAAAATGCAGAATGTTAGATCTAATTTTACAGAAAAAATATTAAAATTTAATTTACATAAATTATAAATTTCTTCAGCCATTAAAGTATTTTTAAGACTTGTTAGGTCCTACAGAATTTTTTTTTCGACGAGGCATTTTTTTAACCAAATAAGAATATTCATGCAAATCAAGAGAGATTACAACAAAAAAATCTAACAGTTAAAATAAATATAGTAATATAATAATATTTTATTATTGATCGATTAATGTTACTTCAGAGAAAAAATCCCGTCGAACCAATGTGATCAGACCACCACTTGCTCGACCTTTACCCTTATCTTTGATAGCAGGACTCACAAATAATAAAAATTCATTAAGAGGTCCAGGTAAAATGATCTTTTCTGGTACGCTCCAAGTTTCTGCCAAGCAAATTACATCATACTCAGTTAGCGTATGCAATTGCAGCTGATCAAGGTCATATATATATATATATATATATATATATATATATATTTCGTAGACCGTTAATGTTCCAGAAACATATCCTTAACCTTTTTATACGAACATTTAAATTATGAGCTTTCTGATCCTTATTACCACAAACCTCCTTCTACTCAGACCGATAATCAGGTCTATTATTTCTATCCGCGAGTCATTCTCCAGCAGGTAAGATTTCCATAGTTTCAGCACCTGTAGAACAGCTTGCGTTTTCTTCCACCCATTATTAGAATTTTTATTTCTAAGTAAAAATCCATTCATTAGTTTCGAAGATTCCTTATCCTCCTTTTCCTTTTTTCTCTGCTTCTCTCTATTTGCTTCGCCTACAGCTCCCACTGGTCTCCCTGCTTTTCTTTTCTTTGAAATTGCAGTTTCTGTAACAGCAAGTTGAGAATCAGACGGAAGAAAAGGCTCCTTCTTCTCAGCTGTCAGCATGGAGATTAATCCATCAATTCCTAGATTTTCCATTTCCCCAACACTGAGATAGCGATCATTGCTTAAAAGCATTTCTCCCCTAATAAAAGCCTGGATTCCAGCATCCCTAACTTTTTTCTGGAACTCTCTTAATTTCTTTTGAGCGAGTTGCATTTCCTTCCCCAGGCCATTATTAATAAAAATATTAGTGCCTTTAAGTCTGCTACGATTTTTTAAGATATTGTTCTTAATTTGGCATGAAGTCAAAGAAAGCAGAATTAATCTATTTTTATTCTGTTCAAAATTTCCCAATCGATGTATTTGATTAATAGAATTGTTATCAATATTTATATTCAAGCGAGCCCCGAGTGTCTCTTTGACTTTGTTTATAAGTTGATCTTTTGTTTCATTTGGTGATTCATTCAGTCCCGATAATATTAAATTATTTTTCCGCGTAAAATTTTCAAGAAATTTAGTTTGCTTTACTAGTGTATCTTTTAAATTTTTATTTTCCTAACGCAGAATTTCAATACTCGTTGCATTTGTTTTAACTTGTTCTGTGATACTTGTGATTTCCTTTGAGAGTATATGTTTGGTATCTTCACGCAAATTTTCCCTCAATGAGGCTTGAAAATCCTCCAAAATTGCCCTCATTTTACACTCATCCATCTTTTAGTCCAATACAGAAACGTCAACAGTATATAATCACTGAACCACTGCACTTTTGAAACCTTCAGGCATACAATAGTCCTGAGTATTAATCACCATATAATTAACTATGCATTAATGCGAACACAAAAGAGAAAGAGCACTCAAAATTCAAAATGTGCGGAACGACTCAACACACAACCGACTAGCTTGACGTACCGTAGCAGTCTCTATATATTATATATATATATATATATATATATATATTATATATATATATTATAGAATTATATTATATAATATAACAATATAATTTATATTATATTACCAGCAAAAAATTTTGCGATAGATATTGTTAAACATAATTTGATAAAATGTGAACAAATCAAATTTTTCTACAAAACGCTAAAAAATATAAAATATATAAAATGTAAAAATATATTAAAAATTAATATTATTTATTAACTATTTGTTAATTCCAAATATTTTAATGGCAGAAGAACGTTACTATTTATGTAAATTAAATTTTAATATTTTTTTCTGTAAAATTGGATCCACCATTTTGAATTTTGGAAAACTAAGGTTATATTCGTAATGGGATACCCCGAAAACCCCCAAGTAACAAGTTTCAAGCAAAATTAACTATTTTTGAAATTTCTTGTCCGTCATACTGGATCCGCCATTTTGAATTTTATAAAAGTAAGGTTATATTCGTAATCGGCGACCCCGAAAACCCTCGAGCAACAAGTTTTAAGCAAAATTAACTATTTTGAAAATTTCTTGTCCGCCATATTGAATCCGCCATTTTGAATTTTAGAAAACTAAGGTTATATTCGTAATTAGCGACCGTGAAAACCCCCGAGTAACAAGTTTCAAGCAAAATTATTTATTTTTAAAAATTTCCTTCATTTGTTTATAATATTGTTTGAAAAAAGTAACTTTCGTTATTTTGTGGCAGCCATTTAAAAATTTAATATCCAAAATAGTCCTATGTTGTACCTCTACTATTTTTCACGTGATATTTCTATCAGTAGAAGGTCCCGTCCTTAATATGTTAAGTAACCATTTATTAACTACATGATTTATCAATAATAGGAGTGGTCTCCACAATCCAATCAATGTGGATGCCCACAATCAAACTTGACGATCATTTTAAAACATCATGAAAAAAATTTTGCTTGTGAACATTTTTGTGATACTTGGTATTAGATCATAAAATATAACATATTTACTGTGGAAATGCGCTTTGAACTTATCATTTTAATTAATTCACTTTGATTTGTTTAACATTTAACAATGTTAAAAAATACATTTTTGTTATATTCAACGTGTTGAAAAATTTATTTATATATAGTAAAAAGCGCAGGTGTCTAATCACTTTTGTATTCCCATAGAAAATGATGTAAGGTCATAACGTGTTCACATACGTGATATTTGTCATATTAGACAAATCTCATTTTGTCAAAAGTTCTGCGTGGGTGTCCACAACCAAACCATGCCCACAACCGAACCTCTTTCCCTAAGAGATAATTATAAATTTTAGTATAAATTTTTAGTTTAGCTTTTTCCAAATAAAAAGTTAAAAAGTGAAAGGTTGTCTTTTTTAATTTTTAATTAGTTATGTAATAGGAAATATTTTTGTATATACTACTGATAATTGACAAACGAAAAATTCTAAAAACCAGTTGGGAGATATCTAAAGCTCAAGGTATAATGCCGTATTTATTTTAAAAATTTTCTATTTAACTGATACAACTACCGTTTCGATTTACCTCTCGTTTCTATTTACCCGATCTGACCCTATGGTATTACTTATTTTGAATTAAATAAATAGAGAGAGAGAGAGAGAGAGAGAGAGAGAGAGAGAGAGAGAGAGAGAGAGAGAGAGAGAGAGATATTTTAATGATTAATAAAGAAAATAAAGACCACTGAAGGAAGAATAAGAAGGAATCAAAAAAGTAAGAAATTTTATAAGGAATCTGTCATAAGTGTGATTCAATAATAATAAGAGAATTTAAATTGGGTAATTTGATTAACAAATATTGTGCACATTTACATAATATAATAACTTAATAATAATTTTCTTAAATATACTGAAAATTTACAAAACAATTTAAACTATAAGAAAACCTATTTACAAGAATACAATTTATGGTCAATCCATAAATATTTTTAACCTAAACTGTCAAAAACAAAGAATCAGCATAATGTTAGAAATTATTCGCTGATAGAATATTTTTGAAATATGAAGATTTCGACTATATCAGCAGATAGTGACATCTATTAGATGTCATTTGAACTCTTTGGTTTAGAGTTAGGTGTTAAATATGATAATTACTTCGATATGGTTGTCGATAAGTAATTAATTTTTTTAAATTAATTTTAATCTGAAAAAATAAGCTGCGTGAACAAATGCACTGTGCATCTGTGAGGACTCGAATCCCAGTTCTTCATATTTCAAAAATATTCTATCAGCGAATAACTTCTAACATTAACTATATAGCTCTCGACTAGTGATGGGCTTGATCTGAGAATATAAGAAGCGTGATCGTCCAGGCTGTGTTGGCAAGGTGCATTGATAGGCGTAGGTCCCGCGACAGGCAGCTATGAACTGGGGTTCGAGTCCTCATAGATGCACAGTGCATTCGTTCACGCAGCTTATTTTTTCAGATCAAAATTAAATTTAAAAAATTAATTACTTATCGACAACCATATCGAAGTAATTATTATATGTAACACCTAACTCTAAACCAAAGAGTTCAAATGACATCTAATAGATGTCACTATCTGCTGATATAGTCGAAATCTTTATATTTCAAAGAATCAGAATATTTAATATATCCTAACAATAATAAAATAATTTCAAAGTAGCCATCAATCCATAACATTACCCACGATTATCCCGGTATGATCCACAGTATTTTATCAACATTTGGTACAATTACAATGTCAAAGGAAAGTTTACTTTCAAGATCGATCACCTGGATATTACCCACGGTTGTCCAGTTGGCCTGTCACTATTTTAAACATTTCCAGAGGATCCTAAGTTTCAAATTTAAAAGGTAACCTAACCTGGCAAAAACAATGAATCTATATAACACCGGTGGTTATCCAGGTATCATGTTAATATTTTAAACAATTTCTAAGGTAAGTCAAGACATTCTGTCAAATATGATGCATTAGATAATTATCAACTGAAATTCATGTATCCAGTCATTTTTTTATCATTTTCAAAAGTAAGTTAGCACAATATGTTAAAGAGGAAACATCTAGTTAATCATCTACTGTTGTCCAGGTATCCGGTCAATTTTTTAATAAATTTCAAAGGTAAGTTAACATAGCCTGACAAAGACAAAGCACCAGCTTATCAACCACTGTTATCCAAGTATCCGACCATTATTTTGGACAATTCCAAGAATAAGACAACACAACCTGTCCTGGACAATGCAGCACCTTTTAATAATTCCCACTGATATCCAAAGATATTACGACAAATATTCGAACAATATCAAAGGTAAGTTAACGTAACCTGAGGATGCATCAGCTAATATTCCATTGATGTTTAAATATATGCTGTCGAATATTCGAACAATTTCAAGGGTACGCCAACAAAACTTGTCATATACGATACATCTGCTAATTAGCTAATGCTATTCACTTAATTACGTCAAATGTTTGGACAATTTAAATATCTGGATAACATTAGATAATTAGCAGGTGTATCGTTTATGACAGCTTATGTTTACTTACCCTTGAAATTGTTTGAGTATTCGATAGAATATCTTTCGATATCATTAGGTTATTAGTAGATGGTGTGTCGTCTTGGGCAAGTTCAGCTAGCTTACCATTGAAATTGTACAAACATTCCACATGATATCTTGATAATATTAGATAATCATCATTTGTATCGTTTACGACATCTTATGTTAACTTACCTTTGAAATTGATGAAAAAATGACCGCAGTGCTTGATATCTGTAGTTTATTTACTAATGCATCGTCTTGGTCAGGGTAGGTTCACTTACTTTGGAATTGTCTCAAATAATGGCCGGATACTTGGATAACAGTGGTTGATAAGCTGGTGCTTTGACTTCGTCAGTCTATGTTAACTTACCTTTGAAATTTATTAAAAAATTGACCGGATACCTGGACAACAGTAAATGATTAGCTAGATGTTCCCTCTATGATATATTATGCTAACTTACTTTTGACATTGATCAAAAAATGACTGGATACATGGATATCAGTTGATAATTATCTAATGCATCATATTTGACAGGTTATGTTGACTCACATTAGAAATTGATTAAAATATTAACATGATACCTGGATAACCGCGTGTGTTATGTAGATTCATTGTTTTTGTTAGGTTAGGTTACCTTTTAAATTTGAAACTTAGGATCCTCTGGGAATGTTTAAAATAGTGACAGGACAACTGGATAACCGTGGATAATATCCAGGTGATCGATCTTGAAAGTAAACTTACCTTTGAAATTGTACCAAATGTTAATAAAATACTGTGGATCATACCGGGATAATCATGGGTAATGTTATGGATGGATGGATACTTTTAAATTATTTTAATATTGTCAGGATATGTTAAATATGCTGATTCTTCGTTTTTGACAGTTTAGGTTAAAAATATTTATGGATTTCCTGGATAACCATAAATGATATTCTTGCAAATCGCTTTTCTTACAATTTAACTTGTTTTGTTAATTTTCTGTATATTTGAGAAAATCATAATTCCGCGGAATATTAGCGGATTTACTTTACGGAATCTCTGCAGAGTGACTCCGCGGGGTTTACCGGTAATATTTTCACATGGGATACATTACAAATAATATTTGTGGATTCTATAAAGAATATTGGATTTTGTAGCTCAAAAATTGAAGATATTTAAAATAAAATAAACTTGAGCATATTGTACTACTCATATTAATATCACAGGTTTACAAATTAAAAACTTTTCTTTGCCAAACAAGCAAAACATTCTTTTTTCGATTAGTAGGTGTTTTCTGAGTAAGAAAATCATAGTTTTAATTTTTTTCCCTCGTGTAGTTTTTTTGTAGCTTCAAATTTTTTATTTTTGAGGAGTGACGGCACTTAAATTTACCTGTAAGAAAATCAACTCGTCCAAAAATGATGAGTAGGATGCCGTTGGAAAGGTAATTAAATTATCTTTTAATCCATATATTACAGAATAAAATTGAATGAAAATTGAGAGAGCTACAGTCGATTCAAGATCAAATTTTATGGAAATTTTGATGATTTTTAGACACTTGACTAACTTTTGATAATTTTTTCCACAACAAACAGTAGGAAATATTTAGGTTTTAAATTTTTTATTGATAGCCTATTCAATTGAGAATCTTTTCTGCCCTTGTGGACCTTGATTTGATTAAAAATGAAAATTCCACACCATATTTAGTGAACTACTTTGCCATTTTTAGTATACTTTTCAATATTTGCAAGCAAACATGCAAATAGTAAAATTAAGTTAAGTACTAAAGTTACTAAAATCACACATCAAGGAATTCTAGAGTTGCTCAATTCTAATACAATGTCAAGTATCAAAATTTTAAGATGGCGGATCCAATATGGCGGACAAGTTTTTTTTAAATCGATTAAATTTATGACAATTTCGTTACTCGGGGTTTTTCGGTGACGCTAATGACGAGTCTAATGTCAGATTTAAAAAATTAAAAATGGTAGATTCCATTTAGCGGACGAGTTTTGGCTCTCTGATTAGGTCTCTGATTACAAATTCGATGTCATATTTTGAAAATTCAAAAAGGTGGATTCAGTCTGTGCGAACATATTTTAAAAGTTTAAAGCTAAAACTCATAAAAATTAATACTTTAGAGTTTGTGGGGTCTTTAATTTTAAAACCAACGACGGTTCAAAAATTTTTAAATTGCTTTAATGTTGAAGGAGAATAAAAACTTTACTCTAATTGCAATAAACTATCTAATTTTTAATTTTCAATAAATTTCTATAACTTTTTAACTGCAATACATTTTAAATATTTGTAATTAACTTTATCAAAGTATATTTAAAAAACAAAAGTTTTTAAATAATAAATTAAAATTATTTTTTTAAATGTTTTTGAGCCTTTTTACATTCTTCGTCCCCCTCCTTGATGTTTTTAGTGTCTGTATTTTCGAATGAGATTTAAAATGTATTGCAGTTAAAAAGTTATAGAAATTTATTGAAAATTAAAATTAAGATGGTTTATTACAATTAGAATAAAGTTTTCATTTTTCATCAACATAACATCAATTTAAAAATTTTAAAACCGATTTTGGTTTCGGAATTAGAGACCCCAGAAACCCTAATGTATTAATTTTCATGAAATCATGATTTAAACATTTAAAATATGTTCGCACAGACTGAATCCACCTTCATGAATTTTCAAAATATAACATGGAATTTGTAATCAGAGACCTAATCAGAGAGCCAAAACTCGTCCACTAAATGGAATCTACAATTTTAATTTTTAAAATCTGACATCAGACTCGTCATTAGGGACACAGAAAAACCCCGAGTAACGAAATTGTCATAAATTTAATCGATTTTTAAAAAAACTTGTCCGCCATATTGGATCCGCCATCTTGAAATTTTGATACTTGACATTGTATTCGAATTGAGTAACTCTAGTATTTCTTGATGTGTGATTTTAGTAACTTTAGTATTTAACTTAATTTTACTATTTGCATGTTTGCTGCAAATATTGGAAAGTATACTAAAAATGGCAAAGTAGTTTCGTTCACTAAATATGGTGTAGAATTTTCATTTTTAATCCAATCAAGATCTACAAGGGCTGAAAAGTTTGTCAATGGAATAAGCTATCAATAAAAATTTTAAAACCTAAATATTTTCTACTGTTTGTTGTGGAAAAAATTATCAAAAGTTAGTCAAGTGTCTAAAAATCATCAAAATTTCCATAAAATTTGATCTTGAATCGACTGTAGCTCTCTCAATTTTCATTCAATTTTATTCTGTAATATATGGATTAAAAAATAATTTAATTACCTTTCCAACGGCATCCTACTCATCATTTTTGGACGAGTTGATTTTCTTACAGGTAAATTTAAGTGCCGTCACTCCTCAAAAATAAAAAATTTGAAGCTACAAAAAAACTACACGAGGGAAAAAAATTAAAACTATGATTTTCTTACTCAGAAAACACCCACTAGTCGAAAAAAGAATGTTTTGTTCTATTTGCAATTTCACTGAAAACCAGTGTATTATATCTCACAAAAAACCCAGTCTCATTTTTGTTGCATCTCAAAATGAGACTATGTTAAACGCCATAGAACGTGGCGCCACCTAAGAGTCTCATTTTTGTTGCAACTCAAAATGAGTAGCGTATGATACTCATTTTGAGACTAGGTTTTTTCAGTGATATTAAATATAAATATTAATTATATTAATATTATTAGTCTTAAGATTGAATAAAACCTTTTCTTTTTATTTCTTTCGTTAAAAATACCGTCTAATCGGGAATATTAAACTAATAATATACCTAAAAAAGATATCCACTACCTTTTTATATAAATTTTTGTTTCCAAAGAACAAAAACCTTGGAATGATTAATTTTATGTCAAATTTGTTTAAAATATAGATTTTGTTTAAATATAATATATAAATTAAATTCATCTATAACAAACATAATTAATTTTGTTGACACTATGATGCAAGATTATTGTAAAAAATTTAATTATTTGATAAAAAAGTAAATATCGTTCAGTTTCTACGTTTAAAAATTTATGAACATAATGATTTATAATTATAGATAAATAAAAAATGTTTTTAATATTATTAATAATAATAAATACTAAAGTTGATAATTTTTAATACGTTTATAATTAGCATACAATTAATCATTTATTAATAATTGGCTTAAGTTACTATTATCTCATTACTGGAACCTATCGATCCTTGTCAATAAAGGGTATATGTGAATTTGATATTTATAAATTTGATCCAAGGGAAAAAGCCTAAAGCTTTTTGCGTATCAAATTTGACGTATTTGAAATTAATAATTCTATGTGTGGACAAATGAGGAAAGAGATACTGCAGAACAAATGTACGTAGTATTAGTGTTTATATATTCCCGCAAAGGAAATATATTAAAAAATTTAAAAATATTAATAAAATAATAATAAATAAAATATATAATAATATATATATGGGACGTTTCACGTTAAGCAGGCCAGCCCGAAGGCCAAAATTGAGAGCTTCCAAAAACATTGTTTATGGGTCATTTAATTTAAATTGTCATTTTCAGCCTCAACAAAAGTTGAAGTAGCAAGTTTTGATTCTGTAATTTAAACCAAATTTTTAAACAGTTATATATATCACATTAACGAAATTCATAGTGGTCGCGGAATGAAAGTGATATATTCCACATAAGAGACGTTTTTCGTCAGAAATAGTAAAATTTTTCAAAAAAACATTTCCTGCAAATCTTCCATTTAATGATGATTAATTGAGGAGCAATTTTTCAAAAGTTGATAAATCCATTTTTAAAAAAATTGAGATAATCACATATTTAAAATATTAAAATCTTTAAAAATTCATTTAATCATTGTTCAATTTAAGAAAAAAAATTTATTAATAAAGAATTTCCAGTTTAAAAAATATTTTGGCCTAACCATGATGATTTTTAATTTCTATCTTTTTATTAGAAAAAATTATTAAAACTTTTAAATTCCCTATTACAATAGAATTTAATTACAAACATAGCATTTTAAATAGAAAAAAATATTAAAAAATGAATAATTTATTACATTTTTTCTACATTAAAGATAATTTTAATGGTTATGTGAGAATTGTCATTTGTTTAAATTTCTCGAAATGACAAAATTTGGATTTATCTGGTTTTGAAAACTTACTCCTCAATTTGTTAGGGAGAACACAGAGAAAAGTGAGAAAAATAAAGAAATGACATTTTCATTTCGCCATAAAAATAAGAATTTGCTAATAATATATTATTTTATGACTCTGTTCTAACTGTTAATGCACTATTAAAGTTGAGAAAAATAGTTTTTTGCGTATTTATTTAACATTTTAGAATTGTTCGAAGGTAAAACATGAGCTAAATGTTTGGGACACTCATGACATAATACAACACTCATTACATTCGTTGGGAAAAAATAGTCAACCCATTTAAATTAAATTGTTACATTAATTCTCCAACAAAGTTTATGTGGTGAAAATTTTTTATACATGTTTGTATGCATTTTTATTTTTATAAAGAGTAAGAATCTAAACTGAGCTTTAGGGACTTTCATAAATAAATAACAAAATTTATAATTCTAATGCAATTAACATAAAACTTGTTACTGTGCGGTTTTTCACATCCTTTTTTTGAAAAAAAAATTAGTATAAAAAGGATAATCTGGGTAAAACACCCCCGTTTCGACTAAAATCGACAGAAATTTAATTCTTATTTATGAAAATATACATTTTAATTATTTAAATCAAAATCCCAAATAGCCAAAATATAAGCCTTCCCAGGTGCGAATTTTCGGTTGGCCCATAGTTGGGCCAACTTTTACAAGGTCGATCCAACTTCTCGTGCCAGAGGTTGGGCCAACCATACAGATGATAACGGTTGGCCGTCTAATGGCGACGATGGTTGGCCCGACAAGTCATAAGGAAGTTGGCCCAACTTAAAATGCATATGTTGTGCCAGCTATACATTTCAATGGTTGGTCCAAAAACTGTCGCCAAAGTTGGCACGACTTTAAATGCGTAAGTTTTGCCAACTTTAACAGCCAAAGGTAAAAAATTATTAAAAAACTAAATTATTTAAACAATTAACACGTTATTATTAGCAAGAACATCAGATATAATCTTTACCTATTATTATTAAACACAATCTCATACATACATTTTCGAAAATATCTACCGCTTGCTGGGATCGAACCCCTAACCTAACGCGCCGAAGACTTATACACTGACCACTACGCTACGCTCACATGGGAGTCCATACCGTTAAATGTATATTAAAGCTGCAACAGTCGGGCCAACCGCGGCCCAGAGTTAGGCCAACCGAGAAAGTTTAAGTCATCTAAACTGTTTTTCACAAAGTTTTGCCAACCGTCGGGCTAACCGTGGCCCAGAGTTAGGCCAGCCGAGAAAGTTTAAGTCATTTAAACTGTTTTTCACAAAGTTTTGCCAACCGTCGGGCCAACCGCGGCCCAGAGTTAGGCCAACCGAGAAAGTTTAAGTCATTTAAACTGTTTTTCACAAAGTTTTGCCAACCGTCGGGCCAACCGTGGCCCAGAGTTTGGCCAACCTAAATTTGTAAGTCATATGAGATACGTTCCCCATAGTTGTGTCGACCTTTGTCGCCAAAGTTGGCCCGACGGTTGGTTATACTCTGCATGTAATGGTTGGCTTGCAAAGTCGGGCCAACTGTGGGCACTAGTACTTGCCAAAGTTGGGCAAACTCTGGCAACCAAAACTTCGCTTGCCAAAGTTAGGCAAACCGTGGGCCAACCTGCAAACTCTGGCGGCCAACCTAAATTCGCACCTGGGTTAGGGGACCTCCTCCTTTGTGGGACACTCATGACATTTTGCTTGTTTTTGCTTATATCTATGAACAGGTTATATTTATATCGACGATTCTGGTCTCATTTGAAAGAGAATTGAAAACTATTATTCATTTTATTCTGATATTGAGTATTAAATATTAATTTACTAATTTTTAAGACGGGACACTTATGACAGTTTTCTAATTACATTAAAATCTTTTTTTTCTGCCACAACATAAAACTTTCACGTTTCGAAACACGGCATTCAATTTTTTTGAAGTTGATTCGTGATTATCTTCTGCTGCGGATTCGTTAGTAAAACAGCACTTTTGCTCCCTGGATAAATCTTTAAACACGCATAAATACAAAATTTTGCACTCCAAGTAAAATAATGTAAAAGTGAGGGACACGTCATTCTTATTTTTTAGAAGGGTTAAACAATTAAATAAAATTATCAGAAGTTCATTTTCCTTACATATGTAAGTTACAGTTCACTGCAAATTTTTTGTTCACTTGTGATTTATTAATATAACAAAAATACATGCACTTGAAAACTAATAATTCACTTTTGGACATGGGACACTCATGACATTTTGCCTGTATTTCGTTCTGCCATTATTATACATAGCATCTTTACATGTTTGTAAGTTGAAAAATGTTAATAGAGATTGTATTTTACGACATTGGAAAATAAGTTTTATTAAAAACTATCACAAATAGTTTTCATTGGCAAAGGACACGACTATGACAATTTAAATGAAATGACACTTATTCCCAAAAATTATTCAAATATATAACAAATATATATATAAAATAAAAAAATATATATATATAAAAAAATAAATAATAATGAATAATAATAATAATAAATATATTTTGTATATATTTATATATATATATATATATATATATATATATATATATATATATATATATATATATATATATATATATATATATATATATATATGTGACGTGCCGCGACAAAAGGGACCTTAGCTCTGAAAAAATTAATTTCGAGTTATGTATATCATTCAATATTTATTGAGTTGCTCTTTCACATACAAGCGTCAAAAATACTTTTTACTTATAGATTTTTTTGTTATTAATGTTTAAAAATGAGCTTGTTGAGTGTTTACACGTGGTTGTTCAGAAAAGCACCCATTCCACTCTCCAATACAACTACACTGGTCATATACATACAATTCGTGCGCTTCGTGTAACGCGGACAAATATCAATGTGTAGTGAGTAGTGGGGCTGAATTCTAGTGGAACGTCTCCACCAATCAGAGACGCTCTACTTCAATCGCCTTTCCTGCAAAATTCACTATTGGGAGCTAAGGTCCCTTTTGTCGCGGCACGTCACAATTATATATATATATATATGAGCCAAAATAAGTGAAACCGGCCACTTAAAAAATTTTTGTCTCCAATTTTCAAGTTATCTATAATTTTTGGTAGATATATGAGTACACTTTTTCCCCCTAAATTTTTTTTCAAAAAAAAAATATTTTTCAAGTAATCAGGTGTTGAAGTTTTGGGTCATTTTATTTTCATTTTATTATTACTTTGAAACAAATAAAGATACTTAAGTGAATTTTTTTTTAAATTAAAGCTTAAAGTTTATACTTTAAGGATTAAATAAAGCGATTGCTAAAAAATGAAAATTTATAATTGTTATTAACAATTCTTTTAAGTATTGCAAATTGAAAAATGTTCTCAATGTTTTTCAAAGATTAAATTACGATGTATTGATGCGTAAAACTCCAAGCAATAAAATAAAAAAAAGAAAAATCAGTAACCTCCAATATTATAGAAATTGTATAGATTTTTCTGAAAAAATGTAGGCAAAATTCGAATCGAGTTACTGGAAAAAGATAAAATTGCAAACGAATAATTAAGATCGTCTTTTGTTTTGTTAGAAACTTCACGCTTTCAAGCGGATTTTTATGATTAAAAGTCGATTTTAGCCTGCATTTTGTCAGAAAAATCTACATAATTTCTATAATATTGGAGGTTACTGATTTTTCTTTTTTTTATTTCAATGCTTGGAGTTTTACGCATCAAGACATCGTAATTTAATCTTTGAAAAACATTGAGAACATTCTTCAATTTCCAATTGTTTAAAAGAATTGTTAATAACAATTATAAATTTTAATTTTTTAGCAATCGCTTTATTTAACACCGTCCGACACGATTTTGCACCAATGAATGAACCAAAGATTTTCGGAAACTAGAGCTAAAAAAAGATACCCGTGTCTGGCCGTTTTTCGAAATCATGTCGTTTACGGTTTTTAGGGGTAAGAACATCCCTTAAATAGAAGGTAACCAATTGTATTGCAAAAAATATAGGAAATGGTAAATTATTATTTAAAAATTCTTTAAACCTCATTGGGACTATTAAACATACTTTTACAAATATTTCAGGTCATACCGTCAACCCCAAAAACTACCCCTATTTCGATTTATTTCAAAAAATACTAATAAAACTAAAAAAATTTGGATTTTTTAAAAAGTAATAGTTGGTTAATTATAATATCATTCTACAGCCTATCATTTTCAATTTTTTAACCCAAGCCTTATGTCAAAATCTGCCCCTAAGCTAAATCAATATATTGAATACCGACTTACAATTTTTTGAATTTTATAAAACTTCGTATTTAAGGGTTTTTGGGGTCTCTAATTACAAATCTGAAGTCGTTATTTAAAAATTCAAAATGGTGTATCCAGCATGGCGGACAAATTAAAAAAAACCATATGATTTTTATAAAATTTAATAACCGTGGTATTTAAAAAAACTGCAAAAAAAATTTAAAATAAAAATTGTGTTATTTCTTTTTTTTGAGTTGTAATAATTTAAATTATAAATAATTTTTTAAATATCTAAAACGATGTATTCAAAAGACAATATAAAATTTTTAAAAATAACTCTAATTTTTCGGAAATTTTGGTCGCTTATTTTTGCGGTTAAATGATTCATTATATTCCACAAGTTCGAAATACCACGGTTATTAAATTTTATAAAAAACGGATGATTTTTTTAATTTGTCCGACATTTTGGATATGCCATTTTTAATTTTTAAACAACGACTTCAGATTTGTAATTAGCGACCCCAAAAACCCTTAAATACGAAGTTTTATAAAATTCAAAAAATTGTAGGGCAGAATTCAATATATTGATTTAGCTTAGGGGTAGGTTTTGAGTAGGGGTTGAAGTGAAAAATCGAAAATGACAGGCTGTAGAATGATATTACAATTAGTCACCGATTAATTTAAAAAAAAATTATTTTTATTGGTATTTTTTTTAAATAAATTGAAGTAAGGGTAGTTTTGGGGTTGACGGTTGGACCTGAAATAATATTAAGGGTATGTTTAATAGTTTCAATATCTTTTAAAGAATTTTTGAATAAAAATTTCCCATTTTTCTATATTTTTTGCAATACAATTGGTTACCTTCTATTTAAGGGTTGTTTCTACCCCTAAAAACCGTAAACGACTTGATCTCGAAAAACGGTCAGACACGTGTACCTTTTTTTAGCTCTAGTTTCCGAAAATCTTTGGTTCGTTCATGGGTGCAAAAAAAAGTTTAATTTTGTCGGACGGTGTAATCCTTAAAGTATAAACTTTATGCTTTAATTTAAAAAAAATTCACTTAAGTATCTTTATTTCTTTCAAAGTAATAATAAAATGAAAATAAAATGACCCAAAACCTCAACACCTGATTACTTCAAAAATAATTTTTTTTTTTGAAAAAAATTTAGGGGGAAAAAGTGTACTTATATATCTACCAAAAATCATAGATAACTTGAAAATTGGAGACAAAAATTTTTCAAGTGGCCGTTTTCACTTATTTTGGCTCATATATATAAGTACTTTCGAAAAATATGTGGCCTTTTAAAAAATCCAATATGGCGGACAAAATTTTTTTTAATTAATCAGATTTAATTGCAAGTTGTTACTCGGGGGTTTTTGGGTCGCTGATACCGAATCTGTTTTTAACTTTCAGAAATTCAAACTGGCAGACAAAATTTTTTTAATTCTTCGGATTTCGTTGAAAGTTGTTACTCGGGGGTTTATGGGGTCCCTGATACCGTATCTGATTTTAATTTTTAGAAAGTTTTATACGGTGCGTTAAAAAATGTTTTTCTTAAGTTTATAATGTGTTAGACTTTACGTATAATAAAAAATAAAGATACATCCTCTATGAGGAAGCAAAACTTTAAAAACATCAATTACCACGGTGGGCTTGGACTAACTTTAACCTGAAGGTGTTTGCCCATCTCGTTTCTCTCCAGATTTCAATTCTACGTTATTTTCTGAGTAATTTGAGCAAAGAAAGAAAAAAATCGCTAGAGGGAATGTTGAATAAACACATTTTTTGTATATTTTTTATTTTTATAAATTAAAACAAAGAACTATCCATGCATAATTGCTATTTTATTTGGTAAATTAATTTTTTTATTACAATATTATCACAATATATTCATAAAATGAAGTGCTTTAA
This sequence comes from Leptopilina drosophilae, assembly GCA_032873175.1. NCBI lineage: Eukaryota > Metazoa > Arthropoda > Insecta > Hymenoptera > Figitidae > Leptopilina > Leptopilina drosophilae. Next base: position 15,145,175 of record CM065480.1, on the reverse strand, counting down.
ACAAAGGAAGAGGAAAAAATTTTGGAACATTTTATTTACAGTTTATCAGGAATGTAAACTGTTATACTCGCAAAGAGCACGTTTTAGCCTCTCTGGATAATCAGGATGGTTAATTGATACAGTATATTTAACCCAAGTGTTTTTAAAATCAGAGTGAACTGATTCCATTGTTTGTTCACTATAAAACCCAAGACCTTTCTGCACAATTTGACAAAAATCGGGTACGTGAAAGAAGACTGCGTGTATTTTAGGCGTTACAGAAATACCTAATTGTAAGTAGCTCTTTTTAAAATCTTCAATTACATTTTTGTAAGATGGATTTAAATCATAACTAAAACATGCCTTTACAACCATTTTAAACTTGTCAAAGGTTTCTACATAATTAAGAGTACCTGGAATAGAAGATCGAGATCGAAGTATATCAATTTTCTCTAGTAACGTTTTGCACGAATTCCCGTTAAAACTAGAACTTCCATGGCGAACATCTCGAACAACACAGCATGCTTCAGCCCACATGAGTGCATCTTTTTCAAATTTTTCTAAAAGATGGTTATACAAAGTGTTAACTACACCAAGCATTAGATGAAGTTCTGGTGGAGTAATTATTTCTAGAAGTGATCGATCTTCTTTTTCATCAGTAAATATGGGAGGGTGGATGCAATTCTTAAAGTTTTTTGCATCAGCCTTTACAGCTCCTGCATTGCGCCATTTTTGATAGTTTTCTTTAACATTCTGTATTGTTCGATAATCTCCACAAATATGCATTTCATTTTTTGTTGCGTAACACCATGTGCATGGATAATTACTACTATGACTCATTATACCCGTTAAAATGTTTGCTAACTTTAAGTCCGTAGCTATGGTTCCCTTTAATTCATTAATATTTAAAGCGGACCATAATTTCTGCACGTTTTGATAATTTTCTTGAGAATCACGAGCGAGACCTAGTATCATTAATTTATTTACGCCACTATCTTTGAATTTTTTAGCGCAAATGCCGTCTTCATACTTTTGGCGATGTTTCTCATTGCTTAAGTGACTGTTGTTTGATTGGATGGACAAACATACCTTTAAGAATCCGCCCCCACCATCGATACCAAATTTTAAAAGAAAATTTGATACACTGCGCTTTTTAGCCAAGTGTTCAATTAAACCTTTTATATCAATGCAATACGCAACTGTTTCAGTGGCAGCAGTTGTTTGTTTCCCTTTAGTATATACAAAATTAAACATTTTTGCATCAAAGTACTTATCTAAGCAATGACTTTTTTTAGACAATTTCTCTTTCAAATTCGGTTCTATACTCTTTGAATTCTTTGTTGCAACGCGTAGGGCCTTGGCAAGTTCAAGCGTTTTATTTTGTGACAGATGTACACTTGTTTGGATTTTTGACATATCATCCACAGATAGTAATTGTTGCTTTGACGATTTCTGAATATTTTGCATGCCAATTGATACTTTTAAATGCCTACCACCTTTAGGTTGACTTAAAGATATAGATGATGAATTTTCTTTGTTTTCAAGTTTTCTCTTTAGCAAAGTTGAAACCACTTGATCTGATAGTTTTTGTCCCGATTCTTCAATTGTTGCCGTTAAATTATTTAATCGAGTACTTGGATTGCATTTATGGGAAATTCCACTACCAACTTTTGACAAACATTTACTGCAGCGACGTTCAATGGTACATTTTTTATTCTGATCTGAAGATAATTTAATTTATTAACTACTTTTTTCAAAAATAAAATATTATACGATGTTAAAATACTAAATTAATCACTGACCAGGAATTGTGACATCTTTCAGTATACCGATCTTAGGTGGTAGAGTATTTCCTTTGGCAAAATTAGCAAACTTCGATGGTGGTTTTCGAGCTTTTTCGCAGATAGTGCAATTGCAAATATCATTTGCACTCAATCTAGTCGTCCTTTTAAGTAACTGTAGCTGGTCAAAGTTTGGTAGATTTACTTTTTTTGTTGTATCGTTTCTAACCCGATAAAGATCTCGCTTACAAGCAGAACACAGTACTAGGGGCAAATGCTTGTCATTTTCATCATACTCATAGTATTTCTTCACTAAATCACTTATTGCACCTTTAATAGGAATCATTTATTTCGTTTTGCCAAAACAAAATAAACACACACAGTAGCGATTTTCTTCATGACTACGTGCTTTTGGCATTTTGAGCGAGTAGTAATAAAATTAGACAATATTTTATTGACAATCATCGAGATTTAATTTGACACATCTGAATTGAATACTCGACAACTTCAGGGAGAATTTACACTCAATTAGAAATCGATTTTAATAGTATTCAACTGTTTTAGACTGAGAAATATACTATAAAAAATTTAAAATATATAAATAGTGAATTTATTCAACAATCCCTCTAGCGATTTTTTCCTTTTTTCGCTCAAATTACTCAGAAAATAATGTAGAATTGAAATCAGAAAAAAACCGTGATGGGCGAGCACCTTTAGGTTAAAGTTGGTCCAAGCCCACCGTGTTACTTCATCCTCAATTGTTTAAACAATTATCTAATTAAGTTATTATTGATATTTATTCATTTTTTTACAGCGCACCTCGAAAAATTCTTTTTTGTATAGAATAAATAATTTTCGGGAAATCGTTATCTCAATAATTATTCAAATGAATATTTTTTAACTGTAATTTGTCATGTATATTATTTATTTACTATTATTTCTTCAGTAAATTGTAGATTTGGAAAAAGCATTTTTATGTGTAAATTGAAAAAATTTTACAATTAATTGTTTAATTCTATGCTTCAGTGTGATACAGTTTTATCTTCTGGTAATACTTAGAACAATCCCATCTTCATGTGATGCTTTGTATCGTTCTGTCAAAAATTGGGTTAATGTCTTAGCAGTTTTCTAAATGCATTTAAGTAGTTAAATTATATTAATTGACACAAAATTTTTATATATTACCATAAAAAGTCTCTCTTAAAATATGCAAAAATAATTGTTTTGAATACACGGTACAAAGCACCACCTGAAGATGGGACTGTTACAAGTATTACCAGAAGATAGGACTGTATCACACTGAAGTATCGAATTATATAATTATTAAACAATTGCTGAAATATTTAATTTGACATTTAATATTTATCGGTTATTATAATTAGCTTTATAAATTGCAAAATTAAATAAGTACTACATCCTTCAAGGTACAATGGAAAAAGTTAATAAATAACAATTATTTGTTTAAATAATTTTAAAGAATAGTTGTAAAAATTTAACTTAATGTGTTATATAATTTATTGATTACTCAGAGTACATATATTGACAATAATTATTTAATTATTTATTATATATTGACAATAAACATGAACAACGAGAAGTGTAATAACAAATTTTTTCTATAAACTATTAAAAATCATAGTAAAATTTATTTTTTAATTCAATTTAATTATTGTTATTGAATTATTATTATAATGAATATTAATAAATTAATTCAATTGATTAGTTTATTTTGCCTAATATTTGGTTTAAAGAATATCATTAGACTATGTTTTAGCTTGAATCAATTTCAATATTTTTTCCATGTTTAAAATTTTTATATTCATTTTATAAAAAGATCTTGAAAATTATTTAAATAATGTATTAAAAAAATAAAAGAAGCAAATAAATAAATTTTTATCCACAATAATTATTATGTATTATTATTATAATCTTGACGTTAAGTTTGTGTTTCGAACGTGGTTTAAATTGCGTCAATTGCGTTAATTTACGCTGCTGTCTACTAGATGTCGATCATTATTGTTTTCATTTCTATCTCGCAACTGACATTGAACCTCAATACATTAAAACCCCCAAGTAACAACTTTCAAGCAAAGCAGATGCATTTAAAAAAATTTTTTGTCCACCATATTGGATCCGCCATATTTATTTTCTGAAAACCGATATCAAACTAGGGGAGACCGAGAAGAAAAGTAACAACGCTAATATCTTTTAAACAAATTAGCGAAAATACAGAGTCTAAATTTTTTTTTCGTCAGTAGTACCCCCTACAACTACTTCTTTGCAATTTATAAAGCTAATTATAATAACCGATAAATATTAAATGTCAAATTAAATATTTCAGCAATTGTTTAATAATTATATAATTCGATACTTCAGTGTGATACAGTCCTATCTTCTGTTAATACTTATAACAGTCCCATCTTCAGGTGGTGCTTTGTACCGTGTATTCAAAACAATTATTTTTGCATATTTTAAGAAAAAAATACGTCAAAAGTAAGTTTTCGTTTTAACTTTCAAAACCTCATATTTTTGTACATACTCAGTTTTATAAAATGTGCTTTTCGGGGTTTTGTAGCTTAATTATCTGTCTTTAAGTTACAATAGTGTATTTCTAAATTACGAGTAATACTTTTGTGTAATTTTAACTTTTCTGTTGCGAGAAGGAGAGTGAGTGAAAATACAATAAAATATATTTTTAAATATATTTTTTTTTCTTGTAACACGTTGTTACTTTTCTCCTCGTTTCAATATTATATTGTGCATACTTTATGAAATTAATCAAGGAAATCATATTTAAAGTCACAATTTAACTTTTTTTAGTTAAATGTAATGAATTATAAGTAAATCGACTTTCGTTTTGACATATTAACCTAAAATGGTTTATTGAACTACACTGAGAAAATTTTGGGGACAATCCCAAGTAGAAATGTAATACTGGCATTGTACTGACCCAGTACTGACTGGCAGTATAGCAGTACTAACTCCAGTACTAAATCAGTACTGGGAAATCCCAAGCTGGTAACGCTGTCCAGTACTGATTTTTTACCGACAGTCAGTACTAAGTCAGTATTAAAATATCACTGTCAGAACACCGCCTAATTACTGATTCGCAGATAAAATTTAACAAATTTGGAAAATGCTGTAACTCGTTCTCTAAAACAAAATTTACCTTTAGAACCTTGTATTAATTTGTTATTTGATTATTAAAGAAGAGGGAGTAATTTATTGAGTACTAATAATTATTATTAATATTTCTGTAGTAAATAAACTTTTATGAGTATCAATTAAAATGTAAATAATTAGCAAAATTCCTTTTATTGAAATAAGTTTTTAAAAAAAATTTCTTATTTTTCTCATTAATTTAGACAATCTTATTTATTTAAATTAATTTCAAAATTATTATTATTATTGTTTATAATTATTAAAATTTATATTTTATGTAACACTGTTGAGAATTATACACTAAACACTTACAACTAAGACGGAAAAATATGGCACGCACGGGGGATCGAACCCTAGACCTCGAGGACGCAAGTCGAATACACTAACCGCATAGCCACGCAAGCTTGAGAGAATATTTTTTTAAACTTCCTTTTGAATTATACGAAGGATATAGACACTGCTATAATAATGAATTTACTGTATAATATATTTATTTTAAGAAAAATTATTATAAATATATGTTCTATATATTTATATACATTTTAACAAGACATTACATATTAATTAATAGGTATAGCATAAAAATATGGTAAAAATTATTTATTTAATTATTTATTTAAATAATAATAGAAAAATGTATATATTTTTACATTTAAAAAAAATGAAAAAATTTTATTATTAATAACACATAAATTCCGAAAAATGACAAAAAATAGCCATTTTTAGACATTTACGGCAGTATTACAAGAAATCCTGACGTGATGGGATATTTTGGAGGTTGGATTCATATTTTACGTCAAAAAAGCTATAAGAATCAGTTTCCACTTTTTTGTAACAAAACTAAGCCTAAATTTTTAGGCCTGTTTTACAAATCCGGGGTCAGATTTTCAAAATTCATAATGGCGGACCCAATATGGCGGACAATTTTTACAATTTAAAAAAAATTTTAATCGTTCCGTCTATCGCTATCTAGGGGTTTTTGAGGTCGCTGATTACGAATATAAAGTCCAAAATTCCAAAATGGCGGACTCAATATGGCGGAAAATGGAACAACAATAAGAAAAAACATTTTGTGAATTAAATTAAAGATAATAAAATTAATCAAAATATATCGTTGGCCATCTGTAGGTTAAAAAGTTTTAAAATATAGTAAGTACACTACATTGAAAATAAATTATATCATTCAAATAACCGATTACTTATCTATTATCAAAAAAATATTTACTTGAGGCAAATTATTTTTAATTAATTTAATTAGGTTGTATTTGCTTTAATTACTGAAATTAATAATTAAAATGCAACTTAATTGACTTAAATTAAAATTATTCCATTGAAATAAACATTTATTTAATAGTCAATAAATAGTAATTTTAATCAAATAATTTTTTATAGATCTATAATAATAATAGAAATAATAATAATAATAATAATGGTAAAAATAATTATAATTAGAAATTAAAATCAATTTTTTAAAGTTACAATTGATAGTGACTGTAATATGTTAAAAAATCAAACTTTTTATTCATATTAACCGATTCCAAAGACGCCGAAAGCACCAATATACCTATTTCTTGTGAAAATCGAAAAATTATATCAAAATTCATACAAAATTTTTAATTATTAATTTACATTCTTAATAAAGACTACAATAGGAATAAATTATTCAATTAGAATATGTTATTAAAATTGTTTTTTGACATATAGGATTGGCCATTTAGAATTTTTTAATTTAGACCCATGTTCGTAATCAGCGACCCCGAAAACTTCTAGATAGCGATAGAGGGTCGAATTAATTTTTTTTAATTATCATCTGCCACATTGGATTAGACATTTTCAATTTTGGAATTCTGACCTCGGATTCGTAATCATCGACCTCAAAAACCCCTAGATAGCAATAGGCGGGACGATTAGAAAACTTTTTCATAATTGTCAGCCGCCATATTGGGTTCGCCATTTTGAATTATGAAATTTTGACCTCGGATTCGTAATCAGCGACCTCAAAAACCCCTAGATAGCGATAGACGGGGAGATTAGAAAACTTTTTCAGAATTGTCATCCGCCATATTGGATCCGCCATTTTAAATTTTGTCATTTTGACTCCATGTTTGTAAGCAGCGACCTCTAAACCCTATGATAATAAGTTTTGGTAAAATTCTACAAAATTTTTTTAAAAGTCCACTTTAAAAAAATATAATTATCCGCCATATTGGATTCGCCATTTTGAATTTTTGAATTTGGACGTTAAATTCGTAATCAGCGCACCCAGAAACCCTTTGATAGACAATTATTGGAAAATCCGATAAACAAACATTAATTTATAAAACAGAAATTTTTCACTTTGTTTAAACATTTTATATGCAATGTTTATTGTTAAATAAATAATATATATTGTGCTAAATAATTCAATTAGCTTCGTTTGTTCATTGAAAGCAATTTGCAACTTGACCGATGTCTTAATATTTATTTAAACAAAAGTTATTAACAAAAATGTGTGGACGAGTATTCTCGTCCTTATGCATACGGAAACGGTTTAGTTTGGACGAGTATACTCGGCTTTATGCGCAGGAGGGTTAATGGACTTTTAAAATTGTTTTGGATTCGCTTGGAAATTGTTACTCGGGGGTTTTTGAGGTCGCTGATTACGAATCCGATATCACTTTTCGAAAATTCAAAATGGCGGATGTCAAAATTTATAATTGATCGGATTCGCTTGAAAATTGGTACTCGGGGGTTTTTGGGGTCGTTGATTACTACTCCGATATAAGTTTTTAAAAATTCAAACTGGCGGATCCAAGCTGATGATGTCAAAATTTATAATTGATCGGATTCGCTTGAAAATTGTTACTCAAGGGTGTTTGAGGTAGCGGATTATAATCTGACGTGTCAGAAACTTATAAAATGTTATAATCTGCTGATTATATTCAGCGACCCTAAAAATCACATTTTTGGTAACTTTAACCCCATGTTTTGAAAAAATTTGTAATTTCTTTGGTTTTACGGATAAGGCTCTTGTAGTGGACAATTCAAGCTTCAATTTTAGTCTATGTAGAAGATTCTGGCACGTCAGATTTAGGATAAAAAAAATTTTGAAAACCTTCAAAAACACGTTTTTTAGGATCTTTACCTCCACTTTTCTCAAAATCCTGACGTGATGGCCAATTTTGTGACCCGGGATCGTGTTCAGCGTCTTTAATGGACACTATGCTGCCGTCCTTTTGAAAAAAGGCACTATCTACATTTTAACTCGAACCGAGATATTTAACTAAACGCGTTTGCATTTATATCTCTTAACAAAAATAAAATTTTGTAAATCAACCTATTGTTCTTAACTAAATCGGACCCGCTCTTTTCATTGGTGCAAAAATAAATTTATAATTTTAAATAATAATATGCAAAACAGTAGATAGTGCAAAATTTTCAACTAAAAATTGAAGGAAATACATATGGCTGCGGCCTATGTACATAGTGCACATTTTTGGCGGCTAAAATATCAGTATTTTACAATCAAGATGGGGATGTTTTCCTTTTAAAAGCGTCACTATCTACAACAAAAATGGATAATTAGCTAATTTTTACAATTAAAATCTAATTTACATTTTAACTAATTAAAATTTATAATTTTCGATTGCACAGATAATTTTTGAATTTTGTAACGAATCCAGCCATATAAAAAACTCCTTTTTCTTAAAAATGTAGATAGTGCCTTTTTTAAACTGTACGGCAGTATGGTATCTCATAAAAAAGTAAGCCTTTTTTTGTTGACCTGTATTATTAATAATTTTAGCTCAAAAGCACTATTGTTTGCTATATTATACGGATATAAATATTAAAAAATTCGAAATAAATAGATCCCATCGTTTGCCCACAATCAGACAACGTCTAAAAGTCGTTAATTTAGTTCTAGTTTCTTAAAAAAATTTTTAAAAAAATCGATCCATACATACATTCTTAAAAATAAATTTTTTTTTAAAAATAAAAAAATTTTTCGTAAATTTAAAAAATAAACTTTTTTATATTTTTATCAAAAACTACGTGTAAAAACAAAAATTTTCATATATAGAACGTCAAATTTGGTCAATTTTTGACCGAGTTATAACCATTTCAAAAAAACATTTTCGTAAAAAACGTGAATTTTCAAAAATCTGTATCTCTTAAACGGCTTGATGAAAAAATTTAAAAAAAATCATGGTAGCTTATTTCAATGAGCACTAAAAGAAAAAAAATATTTGAAAAAATCTGAGATGCAAAAGTCAAATGCTGTCCGATTTCGCGTGGAACGCCCCATATACATTATTTATTTCTAAACAAAGATTTTGTAATTTCATAATATAAAGGAAAAAAAGGATAAAATAAGAAAACAAGAAAAGTATAAAGAGACAAAATGTGATATAGACACTCAATGCTTGAAGCTCAATCGTTCACGTCTGACCTTACATGACCCTCTTCTACTTAAGAAACGATTGATCATATCTCCCCCAAAGACTATTATTTATACGCTTATTGCTATATATTGATTCAAGTATTTGATTTTTTTTACATTTTCTCTACAACCTCAAGTATTTTTAATTTTAATTATTTTTTGTTTTATTTATTAATTCACATCAAACGGTATATAAGATTAGTAATAATATTTATTCTTATTAAAAATATATATAATAAATATAATTAATTTTATATATATATATATATATATATATATATATATATATAATTACATATTAATTATATAAAAAATAATATAATTAAATATTAAATTATTAAACTAAATTTGATATTGGGGGGAATCGAACCTACGACCTACAGACTTCTAGCCTAACACTCTAACCACTACTCTATCGAAGCTACAAGAAAATAAATTTTAAGAGTTGACACTGAGACAGTGGAGAGGAATGTGTTCCTTTTTAATTTATAACTATAATTTTAATCCTTTTTGTGTGAATATGTATCGTGTTTGTTTTTTCTTAATTTATTTATTTTATTTTATTCCTTATGACGAACTTAATTCCTTAGCAGTGTAGTCAAAATTAGCTTTTCGTGACACAAATGTGCAAAAAATTTTTGTTTTTAAAATTACTTGATATGACTCTATATTTTATGTTTTCAAGGTCGCTGAATCCGAATGTTTGATCAAAATTAAAAAATTCCAAATGGCGGCTCCAAAATGGCGACCAAAAAAATTTAAAAGTTTCAGGATTTGACTAAAAATGATGACTTGGGGGTTTTTGGGGTCGCTGATTTCGAATATCTGGTTAATATTTTAAAATTCAAAATGGAGGCTTTAAAATAACGACCGAACAAATTTTAAAGTTTCCCGATTTGAATAAAAATACGCATTTGGGGGTTTTTGAAGTCACTGAATTAGAACATTTGGTTAAAATTTTATAATTCTATATGTTGACATCAAGATGTCAACTAAAAATTTAAAAGTTTACGAATGTGGTTATAAATAGTTATTGGAGAAGTTCAGTTTTAAGAACTAATTTGAGAACTTTTAATTTCCTGGTCGACGTTTTAAAGCCGCCGTTCTAAATTTTTGACTAAATTTTTGGACTTCGAGACCTCAAAAACCCCCCAATGAGCACTTTCAGCCAAATTCGTAAACTTAAAAAATTTTTGATCGCCATTTTGAAGCCACCATTTTGAATTAATAATTTTTAATAACGGATTCGAATTCAGTGACCCCAAAAACCCTCTAGTGAAGATTTTTGGTAAAAACTCCGCTAGGCCCTTTATATTAGTTTTTTGAAAAACTGGTTTTGGGGTTAAAAAAGTCAGGGACAAAAATCTATTAAACATTTGTGAAATTCATTTGTTTTCTACTTAGATTAACTTTCTTATTTTACAAAATGTTTTTGGTACTTTCAATAAAATTAATTAAACGCGACGAAAAAATAGTTCAAAGTCGACTAAGAAAAATAAAGAACGAATAGAGGGATGCTATAGGAATACTAAAGTATGCTGTGGTATATCTATAGCTATAGACGTCGATGCGCACCTTCTCTCATTGTAGACTCTGTTTGAGTTGTTCCAAAACTGGTGCTGAGACGCCCCGAATGCAGTAAAACATTGCATTCGCCTGTGCACTGAAAAAACCTAGTCTCAAAATGAGTATCATACGCTTCTCATTTTGAGTTGCAACAAAAATGAGACTCTTAGGTGGTGCCACGTTCTATGGCGTTTAACATAGTCTCATTTTGAGATGCAACAAAAATGAGACTGGGTTTTTTGTGTGTGAGAGAACAATTGGTGGTCAAAATTGAAAGTTTACTGAGACAAGAATATATTTGAATTAAACATAATTATATCTTTGTTATATAGTTAACCATAAATTATCTTTAAATTAAACATAATAATTTTTATTCAATAAGCATTATGTTTAATTCAATTATAATTATATTTAATTAGAATTAAAACACATATTTTTGATTGACTACTTATTTTTTAATTAAATAAAGTTTTTCTTAGTGTTTTAAGTAATCTGACTTCGAGAATGTTAAAAAAATTGAATTTAATCAAATCAGCAAGTGTATAATTCTGTTTAGCGATAGTTTACCTATAATCCCAGGTGCGAATTTTCGGTTGGCCCATAGTTGGGCCAACTTTTACAAGGTCGGTCCAACTTCTCGTGCCAGAGGTTGGGCCAACCATACAGATGATAACGGTTGGCCGTCTAATGGCGACGATGGTTGGCCCGACAAGTCATAAGGAAGTTGGCCCAATTTAAAATGCATATGTTGTGCCAGCTATACATTTCAATGGTTGGTCCAAAAACTGACGCCAAAGTTGGCACGACTTTAAATGCGTAAGTTTGGCTATCTTTAACAGCCAAAGGTAAAAAATTATTAAAAAACTAAATTATTTAAACAATTAACACGTTATTATTAGCAAGAACATCAGATATAACCTTTACCTATTATTATTAAACACAATCTCATACATACATTTTCGAAAATATCTACCGCTTGCTGGGATCGAACCCCTAACCTAACGCGCCGAAGACTTATACACTGACCACTACGCTACGCTCACATGGGAGTCCATACCGTTAAATGTATATTAAAGCTGCAACAGTCGGGCCAACCGCGGCCCAGAGTTAGGCCAACCGAGATAGTTTAAGTCATTTAAACTGTTTTTCACAAAGTTTTTCCAACCGTCGGGCCAACCGTGGCCCAGAGTTAGGCCAACCATAAAGTTTGAGTTATTTAAACTGCGTTATACAGAGTTTTGCCAACCGTCGGGCCAACCGTGGCCCAGAGTTTGGCCAACCTAAATTTGTAAGTCATATGAGATACGTTCCCCATAGTTGTGTCGACCTTTGTCGCCAAAGTTGGCCCGACGGTTGGTTATACTCTGCATGTAATGGTTGGCTTGCAAAGTCGGGCCAACTGTGGGCACTAGTACTTGCCAAAGTTGGGCAAACTCTGGCAACCAAAACTTCGCTTGCCAAAGTTAGGCCAACCGTGGGCCAACCTTCAAACTCTGGCGGCCAACCTAAATTCGCACCTGGGATTTTATGTTATTTAGAACGTTCAAGAATGGCTTTTGTAGTCCTAATACAATAAATAGTGAAAAGTTGGATTTTGGACATTTCAGAAATAGCGGTCCTAAAGTGTCCATCACTTTTTTTGCTTGAGTATAAGGAAGAAATGCATATTTTTTTCAATTTCGCAGAAATTTTACAAAGATACATTTAGGAGAATAAATACGTCTTATTTAACTATTTTTGTTTAAAAAATGAAGCATTGTTTTATTTTATTCATTTTCAGTGGTGGATGGCTGCGGAGACTTACGTTTTTGTAGTATGTATTTTCTACTATTTTTTGTCATTGTTTAACCTTCGCGCTACCGGACGGCCACCCGGGGTGGCCAACTAATACATAATGTTGAATATCTCCTCGAATTTTGTATTAATCGAATCGCCATTTTTACTCACTAAACAAAATTTTATCTACTTTCGAAAAAAACAAAAATAAATTTTTTTACACTTCTTCTTGTTTATTTATAACAATTAAAAAAGTATGTACGAGAATACTGAAAATTGACCGGGTGTTTTTTTTTGTTATTGCAAAAAAATAAAATCGTTAAACTTTTACAGTAAAATTGTTTTATATTATAATAAATAAAATATATTATGATTTTAAAATATATTTTTAATTTGTTTAAACAAATTATTGTTGTTATTTACCAACTTTTTTCAGAATACACCTAGAAAGTTGCAGTTTTTTCCTAATTTTGCAATTTACTAAATTTTTTATGATTACAGATAAAGAATAAAAGTTGCATAAAAATTAAACAATTTTTTAAACAATTTTTAAACAAATTATTGTTGTTATTTACCAACTTTTTCCAGAATGCACCTAGAAAGCTGCAGTTAAATTGTTTAAAAAATAGTTTAATTTTTATTTACATTTTATTCTTTATCTGTAATCATAAAAGATTTAGTAAATTGCAAAATTAGGAAAAAACTGCAACTTTCTAGGTGTATTCTGGAAAAAGTTGGTAAATAACAACAATAATTTGTTTAAAAATTGTTTAAACAATAGTTAAATTTTTATTCCTTATCAGTAACTATATAAGATTTAGTTAATTGCAAAATTAGGAAACAACTGCAAATTTCTAGGTGCATTCTGGAAAAAGTTGGTAAATAATAACAATAATTTGTTTAAATAATTTTTTAATAATAAAACATAAACGTTTTATGTCATAAATATCATAAAACATTATTAAGATACAGTATTTGTATTATTACATAATTATATTCAAAACTTTTGATGAATTTTAATCGTTTTGGGAACATAATAGTAAAAAAGCATTTGGCCACCCCGGGTTGCCGTCCGGTAGTCCGCGTATACAAAAAGTATTGGTAGCGCAATCAAAGGTTAATTCGTCCGTTACACTTTTTAGGTCTTTTTTGTGATGGAAAACACAAAAAGAAGCAAAACATAAATAAAAACAAACAAACACAATACACTGCACGTGTATAAAAATCTTTCGGCGCTGGCCTGAGTCAGACCAGACCGTCTATTTTTCAGTCTAGTGGCTGGCTTGAAACTCTCGTCTGCGGCTGGCCAAAAGTGTAACGCTAGAAACGGTTAATGCTTTCTAAATATAATAAAACAGCCCTCCAACATGGTTTATTTAACAAAACAAATGATAAATTTTTTTAAATTTAATTTTAATTTAATTTTAATTTAATCAAAATGATGTACTTGGTATACTGCAAGTTTGTACCAAGTTTCATTATTATTCATTCATTATAGTTAAAAATATCCTGTGTAGAAAAATCTTCTGGAACGTCTAGAGTCAAATCTGGAGCAAACTGGAAAGCGTCTAGCCTCGCAAGTCTGGAAGATCTGATTTGACCTAGTTCTGGTGCTGCTAAGCTACATGCCAGACTGTACCTATTTTGCCTGTTCTGGATTGTCTAGCCAGAGACAGCTCTGATTCTAGTCAGAATATTTAGATGGCAAAAATTTTTTATTTTGCATGTTCTAGGCTGCGGTGAGCGATGCTAGTATAAAAGATCTGTCCAGACCCAGTTCTGATTCTTGTCAGAATTTCTAAATGATTAAAATTTTAATATATCAAAAACCATTTAATACTTTTTCTGAAAAACTAGACAACAAATCTCTCAAATTTAACATTTCTTCCACATAATATTTTCTACGGGAGAAGGTTGTCCAAAAACACATCATTTTTCTACTTTTTAAGATCAATGTGTAGGTATAAAAAATTGTAAAAGATTAAGAAAATAGTTTTTAAGGTTTGTTGTCTAGAAAAAACCGTTATAAAAAGAATGTTGTTTGAATTCTTAATTTATGTTTCCTAAAGAAACCCTAAAGGTTCCTCGCAGAATTATTATTGAAAAATGAATTAAATTTTTTTGTAAACAACTATAACAATGTTTCAGTAATTTACAGAATTTTTCGCAATAAATCATAAAAATTAGTTCCAAATAAATAACAATTAAAAATTTTTATTTTAGCATTTTCTGGAAATTTTCGCAGTAATTTATGAAAATTTTTGGTAAAGGGTTTAGGGGGTTAAGTATGCAAAAAGTGCCCCCGCTTCTATTTTTCTCAAATTTGGCCCATATGTTACTATCCATATGACTATAACTTTCTGCAATTTTGAACTCAAAATTCGCTTTTTTGGGGGAGTTATACACTACCGTCCGAAATTGTGCGAACGCTAACATCTCGAGCTATTAAAAAACACACCCGCACAGAAACAGTGATAACTCGGTTAAAAATGAAGCTAGATGCTTTTTTTAAATTGCATTGGAAAGCTTATTAAATTTCCAATGAAATGCCACTATTTTAAGATGTATTGTATAAATAGGAAGCGAGATATCATGTTATGAAGACAAAAAAATAATGCTATTTTTTTCGGAATTTCTTACTCTGACTTTGACTCTTGGCACAGTTTAGCAAAGTTTATGAAAAAAATTGTTACTTTTTCAGACTATTCCTTGTAACCTAAGCTTTAAATAGAGACCAAGAACAGCAAAAAATATTTACGGGTTCCCGAGATATTACAAAAAGAATCGGACCGTGCCAAGCAGAATTTTCAATCATCGATTTCTCTAATTCGCCGTTGAGTCAATTACTTGTCTGTGAAAAAAGTGTCGAAAATTAATTTTACCAAGTACATTCTTACTGGGATCCACTTTTTAATTTAATTTATTATATATCGATATTTAAAAAGTGGATCCCGGTAAGAATGTACTTGGTAAAATTAATTTTCGACACTTTTTTCACAGACAAGTAATTGACTCAACGGCGAATTAGAGAAATCGATGATTGAAAATTCTGCTTGGCACGGTCCGATTCTTTTTGTAATATCTCGGGAACCCGTAAATATTTTTTGCTGTTCTTGGTCTCTATTTAAAGCTTAGGTTACAAGGAATAGTCTGAAAAAGTAACAATTTTTTTCATAAACTTTGCTAAACTGTGCCAAGAGTCAAAGTCAGAGTAAGAAATTCCGAAAAAAATAGAATTATTTTTTTGTCTTCATAACATGATATCTCGCTTCCAATTTATACAATACATCTTAAAATAGTGGCATTTCATTGGAAATTTAATAAGCTTTCCAATACAATTTAAAAAAAGCATCTAGCTTCATTTTTAACCGAGTTATCACTGTTTCTGTGCGGGTGTGTTTTTTAATAGCTCGAGATGTTAGCGTTCGCACAATTTCGGACGGTAGTGTAAAGGGGGAAAACAAAATCAAAAAACTTATTTTTCTCGAAAACTACTGAACCGATTTTAATGAAATTTTAAGAGGTTGTAAATATAGATTAGACGATTTTAGAAAAGAAAATTTTTGAAATTTTCAAAATTTTTTTTTAGGGTTATTTTTTGAAGTGACCACTTTCTCTTTTGTTGTAAAAAGTACCTTTTAATGTCCCCTTTAACATATATTTTTTTCAAATTTTTAAAAAATATAGTTTTTGAGTAAAATGGCAAAAACCATGGTCATGCTATTTGTCACGTACGGTAATGCACATATATACATATGGGCCATATTAATGTGATAGGGTATAGCTAAATAAGTATGGAAAAAGTGACCCGAATATATTTTTCCCATTCATTCCTACCCACTTAAAAATAACTTTTTCAAATTTTTAACTTAAAATTTTGAGTTTTTTGGAACTTATGGAGGAGAAATAATCGAAAAACGCATTTTCCTCAAAAACTACTGTATGTATTTTAATCAGCTTTGGATATGTTGAAAAGACAATTAAAGAGATTCCAATAAAAAAATTTCAAATTTGTTTTTCAAAAAATTCCAAAAATCTTTTTTTATTAAATTTCAAAATGAAAATATTTCGAAATTTTCAAAAAAAATTTTTTTAGTTCTATTAAAGTGACATTTTTAAGTATTTTCTCATTTTATTCTCTTATGTGATCTAAAAAATAAAAACATTTTGCTCCACATGATTTCAAGGTGTGTCACGGTAAATAACTTAAAAACCCTACCCAAAACATTTTTATGTTGTATGCGAATGGTTAATTTTAAAAAAACTGTCAAATATTTTTGCAACTTATTACTAGTGGCTTATTAAGGTTGATAAATACAAATCTGAAGTTGATATAAAAAAATATTTTTGGACAAACAAAAAAAATTTCGAAAATTTTAAAATCAAATTTTAGGATTTTTGGAGTTTTTTTTACCGTGTCGCACTCTAAAATCATCTAGGCCATTATTTTTTTTTTAAAAGTAAGACTGTTAAAGAAGTTAAATAAAAAATGTGTGATGTACCGCTTCAACGATCCAAAAAGAAAAAAATTTTAAATGTAAAAATAAAAATTTTTGGATTTTTCTTTGGACATAATTTTTTTGACATCGATTTCAGGATTGTATTCAGAAAACCCCTAACTATTATTTTGTAATTAAGTAAATAATTAATCAGTTAACCATTCGCATACAACATAAAAATGTTCCGGGTACGGTTTTTGAGTTATTTACCGTGACACACCTTGAAATTTTTTTATTGGAATCTCTTTAATTGTCTTTTCAACATATCCAAAGCTGATTAAAATACATACAGTAGTTTTTGAGGAAAATGCGTTTTTCGATTTTTTCTCCTCCATAAGTTCCAAAAAACTCAAAATTTTAAGTTAAAAATTTGAAAAAGTTATTTTTTAGTGAGCAGGAATGAATGGGAAAAATATATTCGGGTCACTTTTTCCATACTTATTTAGCTATACCCTATCACATTAATATGGCCCATATGTATATATGTGCATTACCGTACGTGACAAATAGCATGACCATGGTTTTTGACATTTTACTCAAAAACTATATTTTTTAAAAATTTGAAAAAAATATATGTTAAAGGGGACATTAAAAGGTACTTTTTACAACAAAAGAGAAAGTGGTCACTTCAAAAAATAACCCTAAAAAAAAATTTTGAAAATTTCAAAAATTTTCTTTTCTAAAATCGTCTAATCTATATTTACAACCTCTTAAAATTTCATTAAAATCGGTTCAGTAGTTTTCGAGAAAAATAAGTTTTTTGATTTTGTTTTCCCCCTCCATAACTCCCCAAAAAAGCGAATTTTGAGTTCAAAATTGCAGAAAGTTATAGTCATATGGATAGTAATATATGGGCCAAATTTGAGAAAAATAGAAGCGGGGTCACTTTTTGCATACTTAACCCCCTAAACCCTTTGGAGATAATTTATAAAAACATGTAAAGCAAAAATTACCATTAAAATTTTGAATTTTAGTCATTTACGGAAATTTTCGAGAGAATTTATGGAAATTTCCCCAGTAATTCATGGAAATTTATGCGATAATTTATAAGACTATGTAAAACTCAAAGGAGAACTATAAAATTAAACGTCAGTAATTTATGGTAATTTATGGAAATTTCCGCGGTAATTTATTGAAATTTCTACGATAATTCATGGAAATTTATGCGATAATTTGTGGAAATTTATGCGATAGTTTACAAAACAATGTAAAACTCAAAGGAGAACTAAAAAATTTAACATCGATAATTTATGGTAATTTATGGAAATTTGTTTGATAATTTACGGTAAATTTACCATGATGTATTTCATAACAAGTTTTGTTATTTTTCTTTATGTATATACCATAACACGAAACTTGCAGTAGTTTTTTGATAACACAGTTAAACACTCTTTATTAATCATAAGTGTAAAAGGTGATGAAAATTAAAATTTATTTTCTTGTAGCTTCGATAGAGTAGTGGTTAGAGTGTTAGGCTAGAAGTCTGTAGGTCGTAGGTTCGATTCCCCACAATATTAAATTTTATTTAGTTATAGGTTTGTGTTTATTCTAACCTTGATTCGGGAAAACTGACGGTAATCGTGTCGTGAACATTAATTTGATTGAAAGTTAATAGTTAATGATTATTTCATGTTTGCAAGTACAAATTAATTTTTTTTTATTATATTACCATTGAATTTAAAAAAAATTATCATTTATTTTGTTAAATAAACGATGTTAGAGGGCTGCTTTATTATATTTAGAAGGCCTTAAATATCTATCTTGCCGTTGGCTAGCGCCTGGCAAGCCGCCTTTCTAGGATGTTTATTTAGCGGCTGACCGTTTCTAGCGTTACACTTTTGGCCAATTGCAGACCAGAGTTACAGGCCAGTCACTGGACTGAAAAATAGACGGTCTGGTCTGACTCAGGCCAGCGTTAAAAGATTTTTCTACACGGGATGGTAGAAAAAGTGATTTTGACGCTTGAAAGGAAGTTTTTGAAATCTTTGTTTTTTTGTTATATCTTTTTCAAAATTACTTGTAAAAAATTTTTGTTTATCAGGTATTGAGCTTTAAACATTTGTTCTTAAAGAACAATTGTCAATTTTTGTTTAATAGTTACGGTATTGACAACAAATAACAAAATTTTCAACAAAAACTTTCGGGGCGTAATGGTTCACTTTAGCCGGAGCGTTTTGGCTCGCATTTTTTATTAAGAAAAACCTATTATATTTAAAATATTTACAAAATGATAACCAATTTAACTCTTTAAAAAAAATAACTGGAGAACAGATTTTTTAAGTAAATGGATGTTGCATTTTGCTACAACTTTAAAAAATTTTAAAATTGCATGAAAAAGTTTAAAGTTTAAATAAAATATGTTCCATTTTCAATATTCTTTGTTCTAAATGTACAATAGAAACCAAAATTTTTAATACCGTAATAATATTTGATGATCTAAATTATAATTTCATTACGCCCCGGCCCGTGGCGAAATTTCTCACCTTGCATTTCCCAAAAAACATTGTTCTAGAAAAAAAGTATAAGTTATTATAGGGCGTACTTTTCTAATTGAAAGCTGATATGTTAGGCTAAGTGTTCCACATGATAAAATTTTTATTAAAGCAAGAATGACGAAGTAAATCAACAAAAAGTAAAAAATTAATCCATTACTCCCCGGTCTCCCTTACGTGTAAGAAATGTTAAATTTGAGAGATTTGTTGTCTAGTTTTTCAGGCAAAGAATTTGATGGTCTTTGATATATTAAAAATTTAGTCATTTAGAAATTCTGACTAGAATCAGAGCTGCTCTGGCTAGACAATCCAGAACAGACAAAATAGCTACAGTCTGGCATATAGCTAAGCAGCACCAGAACTGGGTCAAATTAGATCTTCCAGACTTGCAAGGCTAGACGCTTTCTAGTTTGCACCAGACTTGACTCTAGACGTTCCAGAAGATTTTTCTACACGGGTGATTTAGAAAATTTTTATTATTTATCTCTTGTAGCTGCTCTCATAAATCCAGGAAAATATTATATTGTGCATCTAGGGAGAAAAACACACGAGTTGGAAATCATTTTTTCTCCCGAGTTGCACATACTATTTTTTCTAACACACGTATACCGAAATTACATATATTTAATAAAACATGAAATACATTTACGCCACGGTTGAATACAAATAAAAAAGTAACTGTTGAATGTAAATAAAAAAGCTAGTTACGTTACTGACGTAATTTACGTAACTTACGTAGGTTACATAAATTACGTAAGTAACTTACTTAACATCAGATACGTAAATTACGTTACTAACATCAAATACGTTAGTTACGTAACTAACATCACATACGTAAGTTACGATAGTCGTTTAAGTTACGGAACTCACGTAACTGATTCACTAATGTTCATACATATTTATACTTCGCATCTAATAATAACATTACCGACAAGATGAGTTACTTTTCCTCCTGGCTAATAACGTCAGCGGGAGGAAAAGTACTTTTCCTCCCGCTCGCGGGAAAAGATACACTTTTCTCCAGCTTGACAGGTAGGAAATGGTGTACTTTCTGTGCGTGTGTTAGAAAAATTAATTTTTTTTGTTACAAACAATATTATTGTTCTCACAATGTGTAGAAGTATCTTAGTTAATAATTAGGTTTACAAATTACATCACTGTTTGTCAATATGTCACTCCACAAAATTATAGATTCGTCCAGTATACCATCTCTGAGAAATGCAAGGTGGACAACTTAGGCCCACTCTCCCCTACTATTTTTTCTCAACAATAAACAATTATCTAAAATTAATTAATTAATTATTAATTAATTTATTAATAAATTTATTAATTTTGTTTGTTTTATTAATCTGAAATAAAATTAAGTATCAGAAAAATTTCTTCAAATTTTTATTGGAAAATACAAAATTTCTAATTAAAATATCATTTTATAATTGACAAGTGAGTGACGATAAATATTTATCGTTTTTGAAAAAGTTAAAAAAAATTTTTCTTTAAAAATATTTAATTTTCTATTACGTAGGGAGAAATTAAATATACCTTCTAACTGATCAACTCTCTCATCATCTGTCAACATATATGTATATGTAGTATTTCTGTTCGTAATAATGGAATTTCAAATGTCAATAAAACGTTCCGGTTCGAGTATATGCCCATCCTGTGATGAATCCATCTCAAAACCACCAACGAATCTACGGATTTACTTCATTTTACGTTTTCCTGATTAAATGATCGATAAGTAGCTTGTTCCGATTAAATAGACATTTTTATTGCTTCAAAAAAAATAATTTTTTTTTGTAGAAAATAATTTTTAATTATTTTTGTTGTCGCCGTAAAAAACAACTATTATTATTATTTTTGGTGAGTTGGTTACTCAACTGAGAGCCAACTCTACTTTATTTATTAAACATGTAAAAGTACAAAAACTTGGAGATAATCAATCCTTCCAATTCTTCACTGAGCCTTATTGGAAGATAAACGTGCTATCACTTTAAAAATAGCGACTAATTAATCTGACCACATCTGCTTATGCTTTTGTTTTTAAGGACTGTGAACTCGTCCCCACTCTTTACAATACACACTCATACTTTATACTGTCGACATTTTTGTAGAAAATAATTTTTATTTTTTCTTGCAGTGAATAATTGTTTTCTTTTCAAAAAGTGTATTAATGTTTACTCTTTTGAAAAAGTAATAATTTTTAGTCCTTTTTAAAAAAGGGTACGATTCTGACAGAAAATACATATACCACAAAAGATAACTTGCAAATCCATGTTTTTTGACGGAGTCATACACAAAACAAGTAATTTTTATCATTAAAAAATATAATTATTTTTGTACCATTAAAAAAATTACTTTTATTTTCTTAAAAAAAGTTTTATTTTCATTTTTTAAATATAAAAAGTTCTTTGTCAGGAAAGTAACACTAACACCTTTTAGAAAAGTGTAAGATATATTCTTTAGGAATAATAATTATAACTTTACTCATAATTATAAGAACATTTATTAAACATTCCCTATAGAGATGACCAATAAAATTTATTAATTTCTAATTTAAATTTTTGTTTTACAATAAAAGATAGAGAAGGGGATTAATGTCAATTTTCACAGAGCTTTCTAAATATTCATAGCAGAACTGTAAAATAATGTTAAAAGTTTTTTCAAATGAAATATTTTACATTTCTCATGGTGTGAAATCATGTAAAAAAGTTCTTCAAGTTCAGTTTAACTCTCATCCGTTACAAAAGCATAATTTTCCATTCAAAAAGTTTAATGAATGTATTCAAAAATATTCATAAATATTGTTATTAAATGTCCCTTTTTTAAAAAATCAAATCTATTCTACTATTCAAAAATTTAATTTTTATATTATTATTATTTTTTTTTGTAGAAATATTGAATAGAAATACAATCAAAGTATTTCTCTCAAATTAAAAAACCAATCTTTTAAATAATTTTACAATTATTTTAGAAAATTATTATAATTTAAATATATTTTGTAATTACTATTATATAAAAAAATAAAAAACCAATTCCTTTAAATGAAAAAACACTTTATAATTTTAAAAATATTTTCTTTCGACGAACAAAACAAAAGGAAGTACAAAATAAAAATTATTTTGAACTCATAGAAACTTTGTGATTCAATAGAATTATTCTGAATATTATTGAACACAAAAAATTGATTTATTAAACTCATTGAGGCATAAGAGAAACATTTTGAGCTCCTAGAAACTTTGTGATTCAATAGAATTGTTTCTGAAAATTATTAAACACAAAAAATTGATTTATAAACTCATTGAGACATAAGAAAAACATTTTCCCAATATGTATATATGTAAGAAATTTAGAATTTAGAATATTCAATGTTGGCAAAGTATAAATGTTGGCAAGTTTGGCAAATGTTTGGCTTTTAAAACAGATCACGTATCTCCAGTTCAAAAATTGAAAAAAATATCCTTTCACATTTTATTCAACAAACTTTCTATTTAAAATAATTAATGGGAGTGAATTTATCATTCGGTAATTAAATATTAAATATGAAAGAATCTATCAATAATAAACTTAGGGGAGACCGGGGCTAAACCGGACGGATTTGGTCTTTGACCAGAAAACTCATACAAAAACATATTTTTTGCTAAAGAGTAATAAACCGTTTTGAAGCTTGTACCTTCACCTACAAATCGCACTTGTTCGATTTTAAAAAACTACAGTAGCTTTGGAGATATATTGCTTCGAAGGTGACTACCTCGAAAACGAAAATACGAAAATTGGTGGGGCTAAACCGGACACCCCATGGGGCTAAATCGGACACGGCTAATTAATTAAAGAATGAGACACAAATTTTCTTTTTTTTGTAGAAAAGTCAAATCAATTCTTCTTTTATTTATTTGCAGATACTTCTATACAATGAATATAATATAAACTGTAAAATCGGTAATTAATGTAATATAAAATGAATTACAGTTTTCAGACTTGTCTGTTTGTAGCAACTCGCTTGCGAATTCGAGTTTTAATATAAATTATTTATTTATTTATAAAATGGTTCTTTGCAAAGAATATAATATAAAATAAATTAAAGTATTCAAAGATTTGGTTGTTTTTTACCACGATGTCCGATTCAGCCCTACACCGTCATCTTATAATTAACTTGCAATATACTTTTTCTTCTTAACGTTTTCCATTAAACTTTTTTTCTACTAAACTCAGTACACCTTGAGCTAAAAGAAATATTGCAGTATGATATTTGCACTTTAACTTTAACGATAAAAACCCAAAAAAATAAGAAAAATTTTTTTTACTTTTACCTCAAAAAATGACATTTTCATATATTAACGGCAACTATTATTACAAGAAAAATGACACGTCCCTAAAACCTCATGTAGCATATGCATCACGAAATTGCGCGTTTATAGGTTATTTACATGATTTGAAATTCTTCACGATTTCGGAAATATTTGACTTGTCCGGTTTAGCCCCGTGTCCGGTTTAGCCCCGGTCTCCCCTATTATTAAACTTATTATTTAACTTATTAAACTTTCTATTTGTTTGAGAAAACGATTTCACAAAATTATTTTTCCCCTATTCATTATTTATTATCACTTTTGATAAAAGCTATTTTCTCATTTTTTTTCTCTTTTTTGTAATCAATATCAGTTTATTCCATTATTGATATTTCAATAGCACAGAATACTCCATTCCCATTCTTGATAAAACTATTCCAAAAATAAATGAAAGTAATACAACGTGTAATTGCAAAAAATCTAACATAAAATAAATAAAATAAAACAAAATGTCAAAAACAAATAAAAAAAAATAATAATGAACATTAGTAAATTTTATTGCATTTATTTAGTAAAAGACGATCAATTATATTTCTGCACGGAGAAAACTGGTTATTAAAAATCTTGAAATAATTATTCAATTTTCAATTTCACCAATGATTCGAAAACAGTTAGAAAATTATATTCACGTCATGGACTTTTTTGCCTTTTTTGAAATAAACTTGTTTATTATATTGAGAAAGCTAAATGGTTATGAAATAAACAACTTTTTATTATTATTATTATTATTATTTTTTTTTTTTGCCATCTTTCTATAAGCCTGTGCCTCGCTTCTTTGCGTATCAGGCCCTTGCTTGGTCTTATTTCCTCATCCTGGAAAATTCTTTCTTTAGAAAAGAGAAACATTTCTTCCCTTTCCCTCGCCAAAAGATCTGCTGGCGGGACACTTGCAAGGACCTGCACAGCACTCGTAGATACCGTCTTATATGCAGAGATGATACGCGTAGTTATCGATCTCTGCGCTGACAGTAACTTTTCACATATGGTCAAACATCTTTTACTCCTCAGGGATGGGGCCCACGCTGGTGCTGCATAGAGCATTTTAGCGTGGGCGACACTCGCCACCAGTCTTCTTTTTTGTTCACGGGGTCCGCCTACATTTGGCATTAACCGTGAAAGATTAGCCGCACACTCGATCGCCTTATTTGACGCCGTAGCCATGTGGTGGTGGAAGTTTAACTTTCCATCCAACTCCACACCAAGATATTTAATTTGCTTACTCCACTTGACCTCGAATCCGTCTATCACGATTCGTGGGAGCTCATAACCACGTCTGTCTGTGACAAGCAGTGCCTCGGTCTTTTCCAGGCCATTTCTAGACCTCTGGTATCCAGCCAGCTTTTTGCTCGTCGCAGACATTCGTTCATCAATGTCCCAAGAGCCTTCTCGCTTTCGGCAGTGCATCACCGCACCTTCAGACAGATCCATCCGCAGGAAGTCATTGTAAGATACATTCCATATAAATGGACCCACCCTCGAGCCTTGAGGAGCCCCACGTTGCATCTCCTCCTTAAGAGTGCAGGTGTCTCCCTCATATATGACCCACCTGTCGCTTAGATAATTATCCATTATCCGCAACAAGTAGGGCGGCATGTTCTTCTTTTTCATCGGCTCGATGAGATCCTTCCATCTTGCGGAATTAAACGCGTTGCGTATGTCAATAGCTACCAACGCGCAGAAGCTCTTCTTTTTATCTGGTCCCAATTTGTTTTTTCCTGCTTTGGCTATGTCTACTACTGCCTGGATGGCATCAACTGTAGACTTGCCTTGACGGAAACCAAATTGGTGATCGGATAGACGATTCTCTTCGGTCAAGTGGCTTTGCATTCTCTGCAGAACCATATCCTCTAGAATTTTCCCCATCGTATCTAGCAGGCATATAGGCTTGTACGATGAAACCTTATCTAGAGGTTTTTCACCTTTTCTTAGGAGGACTAACCTCTGTCGCTTCCAGTCGCGGAAGAACTCTCCTCTCTCAAGGCAAAGATTGAAGCATCGAAGCAGAATCTGGGGTGAAGTGTCGATAACCAACTTTAGGATCTCGTTACTTATCCCATCGATTCCAGGCGCCTTGCCTGTTTTCAATCTTTTACCTGCTTTTTGTAGTTCACTAAGTGTGAAGAGTTCTTCCTCTTCGACTTTGCAAAAACTCCAGTCCCTTCTAAGGTATGGTTCTGCAGTAGGAAACAAAGAATTTATTATCTTTCTGACCCATTCGGGATTGTCCAGGCCAGGGGTCTTTTGCCTCGTCGCTAATTTCTTAGTAACGATTTTAAAAGCCAGACCCCATGGGTCCTTATTGACTTCTTCGATAAGGTCCTTCCAGCTACGGCGTCGCGAATTGCGGATCTCTTTCTTGAGGTTCTTTTTCGCCTCCTTGAAAGCCTCTTTCAGCAAGGGATCTCCCTTAGATCGAGTATATGTCCTTCTTGCTTTGAGGCATTCCTTCCTCAAGGAGGCTAGCTCTTCTGACCACTAGTGCAAGGATTTTCTTACGGGAATGGCGCCTTTGCGTGGCATAGACGCATTGCAAGCGGTGACTATCATGTTCCTCACCGCTCGAACCTCCCCATCCAGACTGCTCGGCCTCTTCACCCAGCCTAAGTCCTCAATTAAAAGGGCTTCTCTTAGGAACCGGCCGAACTTTTCCTTGTCGAGTCTCTTTATATTCCACGAGGAGGTTTTGCGACTAGGGACATTTTGTCTTTTTCCTCCTCGTGTGTCTCCCATCGAGACTGAGAACTCAATGTACTGGTGGTCACTTGCGGTATATTCTTCAGAGACCCGCCAGTCGCTTATGCGGCTAAATAGTTTAGACGATGCGATCGTTAAATCTATAATTGATCCTATCGCATCTCGTCTAAAAGTCCATGTATTGCCTCATTATTATTATTATTATTAGTATTATTATTAAAATTATTATAAAACATTATATTATTTAATATTGTTAATAATAATGAAACTAATAATATTATGTACAATAAAATAAATAGAACGAAAACATCCTCTTATTATTTCTAAAGGAGGTTAAAATTTTCGTTTTCATGAAAAGAATACTCAACTTTTCATGAAAACGAAAAGTTTAACCTCCTCCCCAGGGATACTAAAGGGATGTTAGGGGGTGGAGGTAAAGACGAATTTATTTTTGGTTGTATTTTTCGGTTTTAGCGACCCAAAAACATAGAAATAGACAACCTACTCGACTTTTTTGATAACTGAAATGCCAACCCCCTCACTCCCGTGTGGTGATTTAAAGGGGTGATATCGGAAATATGGGTCATTGAAAAAATTTGTAATGCTCATATTCGGTTTCATCGAATTTATTTATTTATTTAAATAATTAACACATAGTTAATTAATAATAATTAAATAAATAACTGTTCCCTTGTGGAAATCTGCCCAAGTTAGCCCAGTTAAAAAGTGGGGGCCAGCTGGGCTTCTCATTTTTTTAAAAATATTAATATTATAATAAAAAAGTCTTATAGTTAAATATAATTATTGATAATAAATCATTCTACAATAAATTAATAATAATAACATCCATTATTTATTTAAATAATTGATTGTTGTTAACAATAATAAACCTTTATTGTAGTACACTAACAGAAATTTAGTTTTACCGAAATTGTAAAGTTTATCCAGCTGTTTATATTTAATAGTTTATATTTAATAATTAACTCATCAAGGTATAACGGTTTTTAATACATTTTAAATATTATTTAAACAAATAATTGTTGTTAATTAATAACTTCATCACACAAACTACCCAGAAACTTCCATCTTTTTTCTAATTTTGCAATTAATTAATACGAATGACATGAAATAAAGATAATTTATGGTTTTAACAATTCAGAAATTGTTACAAGAAACAATTGTTGTTATTTATTAACTTTTGATATACATAACTTAGAAACTTGCAGTTTTTTCCTAATTTTGCAATAAACTAATCTAAGTAGTAAATCATTCAGATGTTTTATGATTTCATCTATTCATCAAATGTTTAAACAAATAATTGTTGATATTTACTAACTGTTTGACTCAAAACATGATTTAGAAAGATGCAGTTTTTTCTTATTTTGCAATTAGCTGATCAGAGTAGTGGTAGTAATTTTAAAATTAGAAAAAAACTGCAAATTTCTAGGCTGTTTGTATCAAAAGTTAATAAACAATAACAATTATTTGTTAAAACAATTTATGAACTGCTTAAATCATAAAATATTTTTATTTCATACTTTTCAGATTAGTTAAATGCAAAATTAAGTAGAAATTGCATGTTTTTACGTGCCTTGTGTCAGAAGTTAATAAATAACAACAATAATTTGTTGAAACAATTTTTAAATTATTAAAATCAAAAATTATTTTTATTTTATGCGATTCGTATTAATTAATTGGAAAATTGGTAAAAAAAACTGCAAATTTCTAGGTATTTTGTGTCACGAGTTATTAATTAACAACAATTATTTATTTAAACAAATAAAGACTGCAATATAACATTACTAAAATTTATCAATAACAAAAATCACTTACAACGAAAATGATTGATTAGTTTAATTTTTCTTTAATATTTAATAATAAAACTTTGATCTAACCCTGGTCATCTTCGTACATGAATTTACAATTGTTATAAATAAACAATAAAAAATAATTGTTAACATTTTTCGGAAGTATTTTAGATTTTGTCTATGGACCCACCTACGGTGGGATCCGATCAGGCGAAATAATATTATAACAATAATTCAGTTATTCCTATAATTATGTATGTTCTAACATTATTTATAAATTTGCTTTTGGTCCTAATTTAATTAAAAAAAGTATAAATCATTCAATAATAAAGCTATTTATTTATAATTTGACTTATTTGTTATTAATAAATAATTTATTCATTAATTTTAATGAAAACTAAATCTATGGTCATTAACAGGGTTGACCACCTGGGCCCCAGCTAGGTTTTCCCTACGTGGGCTGTGGCTGGATTAACCGTTACTTACCCAGGAAGCGCCCACCTGGGCCATCCGTGCTGGGGAAACCTGGGAAGCCCACCTGGGACCGACCGTGGGCCCACTTCACATTTCCACACGGATTCACAATATAAAGTAATTAAAATAATTGTATTGCAGTTTACAATACGTTTTTACCCAATTTGACAAATTACACTAGCACACAAAAAACAATTTCGTGACCCAG
This sequence comes from Leptopilina drosophilae, assembly GCA_032873175.1. Lineage (NCBI taxonomy): Eukaryota > Metazoa > Arthropoda > Insecta > Hymenoptera > Figitidae > Leptopilina > Leptopilina drosophilae. The sequence continues at coordinate 15,115,973 of CM065480.1, read as the reverse complement.
AGGACGGTCCCTTATTTCCCTACATTTCTAAGGTCACTGCAATCGAATATTTATTTATGATTCTACTCCATTGTCAGGGCATAAAATAAAAAAATATGCCTTTGTCTATTTTAATAGTTAATTTTTCACTCTCTGAAGAGGAAATCGTTAGGTTTCGAAACGTGGGAGTAAATAAATATTGTATTCATTGTCTAAATGTTTTTGTTTTATATGCCTTAATTTATAAAGGATTTTAGATGTTAAAGATTATTATTTAACTAACATCTATATAATTATTAATAATTTAGTATAAAAGTTTAATCATAAATTTAACGATTTATTAAATAATGTATTTTATGCGATCCAATTAGAGTTAGAAAAATAGTCTACGGTATTTTGGAAATATCTCTTATGTCTACTGTGGGAAAAAATATTAAAAAGTCAAAAGAAAAATAGGTACTTCTATTTTTAGCACATGGATTTGTTTTCTACAAATAAGATTTGATCATTTTTCAAGGCCTAAACAGGAAAAATATATTTTTTAAGAGGGCGATCTTATAAATTTGGAGCACGAGCATAGGCATTTATTATCAAGTTTTTTTTCTCTACTTGAGAAGTATGAAGCACCCTCATTGATTACGTGTGTCCCTTGAGTGTACGATTCATATCTATAACGACTGACTCAAAGCTGAATATCTCCTTTGATAATTCCAATCTATTATAAATAATACCTATCTCCAGATATATTTTTTTTAATTCACGGGGGAGAAAAGAAAAAAAATGCATTTGTGCATGTCCAGGAAGTTCCCGCTTGCGCTGGGGTATGTCGGGCTCACGCACAAAATGCAAGGATAAAAATATGAACCTTGCATACCTGCTTTAGGCAGTCACGGATACCGACTAAAAAAAACTTCTTGATCCCCTGGGTTTTGAACCTATTATCCATCTACGGAACTACCTAGTGGCTTTAGACTTTGTATATGAATGGTCCCATGTAGTCGCTGGAGCGACTCTCCCGTGCCGCTCTTGTTCTGGCCTTGTTTTTTCCTTGTCCTCGACAAAGTCTTCCTGGAGGCAGTTCTGAAGACTCCGCATCTCCCTGATCCAGCGATATGTTGCATGTTCTCCTTGTCGCCGAACTTCGCCTTGCATAAGAAGCAGCATGGGCTCTTCTTACAATCTGCTACCTTATGGCCGGCTTCTCCGCATTTGAAGCACGCAGCCAATCTATCTACTGCTTGGCAGTCTCGACCTATATGGCCATATTTAAGGCACCTGTGACACCTTGTGACCATTACTCTCCTACTTATTCTGCAGGACACAAAACCGATCTTAATGTACCCTATCTTCTCCAGCCTGTTGGCGTCCTCTTGGGTGGTGACCACGACAGCGAGCTTGATACCTCGCTTATTTGGTCCAAGGACCGTTACCTTCCTGCTTCCTTCAGGTACCGTAGATAATTTGTCTAGGGCCTTCTTGACATACTTCTGTTCTGTAAGGGTGTCCATGTCCCGGATCTCCAGCACAGTCTGCCGGTCCGCTATGTGGACATTACCCAGATCGCCGATTACCTTTGTCACCTTCTCGGTGAACAGCTTCTTGTTTAAAGACCCTCCAATTTTGATGAACAGGTCTCCCTTTTTACTGGGTAAAGCTCCCACAACCCTTGTCTCGCTGGCCTCCAGGTCAGCCTCTTTGCGAACCTTCGACAGCACTTCGGCAAACGTAGCTCCTTTAGCCACTTTCACGATCACTGTGGCCCTTCCGTTCTTCCGTTCTTTTTCTTTTTTGGGTCCTTCGTAACCTCAGGATCACTTTTTTTCCGTTTCTGATCCTCCAAGACGACGTTTTTAAGCAATACTGCATTAAAACAGTCACGTCTCGTTCGTCAGTCCCTTCGTGCTTCCTCTGACCAAGTTAGTCCCTGGTAGAACTTCGCGTCTTTTTTGGCCGCCACTACGTGCTTCTCCTTTAACTCCAGTATGAGCGATGTTAAGTATCTAAGTCCATCTTTGATTGTCCTATTATTATTACTATTATTATTATTACAACTTTAATATTTATCAACTTTTGTAGTTAAGAAATAAAATTTTAAGTTATCTAAAATGTTATGTGAAAAACTAATCACGTTTTATTGTCGTTCTAAATTATATTAAATTCAAAGAAATTGTTCAATAATAAATTAAGAACTTAATTGCTATAAATTTTTTTTAAGATTAAAATTGAGGGGCTGGATGCCATAAGGGGATACGCGTGGATTCTGACGAATAACTATTGTCTAGTAGGTCGACTTTTAAAAGTTTTTCAAATTGCATGAAACGGTATTTCAATAGTCAAAAGTTGAATTGTTAAAAATTATTTTAATAAAAATAAATTGTAAATTTATAGATAAATATTGAATAAAAATTAAAAATAAGAATAAAATTTATAGAATGAGAAATAATATTTCAGTTGAATTTAAAGTGTGAGAAATTCAAAATAAGGTCAATAGAGTACAAATGTACTAAGAGATATTTGAAAACCTATGGAAACAGCACAGCTGATTCAAGGCCAAGGTTAAGAAAAAGATAAGAAATTTTCATATTTGAAGAAATTGGAAATTATTTCAAGATAAGATAAATTTTATGCATAATTTATATAGAGTTAAATATAAGGATATTTTTTCATATAGAATTGCATATTTAGTTTTATAAAATTAGTATGGATTTTAGTAATTATAATTGAGTTATTAATTATTTAATTAGGTTTCAATAAATAAAGCAATAATAAAATTTATATTAATAAATAGTAAAAAAATTAATAAATATTATAAGAAAAAGTTAAATTGATAAAAGTATATAATTTGAAGATTTATTTAAATTATAAGAAATAAAATAAAATTAGAGATGGAAATAAATGACAGTTACGCAATAGTATTGTTGTGGGTAAACGGTAGACAATTTGGAGACAAGAGAGAGAGAAAATATATCTCTGTCCTTATGGGAAAAATTTAAATATTATTGGTTGAAAGAGTATAACGCGTTATGAATTTCCGTGAATAGAAAGAGAGATAGTCTCGCGAAACGAAAGTCGCGCGGATTTTTCGTATTAACCGGAAGAGATTAAGGGTGAATATTATTATTATAGAAATTTCTAGACAATTCTAGAGAGTTCTAGAATTTTCCATAGCGTCTCCAAATTGGTATATAAACAGCGAGATCGAAGCTCTCGTTCTCTTATTTCGACTACTCTGTTAACAAAGGTACGTAAGTATAAATTCTAAAACTGTACTTGTGACACCCAGGAATTCGTTGTTTTACAACTTACTACCTGGTGTTGTAAGTATTAATTGTAATATATACATTATTTAAACAGTAACACTGACATTGTTATAATATTGTATAACGCAGGAATTCGTTGTTTTACAACTTACGACCTGAACTTTACAATTTTTAACATACATTTATACTCACATTTACAAATCGTAAAAATTACTCAGGAATTTGTTGTTTTACAATTTATTACCTGGTAATTAAATAAAAATTATCTACAAAGTCAAGCCCTGGTGGAAGTGTTGGGGAATTTACCAAGAAATTGGTTTACTACCTCATAATCTAAAACCTTAAGGGGTAACAAGAGCAAATCGTAAGTTTATTGAATATTTTTATGAGCTGCGTTCATATAGTAATAGGCTATATCGATGTGGCAGTTTGAAAGATTCAATAAATATTGATCCCAGACCACCAAACTATTATTTATGATAGGTAATAATTAATTCATTTGAATTAATTTAATTAATTAATTAATTAATTAATTAATTAATTTTTTTAATTTTTTTTTTTGTTAATTTTTCAGAGAAATAAATAGATTTTATTATGTAAATTGAACAAATTTTGATCATTTTTCGATATTATAATTTTATCATATCTAAAATAAATCAAAATTTAGAAAATTTATAATTTTAAAGAAGAATATTTATTTATTAATAGAATAGTTAATATAGGGAATAGGAAAAACTTGACCTTTTGTAGGGAGGATTTATAAAAATTTTATTATTAAATTTTATTTAATTTTTGTTTCTAGATTTGTCTAATTGGAACATAATTTACGAATTGTAATTATTGATATTATTGAAAGAAGGAAGAATACTTACGAAGGTGAATGAACAATTTTATTTATTTTTATTTTATTAATTACTGAGTCAATTCATATAGACCATAGCAACCGAACTTACAAAATTATTTATTTAAATGAATTATATCATAAGAAAAGATTTCTTTATAGTTAAAAAATTGTGTTAATTTAATTTTTAATTTATTAATTTATATTTTATAATTTTATCCTACGAAAGAAAGATAACAAAATTATCTTATTTAGTAGTGGATAATTTAGAAAGAATAAAAGCTGAATTACCGAATAATTATTGGAGCAGATTCCTTTAATTTGGTTATAAAGCGACAAATTTTCTCAAAAATAAAATATAATATTGAAGAGAAATTTAAATTACATAATTTCATTCATATAATATATTACTATATGTTGTCAAAACAGATCTTATCCGTTGATATAGTTTGGCACGTGCCTCATTCTTAGTGGATCTTTAAATTTAGGAAATAATGTCCCTTTAAATTTATACAAAGACATTCTTTCTATTCAGATTACATAAGAATGAGAAATATTTAATACACATGTATAAGATATTTCTCATGTTAGAAACACGTGGGTTTTCAGAAGTTTACCGTACCACAGTGGGCTTTTAAATCAAAATAAAGGAAAATATTTAGATATATACTTCCCTTGGTCTGTCAATCTACACGTATTTGTTTCATGAAATTTTAATCATTGTTTCTTGTAGAGAATAAAATTCTACATCGTTTTTCTTCTATAAACATTTTTCTATCTTTTTTACTTTTAAAGTTAATGAGAAAAAACTGCATTTTTAAAAATCGTAGGATTTTAATGTTTTTAACTTCAACTCGTGATATTTTGGTTAATTTTTAATATTTCTTGAAAAAACAAAAACGAAATTAAACCTCAGAATGTTCCAAAACTAAATAAAGCATAGAAAAAAACATTTTATTAAAACAAAAAAAAATAATAATTTTTTTCAAAAGAATGTAAAAAGTATAGTTTTACACTTTCAAGCGCTTCGTTTATCTAAAAAATTTTAAGACCTGACAAACTTCCAGGGAGAAAGTTGTTCATTAATAAGTAAAGAAGTTTTCTGAAAAATTTTATTAACATTGGATAAAAACTTTAAAAGTTAGTAACATTTAAAGATCCGAGCGCATCCTAACCTTAAAGTTCCCATGTTTCGCACTGCAACTGTGTCATCGTGTTCGTCATCTCTATTTACACATTTTCATAACACAATATATTTATATTAACTATTAAAATAAGTTAAAATTAAATACACAATAAGCAGAGAAAAATATTTTTGGCTCAACCCGACCATAAAGTATTTGCAATCAAACATATTATTTGAAATAACAAATTTTTTAATTTAAATCAGTATATAAATTTCAATTTTTTTTAATATTATTTTTTACATTTTTAGCTTATTTTTCGTAGCTTTTCGAACATTTTTTTCCTATGTCTCTTCGCTCCTTTTCTGTTTTCTCCCTCTTGTTTTTTTCGATTTTCCATAATTAAATATAACAATCACAATTCACTTCACTAAATACCAAATATTTCACTTGACTTTTTTTAAAAAAGTATTCTAATACTTAAATTAGTAATTTTTTAAATAAAAGCATGCTCTTAATCGTTTGAGTCAAAACATTTAAATCTGTGCATTTACATTTTGTCAAGGACAAACTCAAAAAAATGAAAAAATAAAAAATAGTAAAAACTTTTCTGTTTCAATCAAATAATACCTAATTTAATTTATTAAATAAATTTTTTATTTAATTTTAACATATTTTAATGGTTATTATAAATATACAGACATTGTGTTATGGAAATGTGTAAATAGAGATGACGACCACGATGACTCAGTTGAAGTTAAAAAACATTAAAATCCTACGATTTTTAAAAATGCAGTTTTTTCTTATTAACTTTAAAAGTAAAAAAGATAGAAAAATGTTTATAGAAGAAAAAAGATGTAGAATTTTATTCTCTACAAGAAACAATGATTAAAATTGCAATTTGAAAAACTTTTAAAAGTCGACCTACTAGACAATAGTTATTCGTCAGAATCCACGCGTATCCCCTTATAGCATCCAGCCCCTCAATTTTTAGTAGTGAAACGCAGTTTTTTAATTAAATTGTTTTCGTAGTAAGAGGAAATGGCAGTTTTTTTTATTTTTTTTTAAATAAGGAGACCGTGTAAACTTTTATTTTTCTTAATCAATCTTATGTTACAACAATTGGTAATTACTCCAAACAACTAACATATTGTGTTAAAATTTTAAGCCAATAGGAGCAAAGTAGATATAGATGTGAGTATTCATAAAATAAGGTTTTGCATTTTTAAAAAGAGCTTTATAATATAATCTTAGTTTTCTAAAATTCAAAATGGCGGATAAAAATGTTTAAAATAGTTAATTTTGCTTGAAACTTGTTAGTCGTCAGTCGAGTTATTTGATAGGGACCAACAATTGTAGACCTATATATTTAGTAGCTTATAAGTCCGAAAATATTGACTTTAGGAAAAAGTTGTCAAATAATGAAAGTTTTAGAATTATTTCGACTTATAAGAAATGTAATTAAAAATTTTTATAAACAAATTAAGTTTTCCTTTTCAAATAAACGTTTATTTACGGATTTCGGTGCTGCACATGTTCTAAATCAGTTTATATTAATGTAATATAACCTTCAGTTAAAAAAATAAATTTGTTTATTAAAAATTTTTTTTTACATTTCTTAAAAGTCGAAATAAAACTAAAACTTTTATTCATTGACAACTTTTTCCTTAACTCAATATTTTCAGACTTACAAAATATAGGTCTACAATTACAAGTCCAAAATTTTAAAAATTCATAACTAAAAATTTTGGCTCTAAAAAAATTTAAAATTCATATCTGTTTTTTTCAAAACAGAATGGAAAAAAATATTTTTTGCCCATATTAAGAGGTCGACTGAAATCTCACGTGGAATAGCCTATATGTATTTTGTAGAAAATTCATATAAATATGCATTTACTACTTATATGTATATATTAACAATACAGGTGCTTTTAAATAAAAAATTAAAATTAAAATATTATAATAATAATGGAAAATAATAAATATATATGTAAGTAGAAATATTTTTCTTTTATTATTAGAAAATTAATACTTAAAAATTAACTACAAATAGGTAAAAATAAAATATCAATATTTAAAATAATTCAATCTTAATTTATGAACAAATATAAACAATTTTTAAAAAGAAAATAAAAAAAATTTATTTGTTATTTACATTTACACATGTATATTCACACATAAATACACAACACACTCAAATATATATATATATATATATATATATATATATATATATATATATATATATATATATATATATATATGTGTGTGTGTGTGTGTGTGTGTGTCGCGATCTGAAGAAAGGGACCTTAGAAGCAAATCACTTTGAGGTTATGTTTGTGTAACTTTTTTGTTGATTAAAAGATTCTTTTTACGTTTCTGCAAATTAAAATCAGTTTTTATTAAATATTTTAGTTGTACTGAAGACTTAAACATTAATAAATCCAATTGACAGTTGATTCTTTTTTGTATTTTCATTTAAAAAATTGCAAACATAACCTATAATTATTTGCTTCTAAGGTCCCTTTCTTCAGATCGCGTTATATATATATATATATATATATATATATATATATATATATATATATATACATTAAGTAAAAATTATTTAATATATACATTATCAATAGATCTCTATTGATAATGCTATTTAAAAAATTTATATAAGTGGAAATAAACAAGTAAAATGTCTTCCGAGCGAGCGAGGACAACGACTCTAGTATATAGTTAATTCAAATAAGGGTAGATTCCCAAGTTATCAGAAAGCGTAAAAATGAAAGCAGAATTTTATTAGTCTAACATAGGACATTACTCAAATTACATAGGTCTACAAAATAAGACTTTTTTATATCAGAGTGGTTTCCCATGTATTTTCGTGCGCTGAATACGATCCCGGTCTCCAAAATTGCGTATCGCTTGCTGGGTGTAAAAACATGATACATCGGATTGGCGTTGAAAAACATGACACCTCGGATTTGACTTGAAAAACATGACATATCGTCGTTTGAGTTAAAGAACATGACACGTCGAAAACGAAATTTTTTTATTCAATTAGTCAGTGGTATCAACTAAAAATTGAAATGAAAATTTTCTTTTTCGACATGTCATGTTCTTCAACTCAAACGACGATAAGTCATGTTTTTCAAGTCAAATCCGAGGTACCATATTTTTCAACGCCAATCCGATGTATCATGTTTTTACACCCAGCAAGCGGGATCACGTCAGGATTTTGAGAAATGTGGGGGTAAAGACACCCAATAAAAAATGGAGGATGTTGAAAAAAGTGGGGGAAATATACCTCAAAAATATATTTTGCTTCTTTTGGTTATTGGAGTGGTTTTCAATATATAATTATGCGCTGTACACGATTTTGGACTTCAAAAAGACCTAGCATGTATAAAGATCAAGCTTTAATTTAAGACTATAATAAAGTTTTTGGCACATCAGGTTAAAGAGAAAAAAATACTCAAATCCCTCAAAAGTACAATTTTGGGGGTTTTTACCCCCATTATTCTCAAAATCTTTAACATTTTTTTATCTTACGCATATTGGTCTTAAAGTTCACGAATAAAGCTTTAATTTGAGACTAAATAATAATCTTTAGCACATCACGTTTATGAGAAAAAAAATACAGAATACCGTCAAAAACACGTTTTTTTAGTGTTTCCGTTTTCTCTTCTTGTCCGGTCTGTCGGTACAGCGACAGGTCTCAGCGGTTGAATTCCACTGAGAGTGGCTCCTCCCTGCCGGTTACCGGGCAGTATAATACCCATACCCAGTCGGTTGCTAGCGTGCTTCTGTCCATAACAAACTTTTGACTCGGATTTACACAGGATTTGATACCTGAATTCTTATAATAAAACATTTTAATTTCGGGTAAAGCATACAGTAGTCGGACTCTTTAGAAAATATATTTAACGTATACCATTAAAAAGTTTCAATTAAAATTTCTTCCTCGTATGATTGTTCCTTGCGGTTCTACAAAAATATATAATACCAATCATGTTTACAAAAAAAATTTCTTATTAACTAAAATTTGCACATAATCAAGTAACAATACGATAGTAGTCTGACACCTGAAACAATCTTTTTAATTAACACTGTTTAAAAAATGCAATTGAAGCATTGGGTGCAAGAAGGGCGTTAGCTAAATAAACTGTTTTTGTAAAACATTATTATTTATTATTTAATTACAATTTTGCCATTATTTTAAACTTGAATTTGATAGTTCAATAGTGGACTAATGAATTAAAAAAAGTATATTTAATTTTAATGTACAGTTTTTGACCAATTAAAGTTTAAAAACATATGGTTTTTTGTGAATACGCCCTTCTTGCACTAATGAATACTCTTGTTCATCTCATCAATGTATTTATTTGAACTTCCTAATTATTTACATCAATTACATAATCATTAGAAATTCTTCAGTGCAACGCTTTTATATAATTTTTGATATATTTTATATAATAATTTGAGCATTTCAGATTTCATATCCATATATTGTTATTTTTAACATAGTTCTCTATGTTACTTTCAAATGTTTAAGATTTTTTAGAAATATCAAAACAAAAATGTCTAAAAACAAAATAATTTATCATTTTATCATCGTTTTCTGAAGAGGACAGCAGAGTAGTACAGTCAATCTGGCATTTTTGTGGAAAAAAATACCTTATACGACAAAATTTTTATCATAAATCGTTACTGGATCATGTGACAAGCTTAAAACCAAAAGTTGGGAAATCAAACTTTTTTTGGATTCGATTGTGTACAAAAACCGTAAGTTGTACTTAAAAAGTTCTCAAACAAAAATTATAGAGGATAAATTTATCTACATTTTTTCTTATTGGGCCACTACTGTTCGACTTAATACATCAAAACTAGAGGGCACCAAAGATGCACAAAATCAGTTTTTTCTCTTTTTCATATCAAAAAATCTTGTTTGTCTTTTGGTGTAAATAGAAAAGTTGTAGGTTTAAAAAAATGCTAAAAAATTAATATACACAATTTTTTTCTACGTTGCACTCTTTTGGAAATATAGTCTATTTATTAATTGCTACGTATAGATAATCCAAATAATTGACGTGAATGGGATAACCGAGGTACTAATTATTGTTCTCCAGGATATCAAAACAGTGGGGTTACAAAAAATGTAATATAATTATATTATATATATAATTATATTATATATATATATATATATATATATATATATATATATATATATATATATATACGCTTTCAACAAAATAATAATATGAAATCTAAGTTAATAAATTTCGTCGTCAGGAGCAAATTAATTTTTATAAAGACAATTAATAAACTTTTACTCGACTCGTCCAAACAAACAAAAATCTCACACTTCTTAGTTTCTCTTTCACTCAGAGAGAATTCTGCCCAAACAAGTTGACAGCAAAAAAGCCAATGGAGAGACACGACTGGCAACGACTCACCCACGATGATCGCTTCTCTTTTCCCTTTGTGTTCGGCTTTGATGATTCTCCAACTATTGTAATCGGCAATACTACAAGCTTCGCGCTCCACTTGTCTGCACTTCAATACAAAACAAAACAACAATCTAATTACGAGACGTACTCACGACACAGTTGTCGTTTCAATATTCTTCGACACAACAATCCACACTATTTCACACTATGGCAGCGAAAATATTACACCTGTTGTGTCTTGGCACTCTCCACACGTGCTCGTCTTCTTCATCTCTTCTTCTCTCTCGTTCCACTGGCTCCCCTCTCTCTGTTTCTTACTACTCACTTTGGCTTTGCCCTCTGTCACTTTCTCTCCTACTAACCAGCCACGCGACTCACATTCACCACTGATAGTGGGTCACTCGGCAGTTCCGACCTTCTAAATTATTATACCAATTAACGAGCACGGTTCAGGGATAAATCCGACAGATGACGTGACGATTCAGATTGTCGAACCACAGAAAACGACAATCCACAACGTCACAATACATTATAATTATAACATTGAGACAATAGTATATTATACACGACGGGTGTAAGACACGGTTTATGAAATTAAGAAAAGATGTTGCAAGTGCGTTGATCATTCAATAAATAATTAGGAAACAGATTTAAAAATATTTTTAATCCTTCTGATCAGATATTTTTATTTTTTAAACTTAGCTTATCCTTCACTCTACGACGCAGAGTCGTAGAATCAAAATTCATTTAAATATATAAAAAACACATTTACAATTATAAATTTTCTATCTTTTATTGAACACTACAACTTTTTTATTTACACCAAAACGAAAAAAATATTTTTTTAATATGAAAAAGAGGAGAAACTGATTTTGTGCAACTTTGGGGCCCTTTAGCTTTGACACATTTGTTTGAAGACTTTTCAAGTACGAGTAACGGTTTTTACACAAAATCAAATTTAAAAAAGTTAGATTTTCCTTACTTCCCTAGGGGGGGGGGTGATGTCCCAACATTGTGGTTTTCAGCTTATTAAATATTCCATTAACGATTTCTGATAAAATATCGAGTCCTTACACGAAGATACCTTATTTTATTCCAGAAATACGACTTTTTCACGCCAGATTGACTGTACTAGAGCTATCGAAACGTAAAAAGTTATTTTGACTTGGAAGATTGATAATTTCCTTTAAATATGAATTATCTAATTTTTCCCAAGTAATAAATTCATTAAAATGTCAAATAATTTATCTAATTGACACAAAACATGAAGATTTATTTGTAGGTTGAGGCGAAAGTTACAATCAAACTGTATTAATTGATGATTTGGTTCAGTGTAGTATTTTAAATTTTTGGCTACATGTTCAATGATTAATTATCAATAAAATTTTAAACAAAAATCGCTTTATTATAATTTTCACAGTGCTTTAAAAACTATAGCCATATCTGTCGAACTTGCCATATATCTACTTTACAAATATCTACTACAAAAAAAATTTCTTTTTTTGTTTCAGGTTGGTGATTATCTGGTGTCTTCTTTTAAATTCCGAATAGAATAGAAAATTCTTACAAGTAATTAAAACCACCACTTCCTTAAAAATGTAAATTTTTTGTTATGTCTAAAATGTATAATTAAGTAATTACTTTATTTTTAAAAAATAGTTAAATTATTAACCCCTTTGCTGTTAGAAAGAATATTTATGTGAGTAACTAAAAATGTCCAGCAAAATCTAATGAATGAATTTTTTTGAAACTTTGTATACAAGGGCTTTCGGAGTCGCTGAATTCAAATATGACGTCAAAATCGAGTTCAGTGGCCCCAAAACCCTTATATACCAAATGTAAGTTGAATTAAAAAAAATTTCGTATACTTTATTTGTTTTTAAATTATTATATTACTTAAAAATAATAAATAATTATTTATTTATTACTTAATCTATTATCATTATTATCAACACACGATTAAAATGTATTTTCAGGTAATAAATTATAGCATCAATGAGTTATAGGGGGTTTTGGGGGTCGCTCTTCAAGATTTTGGGGTCAAAATAACGATTCGACCAACACAAAATCCAATATGGCGGATTTTTTTTAAAACACCCAAAAAAACATTGATTTTTTTTAAATTATTTTTTTTAGAATTAAAATTTTTTTTTAAACATTTCTAAAGTATGCTATTGGTGGGCAAAATAGTCATACTTTCAAAATGTAAAGTAGAGAAACTTTGGTTTCAAGATGGCGGAATCGAAATTTTGAAAAAGTGAATGCATTATAGTAAAAAAAAATTTTTACAGCAATATTCAAAAAGTATCCAAATTCGATTCAAAATTTATACTCGGGGTTTTTGGGGTCGCTGATAACGAATCCCATATCAGTTTTTCAAAATTCAAAATGGCGGATCCAATATGGCGGACATTTTTAAAAAAAATTTCTTGGATTCACTTGAAACTTATCACTCGAGGGTTTTCGAGGTCGCTGATGAAGAATCCAATTATATTTTTTCAAAATTTAAAATGGCGGATCTAATATGGCGGACTTTATTGAAAAAATTCTTGGATTCACTTGAAACTTGTCACTCGGGGGTTTTCGGGGTCGCTGATAATGAATCCCATGTCAGTTTTTCAAAATTCAAAATGGCGAATCCAACATGGCGGACTTTCTTGAAAAATTTTTTGGATTCACTTGAAACTTGTTACTCGGGGGTTTTCGAGGTCGCTGTTGACGAATCCAATTATAGATTCTTAAAATTCAAAATGGCGAATCCAATATGGCGGACTTTTTGGAAAATTTCTTGGATTCACTTGAAACTTGTCACTCGGGGGTTTTCGAGGTCGCTGATAACGAATCCCATGTCAGTTTATGTCATAACTATAAGTTATGTTGAGACGCACGCTTATTACAGAAATCTTTTTTGACCAAATAGTTATTTGATATAAAACTACTTAACTTAAAATTCACATAATATATGCACATTATTTGACACAAATTTCATGGCACACAAAAACCATTTAACATAAATATAATTTGTCATAGAATTAATTAAACAGAAATATTATGTTACATAAAACTCAGATAACTTAATTCCCATTTGACATAAAAATTATATAACATAAATTTCTATTGACATAAAAATCATTTAACATAAATTTCTTTTGACATAAAATTCATTTGACGTAAATTTTATTTGTTATAAAATTCATTTGACATCAATTTCATTTGGCATAAATGGCATTTAACGTAATTATCATTTGACATTAATATCATTAGACATAAAATTAGCTTGACATAAATTTCATTTAACGTTAATATCATTTGACATAATTATTATGTAACGTAAAATTAAAGTTATATAAATTTTATTTAGCATAAAATCCATTTAACATAATTCTCATTTGGCATAAAATTTACTTGACATACATTTCATTTGGTATAAATACCATTTAACATAATTTTCATTTGACATAAAGTTCATTTGACAAAAAAGACATTTAACACAATTCTCATTTGTCATAAAAGTCATTCAACAACATTCTCATTTGACATAAAAATTATTTTACACAAATAACATTTGACATAACAATATCGCCGCGAATTTTAAACGTTACCAATTAGATATTATCAACAACATTGTGATTCGCCAATTTTGAAATTCGCGCCTATTTTTCCATGTCAAATGATCTGTATGTAAAATAAAATCTATGACAACTGAATTTTATGTCAAATGAGAATTATGTGTAATGAGTTATCCGTCAAATGAAATGTATATCAAGTGAACTTTATGTCAAATGAAAATTATGTAAAATGGGATTTATACTAAATGAAATTTATGTCAAGTAAATTTTATGCCAAATGAGAATTACGTTAAATTGAATTTATGCTAAATGAAATTTATAGAAATTTAATTTCACGTTAAATAATAATTATGTTAAATGATATTCACGTCAAATGAAAATTATGTCAAGCTAATTTTATGTCTAATGATATTTATGTCAAATGAGAATTACGTTAAATGATATTTATGCCAAATGAAATTGATGTCAAATAAATTTTATAACAAATAAAATATACGTCAAATGAATTTTATGTCAAAAGAAATTTGTATTAGATGATTTTTATGTCAATAGAAATTGATGTTACATAATTTTTATGTCAAATAAGAATTAAGTTATCTGAGTTCTATGTAACATAATTTTTCTGTTTAATGAATTCTATGAGAAATCATATTTATGTTAAATGGTTTTTGTGTGCAATGAAATTTATGTCAAATAATGTTGATATCATGTGAATTTGAAGTTAAGTACTTTTATATCAAATACATATTTGGTCAAAAAAGATTTCGGGAATAAGCATGCGTCTCGTTATGTTTTGTGTAGAAAAAGAATAGGATAGAGATGGAAGTGTGTACTTGACTATTTAAATGGTGGTAAAAAACAAATGAATATCGATGTGGAACAGAATTAAAGAACGAAGGAACTGCACATAAGATATAAATTCAAAAAATTGTAACAGGATCTCGTACTTTTTTTACCCAAAAGAAAGTCACGAAGCTTGATATAAATAAAAACAAAACTTCTTCTGACAATTATCGGCAGAGAACCAGAAAATTTAGGAATGTTCAAAAAATATTTTTGCAAAAGATGTTTTAAATTTCTTACAAAAAATGTTAAAAAATTGAAAATTAAAAACTATTCTTTAAATTAAAAACAAAAAATAAGATTCTTCGGTTCGTACACCTCCACGTGATAAAATTTGAAATCACCATTAAAATAGAACGAAAAATTTTGTTAAAAAAAGGGTCAGCCTTATTAGATGGGTCATAGTAAATTTACAAAAACTGACATCGAATTTGTCATCAGCGACACTCAAAACTCCCAAGTAAAAAGTTTTAAGCGAATGCAAGAAATTTTTCAAAAACGTCCGCCATATTGGATCCGCCATTTTGAATTTTGAAAAACTGACATGGGATTCGTTATCAGCGACCCCGAAAACCCCGAGTATAAATTTTGAATCGAATTTGGATACTTTTTGAATATTGCTGTAAAAATTTTTTTTACTATAATGCATTCACTTTTTCAAAATTTCGATTCCGCCCTCTTAAAATCAAAGTTTCTGTATTTTACATTTTAAAAGTACGACTATTTTGCCCACCAATAGCATACTTTAGAAATGTTTAAAAAAAATTTTTAATTCTAAAAATAATAATTTTAAAAAAATCAATGATTTTTTTGGGTGTTTTTGCAAAAAAAATCCGCCATATTGGATTTTGTGTTGGTCGAATCGCTATTTTGACTCCAGAATCTTTAAGAGCGACCCCCAGAACCCCCTATATCTCATTGATGTAATAATTCATTACCTGAAAATACTTTAAATCGTGTGTTGAAGTTGAAGTTAAAATTGTGGTCATTTGGGCGTTAATGGGTTAACAGGCAACGGGTTAGTAATATAAATTATTAATTATGTTTTGGGTTTTAAGAAATTGAAAATTGTTTATCCAAAGATAATATTTATGTACATAACTCAGTTTATAATACCGTGTAGAAAAATTGTTGGGTTCTAGTACGGAGATAAAAAGACCGCATACTGGCTAATGGGGCGCTGAAAAGATTATCTATTCAGTGTCGATCGAATTGCGTGTTGGTCCAAACTGGACGAGCTAATCAGGTCTATTTAGCAGTGCTTATATTACAAATTTTATGTTCTATTTTAACCCTCCGTCACACACCTTGGAAAAAATTACGACTTTGCACACGTTTAGAGGGAATCCCTCACCACATTGTAAAATAAGCGACATTATAACATAAACAAAGAAATCAACAAAAATTTAATTTTAAAACAAACTTACAAATATGTAGTAAATTATTCTAAATTATAAAATTAATAAAATTAACTTTCGGCCTCAAAAATAAAAATTAATTACACGAATGCACATCTTCAAAAGAATTACACTTTACATGTAAAAATAATGTAACATTAACAAATAAGCAAAAAAATCATTAAATAATTTATTTTAATTATATTTATAATATAATTTTGTCATTAACCAACAGTGGAACAAAAAATGTTTTGAAAACTTGATTTTTTTATTTAACATAACCTCACTTTTTCGTGTTTTTTCTGGCTTTGAAGCTTTATAATTAAATATTAATTATGTTTAAACTAAATGTTTTTTTAGAAATGTGTTGAGGAGTAAATTGTCGAAAGGTATAGCAACTGATTTTATTTTGCAATGAGGAAAACAAAAGTTATTTGAAAAATACTGGAACCATAGAGGGAATCCCTCCCTAGGTGTGTGACGGAGGGTTAATAAACCAGTTTTCAATAATTTATCTAAATTAAACCGTTTATCACGTTTATTTATTACAATGGGAATATGTAAATGATTAATATTGTTTTTTGTCTCGCTAATTACAAATCTAAGCTGATTACTAATCCGATGTCAGTTTTTAAAAATTCGAAAAAGAGTGGATCCAACATGGAAGAGGATATTTTCCAAACTTTATTTTTTTTGTCTGCTGCACATAAGAATGTGACTTAAAGTTTAATTTTAAAATTGAAGATAAATTTTTCTTATCCAATTATATAATATATTTTTAATCATGTTAATTATATTACATTTTTTCGAAGAAAAATTTCTTTCAATTTATAATAAAAAAGTATCAAATAAATTTAACAGTCAAAATACAATTATTAAAAAAAATTACTGTTTTGCCGTTTAATTTATTTTATTTATCTTTTTTGTTAAATAAATAAGTCAAAAATTTTGTTTTAAAATTATTTATTGTAGTTTCCACGTCATATTAATTAAAAATTTTAAACATTAATTTCCGCTCATAACATATCTCTCTCTTTGCTTTCTCAACCTTAACAAATGCCAAAACGGTTTAAACGCAACCACATCTCACAACATTCCATATAAAAGCAACCTTTTACCTCAAAATCACAAAAAATTAAAGCCTGTCTCACATTCTTTTCTTGCAATGCGTATGTAAACCAATTAACTTTGGTATTCCAGAAACATTCATTAATACTGCTTGAGAACCACTTCTCTCCAAATAACCATCTTGTAAACACCCGGTATATTCAAAGAATTCAATTGGTAACGATATTCACACATGGTATAAAAGAAATGTACATGATTCAGATTTAAATTGAAGATGAGGGAGAAATGTTTTTAACTTTAGCTTATATTATAATTTTATAGAGTAAAATGTAATTGCAAACAGCTTAGTTCTTCTAAAAAAAGGTGAAAAACCTCTAGACAAAGTTTAGTTATACAAGCTTATATGCCTGTTAAATACAATGAGTAAACTTATAGAACATATCGTTTTGCAGAGTCAGGTAGAGATCATTCGTATTGATTGTATCTTATGATTATTTCTGCGAATGGGTCTAACCGATCTTCTTCAGGGAATGTTTGTTTCCATTGCTTTATCGAATAACCATAGCTATAGACTAACCTTAATGTGTACCTTAGTGTACAGGAGTCCGTTGAACATCATCTTCATCTATATCAAATAACCATTCGATGAGCACCTAAATTTCCAGATGATGCTGTTCAACTGACTCCTGGACATTAGTGTGTACTGTGATATTTATTAAGAGCTATACTGTACTATACTATATAGTTCTACACTCTACTGTACTATATTGTACTGGACTATACAGTACTAAACTATACTGTACCATACTATATAGTACTGCACTATGCTATATAGTACTGTAATATAGTGTACTATACGATATAGTACTATACTGTAGTGTACTATAATATAATGCATACTAGAGTATGCAATGTCAATCTCTCAACTCCCTGAGGATGATTTTCCATTAACTCTTGGACACCTGTGTGCACTTTAGGGTTAGTCTAAATCAATAATTATTTAGTAGAAACCATAATTCCGTGAGGATGAATTTCACTTAACTCCTGGGATGCGTTCGCATAATTACACTTTCACTTTTTCAAAATTTAATTTAATTTTCACTCTCACTTCACTTTCACTCTTACTTTAACTTTCACTCACACTTTCACTTTTCCAAAATTTAATTTAATTTTCATTCTCACTTCACTTCACTCTCACTTTCACTTTACCAAAATTTAATTAAATTTTGACTCTCACTCTCACTTTTACAAAATTTAATTTAATTTCCACTTTCACTTTCATTCTTACTTTCACCTTTTTAAAATTTAATTAAATTTTCACTCTCAATACACTTCCACTCTTATTTTCACTTTCAGCCACACTTTCACTTTTTTTAAATTTAATTAAATTTTAACTCTCACTTGTCACCGTCCACTAAATAGTTTGTCACTCGGTAGACCATCGGAATTCTGCGGCGGCGTATTACGACGAGATCATAACGCAGAGTGCTGTGATTGGCTGGCGCTTGTGGGATTTGACCGTCAGCCAGCTTACTGGCGAGACCTTGAGCGGAGCAGAAATAAAGAAGTTTCTCACATTAATCACCTTGTTGCATTTTCTTCTCACTAGACCTCATCAGCGCTGAGTGTTACTCGAGACACATGAGTCGTTCCGCGGAGGCCAAAAGAAGAAGGAACGCCAACCGAAGGAAGAGAGCAGCGAGGACTTGAGAGAAGAAGACCATCCGCCCCGTAGCCGACGAAAACGATCCTCCTTGTTTTAAGACCGTACGGACCTTTGACCTTGAGGTGTCGCCCAGCGGGCAACCTCCTTCTTTTCTTCACTCCCAAGACGCCTGTCACTGCACCACCGACCAAGCGAATTATCCAACAATCCCCGAAAAATCGTCGCTCCCTCCTCTTCCTGAAGCTGTGGACCCTGATCCTCTCATCGTCGCACGATTGACGGATCCGCACAGACGCTTCCGAACGTACAGGCCGAGCAGAGAAGAAATCGAACGACTCAATGAGATCCGGAAACAACTCGCCGGTAAGAACGCGGAGGAAAAGGTAGAGTGGTGTGAGCGGTTTCGCGGCCTCTGGAATTTTCTTGAATTTTCCGAAGGCCGCCGCTTACTCACCATCCGCACTATTCACGGCACGACGTACCAGTGGTCGCGAAAAAAGCCGCCCGTCCCGATAAGTCTCGACGCTGTGAACCAACGACCTGTCGATAGGGTCACTCGGGGAGACGCCGAAGAGGGTCCCTGTTGTCGCTTGCCCGGAAGATACAATTATAGATGGAGATAATAATATTCTCTTCTATTTTTTTCGACGTTATTCACTTCCGCTTTGGAATTTTCAAATAACAATCTTTCTTTTTTTTCTTTTAAATTCTGACACTGCTCATTACAATTTTCATTTTTAATATTCACTGGGTAGTAGATTCTTATTTTTGTTTTTATGAAACACCCCTTTTGGTATTCTTATTCTTCGTTTCTCCCCTTTTTTATTTTACCACAATCACTCATTTTTTTATTCTTACATTTGTTCCCCGTAACAAATTGGCGCCCAAACGTGAGGTCTTTGAAATAATTTAATATCTCAAGAACTTAAATTTTAAATTTATATATTAAAATCGATCAAAGAACAAGAAATGAGCGTAGCACATTCACCACAGAAGAATCCATACAATTTAAGAAACCGCATTACCTCAAACGTCCCTTCAACGGAAGACACGATGACAACGTCTAGCGCAGCTGTCCCCACCACCTCGCCGTCCTACACACAAGCTATCACAACCGAGATAACAACGACGACATTTACATCTGTTGTACCAATAATGTCACCAACATCAACACATTCTAGTCAAAACACCAGCTCACACGGCAGCTCCGAAACACTGTTCGCCGAAAATAAAAACCATGGCCACACAAATCAAGAAAATAGACCGCCTTTAATATCAACATTACCCGAAATAATGAATCCATACGTACACATCACTACAAATGCAAGCATGAGACCTTTAACTACACAGCCGTTTAACCAACCTGGACCATCCGGGATGCACCTACGAAACAATGGGACAATAACGTCAACATCAGTAAGACAACCGAACTTCACCGAAGATCCAAATAATATAGTAACCAATAAAAAAACTCACAGAAACCTGACGCCACTTTCAATCAACGGGGGAAGTTCAACGGGCACACAGGCACTACCAGCCCCATCACTAATGCAATTCCAAACAGGGGGAACTCGAAACGACGGAGGACAACAATTTCCCAACGATCCACGAACATTAACACCGCTCCCAGGAATTAGACCACCAGGCGTAGACGACAGATACACGTTTATCAGAGAACAAAAACAAGTACCACGCTTCAACGCAGCCATCGGACAAACACCGACGTGGAGAGATTTTTTACAAACCGTCACAACACCCTTACCACCAACTCCAGAGTTCAGCGGGCGAGACCACGAGGATCCTCAACGATTTCTTCAAGAAATAGGTACATATTGCCGAGTTACAAACCGCCACCCAGACCATTTATATTAAAATCGCCGGAAAGTCACTCAAAGGAGACGCCGAGAAATGATGGGAAGCGTATAAAAACTTGCAACTAAACTGGGAAAGATTCCAAGAATTAATCCTGATTCGCTTCGATGGACCAAATACTAAGAGCAAATTATACGCCCAGCTCTGTTCGCAGAGACAAGGGGAGAGAGAAGCAGCAGGGGTTTTTCTACAAAAGAAAATACAACTTTTCGACAGACTCCACCCAGGTACTCCAAGGCAACTTTTCGTGCCAGCGTTACTCGAACTACTGAGACCGACAATTAGACAGGCGATCAGGGCTTCTCAACCCAGGGACTTTGATGCTCTATTGTTAAGGGCCTTGGAAGCAGAGACCGACGAAATAGAAATATCTAGAGTTCCAACGAGAAGAGAACGCGCTCCGATGAATGAACACGCACCAGCTTCTGCACCAGCAGTTACAACAAATCCACGAAAATGTTGGCATTGTCCAGGCTACCACCTGCACAGAGATTGTCCGGTGGTGCAACAAAGACAAGCTGAAAGGCAACCACAGGAAAACTGGAGGTGATCGGCGGGACCACCCCAACCTGTCGTGACAACGAACAGCACACAATTGGGGTGATCAATGTTTCGAATCGACAGTTGCCCAAAATCGCGGTCATTATAAATAATACAAATTCGTGTGCAATAATGGATAGTGGGGCAACCAACAATTTTATGAACACAACGGTGCTTACGGAAAAACAATTAAGTTACGTCAAACCAATAAAATCAGTTAGTGTTGAACTGGCGACTGAAAATCACACATTCGAAATCCTCGGCGAAACAAACGTCGAACCGAAGGTGATGGATCAAACGATCCTAGTGCATTTTTTCGTAACCAAAGAACTCAGACATCCAATTATCCTCGGCTATGGATGGATGTCTGAGCAGAATGCAGTCCTCGACACCGCGCAACAAATTATGTATCTCGGTAAACAAGATCGACTTCGCGTACCACTTATAGAACATAGAGACACTCGAGAATTTACTCGACCTATCCAAATTGACCAAGTGAACAACGATGTCCCTCTCGAATACCACAGCGAATTCTTGAACATACTGAACACGTTCAATAAAGTTTTTCAACCAGGGACCGCTCTACCTCAGACAATTACTACCTCACACAAAATAAGGTTAAGTGACAAGACACCTTTTCGTTTACCCATGTACCGCTACTCGGAAGAAAAGAAGAATGTGTTCAGATGTCATGTGGAGGAAATGCGAGCCGCGAATATCACCGAACCGTGCGATGACGAATACGTTTCACCAGTTGTCATGCACGCTAAAAAAGATGGGACCTACAGATTTTGTCCAGATCTCAGGCGCCTAAACAGAGTAACTATTGACCCACCACACCCGATGCCAATAATCCACGAGGAATTGAAAGAAATAGGTGGAGCAACAATTTTTACCACTCTAGATATGGAGAGCGGATACTGGCAGATTCCTCTTTCTCCCGAAAGTAAAAAATATACGGCTTTCTCAACGCCCGAAGGAGGAACTTACCATTTTCGTATAATGCCCTACGGAGTGAAAAAAGCGTCAACGACATACCAAGCTTTAATGACACAAGAAGTTTTGACGGGACTGATCAACAAAATTTGTAAAGTTTATATCGACGACATTATTATCTACTCGAGGAACATCCGCAAACTTTTTCAACATCTGAAGATCGTATTAGTAAGACTACAAATCCATGGCCTCACGTGTTCGATTAAAAAATGCCACTTTGGAAGAAAAGAAATAAAATTCCTTGGGTACATGATCGGTCAAAGCGAAAATCGCCCACTCCCGGAGCATCTGCACGTCATCGCTGAAGTCGTCATTTCTAAAAACAAAAAGGAGTTGATGCAATTCCTAGGAACCTGCAACTGGGTGAGGGAATACATCCAGAATTTTTCCACGATCGTCGCATCACTCGCAGAGCTATTAAAGAAGAATTAACGATGGAAGTGGAACGACACGGCACAGCAAGCCTTCCAAAAATTAAAGGAAATCAGCAAAGAACTACTACAACTCTCAAGACCCGGTCCTCTATCAGACAACAACGAAAAACGTATAATCAGCTTCGCTAGTGCAAAATTCGTCGCTACAGTAGTAATGAAAGGGAATGTCTTGCCGTCGTGTGGGCGACGAAACGTTATCGACCTTGGTTAGAAGGTGCTCCATTCCTACTCAAGACCGACAATCAAGCTATCACCTGGTTACATCGAATGAAAGACACACGCTCAAAACTATTAAGGTGAGCATTGCTCCTTCAAGAATTCAATTTCCGAGTTGAACATCGTCCCGGTAGACTCAACCAACTACCCGATGCCCTTTCACGTAACCCCGCTTGTGAGGAAATAGAAGGCGATCTGGACGATACGGGAAAAATGTTGCCACCCGGTCCTTATGAAGAAGAACCACAACTCAACCTCATCGAGAAGATAGAAGACAACGTGTTCCAGGTGATACAAAAGAGCCAACAGGAGACGAAGAAATTGCAGAAATGGTCCGAATTCGAAAACGTTTGGAAGAAACAGCGGCAAATTTAGCAGAGCAAGAGACGATCCTGGAAAATTACCTGGTGAATGATGATGGATTTTGGAAGAAAAGTCAACAACGAGGCAATCATTGGGTCCTCGTGGTGCCGACGGCCATGGTGCCTCGAGTACTCAATGAATTCCATGACAACGCCCTAGCTGGCCATCCAGGTCGTGAAGAGACTCTTCGTTCAATCAGTGATCACTTTCATTGGAAAACGATCAGGAAAGACGTCGAAGAATACGTGAAGAGCTCCCGACTGTGCGCGTGCTGCAAACCACGGAGAATCAAGACAAGAGATGCCATGCGTCCGCGCCAACCTAGGGAATCCTGGGAAACGACAGCTCTGGATCTCATGGGTCCTTATCCAAGAACCGGAAAAGGGATGGAGAATTTGTTGGTTATCACCGACATATTTTCCAAATGGGTGGAATTGTTTCCATTAAGGACGGCGACTGCAACAAAAATTATCGAATTAATTGAATCACAAGTATTTGCGAGATGGGGATATCCGAAAGTCATCCTGTCCGACAACGGCCCGCAATTCAGGAGTCAAGAGTGGAAACGAGCAGGAGCAAAGTGGGATGTCGAAATATTTGGACGACTCCAATTTACCACCCCAGGGCAAACCCAACCGAGAGAAAAAATCAAGATATCAAAATTAGACTTTGACTACAATTAGAAGACCTCCCATACAGACAATGGGATAAAAAAATACCTGAAATCCTTTTTAATTTAAGAAATCGTAAAAACGCAACCACCGGAACATCACCGAGCGAAGCACTATTAGGCAGAACTATACGTAGACCCGGCGAATGGAGATTGCCACAACCAGTTGACTTGCCACATATCCAGCGATACAGGGAAATGAAGGAACATCAAAAACAATACTGGGGAAAAAGAAGTCAACCTCCAGCCCCGAACCACAGAGGTACACTCCCGCTACGGCTGTCTACGTCAAAACGCACCCATTATCCAATGCCGCACAAGGTTGCCATGCAGGCATGGCACCATTAGCCGATGGACCTCACGTCATTACCAGTGTCGTCGGCGGGAATGTATATATAGTTGAGAAAGAAGAACGTTCAATCAAGGTACACGGAAACCAATTAATATCCACCAAGAAGCGAGACGAGAAAATGACGATTGAAACAGACGAGAGAAACGTCGAAACCGCAATTCCACCGTCGAATAATCCAGTACCTAAAAGGAATGGTCGCCCAGGTAGACCGAGAGTTGGGACACCGAGCAGAATCTTCGTCAACAGCCAAGCAACACAACCACAATACAATCTACGACCTCGGAAACGGGAAGTGAAGTGAATATTTGGTGACAAATTGTGCGCGGAAAACAAAAAAATAATAATGTGAATATTTTTTTTTTTGTGTGATGTGTTTAAAAAAATGTGTGCGAAAAGCATCGAAAAGACAATAACCCTAAAAGACTAAATAAGCATTATTATTTAAATATTAACTGTCATTTTTTTATCATTACTTGTTCATTTTTTTACCATTACTTGTTTACAAAATACTTTTCTTTATACCCTTTTTTTCGCCGGCGAATTTAGGTTAAGACTCATACTTAATTTCTTTTTTATCAATGTTCTTTTAAACTAATATCAAAAACACGCCCGAATCGTGTAAACTACTGTGTCAAACAAATTTTATATTATCACCTAGAGTTAGTTAGTCCAATATTGTAAATTTTTATCACGGCCCGCCTTGTATTCTACCGATCTCCCGATGCCAAACTCTAAAACAGAGGGGATTTGTCACCGTCCACTAAATAGTTTGTCACCCGGTAGACCATCGGAATTCTGCGGCGGCGTATTACAACGAGATTATAACGCAGAGTGCTGTGATTGGCTGGCGGGCCCGGCACCGCCCGTGGTGAAAGATCGAGAGAGAACCGAGGCATAGAGGCGACCGTGCCAACGCGCTTGTGGGATTTGACCGTCAGCCAGCTTACTGGCGAGACCTCGAGCGGAGCAGAAATAAAGAAGTTTCTCACATTAATCACCTTGTTGCATTTTCTTCTCACTACACCTCATCAGCGCTGAGTGTTACTCGAGACACATGAGTCGTTCCGCGGAGGCCAAAAGAAGAAGGAACGCCAACCGAAGAAAGAGAGCAGCGAGGACTTGAGAGAAGAAGATCATCCGCCCCGTAGCCGACGAAAACGATCCTCCTTGTTTTAAGACCGTACGGACCTTTGACCTTGAGGTGTCGCCCAGCGGGCAACCTCCTCCTTTTCTTCACTCCCAAGACGCCTGGCACTGCACCACCGACCAAACGAATTATCCAACAATCCCCGAAAAATCGTCGCTCCCTCCTCTTCCTGAAGCTGTGGACCCTGATCCTCTCATCGTCGCACGATTGACGGATCCGCACAGACGCTTCCGAACGTACAGGCCGAGCAGAGAAGAAAAAAAAAGGACTCAAGGAGATCCGGAAACAACTCGCCGGTAAGAACGCGGAGGAAAAGGCAGTGGTGTGAGCGGTTTCCCGGCCTCTGGAATTTTCTTGAATTTTCCGAATGCCGCCGCCTACACACCATCCGCACTCTCACTTTTTTCCAAATTGAATTCAATTTCACTCACACTTCACGTTTAGTCTCACTTTTACGTTTCGAAAATTTAATGTAACTTTCACTTTTCAAAAATTCAATTTAATTTTCATTGTCACTTCACTTTCACTTTTCCAAAATTTAATTTAATTTTCACTCTCACTTCACTTTTAGTCTTACTTTTAAATTTATAAAATTTAATTTAACTTTCACTCTCACTTTCACTTTCACTTTTCCAAAGTTTAATTTAATTTTCCTTTACACTTTTACTTTTCCAAAATTTAATTTTCATTTATACTTAAACTTTCAGTTACACCTCAGTAGCACGTAATATTACAGCAAAATTGAGAGAACTTCCGTAATATTACCAATATTGCCTTAATGTTACCAATGGTTCTAGAATAATATTGTAATGTTAGTAATATTACGTGCTACTGGGGACACATTTCTAAAATTTAATTTAATTTTAATTTACACTAACACTTTTATTTTTCCAAAACGAAATTCCTTTTGTATTTGCATTTACACTTTCACTTTTTCTAAAAGTAAATTTAATATTCACTTACACTCTTACTTTCTCATTAACTTTTTCTATGACTGGTCTAAAGACGTCCAAATGTTTCATATGGACATTTTTAGGAAGTATTTGAGACTTTCGCAGCAAATGTTGCGGACATTCTCAGGACACATTGAGGACAAGTGTGGGTTAGTCTCGACAGTCTCAAATATCTATAAACACTGAAAAATAAAAAATTGATTTTTTTGCTGACATTATTTAAATAATAGTTTGAACAAAAATTAAGATAGAAAAATAATAAGTTTAAATTTTAGAAATTTCAAAGTTAGACTAAATGTAAAGTGAGAGATTAAATTAAATTTTGGAAAAGTGAAAGCGAGAGTGAAAGTGAAGTGTTAGTAAAAATTTAATTAAATTTTGAAAAGGTGAAAGTGAGAATGAAAGTGAAAGTAAGAGTAAAAGTGAAGTGGGAGTGAAAATTAAATTAAATTTTGGAAAAGTGAAAGTGAAGTGAGAGTGAAAATATAATTAAATTTTGGAAAAGTGAAATGAAAGTAAAAATTAAATTAAATTTTGGAAAAGTGAGAGTGAAAGTGAAGTGAGAGTGAAAATTAAATTAAATTTTGAAAAAGTGAGAGTGAAAGTGTAATTACGTGAACGCACCCCTGGATAATCCGAATTCACTTTAGGGTTAGTGCATACCTATGATTGTTCGATAGAAATAAAAATTCTCTGAGAATGATTTTTATTTGACTCCTGGATACCCGGGTGCACACTGAAAAAAATATTCTTGTTTTAAGAATCTTCATTGTAGACTATTCCTCAACTTGTAAAAGGAATTACTCTTCAGTGGAGAATAATCCTTTTAAAATAAGAGGACGTTTTTTTATCCATATAGAAAATCAAAACTATGCTTTGAAATAAGAGGAATCTTCATAAAAAAGAATATTTTTTTCAGTGCACTTTACGGTTAGTCGATAGCTATGATAGCTCGAAAGAAACAAAAATTGTCTATAGCTATGATTATTTTGATGAAATCCTAAATTCTCTGAAACTGGCGCATGTGCTCGAAAGTGACGGGTACCCGAAATTTTCGAGTACCCGTCATATTCAAGCACCCAAAACTTCCAAGTACTTGAGTAGATTCGGGTACCCGAAAATTGCGGGTACCCGGTACATCGAGCCGAGCTCGGTCATTCGAACTTTTTGCACACCTTTAATAATTACATAAAATCTTGAATAATTTTTCTAAAGTTGAATTTTTATTAAATGGAAATAACTTTTCAAATCAATAACTACAAAGAAAAAATAATGGATATATAGAAAACGTTTTTAAAATGAAAATTATTTGAATATAATTATTTGAATGAAAACTGTAAGCATTTTCCTTTCCCATGTTACATTTTCTATTCTCTTATTCTTCTTTCCGCAATAAATTTTCCAAGACGGAATTATACTTCATTACATTCATTTTCCTCCTGGAGAAAATCTCTATGGGAATATTCTAATGCAAAGGGAAAAGGAGAGAGAGACAGAGTGCTTGGGTTCTCACGGAATATACATTTCATGTAGCAGGCAAATCTGCGTGATTAATTTTGAGCGGTATTCGCACTTGGAATTACATGCAGTTATACATAATTGTATGAAACTGTTTCGTATGTCTTTATATATATACGTGTTGTAAATTTGTGCTCACCACATTATCCAAATAACCCATTTGGGATTTGATTTTATAACCGGTTACGTGTATAATCGATTTTCAAATTCCACTGACTGTATGTATATATGTACATCGAGATGTACATATTTATGTTTCGTGAACTGCACTTTATATTTAAGCAAGGTTTGCCCCATTAATAAGTATAATTGAACTCGAAATCGTAACCTTAGATTACCAAGAAGAAAGATTTGCCTGTTATTTAAAAGTCCCATTACTCTTACTTTAAGGTTGCAATATAACTCTTTTTACTATCGGCAGTATACTCTCTGCCGTTTGCTTACACATTTATAGACATATGATGGAGATTGACGATAAGGAAACAGTAGAAAATACCCTTCACAATTCAATGTTATTATTAACAACTATGAGTATTATAAATAATTTTAGACGTTTATATTACTAAATTTTTTTTATATTTAGTTATAAAATTAAATTTCAATTAAATATTAAATAAATTAGATTTCATTTTTGTCACAATTAAAAATATTCTATGAAATATTTTATCTATTTGGAAATACAAATATAAAGTAAAAAAAAAATTATTTTAATACAAAGGCCGAAAAACTAATTATCAAAATAAAAAATCTATTAAATTACGAAATTTACATAAAAATGATTATAATTTTATATAAATATTTTTAAGTTACAAAATTTCCGTATAATTAGTTGAAAATTAACGTTCAATGAAAATAACAATTAAAATATTTATTTAACATGTAATAAAAATGGTCAAAATATATGAAAAGAGAATAAAGAAAGTTTTAATTAATTTTTACTCAATTATTCTACATTTTGGGGGTGAATCAAAACAATATTTAAGAAGATTCACTAAATAGAATTGTATCAGCTAGATTAAGCAAAATACAAATTAAGTAAATATATACTAAATTTCAATATAATAAATCATTTTACCGAAATTAAAATTTTTGTCTCGCACTTATTCGATTTTTATTAGATATTTATCGAAAGTAATCAATTTGAATTTAGTTCGCTGTATTTTTTGAATTTTCTATAAAAAGTACACATTTATTCAAAGTGATAAGCAATTTTTATCATATATATTTTAAATACTTAATTTAGATTTTACGTTAAAAAACATAAATTTAGGTAAATTCACCAAGTAAATGAAAAATATCAATGTGTTCTGTTATTAATGCTTCTGCGTATTGTAATTCTTCTGGTTTTAAATACACTAAACAAAGTAAATCTAATATTCGTTTAATTCTTTCTTTACCCGTTAGTATATTTTATTTGATTTTTCAAGATAAAGATGTTAAAATACTAAGGTATTTTTTTGAATCATTTTCAATTAGAATCTGAGAAAAGAAGTAGATCCAGATGTGTACAGGGACACTGAAACAAAATTAGAACTTTGTGGAATCAATTCAGAACTTAAATAGGAACAAAATTTTCGAGTATTAGTAAATTACCTTTTAAAATTATTCTTAGAGTCGTAGACCCAAAGTGCAAAGTGAGGTCGAAAGAATAACGTTGTCTAGCGGAAACAGGGAATCCAATATCCCTTTGAATTGTTTTCGGGACAGTGAAAATGACAAGTCCTGAGTCCAGGTGTCGAATGTAAATTAAGTTTATCCCCCCAGCTTAGGACTGACCAAATTATATATATATATATATATATATATATATATATATATATATATATGCCACTTCGGCGGCATGGCGTTCCGATTGGCGTTCCATAAGTAAGTGGCAGAAGCGGCAAAAAATGCGAAAATGGCGTTCCTACTTGAACTCGATTTCAAAAGTCTGTAGTCAAGTTAAACTTGCCATAATAAAATATTCTTATTATTTGAGATAAATGAAGATTAATAGGACAAAAAAAATTATTTTGTAGAGATGTTTAATAGTTTTTTTAAGGTTTTAATGTAGCCAATTTTTAATACTTTTTACGAATGGCGTTCCAATATTCAGCCAAAATAGTTGATAATTTTGAATCCGCCTATTTGAATTTTTTTAAATCCATTTAAGATTCATAATCTCAAATAATAAATAACTTTTGGTTTGGTTGACTTAATTTGTTTACAGAGTTCAGGAATAAAGTTTAAATAGGAACGCCATTTTCGCATTTTTTTGCCGCTTCTGCCACTTACTCATGGAACGCCAATTGGAACGCCATGCCGCTGAAGTGGTTAACGACGAGATGTGTTATTTTTCAACATGAATTTCAATCTCTTACAATCAGTAGAAAAAAACCATAAAAGTTTTTAAAAGTCTATACCCTACTATTTCTCGGGTCGCTATTTCGAATGGTGAGGTCAAAAATTTTAAAAATTTTTATTTAACTCTTCTTTTTTCAAAAATATTGAAAAATGTCAAGTTTTTTTAATGTGATTTTTATGAAAATAAATTTTTTTCTGTCATAACGCTTTTCAAATACAATAAAAACTATTAGAAACGTATTCTTGATAGTTATACATCATAAATGATAATTTCTCAGGGTTGCCACGCTTTTGCTCCATTCAAATTCCCTGACTTTTCCAGGTTTTCCAGGTTAAAAAACAGAATTTTTCCAGGTTTTTAAGACAATATTTTTATTTTATTAAATTAAATAACTCCTTGATTTTCAGTCAAAACTTTTACATTTTTTATTCAATTATTCGTTTCTAAAATGTTCAACTAAAATTCATCTTTACATCAATGTTTTTTAATAATTTTTGAAAAAGTTGTTTTTCAGAATTATCAAATTAATTTGTTTACTATTCAATTTTATGTGAAATTTCGATTATTAGAAAATTCTTCAGTTAGATATTATATGTATTAGAAAATAAAAATAAATATAATTATAATAAAATAAAATAAAAATAAAAAAAAGAAAAAAAAGAAAAATCTTGAATTCCATTAAAGAATTTTATAAAAATTCCTAACAATAATTGAATTTTACAAACCATTTTATTAAAATTTCTGAAAATTGAATTCTACAAAGAATTTTATCAAAACTCCAGAGAATAATTGAATTTTGCAAAAATTGTATTACAATTCCTGAAAGTATTTTGAATTTTAAAAAAATTTAAAAAAATAAATCCTTTGGAAATTTTCATTAGAGTAGTTGATAATAGAAATGATTGAAAACAGGAAAGTTTTTTAAGGTAGATGAAATTTTGTTAAGAATTTTATTAAAATTTTTTAAATAAATTGATTTTTTACAAATACATTTGTAATTTTGCAAAGAATCCTATTAAAAATCTTGAAACTAATTGAATTCCATTCAAGAATTTTATTAAAATTCCTAAAAATAATTGAATTTTTTAAAGTATTTTATTAAAATTCTTGAAACAAATTGAATTTTTTAAAATCTTATTAAAAATCCTAAAAATAATTGAATTTTATTAAAATTCCTAAAAATAATTGAATTTTATAAAGCATTTTATTAAAATTACTGGAGAAAATTGAGTTTTGCAAAAAATCTTATTAAAAATCTTGAAAATAATTAAATTTCATTGAAGAATTTTATTAAAATTCTTGAAACAAATTGAATTTTTTAAAATCTTATTAAAAATCCTAAAAATAATTGAATTTTATTAAAATTCCTAAAAATAATTGAATTTTGTAAAGCATTTTATTAAAATTACTAGAGAAAATTGAGTTTTGCAAAAAATCTTATTAAAAATCTTGAAAATAATTAAATTTCATTGAAGAATTTTATTAAAATACCTAAAAATAATTGAATTTTTTAAAGTATTTTATTAAAATTCTTGAAAATTATTGAATTTTGCAAAGCATTTTATTAAAATTTCTGAAAATTGAATTCTACAAAGAATTTTATCAAAACTCCAGAGAATAATTGAATTTTGCAAAAAATTGTATTACAATTCCTGAAAGTATTTTGAATTTTAAAAAAATAAAAAAAAATAAATCCTTTGGAAATTTTCATTAGAGTAGTTGATAATAGAAATTATTGAATAGAGAAAAGTTTTTTAAGGTGGATGAAATTTTGTCAAGAATTTTATTAAAATTTTTTAAATAAGTTGATTTTTTTACAAATGCATTTGTAATTGCTTCAAAATTTAATATTTTTTAAGTGTTTTTGTCTAAAATTCTTCTGTAAATCTATTATTTTGGATAATCAATTAAATATATGTATTAAAGAATTTAACTAATTTTAGAAGAACTTGAATTATTAAAATTTTTCAAAAATCTACGCCCCTGAAGATTTCTAATGAAATTCAGTTAAAATCGAAATTTTCGAAAATTGTAAATTGAAACCTTTTGAAATCGATCAATTTATAAAAATTATAAACGCAATTTTTCTAAATTCGAATAATTATGTTTGAAATATTTCAATACCCAAATTTAGATTTTTAAGAATAAGATATAGAATAACTTTAGAAAACAACAATTTTCCAGGATTTAGATCAAAATTCCCTGACTTTTCCAGGTTTTTTCAAGATTTATAAAATTCCCTGACATTTCCAGGTTTTCCAGGTTTCCAGGTTGCGTGGCAACCCTGTTTCTAATTTTTTTTTTATTTTGTATTTAAAATGGCGCTTGAAAGACAACAAATTTTCCTTATTTTACGTAAGACGACAAACTTCTTCAAAATTGCTCAAAACTGATTCAAATTTGTTACTCGAGGCTTTTCGAGGTCTCTGATACGAATCTGATATCCGATTTTCAAAATTCAAAATAGCGCATCCAATATGGCGTATGGCTTTTTAAAAAATTGATCTGACTTGCTTGAAACTCGTTACTTGGGAGATTTCGGTATCGCTGGTTACGAATGTGGAGTTATTTTTTCAAAATTCAAAATCGCGGATCTAATATGGCGAATCCAAAATGGCGGAATAATTTTTTTAAATTTCTCACCTGATTATGGCGGACAAAGTCAAAAACAAGTGCGAGTTGCACTTGCACTAAGATCACGGGATCCGTAGACCAAAACTTAGGCAAATAGAAGAATCAGCCAATTAGCTAAACGCCTTGGCGATTAGCTAAGTGGCGGCCAGTAGACAAATATGCTTGGAAAGTATTTGTATTTGTCTACTGGCTTAACAAAATTCGCCATTTAGCTAACTGGCTAGGCAGTTGTCTAATCGCCTAACACGTTTTAGGCGGATAGAAAATATATAATAATATATATAAATATATAATATATATTTATACATGTTTGAACTAAACGAAATAAGATGTCAAAAGAAATACAGACAACAGTTTAAGTTAACTTTTTTACTTGGAATTGTGTTATTTATTACAACAAAGCAAGCTTTGATGACAACGAGAATTGCACAATGTGCCTGATTTATAGCAAATGCATTTTTTTGTTTTACACTGATAATGCGAAGCCCTACAGTTACATTTTTTAAACCCTTGCCCACCATTATTTGATTGCTTTGCTGATGCTTCTCTTAGAGTAATTGAAGTAGATTGTAACACGTCGCTAATTTTCATTGCAGCAGTTGATGACTTTTCAATTTCGGTTCGAGGAAACTAACCCTTAAGTAAACCATCTTTTGTGCCAATTTGATAAACATCATTTTGGACAGCTACATTTATCGCATGTTTTGTTTTTAAAGGACGCAAATGAAGAAATTTAGTAGCGTGGTCTTAATAATTTAAAATCCATTTATATTCTCCATCACTAAAGGACTGAAAATCTATGAAGTCCACTTGACCGCGCATATTAAATCCTTTGGTTGTTATGGGCTATATATCAACACCTTTTTTTGGAAGAGCTTTTTTGCGAGTGCAAGATTCGCAGCAAAGGACAAACAATTCGCAAGCATACTTCGTAATTTTGTACTTATTTTTACGTAGTACAACAATTTATCTCTTCCCCCGTGACTAGTCTGGATATGTGCTTCCAACAGCTTCTCGTAATAATCTTCGATTGGAATCACATAAATAAATGAATCATTTTCAGTCTTTCGTTTCATAATCACGTGGTACTCCGCACCAACCTTTAAAAGATCATATAATTTTGTATAGTGATAGAAAGAACAACTTTTCTTCGACTCCGATCCTTCAAAAAGTTTTAAACTTTCTATCATTCATTTTTATTCGAATAAGTATAAAGCACTTTGTCAAATATTTTTTAAAGTAAATATATAAAATAAGGATGTCAATATACATCTACTTTCAACGGCTGTACAGAAGATACTAATAGTGCTAATTTATTAAATCTAATATACGAGTTATTAAGGGGAGGCACCACCCCCAACTATAACCCCTTTAAATTTAAATTATTAAAGTAGGTTATATTTTTTTTCTTGCACTATTTTTAACCCTAAAATATGTAGGATGGTCAAAAATTTGAAATTTTAATTTTTGAAGAGGTTAGAATTTTTATCTTTTCAATAATTGCATATTTTTGCAAATCCATGCGAGAGGTTGTTTAAAACTATAAAAGAAGGTTAGAAAAAAATTTGCGTTAAAAAATATTGAAAATTGTAAGAGAAGATTAATTTTGAATGTTCAAATTTTACAACTTTTAAAATATTTCCAAGGTCCTGGACCAATAATCTTTTTGAGAATATCAGTGTTAACAAAAATTTATTCGCTAAATGCAAAAACCATGTCGAATAACTTAATTACTATGTGAAAATTTTAACGTGTGTTAAAATTTTAACCTTGAAAATAAAATTAATTTTGACAGATGTTAAAATTTTCACATAGTAATTAAGTTATTCGACATGGTTTTTGCATTTAGCAAATAAATTTTTGTTAACACTGATATTCTCAAAAAGATTATTGGTCCCGGACTTTGGAAATATTTTAAAAGTTGTAAAATTTGAACATTCAAAATTAATCTTCTCTTATAATTTTCAATATTTTTTAACGCAAATTTTTTTCTAACCTTCTTTTATAATTTAAAACAACCTCTCGCATGGATTTGCAAAAATATGCAATTATTGAAAAGATAAAAATTCTAACCTCTTCAAAAATTAAAATTTCAAATTTTTGACCATCCTATATATTTTAAGGTTAAAAACGGTGCAAGAAAAAAAAAATAACCTACTTTAATAATTTAAATTTAAAGGGGTTATAGTTGGGGGTGGTGCCTCCCCTTAAATATAGCAAAAGTAAACAATACATCTACGAAAACAAAGAATAAATAATTTTGAAAAGAGAAAAATAAACAAAACTATAAAATGAAAAACCAGAATTCAAAAATTATGAATTTATAAAATAAATTTTATTTTATTTTAGTATAAATTATTATTTTCTT
Organism: Leptopilina drosophilae; assembly: GCA_032873175.1. Taxonomy (NCBI): domain Eukaryota; kingdom Metazoa; phylum Arthropoda; class Insecta; order Hymenoptera; family Figitidae; genus Leptopilina; species Leptopilina drosophilae. The sequence continues at coordinate 15,080,375 of CM065480.1, read as the reverse complement.
TTTTCAATTGCGAAAAATTTTAAAAACTTATGTCAATATAATTTTGCTGAAAGTGACATTTCGTTTAGTTCAGACATGTATAAATGCATATTACATTAAAATATAAAATAATAAATGAGAAAGTGAAATAATTCTTTAATCTTAAATGCATTGGATGATATATATTTTCTATTCCCCTAAAACGTGTTAGGCGATTAGACAACTGCCTAGCCAGTTAGATAAAATAAATGGCGAATTTTGTTAGGCCAGTAAACAAAATACAAATCATTTCTAAGCAAATTTGTCTACTGGCCGCCTCTTAGCTAATCGCCTAGGCGTTTAGCTAATTGGCAAAAAAATTCGAGATATCGAAAATTCGAGTTATTAAATATTTATTAAAATAAATTATTTTCAGAGAAAAATGTCGTAAAAAAGTTTTATAATATGGATTATAATAGTGAAACGTTTTTGTCAATTTAAGAAATCAGTCATTTTTGTTTGTTTCTCTCGTCTAACATATGTAATCAAAAATCATAAATTTTGCTAAGACTATAAAAAATCTCCTCTGGTACATTTTCATGTTCTTAAATGAACTTCTGTGCAACGTTTAACCCCTCTACAGCTTCTTTAAATGTCGTTGGTTCTATGCATTCTATATCATCTTCATCATCTTCTCCTTCTCTTTCGTCTTCTTTTTTGATCTTCTACGTTGGAAAATGTAGTGAGAAAATGTAATTAAGGAATTTGATTATCGAAAATGTAAATAAAGAGTCTCTTTCTTAAAACAAGACACCACTATTCCTTTGAAAAGCGCATACTTTTCGAAATTTCATCATTAGTTTTATATTAACCAAAATATTAAAGCATACCTTGCTAGGAGTGTATATATTTTTTTAAATTTTATACTTCAAAGTTTGAGTTACCAAGTAAAAAATACTGAATAGGAAGAAAAATTTACTTCGAAATATCAAATAATTCGAGTTATCCAAATTTTTTAACATGGAAAGAATAGGACTTTTGGGCAGGAACAGAAAATACCTTCGAGTTATCAAAAATTCGAGTTATCGAGGTTCAAGTTATCAAGGTTTAACTATATGTGACGCGATCTAAAGAAAGGGACCTTAGAAGCAAATCACTTTAAGGTTATGTTGATCTTACCTATTTGTTGATTAAAAGTTTCGTTTAAAATGAAATGAATTAAATGAAAACTTTATCATTAATAAGTTATATTGTCAGTTGATTCTCTTTTTGCATTTTCATTTCAAAATTGCAAACATAACCTACAATTTTTTGCTTCTAAGGTCCCTTTCTTCAGATCGCGTCACACACACACATATATATATATATATATATACTAGGGGGGCTACGCCCCCCTGCGCGCTTCGCGCGCCAACCCCCTGATTTTATACGAAATTATATATCTTATGATATTAGCCAGTTTCAAATTTTTTAATCTTTGTCATCATCTTTGTCATCAAGTAAAAAAATTTTCTTTTGCATAGGCTTCGACGTCCTATTCGCGCTTCTATTTGAGGGGGCAAGATCTGACCTGTTGTTACCTGAAAGTAAAAAAATTTTCTTTTGCATAGGCTTTGACGTCCTTTTTCGCGCTTCTATTTGAGGGGGCAATTTCTGACCTCTTGGTAAAACACAGATCAAATTTTGACGTAATGTGAAGGCCCACATTAAGGCCCCTTTTAAAACCCGTAGCTCAAAAAATAGGTAAAATTAAACAATTATTTATATTCGTTATTTATCCTCTTTTTGACTTAGGTAAAAAAATAAGTCAATTTTGACATATGTTTTCATTTATGTTCTTGACCTATAGATCAAAAAATAGGTCAAATTAGACATAGGTTTTGAGGTAATGTGAGGCCGTTATTTATCCTCTTTTTGACCTATAGGTAAAAAAATCGGTCAAATTAGACATAGATTTTGACGTAATGTAAGGCCATTATTTATTCTCCTTTTTGACCTATAGGTTAAAAAATAGGTCAATTTGGACATAAGTTTTGAGGTAATGTGAGGCCGTTATTTATTCTCCTTTTTGACCAATAGGTCAAAAATAGGTCAATTTTGACATAAGTTTTGAGGTAATGTGAGGCCGTTATTTGTCCTCTTTTAAACCTATAGGTCAAAAATAGGTCAAATTAGACATAGATTTTTACATAATGTAAGGCCATTATTTATTCTCCTTTTCGACCTTATAGGTCAAAAATAGGTCAATTTTGACATTATTTTTGAGGTAATGTGAGGCCGTTATTTGTCCTCTCTTTGAACTATTGGTAAAAAATAGGTCAAATTAGACATAGATTTTGACCTAATGTAAGGTCATTATTTATTCTCCTTTTTGACCTATAGGTCAAAAAATAGGTTAAATTAGACATAGATTTTGACGTAATGTGAGGCCGTTATTTTTTCTCTTTTAAACCTATAGGTTAAAAAATAGGTCAATTTTGACATAAGTTTTGACGGACCCTTTGGGATAGGGCGTCCTTAGAACTTTCTGAAACAGCGGCGGCGGCGATATGATTTTATATTAATAGGGATAGATATATGGGCATATCTCTAGAACTTTTAAACTTTATGTTTAAATTATAAGAGAATCTTCCATTAGTTCTGAGACTCTCTGACAGATGTCTCGAATTTTATATCTTTTATTTATTTTATTTTTTTGTATTTATTTATTTCTCCTGAACAGATCATTCACAATGTTCTCTTGACTGATAATGTTGATAGTTGACGACTATTACGACGTTAACAATTTTTATTATTATTCATTCATCACGGATAATAATTCAAAACTCCAGTTCTTTGAGGAAATTAATAATTATATTATATAATGTAACATATAATAATTACAATTTTATGTTCGTTTATACTAAATAATTATTAAATATTAAATAATTAATTTATCAAATAAATAATAATTATATATTTCAATATATTATATTATATTACGGTGCAATGATATGGTAACCTTACAATGTAATATTAGGAAAGGTGGGACATTTGAACCTTACGGTAACCTTATCGTAACCTTACACTGTAATGTTATTAACCTTACACGGTAACCTTACCGTAAGGTTACTGTAACGTAACGTGCTATCTGAGATAGGGAACGACAATAGTGAGTAAAAGTGTCGAAATCGACAGTTTCTCGTGTGTGACATTGAAAGTTTTTTTTAGTTTATATGGTATAACTTTTTTAACGAGTCATTATATATTTTGTGACTTATAGTAGATGTAGTGGGGAGTGTAAGGAAGCAAAAAATCATTGAGACAATGATGTGCGGATGTGCCTCAATTAAGATAAAAATGGTGTACCTTCAAACTTGCGAGACAACTTTTCTTAAATTTTGACAATTTCGCAATTAAATTGATGTAACTTTTTTAACGAAGATTTTTAAGTAACCATAGAACGGCGTTACATTGTCTACATATTAAGAAGTAATTTAAAGCCTTACAGGAATATGTGCCACTTTTACATTAGGAATGCAGTGACTTCAAAAGTTAAATTTAAAAACGAAACTCTTAATAAAAACCTACATTTTTGAAGGGCACATGTTGAATTTGACTTCTAATCACTTTTAACTTATTGTAATCTCTTCTCGTGTATTATAAAAGTATACAAAAAAATCGTTAACCTCTACACTATTCGTAAAAAGAATTTATCTAAAAAATAATATGAGCTTCTACGGTCATAATCATTGCTTCATGGAAAAAGAAAGCATTAAACTCGTAAGTTTGCCAAAAATTTATTATTTTTAGATTTCTGGGGTCCTCTGATTACAAATCTGAGGTAAGTTAAAACAAATTTTTAATGGCGAATTCAAAATGGCGGACGAAATTTTAGAAAAATTATCAGATTTTAATATCTTTTGACATTTAAGAGTTTCCTGTTTTGCTGATTACGAATTTGAAATAATTTTTAAATATTTAAAATAGAGAATCCAATATGGTGGATACATTTCTGAAAAATCAAATCTTTTTGCAGGATTTTTTTTAACTTCTGGTTGTTATATAGGTTGAATCCATTTCAAATCAGGCAAGCCGAATAACTTCAAGTCGTAAAATTATCTGTCGATGAAATATGTTATTTTATATGAAAAATAAAGAGACACGTATTTTTTTATTTTTCATAAAAATGTTTTTTAACGAAGTTAGCCACATTTGAAAATATTATGTATATTATTTTAATAATATTAATTATGGATAAAGAAAGAGAAGTAAAACTTTCAATTAAATGTTATTCATTTTTTGTTCATACTGTTCGTACTTTTAATATAAAATAAAACTAGAAATTTTTTTAGAATATTAAAATAATTATATCTCGTGGTTATTTATTTATTTACTTCTATTGCTTTTTAATTATAATTAATCACAAAATATTTTAAAAACCGTATTTAAAATATCAATAATTTTTATGACATTTTGAAACCACTTTTGAAATTTTTAAAAAACTAAATTCAGATTCATAATAATTAGCGACCCCAAAAACCCCTTCATACCCACTTTTGTGCAAATTAAATTTGGAATTTTCGACATCCGAGTACAGAATCATAATCAACGACCCCAAAAACCCCTAAATATCCAACGCTGTCGAATTCCATTAATTTTTTTTTAATTTCGTCCGCTAAATAGGATCCGCCATTTTGAATTTTGAAAAATTAACATCATATTCATAATCAGCTACCCTAAAAACCCCAAAAGAAACGGATTGATGTGAAAATCCAACTTTATGAAAAATCAATGCACTTAGAAACATTTTCTTGGGGTTAAATTTATACACAGGGGGGTTAACAATGTGTAGAAATGAGTATCGCAAGGTTTTTTCTACTATTTGATCAATGCACAAAACAATAAAATTCATTTCAAGATTGTGCCTTGAATAGAAAAATTAAGTTTTCCAATACCTGAAAGTTTAAAAGTTCTAGACATATGCCCATATATATGAGGCATTTTCCGTCAGCGGAAGACCCCATCCTTCCAAAAATGGTTTTAATCAAAAAAGTTCTAATATGGCTTAAAATGTAGGTGAGCCAAAATAAGTGAAACTGGCCACTTGAAAAATTTTTGTCTCCAATTTTCAAGTTATCTATGATTTTTGGTAGATATATGAGTACACTTTTTCTCCCTAAATTTTTTTTCAAAAAAAAATTATTTTTGAAGTAATCAGGTGTTGAAGTTTTGGGTCATTTTATTTTCATTTTATTATTACTTTGAAACAAATAAAGATAATTAAGTGAATTTTTTTTAAATTAAAGCTTAAAGTCTATACTTTAAGGATTAAATAAAGCGATTGCTAAAAAATGAAAATTTATAATTGTTATTAACAATTCTTTTAAATGATTGCAAATTGAAGAATGTTCTCAATGTTTTTCAAAGATTAAATTACGATGTATTGATGCGTAAAACTCCAAGCATTAAAATAAAAAAAAGAAAAATCAGTAACCTCCAATATTATAGATATTGTGTAAATTTTTCTGAAAAAATGCAGGCAAAATTAGACTCGAGTTACTGGAAAAAGATGAAATTGCAAACGAATAAATAAGATCGTCTTTTGTTTTGTTAGAAACTTCACGCTTTCAAGCGGATTTTTATGATTAAAAGTCGATTTTCGCCTGTATTTTGTCAGAAAAATCGACACAATATCTATAATATTCGAGGTTACTGATTTTTCCTTTTTAATTTTAATGCTTGGAGTTTTACGCATCAAGACATCGTAATTTAATCTTTGAAAAACATTGAGAACATTCTTCAATTTGCAATTGTTTAAAAGAATTGTTAATAACAATTATAAATTTTCATTTTTCAGCAATCGCCTTATTTAATCCTTAAAGTATAGACTTTAAGCTTTAATTTAAGAAAAAAATTCACTTAATTATCTTTATTTGTTTCAAAGAAATAATAAAATAAAAATAAAATGATCCAAAACTTCAACACCAGATTACTTCAAAAATAAATTTTTTTTGAAAAAAAATTTAGAGGGAAAAAGTGTACTTATATATCTGTGACGATGTGAATTTTCACGTGTGCTATGAGTACTGAAAATCCGACATCGTCGCGCCATCTGTCAGAAAAGCCGAGCCGACAGGCCCCAGATTTTCATGGTAATTAAGGAAAAGCTAGTACCGCCAGCTGACCCACTATTCGAGGGAAAGTAGGTCGCGCGGCTAGCCTAACGAGGGAAAGCGGTAGATGGCGGGGCCATCGCCTAGGTAGTATATACGTGCAGCACCTCCGCATACGCGTATAACCACACGGCTCGCCTACGAGCGTCGGGGCCGAGATACGCTCGTACCAACCGCGGCGGAAGGTTGTTTACGTTAAACAACCAACCGCCTACCCACCCATGGTAACCAACACGGATTACCTATGGGCCCCTGGGTGGGGGGCGGGACCTTTCTTATCCCTGGTTACTCTGCGGGTAACCACCCGAGTTGAGGACCTGCAACTCACTCAGGCAGGCGTTGAACACACCTCTAGCTCAGCATGCGAGCTTTCAACCACTGACAAGAGGGGAATGGAAAAACGCTTTCAAAGCATTAAATTCCTTTACCACCTCTGATAAAGATAGGCAATGCCTGAAATGCAAGAAGACCGGTGCCCAATGAAAGGGGAAAGCAGTTAGTTGCAGTCGTATTGACCCCGCCAATGCCCCATTGCTGGAGATTGACGAGGGCAAGCCTCGTGCACTACCAGCGGGGACCACGCGGAGGTTCTGCTTCCAGACCGAAGTCTCACCAGGCCCGTACGAGACGGGCGTAATGCGTTCGATAGTCACTTAGTCGTCTCTTACGACACGCAGTTGTGACCGCGTTTTGCCTATTCTCTTGCCGGGTCAAACACGGCCCCATTGTCGGCGTGTCCCATTCGAATCGACGACACCAACAATGGGCGAAAGTTGTCGGTCTATATTAGACTTGCCGGGCCGACACGGCGCCGCCCATCATCATCGTAAGCCACTACTCTGCGAGAAAGCCTGGGACGAACCGAGAACTAACCGCAAGCAGTGGCAACACTCCGAGTCTCATTTAGTCGCCTTTTACGACATGCAGCCGATCGCAGGGGGCCTATTCTGTGCCCGGGACCCCCACGGGAGAGATGGCGGGACCAGTACCACTTTTGAAGAACGAGACGAGGAAGAAGATGAGCCACGAGGAAAATTCAAGAGACGCTACAGGTGGCCCATATATTAGCCGCCATAACGAAAATTTATATTGTCGCGCCGGTACGCATTCTGTCGCCGCAAGTAGAGATTTTCGCGAAAATTAGTGTTTCGAGAAGTTGGTTTTTGTGGAATAGTGGAGCTTGAAGCTCGGGAGTTTGTTCTTTGAGTGTTCAAGACAATAAATAGAGGATTTGCCGTGTGAAAGTGGTTTTTTTTATTTTGTTTTCCCACCCCCTTGACGAGTTCCTGGTGAGTTGCCGCCGCCTTACTGCCACGAGGAGTCGAGGAAGAGGAACGCCAAGTGTGCGATAGCCGAATCATCGTGGGTAAGTCGTTTGACAGTCGTGTGCCAGTTGTGTCTCGTCGTTGGCATTTTCTGCTTGTCAACCGTTCGAGCGGAATTCCCTTTGAGAGAGAGAGAGAGAGAATCTCGGAGGTGTTGAGTTGTTTGTTTTATTGTTGTCGAGCCGAGTAGTTTATTAATTAACTATAAAATTAATTGGCGCCTGACGGCGAAATTTATTTAATTAAATTTCTAAAATATTAATTGTTGAAGCGTCGGATTTTGCCTGACGTAAGCAGAACTGTTTTGACTTAAATATAAAATTAGTTAAAATCATACGTCACATATCTACCAAAAATCATAGATAACTTGAAAATTAGAGACAAAAATTTTTCAAGTGGCCGGTTTCATTAATTTTGGCTCAGGTTATTATGTCTATTTTCAATTACAATATGGCACCTTTTTAAATTCAAAATGGCGTCTTCAATGTGGCGGTTAAATTAAAAAGAAAAACAATAAAAGCAAACGAAAATGCTTCAAACTTATTACTCGGGGGTTTTTGTAGTCGCAGAATACGAATCTGAGGTCAGATTTTTAAAATTAAAAATGGCGAATTCAATGTGGCTGACGAAAAAATTTTAAATTCATTAAATTTATCAAAATTTTGTTATTCGGGAGTTTCTGGGGTCGCTGAAGACGAATCTGACATTAGAATTAAAAAATTTTAAATTGTGGATCTAATATGGCTAACGATTTATTAAAAAATTCTCGAATTTGACTGGTATACGCTACTCGAGGATTATTAGGGTAGCTAAAATCGAATCTGCAATTAAAGATTATTAAGGTAGAAAATATCGGATCAAACATGGCTGAGAATAATTTTTTGTCTGGAATATGATGCTCAAGGGTTTTTGTGATCACTCAATCAGATTTTTAAATTAAAAAATAGTGAGTTTAATGTAGCAAAAAAATAAAATATCCAAAAAAGTTCGAAAAAAAATTTTGTCACAAATTTGTTTTGTCCAAACATAAATTATACTTTGTACACAGTTGCAATTATGTGAAATCAGAACTTTTCCATATCTTATATTTAGCTATATTAAAAATAAAAATAATTCATAACAAAAAATTAAAAAAACGAAAAAACAAATAAATAGAGAAACAACGGATCTTAGGTACTTTTCGCAAACAAATGAATGTTTAGTCAAATGAATATGTGACGCGATCTGGAAAAAGGGACCTTAGAAGCAAAAAATTATATGTTATGTTTGCAATTTTCGAAATAAAAATACAAAAAAATGATTAACTGTTAATGTTAATCATTAATGTTTAAGTTTTCATTATAACTGAAATATTCAATAAACACTGATTTTGATTTGCAAAAAGTAAAAAGAAATTTATAATCAACAAAAAAGTAGCACTAACATAACCTTAAAGTGATTTGCTTCTAAGGTCTCTTTCTTCAGATCGCGTCACATATCGGTTATTTCTTTAAATATTCATTTGTCATTGCTGTCATGTTATTTCTTTAAGACTTTGACATTCTAAAAGTGATATAATTTTGCAGTTATTTTCGCGAATCAGATAATACTCTCTAGGAAATAAAATTTTTATTTGTTGTTTTCATTTTCATCGTGTGTTGCAGTTTTTTCAAGCTTTTGCTATAATTGATTGGCATTTATTATTTTTCTTTACTTATAAGAAAAAGAATCTCAATTTTGTCGCTATTGATTAGCCGTTTCAAATTTCCAGTATAGAAATAAAGATGTCATTCATCTTTAACAATCCCATGAACCACAGAGTACCATGATCCATGCGAAACCGAACATTTTCTAATAAATCTCCAGCCACATTGGATCAGCCATTTTAAATTTTACAAATCTGATGTCAGATTCGATTTTAGCTAAGGGAGACCGGGGCTAAACCGGACGGTTTTATTATGTTATTATTATTATTATGTTTTATTTACAAATAACAAATACTTATGTTCACCAATCAGGTTCCCTATAATTTTCCTGTAATATGCACTTAAAACTGAAGATTACTACCTAATTTCAGTTGACTAGGTTGAGATTTGTAGAAGTTAAGGGGGGACAATGTCATTTTTTGCAATTTTTTCAAAAAAAATAATTTCTTTCCTTTCTCCAATATATAGGCCAATCGTGTTCGCTATATTATTCCTGTAATCTGCACTTTAATTTGAAGACCTCCTTCTGAATTTTAGCTTACTAGATTGAGATTTGTAGAAGTTAAGGGAGGGGACAATGTCATTTTTGCAATTTTTTCGAAAAAATTAAATATCTTTCCATTCCCTTTCGCAAATATTTAGACTAATCGGGTTCAATATATTATTCATGTAATCTGCACTCTAAACTGAAGACCTCTTTCGAATTTCAGCTTACTAGGTAGAGATTTGTAGAAGTTATAGGAGGAAAAAACTCACTTTTTAAAATGTTTTCGAAAAAATTTAATTTCTTTCCTTTCCTTTCGCAAATATGTAAGCCAATCGTGTTGGCTATATTTTTCCTGTAATCTGTACTTAAATCTGAAGATCCCTACCCACGTGAAAATGTTCTCGGGAATCGGTCCCGGGAAATTCCCGAGAGTCACTACCGGGAAATTCCCGGTACTTACTCCCGAGAAATTCCCGGTAAAATCTTTTGACATTTGTCTCCATATTACTCAGAGAATTTAACCTCAAGAATAAAAATATACCACTATAAAATCTTCAGGATCGTATTCGTGATTGAGATGACTTTTTATAAAATAGTCACGTTAAGCATGCAAATTGAAAGTCTACTATCAACATATTAAACAGATTTCGACACCTAAGTGAGAAAAATTAATGGGCATCATAACAAAAGGGTTTAAGTACCAATTTTTTAAATTAGGATTTTCCCATTTAAGAAATAAGTAACTATTTACACATTTCCATTAAAAATTTTCTATTTTATTGAGTTTTTAAGCAGTTTTCAATGAAAATTAGAATTATAAAATAACCTTAATTTTTAATAAAATTTTAATAGCAAAAATTGTTATAACTTTGAATTATTCTTATTATTTACATGAATAAAAAATTCAATACGAGAATTTGTGTATTGCTTAATCTAGAAGAAAAATTTTATTGATAAAAATTAACGATTTAACGAATTTAATTTTAATTTAATGATATATTTTTTTTTTAAATATACCCTTTTTCAAATTATAGAATTAAAAAAGGAAATGGATAAAAGGAAATTTTTAAAGAGTTTTATCTCAACAAAAAATTATTTATTAAGTGATTGTTTTGAAATCAAGCAATACACAAATTCTCGAATTGAATTGTTATTCATGTAAATAATAAGAATAATTCAAAGTTAAAACAATTTTAGCTATTAAAATTTTATTAAAAATTAAGGTTATTTTATAATTCTAATTTTCATTAAAAACTGTTTAAAAACTCAACAAAATAGAAAATTTTTAATGGAAATGTTACTTATTTCTTAAATGGGAAAATCATAATTTAAAAAATTGGTGCTTAAACCCTTTTGTTATGATGCCCATTAATTTTTCTCACTTAGGTGTCGAAATCCGTTTAATATGTTGATAGTAGACTTTCAATTTGTATGCTTAACGTGACTATTTTATAAAAAGTCTTCTCAATCACGAATACGATCCTGAAGATTTTATAGTGGTATATTTTTATTCTTGAGGTTAAATTCTCTGAGAAATATGGAGACAAATGTCAAAAGATTTTACCGGGAATTTCTCGGGAGTAAGTACCGGGAATTTCCCGGTAGTGACTCTCGGGAATTTCCCGGGACCGATTCCCGAGAACATTTTCACGTGGGTATTCGAAAATACTTAGGCCAATCGTGTTCGCTATTTCTTTCCTATAATCTGCACTTAAAACTGAAGATCCCTACCGAATTTCAGCTCACCAGATTGAGATTTGTAGAAATTAAGGGAGGATTGTCCATTTCGCATGGCTGGGACGAACACACGAGTGATTTCATAAGGGTTCCGTTAGTACACCTATGCTGTACGGAACCCTAAAAATTTTTGGATTTATATACTTTATACTTAGGGTATCTTAGAGTCGTTGATTACGAAACAGATCGATTTCTGGATTTCTATGTAAATTAGTATTTATTTGTATTAATGGTCTGTCTTTACCAATTCTTATAGTTTTTTGTTCCAAGCCTTTTGAATTTTAAAAATCGAACATTGGATTCGCAATAGGAGGACTTGAAAACCCTTGAGTCATAAAATTCAATCGAATCCGACTAATTTTTTAATTCCGTCCGTCGTACTTGTTCCGTCACTTTGAATTTTGAAAAACTAACATCGATTTTTTTGTATCCTAGATCACTATTAACTTTTTCTGTAACCTATTGTGAAATATAGATTAGTTGATACTAGTAGAGTCAGAGCAAATAGAGTTAATATTTACGTCATTTTTCATTTTTGGAATGTGTAGTGATGCATTTCGAGCAAATGATGTCATTTGTTTTTTCGTCTCCTTTCATAAAAGAAGTAAGATGAAACTATAAAATTCAATTGTTTTAATTGTTATTGTAACAATTTTCTCGACTTTGACGAGAAGTTGTCGATCGAGACTCGCTCGACATGCAACACTAGGAATGTGACTTCATATTCGTAATAAGCGACCCTAAAAATACCACACTAACAAATTTTAAGCATACCTTAGTAAATTTAAAAAAAATAGTCTTTCATTTCATATTGGCCATTTTGAAGTCTTTGAATCTAACGTCAGATTTATATACAGTTATACAGTGGCTTCAAATGAAAAGAAATAATAATTTCACCCACTTTTATTATCTTTGGGTCAGTTTTATTCTATCGAATAATTTAGGAGCGTGCGCTTGGTCCCTGTCTTAGACAGGTGAGTAACCTTATAGAATAAAATGTTTAAATTCTAGTCGTTGTATTGGATAGGCAATTTTTAATTTTGTGAATGTTAGCGTAAACTAGACAGTAGTCGATCACTTGTCAATTTTGAATAGATATGAAACCATATAAGACAAAAATGTTTTGTCTGTTGCTAATCTTTGCTAAAGTCATTATAAACAAATCTAAGTTTTTGCAATTCAAAAAAGAATGTACAGTTTTTTAAAGCTTTTTTAAGTGTTCTATTACTGTCGCATTTTTACTTGTTTATTTTTTAATTTTTTTACCAAATAAAAATTTATTTTATAAACATGACTGATTTAATAGTTTTCTATGATCGTATAGTCCAGTCGCCCTGTGTTTTTTCGTGCCAAAATTGATACCTGAAGTCTGATTGTGGATTCATATAGTGTGGGGTGCTAGTATGAAGATGTATATGTTTCCCAATCGAGATTTTTTAAGCTGTGCGTTATAAACAAGTTTGAAGGTGCAGAAAAACAGTTTTTTGATGACCGTTCTTTCCCATCAAATTATAGGGGGAAAAGTTGTTAATAAAAGTTATAGAGCTCGGAAATACCTTTAAAATGATGGGTCATATGTTAAAATTGAACTTCAATTTTTTATTTTTAACTGCTCGAATAATAAAAGCAGTACAAATTTATTATTTTTACATTAAAAGAATTAAGGTTTTCGAAAAAATGCTATTCGCAGAACATTATTATACTAATAATTTGACATATATTTCAAAAATATCTCAATTTTGAATAAGAGAAAAGTTCTGCGAATAGCATTTTTACGAAAACTTTAATTCTTTTAATGTAAAAATAATAAATTTGTACTGCTTTTATTATTCAAGCAGTTAAAAATAAAAAATTTAAATAAAGATAAATTTAAAAAACCGCTGCCAAGTTGTACGTTTTCGTCAATCTCGTTATGTTCATTTCATGAACACTTTGCTTCCTCATAGAGATAATAATAAAAATATATATTAGTTACATAAATAATGCAAAATGTTTTATATTTTTGTTGATTGGTATTCAGCCAATTTCATTGAAAGTTAATTATTTTTTTTAATTGTAATTTTATAATTGATTATATTATTGTTTATATTTCTTTTGTTAAGTAATATGGATTAAAAACAAATAATTTTTCAATGACTTTGTTTCCAAGACGTACCACGTGGAGGTAACCAATCGTACATCTCAAAACTATAACAAAATTTAGATTAAATGTTCCAAAAAAGGTAATTTAAATTATATAAAAAGTAAATATGTAACAAATAGAATATCTATAAAATTTTAGTTTTTATAATATTTTCTAAATTTTGGTTTTCTTTTTTTCACCTGGAAGCTGATTTTGTTTTTTACTTTGGGTGTAACACTTTTGTAAACTCGAAATTTATTTGATTCGTCAGTTTCCCATTCTATCGTATGTCTCTTTGGTCGTATTTCATGGGGCGGTATTAATCCTACACAAATAAACACTACACAAGAAAATTCTACACCGCTAACTGTACATTTGAAAACCCTCAACAGAATTTTAAAAAAAATATACTACACAAGTAAATACTACATTCTAATACCCTACACAGTAAACTGAAAATTGAGAAACTCTCACCGTAAACTGCACAAGAGTAAACTCTACACATTTATGTAAAAATGAAAATGCCATTTTCAAATAATTCTACACAAATAAATTCTACATTATTAAACTCTACACAACTATAAAAATTAATTAATGGATTCTTATTATAAATCTACACAATTAAATTCTACACATGAAAATTGGGCGGTATTAATCCTACATAAATAAACTCTACACAAGAAAATTCTACACCGCTAACTGTACATTTGAAAACTGTCAACAGAATTTGAAAAAAAAATACTACACAAGTAAATACTACATCCTAAAACCCTACACAATAAACTGAAAATTGAAAAACTCTCACCGTAAACTGCACAAGAGTAAACTTTACACATTCATGTAAAACTGAGAATGACATTTTCAAATAATTCCACACATATAAATCCTACATTAGTAAACTCTACACAGCTATAAAAATTAATTAATAGATTCTTATTATAATACTACACAATTAAATTCTACACATAAGAATTGTCATTAACCATTTTGGTTTATTTTTATATTTCTACAGAATTAAACTAAACATTTGTAAATTCTACACATAAAATAAAAATAAATAAACCCTACACAAGTCAATTCAACACACTATATGAAAATTAAACTCCATACGAGGAAACTGTACACATGTGTCATTTGTTGTTATGAAAACGTTTCTCTGTTGTTTCCTTAGTAACGACATTTAATTGTTCAAAAAATTAGTTGTTAACGAATTTAATTGTTTGTTTGAATTTTAATTGTTTCAGTTTTTTAAACTATTTTTAAGACTGATTGTAAAAATTAAAAACTATTTTTTGTAATACATTTACAGTCAGGTCTCGCTAAGTGTCGTCACTGGGAATTTTTTGGTAACGTCGGTCTCAGTAAGTGTAATTGGCCTAAATCACGCCCTTCAGTAAAAGTAATCATTTCATTGGTTTATGTTGCACACCGGTTTTGTGAAATCGACTTTTGCATGGGAGAGAGTAAAAATAGTGGGAATAGTGACACTTGTCGGGTCTCGAACGAAAACACTTTGTGAGTCATGACACTTACTGAAAACGATACTTTGCGAGACCTGACTGTAAATGAATTACAAAAAATAGTTTTTAATTTTTACAATCAGTCTTAAAAATAGTTTAAAAAAACTGAAACAATTGAAATTCAAACAAACAATTAAATTCGTAACAACTAATTTTTTGAACAATTAAATGTCGTTACTAAGAAAACAACAGAGAAACGTTTTCATAACAACAAATGACACATGTGTACAGTTTCCTCGTATGGAGTTTAATTTTCATATAGTGTGTTGAATTGACTTGTGTAGGGTTTATTTATTTTTATTTTATGTGTAGAATTTACAAATGTTGAGTTTAATTCTGTAGAAATATAAAAATAAACCAAAATGGTTAATGACAATTCTTATGTGTAGAATTTAATTGTGTAGTATTATAATAAGAATCCATTAATTAATTTTTATAGCTGTGTAGAGTTTACTAATGTAGGATTTATATGTGTGGAATTATTTGAAAATGTCATTCTCAGTTTTACATGAATGTGTAAAGTTTACTCTTGTGCAGTTTACGGTGAGAGTTTTTCAATTTTCAGTTTATTGTGTAGGGTTTTAGGATGTAGTATTTACTTGTGTAGTATATTTTTTTTCAAATTCTGTTGAGAGTTTTCAAATGTACAGTTAGCGGTGTAGAATTTTCTTGTGTAGAGTTTATTTATGTAGGATTAATACCGCCCAATTGTCATGTGTAGAATTTAATTGTGTAGTTTTATAATAAGAATCCATTAATTAATTTTTAAAGTTGTGTAGAGTTTAATAATGTAGAATTTATTTGTGTAGAATTATTTGAAAATGGCATTTTCATTTTTACATAAATGTGTAGAGTTTACTCTTGTGCAGTTTACGGTGAGAGTTTCTCAATTTTCAGTTTACTGTGTAGGGTATTAGAATGTAGTATTTATTTGTGTAGTATATTTTTTTAAAATTCTGTTGAGAGTTTTCAAATGTACAGTTAGCGGTGTAGAATTTTCTTGTGTAGAGTTTATTTGTGTAGGATTAATACCGCCCCGTATTTCATCATAACTTAACCCCATTTCGTATGCTTCAATAAATTCCTCTTCTGTAATTTCCTCTAAAAATTAAAATGTATTCAAAAACTTTCTATTGTCATTATTACTTATTTTCCTTTAACATTAAAGTTTTATGTATCTACCGTAAAAAGTAAGTGAACCCATAATTTATTCTGAAAAATTAAATAATGAGTCAATAATGTTAAGTATAATTAAAATAAAAAAATATTGAAAAAAATATAAAGTAAATTTTAGTTATTTTAATGATTCTTTAAAAGATTTTATGATACGACTCAAAATAGGATCACATGTAATGTATTTCCATCAATGTTTCCAAGCAGCTTCACCGGTAGGTCCAGAAGGCTCTAAAGGAAATAAATTACTTATTCAAAAATGTAAAAGATTCATTTTTTCTAAGATAAATTATTAAAAAGATGTTCATTAATTAATTTTAAAAAAATTAAAATATAATATTATCATTCGTAAATAAATTTGTTCATTATCTAATTACACACCCAGTGATAAGGGGTAAATTAAAGTCAATTCAAATTCAAGTCAATTAAAGTTCAATTGTCTGTAACCACCTGATCAGAATTTGAATCCCTTTTAATGCCCTTTAAAGAATTCAATTTTAATTAAAAGGCATTAACTCTACAACAAATGATTCCCTTAAACAGCATTAAAGGGGATTCAAATTCTGGTCACGTGGTTACAGAGACTTGAATTAGATATAAATTATCAATCTAACAATAGAAAAGGAATTCATTAAGATTGCGAACAAAAATGGAATTGGTTTGGAATTTAATTGCATAAAAGTGCCAATCCACTTTAATTAACTCCTTATCGCTTTACGATTCTACGTTTCTAAGGAAAATCACTTAAATTTTGTTCTAAAATTATATTAAAAAAATGATTTCTCATTTCTTTGGCATTATGAGAGTAAATTATAGAAGAAGGATTTTTATTTAATACATTGTAAATAGAATGTTGAGATAGTATTATAATTGGAATTTAAATTTACAATTTCTAAAAATTTATCAAAGGATACATCCTCTAACCAAGAATTTACAGGTAATACATTCAATTTAATTTGATTCAATAAAGCATTATTCATTACCAAATGATTTAGAATTTTTCGTTTAGGACGTACCCAATTTTTATTTGGTTGACTTGCATCGTTAATTGAAATGAAATCATTTTCATTTATTTCAATTGCATCATCAATTGAGATGAAATCATTTTCATGATAACCAGAATTTGATATTTTGTTTTTTTTTAAATTATTTATAATTTCGAATTTTAGATTTTGTTTAACAAAACATAATAAACCTCTTGGCAAATTACTGCTTTCATGATCGGATCTAAAAGCTATTACAAATCCTGGAATATTGATACAATCATTTTTATTTAATCTTGTTTCCGAAAAAATTAAAACATCAGCCTGGATAAACCACGTATCACATAAAATATATTTTAAATTTTTCTTTAGTGATAAAACATTATTGTAAATAATTTTTATTTTTTCTCCAGGAATTTTATTAACAAATGATAGTTGTAAATTTTTTTCTTTCTTTAATCTTTCCAATTCATTGTTTAGAGATTCGTTTATTTTGAATCTATCTATACAATTTAAGTCGCCAAGAATATACAGACCTGACAAGGATCGTACTCTACTAAAAGCTACATAAAGCAATTGTCTTGACAATTTGTAACTTTTTCTAAAGTCTACACAAACCTTATCATATGTCTGCCCTTGACTTTTATGAATTGTAATTGCTTCTGAAGGTACAATAGGAAATTGTTCACGAAGAATTTGATAACCCACAGTAAATTTTATAACAGTTTTATTTTTTGTAAGAGGTACCCAATTCATATTAAGATTATATTTGTTCATACAATTTTTAAATGTACAGCGAATTTTTCTACTAACTCTATCATCATTAAAATTCAACCAAACAATTCTCGAATTTTTCGCATCTAAATCTTCAGTAACAGACATTAAAATTCCACAAGCACCGTTTACTAATCCATCTTCAACGTCTATATTAGAAGTGATCATATACTTTATACCGATTTTAAGTAATAAAGAATATTGTAATCCACCACACTCGGATTTACTCCTATTTTTCAATGAATTTATTAACTTTCTTTTATCAAAATTTACTTTACCGATAATATAATCATTAGCTTTAGACGTGAAAGATGTACCATTTGATTCCTTAATTTTTTTTGTATTGTACAAATCTACTAATTTATTTTCAAAATACAATCTTATTACATCATTAGGTACCTCATTATCTTTATTTACAACTCTTGATAGAAAGAGTTGTTTATCTTCTTGCGTTAATTTTCCAGTTGCTAAATTATTTAATGCTTGTGTAAATAATTTATCATCTTTTTGCCTCATTATTTCAGTCAATTCAAAAAAGTTAAATTCACCCCACAAAATATTATTTGAAAATATACTGAGGGCTGAACTATTTGGTGTCATATAAACTGGTTTATCCAGAACTGGAGGCAATTGATGCAAGTCTCCAACTACAAGAACTGACATACCCCCAAAATTTTGATCAACACCAGTAATTTGTCTTGCTCTTGTGTCAATATAGGAAAGAAGAGTACTTCCAACCATCGAAATTTCATCAATTATTAATAATTTTACGTCCATCATTTTTTCGCGTATACTATTTGCTATACCAGAAGATAAATTAGTTATATTTTGTTTGTTACCCTTAGAAATGGGTAAAGCAAATGCAGTATGTAATGTTATTCCATTTATAAGAAAAGCAGCTTTTCCTGATAATGCACATAACATTACTTTTGCAGTTTCTTTATTCATTCCTGGCATTTGATTGAAATAATTCGTCACCATTTGGTAAATGCAATTTATAACTTTACTTTTTCCAACTCCAGCAGACCCACTCAAGAAGATTTTAAACGGAACTTTATTTGTTTTTATACAATTTATAACGTGCATTGTTATTAAACGTTGTTTATCATTTAATTCATGAAATAAATCTAATAATTTCTCCTTATCTACTGCAGCTCGACAAGTAATTCTAATTTTATTTATTTTAGAATAATCACTTTCATTAGTTTGGCCAAAAATATCAACATTATTATTCACTGTATTTTCCCCATTATTATTTTTAAATTTATCTTCATCATCAGAATTATCAATTTCAACTTGTTGAATTGCTTCTTCGATAACTTCATCTTTTAAGACTTTAAATTTTAATTTGTTTTTTTCAATTATGGAGAAATTATTATGAAATTTTTCATCAACATTAATATTTTCTACCTCATCATGTTCATTTCTCCAAGGTAAAAATAATAATATTTGTTCACGATAATAATTATAATCATCTTGAATTAATTTGTAGTTACGATATCTGATTAATTTTAATTTATTTCTTTGTTTGATAGCAAACTTCTTTCCTTTTTTGACACCATTATCATCACAATCATTATCAATGTTAACATCATCACTATTGTCACTGACATTAGAGCCACAATTTGTTTTTTGACCATGATCATTAATTTTTTTATTTGTTTTTGTCACATTTTTTTGTTTAACACTACGATTTGATTCTTTACCACCAATATTGTCGTGAACATCATTACTAACACAAACATCACTACCATTATTATTATACTCATAGCCATTATGATAATCAATAACAACATCATTATCACTGTCATTATTATAATAATTTTCATTTTTATTATCATTACATTTAGTTTTATTATTTTTTATTTCTGCTGTATTTTTTTTTCAACAATTAACTTTTTTTCTGGATCACTTTCATTATTACCATCACAACTGTTATTACCAATGTCATTTATATGCTTGACACTATATTTTTTTATATCAACATCATCAATATTATCACTATCAACGTTATTTTCACCAACATACTTATCAACGTCATCATTATGGTCATCATCATCATCATCATCATTATCACTGTCATTAAAATCACAATGTTTTTTTTCATCATTATAATTTGAGTAATGTTTTGTATCTGTCGAATAACCAGCTGCAAATTCAGCTAAACAAATTGATTGTAAATTTGCAGGTCTTTTCGAGTATTTGTCAAATATATTTGAGTAAAACACATTAGTAGAATTTTCATTTAATTTTTGCAAATCAGATTTTGATTTTAACATTCAAACTCGTTGATCTGAAGCTACAGTATTAATATATATTTCTGCTCTACTGCATCTGGTTAATGACATTGATAAGCAATGATACACTGCTTCTTGGGATGACAAAACATTACCATTTATGAATACATTTGCAATTTTTCTGAACTTATCTCTCAAAGACAAATTACCATTTTCAATATCGTTTGCAGCATCTTTTAATAGTTTACTGAGACCTGCATCAATTTTAGTTACATAATTCGTCATGTAGGAGGCACAGCAATAAGGATTTAAAACAAATTGAATATCCATATTGGATTCAATTAAATTTAATAAAGTTATATTATAAGCATTAATGGCAACATCCTGGCTTCTCCTTCGCAAAAAAATTTTAGAAGTTTTTAAAGAGAGTCTAATTGCTAATAAGTAATCTTCTTCATTAATATTTAAACGCTGTAAAATATCATCAAATGATTGGTAGTGCACATCATCGAAATAAGTTTTCATTAGGTCTTTAATTTTTTTTAAATTTTCTGAAATTTTTTTGATATTTACTTTCTCATCATCTGACAAAGGATCCAGAATCATAGTATTTTTCATCACGAACATTGGGAAATGAAACCTACATATTTTTTTATTTTTTCTACCTTTGTAACAAGTTGGTTTATGATTATGTCTTTGAAATGTCATTAAAGCATTTTTTGGATCATATTTACATGTTATAAATTCATCTATAAATTTTACACAAGATGCTCTAGATGCATCATCATTTATATCAAAAGTTGGTGCATTATTACATAGGTAGAGACCATGAGTATGAACTGAGCCACGAGCTTGAAATTCTCTGCGTTCAAAATAATCAGTGACATAAAATTTCCCGAAAATACCATTTTTATTTTTCATTAATTTATTAATTTATAAAAATCGATTCTCTATATTCCTAACACAAGTTACTGGATCTTCACGAATTAATTTTGTTTTAGTTTGCATATCTAAATTAAGAGCATCTGCATTACTTAAAATTTTACCGTGTTTGATTTTAAAAAGAATTTTTAACAATTCTGGCCATTTTATTTCACTTGCCGACAAAGTTATAAAAAACGTAGGAACCCCTTTTTGTCGAATCAAAGACTTTAAATGCTTTTGCTTCATTTCCCAAAATGCCGGTGATGATCTTACTAATTTCAAGAATCTGAATCCTTCATCATGTTTGATTAAATTATCAATTATTACAGGATTTGCAGCTTTATTTGCATTTAAATTAGCATCTTTTACTTTTCTTAAACACACATTCAAATTTGATAAAACAGATTTTTCTAATTTTTTTTTAGCCATAAAAAGAATTCTTGTTGGTATGCATGATCTTCGATCACTACGCCGACATTCCGATTTTACGCGTTCACTATAATTTAATTTGTTTTCGCTATTAAAAAGATATCCGCCAAAAATGGTAGGGAAACAAAGTTCATCAATATTTTCAATTAAATGCCACGGTTCAGGATATTTTCCTTGACCAGGAGCAATAACTGACATTTCATTGCAGACTTCTTTGTTTCTATCGATTATTAAAATTTCATCGTTAATTTCAAATTTATCATCATTCTGATCATTTTTATCTGATAAAGGAAAAGAATTAGATGGATCATATGAACACACTTCCATTTTATTGGAAACTGTTTGACAATCTTCTCGAATATTATCTCTTGGACTGACAATAAAATCCACATTTGTTTTATCAAGTATATTTTTGTCATATCTTTTGAAAAATTTTGCATTAATAGAGACATTATTTTCTATATACAATGGAGTGTTTATTAAATAAGTAATAGATTCAAGAATTATATGAGATCGAACAGTTTCATACATATAATGTGAAGTGTGCTCCATATGTCTTTTTAATTTTATTTGAATTGTTGACATTGAATCAAAATTTCGAGGAAGTACATTTATCATTTCATTTATGTCAACAGAAATGTTAACAACACTTCCTTTCAATGATAATTGAGGATTAATTGCATAAGGCTGAAGAGCTAATATTTGCATGAATGGGATATAAGGTGACACCATTCTCTCCTCAAGAGCACTCAAATTTTTTACGAAGTCAGGAACATGAGGAAACTTTAAGCTTTCATTTGCAGCCATTTTTGGGATTTTTCCTTTTTTAATATAGCCAAGACAAGTTTTACAAATAAATTTTGAACAAGCATTAATAATTTGATTAATAAACACATCTTTTTTAATATGACAAAATGAATCTAGTTGTAATTCAATTTTTTTCAAATTAAACTTTTCAACAGATTTAAAAAAAAATAAATTGTCACAACATATGCAAATAACATCTGGCCCATTATTTCTATTTTTTATAAAATTTAATAATAATTCTGCTTTAATTTAATCACTTTTAACTTGCGAATTTAATTCAGTTATATAATTTTCCTTATAACAAAGAAGTTCATTTAATCTAGCATTTTGTTTCCTCAATTTATCCTGACATCGAGTTTTTTCTACACTTTGAGTTTTGTGGAATTTATGTCTCAATTTATTTTCATGTTTCTCTTTAAGACAATAGTTTTCTGACATACGCAAAATCTTATTTCTTTTAATATTTTCTTCATTTTCTCTCAAACAATAACTTTCATTTAGCCTTAACCGTTTATTTCGTTTAACATTTTTTTCATTTTCAGATTGATTGTAATTTATATTTTCCCTTAACCTTAAATTTCGTGAAATGTTTTTTCGCGATTCGTTCAATTTGTAAATAATGTTTTTCCGTTTCAAAGAAATTCTAGAAATGTTCTTTAAATATTCATTAGCTTCAAATACTTTATTTTTTAATAATATTTTATTTCGAGAAATATTCTTTAATTTTTCAGTTAAAGAATATGTTCCCTTTCTTCTCATTCTCATTTGGTTACGATTAATAATATTATGTTTTAACTTGAAGGCTTCATTTTTACTTTTATTCCGGAAAAAATTTCTAAAATATGATTTTCTACTTTTAATTTTTCTTTTCTTATTAATTTTAGTTTTCAAATTAACACGTTTAATTTTCATTTTGAAAATATATAAAAGATAAATAAAGATTACTTATCTTCAAAGCACAAAGCATGTATTAGAGAAATATTTTTTGCACCTACAATATGTTTAGTTAATCAAAATTAGAAATCTGTAATTTATAAATTATATTTAAATAAAAATTTGATAGAAAATATATTAAAACAAATTTTTTCAAATTTGATAAAATATACACACTTAAAATTATTTATTCACGGCACACATAAATAAACAGATAAAATATTGTTAGAAAATATATTTAAATTATTTTTCTTAAATTCCCGTGTGGAAAAAGCCCCCAACAGGCCGACACGAGGTGAGGGACCACAGCAGGGGCCCGCATGGATCGCCCACATCATTAATTACCAAAAATTTCTACAGGGTTGCCACAGGTCAGGGAAAAGTCAGGGAAAATACAATTGGTCAGGGAAGTCAGGGAAAAGTCAGGGATTTTTATTAAAAGTACTGGAAAAAATTAAATTTTTTTTAAATTTTTATTTTTATAAACTTTTTATTTTTATTTTACTTTTTTACTTTTTATTTTTATTAAATTTTTTTTTTAGATCTATGCTGGGGCCCACACCTCTTTTCCATACGGGTTTGAATAAATAATTATATATGCAATGTTAAAAATATTTTATTTCATCAAAAATAGTTTTCAAAAAAATACTGATATAAATAATTTATATATTTATATTTATTTATTACAATTTAAAGAAAAAATTTTAAAATAAAATTTAATTTTTTTATTTATACAACAAAATTTAATGAAAAAAATTTAATTTTATAAAAATTATTAAGATTTATTTATTTATTTACACGGGCGGTGCCCTCTCGTACAAAAGTACTTATAATATGAAAGAAAGTTAATATTTATAATTTGAGAGAAGTAATATAAATTAATTCATAATATTTATATTTAAAAAAATATATTGAAGAGGATAAAAAATAACTATTTTTAATTGTAAATAAAATAATTTGTAAATGTGAACAAATTTACCTTGATTTTTATTTCTCGTAGAATATTATTGTTTCTTTTGAAAATGATTGTTATTCCCCCAGTAAATAATAATAATAATTTTTGAAAATGATAGTTATTCCTCAGTGAATAATAATAATTTAATGATGTTTATTAATTCTCGTAGAATATTATTGTTTCTTTTGAAAATGATTGTTATTCCTCAGTAATAAATAATATTAATAAAATTCCTCTGTCAGAATGGAATATTTGTCAAAATATATGTCATTAATAATCTGAGATTGATGTAAATGTTTTTGTTTTTTGCTTAGTTACCAGTGACAGATTTAAAGCTAAATTCACATTCTTTTTTTTCAAAAATACGTAACATAAAATAGAATATCACAACTCTTTATAAAATTAGCTGCATACAAATTAAAAAAATATTTCTGTCATGAGAAAGCAATATAATTTTCTTTTATTATTAAATTTCGATATTAATTACACTAATTATTTTAAAAATAATAACTTCTTATATTTATTTTATTTTCTTTATTTTTCTTTATTTTTTATTTATCTTTATATTATTTTAATTAATCTATAAGATGGTTTTATTCGTTTAATAATTAAAGGAAAATTCTGAAATAAAAAAATTCATAAAATTATATTTTCGCCAATTTTTTTTTATTTTTAAAATACCAATAATTTCGTCATTTGTGGTCGAATCAGCTTGAAAAATATGTTAATCGAAGCGTTTTTTAATGCTCTACAAGTTGGAAATGATATTTTTAAAGTTGCTTTTACATTTTTTAACAAAACTTTCGAAAAAGTCTTATTTTCCAAAAATTTAGATTTTTAAAAGTTTAATATCTCCGGATAATATGGACGAAAAATGTTCAATGAGGGCCTTAAAGATGCGTCTGAAAAAACTCTACAAAACTAAGGAAAAACATTTATAGGTGTCCTAACATTTTTTTAAAGTTATGACCAAAAAACGTTTTTTTTGAAAATTAAAAATGCAAAAAAAAATTAGTTAAACTTTATGAATCGGACTGAAAATACTCTTATTTTATGTCCCCCGAGGAGATCTACAATTTAAAAAAAAATTTAAGATTTTAGCTCTTTCTGGTTCTGAGATATTGAGGCAAATGTAATGTTAGTACACACACATACACACACACACATCCGGACAAATTTTTCAAATACGTTTTTTGGACTTCTAAGCTCAAATTTCATAGAACTTTTTTTTTTTTATTTAAAACATTTATACTGGGAGTGCCTAGTCATATATAAAGTATTAAAGTATTAGGTATAATAAAAAAAAATTTATAAATATGTCAAAAAATGACAATCCAAAATTTTGCTAATACAAAGCTTCCTATGAGGAAGCAATAAATAAAAAAAAAAATTTTTTATTTTTTAATTTTTTGCCATTATTTATAATTTTTTCAAAAAACAAATAGAAAATTTGAATTCCTGAGAAAATTTTAGCCCAGTTTAAAAAAAATGATCAAAATTCATCAATTTGTTTAAATGTTATGACAACTTTAACGAATTTTGAAAGTTTGAATTCAACTTTAGCGCAAGCGACTGATGATGTTCCCCACTATGCAGCCTAGAGCAGATAAGCTGCTCCACGTTACATTCAAACGTTGCATACTTTTTACGATTTTTTTACGAGCAAGAAGTGCATAGATGTTTAGATTCATTTTTTTATAATTAGTATGACTAATCAACTAAAAAATATAATAAAAAAAATATTAATAATTAAAGGCTCAGGAATTTTTTGAAAAAAATTATCTCCCCCCCCCCTTTTGACCTAAATCAAAATTTTTTTGCAAAATTTGCAGGAAAGAATAGGGTCAGAATTTCTCAAACGGATCACCTAAAACTAAAAAATTTTCTTTTTGAACCAAAATAATTTTTTTTTACTCTTAATATGGTTAAAAAAATCCCTAAAAATATTAAGCCAAAAAAAAATTTTTTGTAAAAGCTATTAACAATTGAATTTTTTAGTACTGCTAAATTAACAAATTTTTTTCTCGAATTCTAGTTGACGGATTTTAAAATTAAAAAATGTGTTTTTTTCGTCTTGAATTGCACTATTTGAATATATTTTTTATTTTTAATTTTTTTCATTTTCTATAATTTTTTATGTAATTTGTTTATAAAATGTTAATAAACAAATATGTTCTTCATGTCCTAACAAAAAAATTAAAATTGTAATCTATTCCTTAAATGTCTCCGAGTGTAAAACCGTTTCGAAAAAAAATGAGCCTCAATTAGAAAAAAAGTTATTAATTAAAAACTGCAGCTGTGTAGGGCCTTATATGACGTTAAACTCGCCTCGCGCACATTTGCATTTTTTACAATTTACTGTTCAAATTTGTCTGTAACCTACAGATTTTATCGGATTTTCATGGTCTTGGTCTTAAATTAAAGGGAATAAATTTTCTAAGAGATCCCATTAAACCAATTTTTAAATTTTAAATTGTTAATATATTTTTTTTAAACTCAAAGTTAACAATTTACAATATTTTTAAAAAAAATCATGTTTTTTTATATTTTCATTGCAAATGATTTAAATCAATTTAAATAAGTCCAGATGACCACCTGACAAATAATAATGTATAATAGAATTTATTTAAATTGTTGCAAACAATGTTAATTAACAAATAGATAACGTTGGTTCTTTTTTATGAACAGAATTTTTTTGCAGACAAATTTATATTTATTTAAGTAATCTATGTCGATTTTAATAAAAAATTATTTAATTTTAAAAAATAATATTGTTATTAACAATCGTCATTAACAATAATCTAGTTTTTATTAATGAAATAAAGCTTTACATGACTTTAAACTAGTTAAGATATTTAAAAAGATTTTTTTTTGCAGAAATAAGCCATTTATTTGTTTAAAAAGTAAATTATTTTATTTACAACAAATGTATTTGTTTGTGCTAACAAATTTTTTAAGTTTTTGAATGAATGCAGATATTATATTATAAACATTTTATGTTTAAAAAATGCCTAAAATGTTTACAAATGTTTAAGAAACCAGATTATTGTTTACAATAATTGTTTATAACAATAATAATTTTTAAATATAAAATCATTTTATATTAAAATAGACATAGATTACTTAAATAAATATAAATTTTGTGCTGTTATTTTGTTTGGATTTATAATTTTAGTGTGATATTATATTGTTTGATAATCTCATAAATTCCAAAACAAAAAAAAATAAATAATCCCGTGTGGAAATCGCCAAGGTTTGCCAATTTTGATTATTGGGCCTATAATGGTCCTAGCTTGGAATATACCTTAACCTGGGCCTAGCTTGGTTATAGCTAGAACTTCTTGTTAGATTATAGGTTATAAATGTTTCAAAATTTACTTAAAAATTATGTATCAGTAATTGTTTATGTGTAATTTAAAGTAATATTTAAATATCACATGGCAAGATTGAGACAATATTGAACTGAAAGTTTTACTCTCTAACTTTAAATCGGTAAAATTTGACTATAATTATTTGCAGAATTTTACTAATTACTATTACCACAATTAAGTTGCAGGTAATTAATAGAAAGTTACTGATTCAATTAGTAAAATACAGGTTACTGATGATTCAATTTGTTGTATAAAAATATTGCATTCATCATCAAATTTACCAAGTTATCAGTTAACCTTAAAGGTAATGTGGGTTTTTCCTTGGCTACCAGCACATTTAAAAATTGTATCAGTAATTTCGTAAAAATTAACTTATTTATTAGTTGAATCTAAATGTACTGATGGAATTAATAAAAATTCTACTAATTTAAATAAAGTTTCAAAGTCAACATGAAAATGAAAAGAAATCTTAAAATGTTAGCAGTTTTTTAATGTTAGACGCACAAGTTAACTGAACCATTACATAAAAGTTTTCTATTTTTTTAACTTTCAAAAATTTTAAAATTTTTGAAAAACTTTTTTAATTTTCTTTAAATTCTCTCTTTTTGTAAAAAAAATTCATTTCATTTGTTAAAAGTCAGTTTTTGGATCTTAATATAATCTTGTTTTATAGTTTAGATCAAAGTATCCAAATTTTTCTTTACAAAATTTTAATGACAATTTTTAAATTTGTCAACATATTATAAATATTGTCAGGTGGTCATCTGGACTAATTTAAATTGATTTGAGTCATCTGCAATGAAAATATAAAAAAACATGATTTTTTTTTAAATATTGTAAATTGTTAACTTTGAGTTTAAAAAAATGTATTAACAATTTAAAATTTAAAAATTGGTTTAGTGGGATCTCTTAGAAAATTTATTCCCTTTAATTTAAGACCAAGACCATGAAAATCCGATAAAATTTGTAGGTTACAGACAAATTTGAACAGTAAATTGTAAAAAATGCCAATGTGCGCGGGGCGAGTTTAACGTCATATAAGGCCCTACACAGCTGCAGTTTTTAATTAATAACTTTTTTTCTAATTGACGCTCATTTTTTTCGAAACGATTTTACACTCGGAGACATTTAAAGAATAGATTGCAATTTTAATTTTTTTGTTAGGACGTGAAGAACATATTTGTTTATTAACATTTTATAACCAAATTACATAAAAAATTATAAAAAATGAAAAAAATTAAAAACAAAAAATATATTCAAATAGTGCAATTCAAGACGAAAAAAACACATTTTTTAATTTTAAAATCCGTCAACTAGAATCCGAGAAAAAAATTTGTGAATTTAGCAGTAGTAAAAAATTCAATTGTTAATAACTTTTACAAAAAAATTTTTTTTTGGCTTAATATTTTTAGGGATTTTTTTTAACCATATTAAGAGTCAAAAAAATTATTTTGGTTCAAAAAGAAAATTTTTTAGTTTTAGGTGATCCGTTTGAGAAATTCTGACCCAATAAGTAATCAATTGGCGTTTATGCCAGATTGTTAAAGTAACAATTGTTGATGTAGTGTTCATTTGTTTATAAGCCAAAAATTTCTCCCCCCCCCTAAAGCCAGTTTTCTTGTAAAAAATCAATTCTCTACAAATTGTGATTGATAGATTGACATTTCATGAAGTGAACCCAACAAAAAAAATTAATTTTCATCCGGCGAAAAATGTAGAAATTCTATTTTAAAAAATCATGTTTTTAGTTAACAAATAGAATTTCTCATAAACTATTTATCGAATCGTATTCAGATTTGGGACACATCTTGAGGGTCTTGAGAGGTACATTTTTGGAGAATATCGAAAGAATTGGTTAACTTTTGTTCCAGTTATTAAACAAATAAGAAAGTACCATTTTTAGTGGTTTAAATTCATTTGCAAGTAAACAAATAAACCAATTTTAACATATGATCCATTATTTTAAAGGTATTTCCGAGCTCTATAACTTTTATTAACAACTTTTCACCCTATAATTTGATGGGAAAGAACGGTCATCAAAAAACTGTTTATCGGCACCTTCAAACTTGTTTATAACGCACAGCTTAAAAAATCTCGAGTGGGAAACATATACTTCTTCATACTACCAACCCACACAATATGCATCCATAATCAGACTTCAGGTATCAATTTTGGCAAAAAATGACCACATTTTCACAGGGCGACTGGACTAGTAAGGAATAATATCACATGAAAGAAATTTAAAAAATATGAATTGCACTTTTTAGACAGTGTTAATGAAAAAGAATTGCTTTAGGTTGCCGACTACTGTTGGATTCTTACTTGTTTATTTGCAAAGTTATTTAACGAATAAGACATTTTTTTGTAAATATGATTGGTAAACCATTTTTGTAGGTCCTTTAGGAACAATAACGCGTAGAAGAAATTTTAAAGAAATTATTAATTGGAATTTTTAAATAGTATTCGTTACAAAGAATTTCTTAAGTGACCGACTCTGCTCGGTTTTATGAAAAAATTGTTTTTCGATGATGAGCATCGATGGCAACTTCGGAGACCTAAATTATCATAAATTATGATTTTTTGTTTGAGCAGAATACTTATGTTAAGAGGGAGTTTTTTCTACAAATATAATACAACTTCTTTTTTATTTTGTTGATATACAAAAAACATACACTTTTTGTTTGTCATGTTGTTTTCTATATTATTATTTTATAATAAAACTTTATAATGGAAAACAGTATTTCGATAACAAATTATAATATTACAGGACATATGATAAAGTTTAGTGACATGAAGGAAACTTGATCTAACTTTATGTCGATAAAGTTTGCTATTTATCTACTAGGGCGTAGGGTCGCTATGTTGCGAGTATCAAGAGTGCCGATAGGAGGACGGTGAGTCGTCAGCAGAACAGTCGATAATGGTTGGAATCGATAATAGTTTTTTAACTATAATGCACAACAAGAAAAATTATATGTGAAAAGTAGTGTAAAACAAAAAATTCTGAAAAATTCTTACATTTTTAATTCAAGGATAAGATTTACTAAAGTTAGCATTGAAATTTCGAAACTAAATAAAGAATGTCCAGTGTATTCTTAGCGGACTTTTTGTTTTATTAATATTAAATAGAAAAATTAAACATCAGATCTTTAACTTGATTTTAATGTGCATTAAAAATTTTTTTAGAATATTTTTAATGTATAAAAACATCATTAATCATCGTGAAGTAATTTTAACTTAAATTGAAGACATAATTTAAACATTTTTATTACATATAAAACGGAGGTCAAAAAATTTTTAAAATACACATAATGATAGAAAAAACATTGTATTTTCTGGCACAATTTTTAAAAAATTTCTAACAGTGTTAAAAAATAAAAATTTAGTTTTCTTATAGAAGTCCTATTGGAGAAATGTTAAAAAGACTTTGGAGATAAAATTATTTTAGCTTTTCCATAAATTCAGTTGAAAAAAATTGTTTAATTTTTTAATGATAAGTAAGTTCTAAATTTTTACTATGAAAATGGCTAATAATATTATTAGAGAGTAGATTTTATAAATTTTATCGAGACATCAAAAATTGTTACGTTCATAAGAATCAGTCATAATTAAAACATTCAAGTCATGTCTAAATTAAATAATTTTTATCATTAAACTTTGTTCAAAATCTTGAACAAAAAGCAACTAGTAACAAAAAATTTTCACAATCATAATACTGATAAAGATAGAAATTCCTTTTTTAGAACAATCTTAACAACATTTTTCACAGTTTCAGTCAATAATTGAAAAGAAAAATTAAATTAATTTAAAGAGAAGATAACATGGAAAAGGAAAATTGTATATTAACATTTTTAAAGAAAAATAACATGTTAAATGTGATTTTTCCTAATATCTTTCATTAACCAAAAAAAAATTCAAGAAATTTTTTTAAATTCCATGCCATTTTCAGGTTTTATTATAAACTCCCGTGGGGGTCCCGGGCGCAGAATAGGCCCCCTGCGATCGGCTGCATGTCGTAAAAGGCGACTAAATGAGGCTCGGAGTGTTGCCACTGCTTGCGGTTAGTACTCGGTTCGTCCCAGGCTTTCCTACAGAGCAGTGGCTTACGATGATGATGGGCGGCGCCGTGTCGGCCCGGCAAGTCTAATATAGACCACAACTTTCGCCCATTGTTGGTGTCGTCGATTCGAATGGGACACGCCGACAATGGGGCCGTGTTTGACCCGGCAAGAGAATAGGCAAAACGCGGTCACAACTGCGTGTCGTAAGAGACGACTAAGTGACTATCGAACGCATTACGCCCGTCTCGTACGGGCCTGGTGAGACTTCGGTCTGGAAGCAGAACCTCCGCGTGGTCCCCGCTGGTAGTGCACGAGGCTTGCCCTCGTCAATCTCCAGCAATGGGGCATTGGCGGGGTCAATACGACTGCAACTAACTGCTTCCCCCTTTCATTGGGCACCGGTCTTCTTGCATTTCAGGCATTGCCTATCTTTATCAGAGGTGGTAAAGGAATTTAATGCTTTGAAAGCGTTTTTCCATTCCCCTCTTGACAGTGGTTGAAAGCTCGCATGCTGAGCTAGAGGTGTGTTCAACGCCTGCCTGAGTGAGTTGCAGGTCCTCAACTCGGGTGGTTACCTGCAGAGTAACCAGGGATTAAAAAGGTCCCGCCCCCTACCCAGGGGTCCCATAGGTAATCCGTGTTGGTTACCGTGGGTGGGTAGGCGGTTGGTTGTTTAACGTAACAACCTTCCGCCGCGGTTGGTACGAGCGTATCTCGGCCCCGACGCTCGTAGGCGAGCCGTGTGATTATACGCGTATGCGGAGGTGCTGCACGTATAAACTACCTAGGCGATGTTTTATTATAAAATTTATTAATTAATTAGTATAAATTACTATTTATTACCAGCGGGGCTCAATTTCAAGTGATTTGAAAGGAGTAATTGTCAACTTGAAGTGACTCAAAATGAAAAAAATGTCTGTTTAGGTTAGATTACTTTGCAGTTCTAATCAGTTTTGTGTGTTTCGGATTTTAGGAACTCATATTCTATCAATAAAAATAATAAAATATCATTTTATTGAGAAATAATTAATTTAAAAGATACAACTTAATAACACCGAAAAATCAGTCTGGAAATCAGTCTGAACAGTATAAATTTTAGAAGTTAAACAAAAGCGATAATTGCAAATATATTAATTTGAAAACTCCGATATGTTTCAACAAGTTTCATGAACATTGTATTTAATCTTCCTAATGAGATTCAAGGTACAAAAAAACAACTTATCTTTTTCGGATTCGCATGTAGTCAAGATTTTCTAAATAATTATAATCATTTGGAAAAATACCAAGTCATATTTCCCTATTTTATCACTTTTTCTAAATGTTCTGCAAGAAAAAGTTGTGAAATTTTATTGTTTAATACATTTTTAAAATATTTTACCACCTCAAAATTGATTTTCTAACCTGTCATCTAAGTGTTTTTCATTTTTTCAATACATAAAACAATTATTTAAAACATGAAAATAGGTACTTTCACAATTTTTTCTAAAAGTTATGATATTTAAGAATAATTTTCTAAAATATGAATAAAATGTGTCGTGTAGTTTTTTTAAATATAGAAAATGAAATTTGTTATGTAGTACCGCGTCATTCATCTCACTCGTTGAATATTATCGAATATTTTTGCTGTGGGTAGAGATATTGATTAATTATTATTGTGATCAATATCTAAATTAAAATCTCTAATATTAATTTCTTAAGTTACTTTTTACACGGAGAGACTTTAAGTTAGAAAAATTATTTTATCGTATTTTGATATTTCTAATAAAACGTAAGAATTTAGGGATAATCGAGGTATAGTTAGAAGAATTCTAATAAAGATTATGAAAAGACATAGTCAACCTCACTTTTGGTAATAAGTCTTAAAGTTTTTTGAATCTTTTCTAAAGCTTTATACTAAAAGTGAAGATTAGGTGACGCTACATATATATATATATATATATATATATATATATATATATATATATATATATATATATATATATATATGTATATATATATATATATATATATATATATATATATATATATATATATATATATGTAGGGGTATACAAAATGCGTTACTAGGCACGTGTATACTTATATGTATATAAATAATATATACATAAAATATACATACATATATATACAATTACATATAATAATATATACATATGTATATAAATAAATATATGATTAATCATAATATTATTACACAATTCAATTGTTTAATCACTAATAACTTTTGAAACGTTTTTAACAAAATACTTTCAAGACGATGATGACGCTCGGTTGTTTGCTGAGTGTTCGCCTAACATTAACTGTCTTCGGTTGTGGATGGAACTGTTCGAAAACCTTCGTGAAAATATTCTAATAAAATTTTGTAAAAATTCAAACTGCTTACCATTTCAGAGCGTGTTAATATTAAAAATAATACAGTATCTAAAATTTTTTTTACATTTAATAGTTTTCAAAATAGTGGGTTTACAAATAAAAATATCAGAATGTATTATAAATATGTTCCATATTCTCGTATTTGCAATTGTCTTAACATCAAATGATATTCTTTCTAAACTTTTATACTAACTTCTGTTCCCTAAAAATTACAATAGTAGATAAAAAAATAACACTACTTATTAATATAATAAGAACTATCATCATCCTACCTCGATTATCCCTAAATTCTTACGTTTTATTAGAAATATCGAAATGCAATAAAGTAATTTTTGTAACTAAAAGTCTCTCCGTGTAAAAAATGTCATTATTTTGCGTTAAAAAAAGAAAAATTGAGACATAAGCAGAGATTCACAACCTAAAGCGTCATTTCTCTCACCCCTAATAAAAACAATATTAATAAATATAAATTCATCACAAATTTTTTTCACATAAAGTTATCTTTTATAAACATGATAGGGCATTTTAAGTTGGAGGAAAATTATTTGTCAATTAAATAAAATTAAAAAATGTTGAAATTGTCATTCCTCTCGCTATTTTTAATGAAAATTAATAATTGATATATGATTGTCGATTGTTTACAAACTGCCAGTGAAAAGTGAACCTAAAATGTATGAAAAATAATTTTTGCCAATTGTTAAAAAAGATGTTTGATAACTGTAAGTATTTCAAAATCTATAAAATTTATATATAATATTAATAAATTATGATTATTAAATAATTTTTTGTAAATAGAAAAATATATATAATAAAAAACGCTGGCGTCAAATTTTAACCTTTTAATTTTTTTGTAAATTTTAATTTAAAATATATACTTTAAAAGCTAAAAGTTCGCATGATCATGCTATAGAGGTGGTAGATTTTTGAAAGCTCAATATAGATGACTGTATTAATCCATAAATAATAATTTTTTTCTTTTCTGTTTGTAACTCACAAGAAGGAGTATTTCGGGAGAATCACCCATATACATATACATTTTGTATAAAGCTACATGAAAAGTGGAATATTTCATATCAATTTGCTTCAGCAAGTACATACAAAGAATATTTCTTTTTTTCATTCTTTTTAAAGCTTCTATCGTTTCACATGCAGTGAATGAGGATTCGTGAAAGGACAAATGGCTTGTCGTAATCTCGTTTCTGAAATATATCTCACTCTTGTAATGGTGCATATATATACATTTATATTATATATATATATATATATATATATATATATCTTTCTCTCTCTCTCCTTTCCTGGTGTACAAATAAACTTTCAGGCAGAGAGAAGTTACGTTTGAATTAAAGCTGGAGTTACCAGTTCGAGCTTGCTGTAACAGGGTAAACCACTTTAACAATTAGATCACGTCTGCTACTAACAAATGTTTACATCCAGTCTATTACTACAATTTATCACGAAAAAATTACCATTGACGCCTGTTGTCAGTTCCAATTCCCTATATATATATATATATATATATATATATATACTCTTTTTAAAAATGAAAATTCTTAATTTAGTACCCAGAAAAAAGAAAAATGTTTTAGCTACTAAAGTTTTAATACATGTATTCAGCAGATATTCTTATTTAGCACAAAATGTCTTATTTTGTATAGGGGAGAGTAGGCTACATTGAACCAGCGTCAACAGTGAATCACTTTAATTTTCTAAGAAATGACTGAGTGGAATTTTTTCTTATTAAATATATAAATTAGTAATACCGAAAGCGACTACGTCCAAAAATTTCGAGCACGTAGATTTATTATTTATAAAGAAAAACGAAAAAAACTGTTTTTCACGTACAAAACAAAAAATTTTGTGGAAATATAATGAATTTTTTTTATTGAAATAGGAAGTTTTAAAAATTAGTAAACTTGTGATTTATGTCGCTTAGGGTGTCAACTTCAATATTCCGATGTGATAAAGAATTTTAAGCCTTACATAAATTTATTATAAACAATTTTTGTTGTGAATGTCATGTGAATGCAGTGAGTGCGGCATCATTGAACCACCCGAAAAAGTGAAGAATTTTCAATTTTAAGAGTGGTAAAGTTGTCTGCTCTACTAATTAGTAAGAAAAATACTAGAAGACATGCTTTCATCACAATTGTGAACGAGATAAACTCAAACTGTCACTTTACCTACCTAACCTGATATCAAAATATATTAATCTCCTATATTAACAAATAATATCTCTTTAACAACAATTTTCTATTTTTTTGAGTGAAAAATAATATTTTTTACAATGTGTAAGTGGAAATATTATTTTTGAAGTAAATTGTAGTGTTTTATTAAAGGTGGTTCAATGTAGACACAGATTCTTCAAAATAAGAAAAGTGTAACTTGTTAGAAAAAAATTAAATTTAATTATTTAATCATAATAATTTGTGTTTGTAACGTGTATATTAACTAAAGGAGTACTTCAGCTTAATGTTGATACAAAAACCTGGTCAAAATTTGTAAAATTTAATTAGTTCTTGGACTTTAGAAAATACCCGGTTCAATGTAGCCTACCCTCCCCTAAAGAACAAATATTCAGCAACGAAGAGGTTATTAGTTTATGTAACAAAGCACCTGCGTAGCTGTATCGAAGAATTCGCTCGCCGCTGGGCATATCTTTAAAGTCAGTCAGTGTCTCAAAAATTAGTAAAAATTAAAATTTTTAAATTCTTAAAAGTTTTACCTGAAATAAAATGATGAGGCGCATCTTTTTCCTTTTGCGTTTTTTCAAAAAATTAATATTTTCAATGATAAAACAAAAAATTTTATTTACTTATAGCAAATTTTCAAAATTTAATATCAGCGACCCAAAAACTCCTCCGTAACGATTATCAAGCAAATCCATGATTCTGAAACAAAAATGTCCGTCAAATTGGATCCGCCATCTTGAATATTAAAAATCTGATTCCATATTCGTAATTAGCGACCTTCAAAACCGTCGAGTAAGGATTTTCAAGCAAATCCGATGATTTAAAAAAAAATGTCGAAACTTAGGTATAAACAAAAACTTTAAATGTGACGTGCAGCGACAAAAGGTACCTTAGCTGCTTAGAATTTTAGGTTATGTTTAGAGTACTTTTAACTTCATTAAAAATTTATTATTGATTATTTAACATCAAAAGCATATTTTTCTGAAAATATTGCACATAATAATGAATTAAATATTAATAGTTTGTAATGAAAATTGGTCATTTTTATTTATTTATACTTCTAATTTTAGTTCTGTCAAAAAAAGCTAAGGTCCCTTTTGTCGCGGCACGTCACAAATGCGTTTTTCTCAAAATGTCTTTTTTTATCTGGTAAGAGTGATATCTCGAGTTCTTTTGAAGCGATTGTTTTAAATGGCATAGTTATTTGAAAAATATATACTAAAAAAGCTTTCTTTTTGCCTGTTTTGAACTGGAATGCCCCCTTAAAACATAAATCATCGTATCTCTGAAAGTTACTAAAAACTGCACTGAGAAAATTTTGGGGACAATACTGCTCCGGTAGGTGTCACCGCTACGTTAAATCAAGAGCAGGAGCGCAGCTTTACCTACGATTTGCAGCCGCCCAGAAAAAAGTAAGAATCTGTTCTCATAAACTTTACTCCATGCTCATGGAACTGATTCTTATCTTTCAAAAGTCAAAATCAGCCCCGTGAGGAGTAGAAGCTGCCTTTTGCGGAGCGGCTGCGAATCGTGGACAGAGATCGACAGCGACTCTCATGAATTCCTGCAGTGTCCCCAAAATTTTCTCAGTGTGGTATGTAAACTTATTTGGGTTTATTAATAACGAAAATACAATAAAAATTTGATAAATCATTAATTGTTTAATAATCCTTCTATTATATTAAGTTGTACACTGATCGATCGACCGAATCCCACCAAGTATAGATACATCCAACACCTACGCATGAATACTTACACATTTACACAAAACACATACACATGTATACTCACGCATATACACACAACACATACACATGTATACTCACGCATATGCACACAACAAATAGACCTGGAGCGGGACTCTGAGTTAGCGCCACTATAATAGCGCACATTATAATAGCGCCACTATAATAGCGCCACTATAATAGCGCCACTATAATAGTGCCACTATAATAGCGCCACTGAAATAGCGCGCACTATAATAGCGCTCACTATAATAGCGCTCACTATAATAGTGCCATAGTGCTCACTATAATAGTGCCATAGATCTCACTATAATAGTGCCATAGATCTCACTATAATAGCGCCACTAAAGTAGCACGCACTATAATAGTGCCATAGTGCTTACTATAATAGCGCCACTATAATAGCACACACTATAATAGCGCTCACTATAATAGTGCCATAGTGCTCACTATAATAGCGCCACTATAATAGCACGCACTATAATAACGCCACTATAATAGCGCTCACTATAATAGAGAGCGCTATTATAGTGGCGCTATGGCATTATTATAGTAAGCGCTATTATAGTGGCGCTATTATAGTGAGCACTATTATAGTGACGCTATGGCACTATTATAGTGAACGCTATTATAGTGTGTGCTATTATAGTGGCGCTATTATAGTAAGCACTATGGCACTATTATAGTGCGTGCTACTTTAGTGGCGCTATTATAGTGAGATCTATGGCACTATTATAGTGAGATCTATGGCACTATTATAGTGAGATCTATGGCACTATTATAGTGGCGTTATGGCACTATTATAGTGAGCGCTATTATAGTGCGTGCTATTATAGTGGCGCTATTATAGTGAGCACTATGGCACTATTATAGTGAGCGCTATTGTATTGAGCACTATGGCACTATTATAGTGCGCGCTACTTTAGTGGCGCTATTATAGTGAGATCTATGGCACTATTTTAGTGAGCGCTATTATAGTAAGCACTATTATAGTGGCGCTATGGCACTATTACAGTGAGCGCTATTATAGTGCGTTCTATTATAGTGGCGCTATTATAGTGAGCACTATGGCACTATTATAGTGAGCGCTATTATAGTGCGTTCTATTATAGTGGCGCTATTATAGTGAGCACTATGGCACTATTATAGTGAGCGCTATTATAGTGCGCGCTATTTCAGTGGCGCTATTATAGTGGCACTATTATAGTGCGCGCTATTCTAGTGGCGCTATTATAGTGGCGCTATTATAATGTGCGCTATTATAGTGGTGCTAACTCAGAGTCCCGCTCCTGCATACTCACGCATATACACACAGTACATACACATATATACTAAACATACACGGAAAAGTTTTTGGGTGAGCTGCCGTTTCGTGATTAGAAAAAAATACTTCTCAAAATTTTGATGCACTGCTTTTTCTCTTAAGAGAGCTAAGCTAACCGGTGCGGGCAAGCAGCACACCTAGCATGGTGTGCTGCTCTATCACACTGGGGATGCATCTCTACTTCAGTTAAATGCGCGCAGCGGCAACCACAACTGATACAGCTGCTAACCTAAAAACTTTCCAGTGCATATACATGTTTACTCACACATATCATTTTTGGTAATTAATATTCTATTTTCAATTATCCAAAAATTAGTCCGTTTTTATTTGAAAATAAATTATTTCAAGTTTATTTAAATTATCAATGTTACCTAAAAGTGTCCAGTCAAAAAAATACAAATTGTAAATTTTACGGCTCTAGCACATGTCTATTCTGTCAGTAAATGCCAAAAATTGAGAATTTGGTTATTTTTCGTCTAAAATCTTGAAAAAAACGCTTAATAACAAAATTTAGCATACTGGTCAATATTGTTTTTAAATTCATGCCAGGAAACTGAGAATTTGTTTGACCGAATGTTATTTTATATCAAAAAGTACACAATTGTAGTTAACTGAACTGCAAGTTGAGTAAAATGCAACGGATATCATATTTTGTAAACCTTTACGTACTGTGAAAAAGGGTGAATTAATCACAATAATATATTTTTTTAATGTAAACGTTTTTTATGATGCCAGGAAACTAAATTATTTAATTAATAATACAGAGATGACTAAATGCACTTTTTAAATATGAAAATTTAAAAATTTATTACCCACATAGCACAATATCTTGCTGTAAGTTTGTGGTGTGAATTAAACATATAGTTTGTAAGGATAGGGTTGTATACTTGTGGTAAACTTAAGGTAAATTTTAAATTTCCGCCATTACCGTAAGCTTACAAGTAAAGGTTATTGTAAGCTTAAATGGTAAGGCTGTGTTAAGGATGCTATAAAGTTGTAAGGTTGAGATAAGGTTGTGGTAAGTTTACTAAATAAAGTAAATCTTTACAAAATAATTCATAATATAATTAAAAAATAAATAAAAAATTTTTAAAAAAATTTTTTGTCTTGCTCCATTTTGGAAATTTAACAAGCCATTGAAAATCTTGAAAACAAATTTGGGAGGACTGGGATTCGAACTCGGGATCGACGCGCATAAACCTAACATCCTAAGTAACTGAGCTAAGTAGGGAACTGATAAAGAAAAAATGAATATTGCTTTTAAAGAGTTAGTCATCTTCTTGGTTCACCTTAAAAGCAATATTGGATTTTTCTTTGTCAGTTTCCCACTTAGCTCAGTTAGTTAGAATGTTAGGTAAAGCCATTTTACCCAAAGATATTTGGATAATTTCTTTGGAAATTAAACATTTTTTTGAGTAATTTATATTATTAGCTCAAACTTTTAATTTTTTGTATAAAAATTGTGTAATATTATCATCTATAGTTAAACATTTTTCTTTACTTATGCTTTAATATCGAAGAGTAGTTGTGTAAAATATGTTTCCTTTGAAATGTTTTGGAAAAGTTCCTTTTTCCATCTAGAATCCACAAAAAAATTTGCAGAAAATTAAAAAATGATGTTTCTGAGAAAATTGATTTTTTTGATTTTTTAAAAAATGGCCGCCATTTTGTTATTTTTCAAAATTTTTCAAATTTTCAAGTTTGTAAAGAAAGAGTATCAAAAACACTACTAAAATCAAGTAACAGAATTAAAAATATTAATTTTTGTAAAAACTAGAAAGATTTAGAAATAATTTTTCAGCTGTTTAGCTCTAAAATCACTATGTGCCTTAAAATTTTCAAATACTCATAACTCTGCGAAAAATTTTTTTTTCGCTAAACCAAAAAATACGTATCTCTTTATTTGTTCTAAAAAACAAGAAAAATCACATTAAACTTGATTTAGAATTTTCAACCTATTCGCCCTGCATGAATTGAAATAGAAACAGCCTAGAGAATTTTAATTAGAATAATTTTAATTATTTTATTATTTCATCTAATTAACTAAAAATGGGTTTATTAATATATTCTCACAGTCTGATTACAAAAAAATTAAAATTTTTTTTTTAATTTTTGGAATTTTGGAACGAATTTTAAAAATTGGTTCCTCTTCGCTTATTGCATATAATATAAAATATGTAATATTTTAATTTACCTATGTTATTTATTTTTAATCTATAGTGTTAAAAATTCAACTTACAACTTACTTAATAATACAAAAGTGAAAAAATCCTACCAGTTATTGTCGTTACAGTATCACAAGTATTATTCTTAATATTTCAATTTATCTGTGTTATTTATTTTTAACCTATAGTGTTGAAAATTCAACTTACAAATTACTTAATAATACAAAAGTGAAAAAAATCCTACCAATTTTTGTTACAATATCACAGGTATTATTCTTATATTTGTGTATGAAACCCACAAATTCAGTGCGAAAACTAATGCGGCACAACACTGGCCCAGTATTGATAAAGCTATCACCGATTCTTGTCAGACAATATTGGTCCGACTTTGTGCCGACTCTTGGGGTGTTAACCACGGTTAAACATCAGCGTCTGTTATTGGACCAATATTGCCCAGCCAGAAAAGTTGGAGTTCTGCTGACACTTATGACCGGTATGATACCAGGCCAGTAAAAAGATGAATTAAAACCGACTCCAGCATAGGTGTTCTGTCGTCTTAAACAGTAGTACCGGTCCAGTGCATTGTCGGTTGTTTGCCGGTATAAAACCAGCAGCAAACAAGAGTATAAAATTTAATAACATTTAAAAATTTTTAATATTAAAAAAATTAAATTAATAAACAAATTATTTGACTGGTTATACCGGAAACTATTATTATTATTCATTAACCTTCAGAGGGCCGGAAAATTAAAATAAAATTTACTAGTTTTTTATTAAGTAAAATTAAATAAAAAATCAATTCGATGAAAATAAAAGTAAAAATAAATGGTGGCCACCCCGGCCCTCTCAAGGTTAAGTAGTAGAATAAATCACTTGGTATAAGATAATAATAAATGTAAAGAAAATTATCAACCATCCAAGTCAAATATTAAAAACTGAAAAACACAATTTAACGTTTCGACAGCCCTTCTGTCATCATCAGAAAACTGAAAATATTTATGAAAATAAAAAAAATGTAATCGTATAATTTAGATGATAAATTATAAAACAGAAATTAATTTATTTAATTAATCCGAATATGTTATAAAAGTAGAAAATATGCTTTCTGACGCTGAGACTTATTTACCAATTGCTATTAATCCACTCAATAATTTACAAAAAACTGCTATGACACATTAAATTATAATACACTGAAAAAAAAATTTATTTGATTCAAATAACCGATTATTTGTCTATAATCAAATAAATATTTACTTAAATCAAACAATTTTTATTTGAATCAAATAAATTGTATTTGAATCAAATATTTCACAATTTTTCTTTGTTATTGAACAAATGCAATGCGAAACAAACGTCTGTTTAAAAGTTGCGTTGGTAACACATTGCAATTGTTTAATAACAAAAAAATTTTGTTTTTTTCGCAAGGCCCAGATAATTCAGTTTGCTTTAAAAGCTTTTAACAATAGTGTCCCGCGTGGAAGAGGAGGTTTGGGCGAAATCCAGCAAAGTATGGGAAAGCTTGGCAAAATTCGAAAAAGCTTGGCAAAGTGTGGCTAATGAGCGTTTCCCAAGCTTTGAAATGTACGTGATTAATAACGGTAATTAAAGTACGCGGACACTTAGGAAAAGTATACGAACAAAAAAATAGGTATAGGAGAATAAAAAATTTATTATTTTTAGTATTTTTGTCAAAAATTAAAAATTATAATTTCTGGAGTTTGTCAAAAGATACGAAAAGTCGGCAAAGTATAAGAGAATGAAAAAACTATTTTTTTCATATTTTTTAGGAAAATTAAAAATCTCAATTTCTGGAGCTTGGAAAAGTTCGGCAAAGCTTGGCAAAGTATGGGAGAATAAAAAAACCATTATTTTTTAGATTTTTTTGGAAAATTAATAATCTCAATTTGTGGAGCTTGGCAAAGTTCGGCAAAAGTCGGCAAAGTATGGGAGAATAAAAAAACCATTATTTTTAAGATTTTTTTGGAAAATTAATAATCTCAATTTGTGGAGCTTGGCAAAGTTCGACAAAAGTCGTCAAAGTATGGGAGAATGAAAAATTTATTATTTTTTTCACATTTTTTTGGAAAATTAAAAATCTCAATTTCTGGAGTTTGCCAAGTTCGGCAAAAGTCGGCAAAATGTGGAGAATGAAAAAATTATTATTTTTTTCACATTTTTTTGGAAAATTTATAATCTCAATTTGTGGAGCTTGGCAAAGTTCGGCAAAAGTCGGCAAAGTATGGGAGAATGAAAAATTTATTATTTTTTTCACATTTTTTTGGAAAATTAAAAATCTCAATTTCTGGAGCTCGGCAAAATTCGGCAAAGCTTCGCAAAATATGGAAGAATAAAAAATTTATAATTTTTTTCATATTTTTATGAAAAATTAGAAATCTGAATTTTTGGAG
The DNA here is from genome assembly GCA_032873175.1 of Leptopilina drosophilae. NCBI lineage: Eukaryota > Metazoa > Arthropoda > Insecta > Hymenoptera > Figitidae > Leptopilina > Leptopilina drosophilae. Next base: position 15,036,532 of record CM065480.1, on the reverse strand, counting down.
CTTGGCAAAGTTCGGCAAAAGTCGGCAAAGTATGGGAGAATAAAAAAACCAATATTTTTTTTACATTTTTTTGGAAAATTAAAAATCTCAATTTCTGGAGCTTGTCAAAGTTCGGCAAAGCTTGGCAAAGTATGGAAGAATAAAAAATTTATTATTTTTTTCACATTTTTTTGGAAAATTAAAAATCTCAATTTCTGGAGCTCGGCAAAGTTCGGCAAATCTTCTCAAAATATGGAAGAATAGAAAATTTAATATTTTCTTCATATTTTTATGAAAAATTAGAAATCTGAATTTCTGGAGCTTGGCAAAGTTGGGCAAAAGTCGGCAAAGTATGGGAGAATAAAAAAACAATTTTTTTTTTCACATTTTTTTGGAAATTTAAAAATCTCAATTTCTGGAGCTCGGCAAAGTTCGGCAAAAGTCGGCAAAGTATGGAAGAATAAAAAATTTATTATTTTTTTCACCTTTTTTTTTGAAAATTAAAAATCTCAATTTCTGGAGCTTGCCAAGTTCGGCAAAAGTCGTCAAAATGTGGAGAATGAAAAAATTATTATTTTTTTCACATTTTTTTGGAAAATTAAAAATCTTAATTTCTGGAGCTTGGCAAAGTTTGGCAAAAGTCGGCAAAGTGTGAGAGAATGAAAAATTTATTATTTTTTTCACATTTTTTTGGAAAATTAAAAATCTCAATTTCTGGAGCGTGTCAAAGTTCGGCAAAGCTTGGCAAAGTATTGGAGAATAAAAAATTTATTATTTTTTTTCACCATTTTTTTGAAAATTAAAAATCTCAATTTCTCGAGCTTGCCAAGTTCGGCAAAAGTCGGCAAAATGTGGAGAATGAAAAAATTATTATTTTTTTCACATTTTTTTGGAAAATTAAAAATCTCAATTTCTGAAGCTTCGCAAAGTTCGGCAAAAGTCGGCAAAGTGTGGGAGAATGAAAAATTTTATATTTTTTTCACATTTTTTTGGAAATTTAAAAATCTCAATTTCTGGAGCTTGTCAAAGTTCGGCAAAAGTCGGCAAAGTATGGAAGAATAAAAAATTTATTATTTTTTTCACCTTTTTTTTTAAATTAAAAATCTCAATTTCTGGAGCTTGCCAAGTTCGGCAAAAGTCGGCAAAATGTGGGAGAATAAAAAATTTATTATTTTTTTCACATTTTTTTGGAAAATTAAAAATCTCAATTTCTGGAGCTCGGCAAAGTTCGGCAAATCTTCTCAAAATATGGAAGAATAGAAAATTTAATATTTTTTTCATATTTTTATGAAAAATTAGAAATCTGAATTTCTGAAGCTTCGCAAAGTTCGGCAAAAGTCGGCAAAGTATAAGAGAATGAAAAAAATTTGTTTTCATATTTTTTTGGAAATTTAAAAATCTCAATTTCTGGAGCTTGTCAAAGTTCGGCAAAAGTCGGCAAAGTATGGAAGAATAAAAAATTTATTATTTTTTTCACCTTTTTTTTTTAAATTAAAAATCTCAATTTCTGGAGCTTGCCAAGTTCGGCAAAAGTCGGCAAAATGTGGGAGAATAAAAAATTTATTATTTTTTTCACATTTTTTTGGAAAATTAAAAATCTCAATTTCTGGAGCACGGCAAAGTTCGGCAAATCTTCTCAAAATATGGAAGAATAGAAAATTTAATATTTTCTTCATATTTTTATGAAAAATTAGAAATCTGAATTTCTGGAGCTTGGCAAAGTTGGACAAAAGTCGGCAAAGTATGGGAGAATAAAAAAACAATTATTTTTTTGGAAAATTAAAAACCTTAATTTTTGGAGCTTGGCAAAGTTCCGCAAAGCTTGGCAAAGTATTGGAGAATAAAAAATTTATTATTTTTTTTCACCTTTTTTTTGAAAATTAAAAATCTCAATTTCTCGAGCTTGCCAAGTTCGGCAAAAGTCGTCAAAATGTGGAGAATGAAAAAATTATTATTTTTTTCACATTTTTTTGGAAAATTAAAAATCTTAATTTCTGGAGCTTGGCAAACTTCGGCAAAAGTCGGCAAAGTGTGAGAGAATGAAAAATTTATTATTTTTTTCACATTTTTTTGGAAAATTAAAAATCTCAATTTCTGGAGCTTGTCAAAGTTCGGCAAAGCTTGGCAAAGTATGGGAGAATAAAAAATTTATTATTTTTTTCACATTTTTTTGGAGAATTAAAAATCTCAATTTCTGGAGCTCGGCAAAGTTCGGCAAATCTTCTCAAAATATGGAAGAATAGAAAATTTATAATTTTTTCCATATTTTTATGAAAAATTAGAAATCTGAATTTCTGGAGCTTGGCAAAGTTGGGCAAAAGTCTGCAAAGTATGGGGAAAAAAAAACCATTATTTTTTTGGAAAATTAAAAACCTTAATTTTTGGAGCTTGGCAAAGTTCCGCAAAGCTTGGCAAAGTATAGAAGAATAAAAAATTTATTATATTTTTTTGGAGAATTATATATTTTAATTTTTGGAGTCTGGTAAAGTTCGTCAAAGCTTGGCAAAGTATGGGAGAATAAAAAAACTATTTTTTCCTCATTGAGATTTTTAATTTTTCAAAAAAATGTAAAAAAAATAATAAATATATTTTATTCTCCTATACTTTACCGACTTTTGCCGAACTTTGCCAAGCTCCAGAAATTGAGATTTTTAATTTTTCAAAAAAATGTGAAAAAAATAATAAATTTTTCATTCTCCCACACTTTACCGACTTTTGCCGAACTTTGCCAAGCTCTACAAATTGAGATTATTAATTTTCCAATAAAATATAAAAAAATAATGGTTTTTTTATTCTCCCACATTTTGCCAAGCTTTGCCGAACTTTTCCAAGCTCCAGAAATTGAGATTTTTAATTTTCCTAAAAAATATGAAAACAAATTTTTTTCATTCTCTTATACTTTGCCGACTTTTCGTATTTTTTGCCAAACTCCAGAAATTAAAATTTTTGACAATAATACTAAAAATAATAAATTTTTTATTCTCCTATACCTATTTTTTTGTTCCTATACTTTTCCTAAGTGTCCGCGTACTTTAATTACTGTTATTAATCACGTACATTCCAAAGCTTGGGAAACGCTCATTAGCCACACTTTGCCAAGCTTTGCCGAATTTTGGCAAGGTCTATCTGTAGAGATTAGTGAAGCTGAAAAATTAACTGAGCAAATGGACACATATTCTTTATCATCCGCAAAGCTTGATAGTTCCCAAGACAAATCAAAACGTGAAATTGACCTTGAAAAGATGCCAAACGTGTTGAAAGAAAAGTTTTTATGCTTAAATTTAAATGATCCTAAGCGCTTAGCAATTTTAACGATCGCTTCAAACTTCCTGGAGTTGCAAAAAAATCGCTAGAGAATTTGAATGTTCTGAAAAATTGGCGAAGAAATCGAAAGAATTGAAAGCTTCGAAAGGTATTTCAGCGGAAACAACGGCAAAAGCTAGAAAAAATCTATAAATTAGTTAAAGTTAGTCAGTTAAAGTTGACGAGAAAAGGGTTCTTTTGCAAAAACGTCTACTACTGTTAGATTTAGATGATTTATACGCTTCATATCGAGAATTACATCCAGATCCCTTACACATGTAAGGGCATCTGAAGACTTCGTTCGCGAATTGTGTAGTAGGCTCTCAGTTTTGAAATCTTACTCATTCATTGCAGATGATCAAATGCAGTTTTTTCAAGACCTGAAAACTAACCTTCGTAAAAATGAAGTATTAATAATCTTAGATTTTGCTAAAAATTATAAATATGTAGTTCAATATGCAGTCCAAGCTTCTTACTATGACAACGACCAATGTACTGTGCTTATCCTAGTTTAATATTTTAAAGAGAAATCAAAATTAGAATATAAAAATTTCATTTGTTTATCTGATTGTACTCAACATGATACTTCTGCTGTACACACCATTCAACGACTTTCAATACTTGAAATAAAAAAAAATTCAGAATTTGACAAAATTATTTATTTTAAATTTAAGTGTCAGATCACAAATTTAATGCATCATGAACAAGATTTTCATATTAAAGCTGATTAACATTAACATGCGACTGCCCATGGCAAGAGCAAGCCTTCTTTTTAAACCTGCAGATGCTATTTTAAGTGCTGCAAAATTCTATGTGTGGGCCAAAATTTATTAATCAAAAGGTTTTCAAATTATAATCATGGCACTATAGTTCATTGCTATTTTCGTTAAATTACCGTTTAAAAATTTTAAAAATCAGCTACCCTAAATTTCTTCTATAATGTGAATAAATTTTTACTAATTCTAATAAATTAAAAAAAATTGACAGACATTTTGGATCCGTCATTTTTAATTTAGAAATTTCGATAACAGATCATTGATATATTAGAATAGACTGCGCAAAAGAATTAAAATTCAGCTCGTGATATATAAAGAGACATCAAAGCATTTGACCGGAACAGATAGAGCAGAAAACTAGCGCACGGCATGCTTTAGAGTGAGGGGAAAAAAAGCGTTTTTACGCCCTATCCGTCTCTTTTTATACCACCGGGTTGCTCGTCTCATAGAAATAATTAAACTCGTGCAGTCTATTGTTTCATGTCTATGTAGCAGATTCGTAATTAGCGACCTCAAAAACCCCAGAGTAACAAATTTCTACTAAATCCAATAAATTAAAAAGAAATTGACTGCCATTTTGGATTCGCCATTTTGAATTTTTTAATTTCAAAAGCAGATTCGTAATCAACGACCCCAAAAACCGACGAGTAACAAATTTCTACTGAATCCAATGAATTTGAAACAAATTGACCGCCATTTTGAATTTCAAAAAACGCCATTCGGCAATTGAAAGTAACTATTTTAAATTTTTTTAAGAATTTCCACTATTTTTTACATTTAAACCAATTTGGGAAAGAAGGGTGCTTCCGTTGACAAAGAAATATATATATATATATATATATATATATATATATATATTTATATTTATATATATATATATATATATATATATATATATATATATATATATATATATATAATATATATATATATATATAAATATATATATATATATATATATATATATATATATATACATATAGGACAAAATTTCTGAAGCGGACCCCCCTCCAAAAAAAGTTCTGGGATTGGCTTGATATTTTAGTAATTTGTTGTCCTCTATAAAAGTAATAAATTCCCCAAATATTGGTGCATTTGAAAAAAAATTGTAAAAAGTAGACGGGGTAAAAGTTTTAGATTTTCGAAAACATTGACATTTTCAAATCCCTATAGGTCGGATAAAACGTTATGGATTTTAATTTATGTGGAACGGATTTTGAAGTATTTTTCACGTACTTTCTGATGCATATAAGAAAATTTTCAAGTAAAAAATTTAACAATTTTTTTTTAATTAATTTTTATTTTTTGACTAATTTGGGTATTTTTATTTTTTTTTTTAAATAATTTAATTAAAAGAGAAGAAATTTAATAAAAACGATAACGTTGCGCGCTGTTGGTGCGCCTTTCACGACTGCGGTTTCTGACTGCATCTTATTCAGAAATAGCTCTCTGTATTGTTCAGGGTTGAGATTGTCATTATACAATAATGCCTGCATTACTGTTATAGAAAATTTTTTGAAAAACCTGTTTTGAAAATTTTACTTTGAAATTGATTGAAATTATAAATTATTATACTGTTATTTGCCGAAATAGAAAAACTGTCTCGAGGAAAGATTCAATAAAAAACAAAATTTTTTAACAATCATTAATTTTTTTATTCAAAAGAAATAAAAAAAATGTGTATTATTTCTATACGTCAATAATAATTTTTGTTACAAAATTTTAATTTGTTTTTTAAAAAGGAAACAATTTGCAATATGGGTTATAATGCCTGAAATTTTCAGAAAAAACAAAAAGTATTTTTTTAACATCAAAATGATAAAAAAACGTTTCTATTTGGTCTTAGAAATATGTCCACCAAAAAAACCGAAAAATATATTATTTTTTATAAAACTTATTGCAAAATTAAATTTTTTGCAAGTCTTTAAATAAACTGTTATTTCACCAAAATGAATAAACTGATTTAAGTGAACAAAGCGGGAATATAAAGGGGATGAAAAAAACTTTCGTTCAGAATTAGAAAATTCTTAAAAAGTTTAAATTTTAATGATTATTTAATAAATGTTTTATAAACAAATACAATTTTTTAATGTTTTGCGCCTTTTAAAAATTAAAAAAATATTTATATACACTTAAAACTATGAAAAATCAAAATCCGTTGGAAAAATTAACGAACGTTAATTTTTTTAAAAGTTATAATGAAAATTATATCGGACGGAGACGCAATTTTGATGATGTTCAAAATTAAAGAATTATTTTTAACTACGAAACGAAAAAAACACTGTCGAATTAACATTTTTATTCATTTAAATATAACCATAAAAATTATCAAAATCTAACTTCAGTGTTGATGCACTACGCCGCGCCAATATAATTTCCATTATAACTTTTAAAATAGTTGTCGTTCATACATTTTTCCAACAGATTTTAATTTTTTTTAGTTTTAAGCGTGTATATAAATATTTTTTTTAATTTTTAAAAGGCGCAAAACATTAAAAAAATTATTTATTTTTAAAAAATTTATTAAATAATTATTAAAATTTAAACTTTTTAAGAATTTTCTAATTCTGAACGAAAGTTTTTTTCATCCCCTTTATATTCCCGCTTAGTTCATTTAAATCAGTTTATTCATTTTGGAGTTTATTCTTTTTTTTTTAAATTTTATAAAAAATAATATAATTTTTGGTTTTTTTGGTGGACTTTTCTTGACTTATAGAATCAATACACATGTTTTTATTTCTTTTGAATAAAAAAATTAATGACTGTTAAATTTTTTTTGTTATTGAGCCAAAATAAGTGAAACCGGCCACTTGAAAAATTTTTGTCTCCAATTTTCAAGTTATCTATGATTTTTGGTAGATATATGAGTACACTTTTTCCTCCTAATTTTTTTTTCAAAAAAAAAATTATTTTTGAAGTAATCAGGTGTTGAAGTTTTGGGTCATTTTATTTTCATTTTATTATTACTTTGAAACAAATAAAGATACTTAAGTGAATTTCTTTTTAATTAAAGCTTAAATTTTATACTTTAAGGATTAAATAAAGCGATTGCTGAAAAATGAAAATTTATAATTGTTATTAACAATTCTTTTAAACAATTGCAAATTGAAGAATGTTCTCAATGTTTTTCAAAGATTAAATTACGATGTATTGATGCGTAAAACTCTAAGCATTAAAATAAAAAAAAATAAAAATCAGTAACCTCCAATATTATAGAAATTATGTAAATTTTTCTGACAAAATGCAGGCGAAAATCGACTTTTAATCATAAAAATCCGCTTGAAAGCGTGAAGTTTCTAACAAAACAAAAGACGATCTTATTTATTCGTTTGCAATTTTATCTTTTTCCATGAACTCGATTCGAATTTTGCCAACATTTTTTCAGAAAAATCTACACAATTTCTATAATATTGGAGGTTACTGATTTTTATTTTTTTTATTTTAATGCTTGGAGTTTTACGCATCAATACATCGTAATTTAATCTTTGAAAAACATTGAGAACATTCTTCAATTTGCAATTGTTTAAAAGAATTGTTAATAACAATTATAAATTTTCATTTTTTAGCAATCGCTTTATTTAATCCTTAAAGTATAAACTTTAAGCTTTAATTAAAAAAAAATCACTTAAGTATCTTTATTTGTTTCAAAGTAATAATAAAATGAAAATAAAATGACCCAAAACTTCAACACCTGATTACTTCAAAAATAATTTTTTTTTTTTGAAAAAATATTTAGAGGGAAAAAGTGTACTCATATATCTACCAAAAATCATAGATAACTTGAAAATTGGAGACAAAAAATTTTTCATATGGCCGGTTTCACTTATTTTGGCTCTATTCAATCTTTCCTAGAGACAATTTTTCTATTTCGGCAAATAGCAGTATGGGTCAGAATTTCTCAAACGGATCACTTTAAAAAAAATAATTTTATTTTTCATCTAAAATAATTTTTTTTACTCCTTGTAGAGTAATAGAAAGACCCTGAAAATTTTCGAACAAAAAAAAATTTTTTGTTAATGTTATTAACAATTTAATTTTTTTGTTGTCTTAAATAAAAAAATATTTTTCTCGGGATCCAGTTGACCGATTTTAAAATACCAAAATGGGTTTTCTTCGTCATGAAAGCAAGTATTTAAAAATAATTTTTATTTTTAAAAAATTTCATTTTCAATAGTTTTTTATATAATTTGTTTATAAAATGTTAATAACAAATTAAGTTCTGCGCCTCCTAGAGAAAAAAGAAAAATTGTTTTCTATTGCCAACATTCCCCTGAATAATAAACCGTTTCGAAAAAAAATGTACGTCAAATGTCAAATGTACGTCAATTCACATAATTCATAATAAAATTACACTGTTAAAAAAATTATATAAAAACTTAATTAAATAGTCTTTAACGTCCGAGATACTTCATAAATAAGTCGAAAAATGAAAATGAAAACATTCGGACAAAGTAACAAATTTTATTCACTCTAACGTTTCGAAATCAAATCGATTTCCTCTTCTGGGAGTCTATTCAAAAAAATATACACAAAATAAAATATATATAAATATATATAATACATATATATATATATATATATATATATATATATATATATATATATATATATATATATATATATATATAATTATATAAAATATATATAAAATATACAAAAAAATATACATAAAAACTATTAAAAATTCATTTTTAAAACAAAAAAATTTTTTTTTAAATACTTTTTATTTTAACGAAGAAAACCCATTTTGTTATTATTTTTAAATTTAGTTAAGGTAAATGCGTTAGTGCTCGGCAGCTTAAGGAATTTTTCAATTTTAAATTGACTAATTAGCAGTTTCAAAGACATTTTTTCAAATGAAACAAATTTTATTGATTAAAGAGGATTATAAGGAAGAGTAATTAACATTACTTTTTATGAAATCAAATACTATGTAATATTTATTTGCATTTAAAGTCGAAAATATGCAAATGCGTTAGTAATCGGCAGGTACGAAAACTGACTGTGTTAGTAATCGGCAGCTGTTTGCGTTAGTTACCGGCAGTGCGCTCTGATTGGTTGGTGCAGTGGTCGTCACTTCTGTGCCTTAGTTACCGTCAGTTACATTATAATGCTGTTTTGTCAAACAGTTTTTATCTGCCGAACACTAAAACATTAGTCATTTTATTCAATTGCTTTAGTTATCGGCAGCAATTTTAAATATAGTTTATTTTTATTTATCAATGAGATTTTGCCTGACGAATACTAAAATTTACGACCATTAATATATAAAGAATTTAATATTGCAAAGAAAACAAGTCTTATTAACGTTATGTTATTAGAATTTGCAATTAAATTGGCCCCTGTTAATTTTTAGTGTCCGTCAGTCGTGCCGATTTCACAAGCAAGCTGCAAATTTTGCTTTAGTCACCGTCATTGCTATTTTTATATAAAATTGTAAAAATAAAAATAGTAAAACAAATAATTAAATAATACTAAGAATAATAATAAATACAATAATCACAAATTTACCTTTCGAAACGCAAAAAGTTGTTAAAGGCAATGTTTTTAGTTTTTCGTCGTTTCTTAACCTCAAACTTAAGGTTTTTGCTACATTATGTCGCGTTTGCGTACCTATCACGAAAATATTTTCAATTTTCAATTAAAATGAAATAATAAGTCAAAACAATTGTTGTTATCCGATGTCGCGATATTGAAACTTATCAGAAATATTGTTTATTCATGCATAAAATGACTGTGCGTCTTATTTTTTGGTTAAGTTGTGACAACCTGCCGACGACTAAAGCACTGACGAGCACTGACGCATTTACCTTAAATAATAAAAAATAACACACATCAAATAAATAATAAAAGAAAACAAAAAATAAATAAAAATAATACACAACAGATAAAAACCTTGTAATTTTTAGACAAAAAAAATTTTTTGTTAATGTTATTAACAACCCAAGTAGCACGTAACATTACTGGAATGTTGCAGCAATGTAACCTGTCAAATGACTTGATTGGTTACAGGTGTCAAAATACAAAATAGAATTATGAAAACATTTTTTTTATAAAATACCATTTTATAATAATAAAAAAAGTTTCAGGATAAAAAGCAAGTACTTAAAACAGTATATTTAATTGATTTCTATTTAAATTTGCACATATGTGAGCAAAGTGCACAAATAGGGACATTTACCTTGTATGTAATATTGTATGGAATGAAATTTTGGAGTAAAAATGACCCAATTTTATTATCATATAAAAACATTAATGTGATTTGATACCATTTTTTATCATTTTATGTAATCTTTTTATAACATATGACTAATTCTTTTTTAATTAGATTTTTTGAGATACAAAATTGGTTACTTAACCGTAATGTGTCTTGAGAACAAATTAATTGAAACAAATAATTTCACTGAATTTGGATAAAAACCAATATTCAATTTATAACAAATTTAAGTGATAAATTCTTCAAATATTGGTACATTTGAAAAAAATTGTAAAAAGTAGAGGGGGTAAAAGTTTTAGATTTTCGAAAACATTGACATTTTCAAATCCCTATAAGTCGGATAAAACGTTACGGATTTTAATTTATGTGGAACGAATTTTGCAGTATTTTTCATGTACTTTCTGATGCATATAAGAAAATTTTCAAGTAAAAAATTGAACAATTTTTTTTAATTAATTTTTATTTTTGACTAATTTGGGTATTTTTATTTTTTTTAAAATAATTTAATTAAAAAGCTGAGGTTTTTTCCGATGAAATATGTAATTTTTAGAGTGGGACAGAAAATATTTTAAGAGAAATTTAATAAAAACGGTAAAGTTGCGCGCGCGCCGCGCGCTGTTGGTGCGCCTTTCACGACTGCGGTTTCTGACTGCATCTTATTCATAGCACATTCGGGTATATGCTCTATCTAGAGTGCTCCAAGATTGCTCCGACCAAGAGTAATGTGTTCGGGTTAACAACTCTGCTCCGTGGCGAGTCAGGTAGCGTATTCGATTTAAAAACATCGACCCGGGAGCAGGTAGAAAAGCGAATTCGTGTTACATGCTCTGCTTTCAGTCAGAGCAATTATCGTATTCGGGAACAAAATTTTGCTTTAAAGCAGAGCAAAAAACGTATTCGGATTTTTCCAAATATCCGCCCCAGAGTTAATATAGAGCAAGAAATCTTGCCCCGTATATTTCGACGGAGCAGCTGCAATAATTTTATAACCTGTTACTGCGCAAGTCATTAATTTAAAAATTTGAAATGAATGCACAAATCGCACAAACATTATTGGTAATTACAGAAGTTTTAGAAAGTTCTAGTGAAAGTAATGAAGATGAAAATTTGAAGATTTTTTATCAATTTAGAAAAGAAAAAAAAGTTCGTCCTAAAATAAAAGAATATGTGCGAATTTTTATTATTTTTGCTGTTCAAATTTACAACTTACTATATGATATTTTAATTTTTCTATTTAATAAGTAACAATTTTATTTTGTAATAATTTTAAATTCTTTTTACACATCAAAATAAAACCACATTTTCTTTAAATAAAATGCAATATTTCCCTGCAGGAAATACATTATATATTAAATTATATATTAAAATATTTATATATTAAATTAAATATTAAAATATTTATTTAAAAATTTTTAATTTAAAATTTATAGGCGCATAATGTACGGTAATATTGAAAAAATATTGTATATTTTATAAACTATACACTGAGAAAAACAATTATTTGATTCAAACAAATTTTATTTAAATCAAACTTAAAATATCTTTGCTATACAGTAAAACATATTTAAGTTTAATTCAAATATATTTTCTGGTTCAGTTTAAAAGATTATATATTTAAATCGAACATAAATTGTGATTGATTTTAAATTATCTGTAGTTAACTTTTAAGTTTGATTCAAACATAAAATTTTTGAACATAATTTTTATTTAAACCGTAACAAAAGTATGTTTAAATTAAATATAATTATTCAAACAAATAATACTTTTGAATCAGTGCAGTAGATATTTTCTATATATTCAGATTAAACTTACAAACTAATTTCAATTAAACAAAATCGTCTAACATTATTTTTGTGTTTCATTTAAGTATAATGTTTTCTCAGTGTGTATTACTATATTATTATGCATTATTGTTTGTGACAATTTGAAATAATACTTCAAATATAACAAAATTTTAAACTATAGTAATATTTTTCTAACTGTAGGTTCAAATTTGCATAATTTTTTAAACAATTTAAAATTTTGGCGCTACATGCTTGGATTTACAACGCTCAACTCGAGGGCAGAGTGGCTTTTATTTTGTTACGTCACAAACCAAATTCTGACACAGAGCGAAGCATGGAGACGTCTATCATGACGTCACAAATTGCTCTTGCTCGGAACCTAAACTGCTTTGGAGCAAGTTAACATCCACTCTTACCCGAAGTAAGAGCATTCGCAGAGCAACATACCCGAATGTGCTATCAGAAATAGCTCTCTATATTGTTCAGGGTTGAGACTGTCATTATACAATAATGCCTGCATTACTGTTACTTAAAAAATTTTTGAATAACCTGTTGTGGAAATTTCACATTGAAATTAAATAAAATTTTAAATTATTATAGGGTAAGAATTTCTCAAACGGATCACTTTAAAAAGAATAACTTTGTTTTTCATCTAAAATAATTTTTTTTACTCTTTGTAGAGTAAAAGAAAGACCCTGAAAATTTTTGAACAAAAGAAAATTTTTTGTTAATGTTATTAACAATTTAGTTTTTTTGTTGTCTTAAATAAAAAAATATTTTTCTCGGGATCCAGTTGACCGATTTTAAAATACCAAAATGGGTTTTCTTCGTCATGAAACCAAGTATTTAAAAATAATTTTTATTTTTAAAAAATTTTATTTTTAATAGTTTCTTATATAATATGTTTATAAAATGTTAATAACAAATTAAGTTCTGCGCCTCCTAGAGAAAAAAGAAAAATTGTTTTCTATTGCCAACATTCCCCTGAATAATAAACCGTTTCGAAAAAAAATGTACGTCAATTACAAAAAAGTTATTAAATAATAACTGTGGCGGAGCAAAGCGATTTATGGCTCGCAAGCATGGCTTCCATTGACGCTGTGTTCACTGGCGCTGCGCTACAAGTTTGTATAAATTCCAACAGTCTCAATTTTGAAGAAAAGAGTAATACAGTTGAAATTGTTAGTATATTTATATAACATTTTGGTTAAAATGTAATAATATTATAATATAATTCTACAATGTAATAAAATAACAATATTTACAATATAATTATATTAGGTGATTCTATTCTGAAAGTGCCACATTTAAAATTTAATTTTTTAACTTATTTTTTTTTAATTATAGGGTTCCTTTATTAAACTTATATTATTTTATACTCAAGAGGAAGAATTCAAATTACGCAAAATAAATTGTTGAAAATATTAAAGTTTTTCTTCATTAAAGAAGATTGACTTTGTTGCTTCAATTGGTTAGTTTTATTTATTTCCTGAGTTTTTTTTATTAAATTTAGACACTAATATAATTCACATAATTCATAATAAAATTACACTGTTGAAAAAATTATATAAAAACTATTAAAAATTCATTTTTAAAACCAACAAATTTTTTTTAAATACTTTTTATTTTAACGAAGAAAACCCTTTTTGTTATTTTTAAATTTAGTAAAATAATATATACTAACACACATCAAATAAATAATAAAAGAAAACAAAAAATAAATAAGAACAATACACAACAGATAATAAATAAAATGAATTAAATAAAATTTAATTTGAGACTGACTATCAATGAAAGCAAAATTTAAACGTTTTTCTTTCTTGTTATTAAAATCACTCCAAAGTTAAAGACTTACTATGTAAAATTTTTTTTTATATTGAAACTACAAAAAACTAAATTCCCAAGTAGCACGTAACATTACTGGAATGTTGCAGCAATATTACATGTAATATTAGTAACATTGCAGTAACATTCCAGTAATATTAAAATGTCCGACCCAAGGCAATATTACATGTAATATTCCAGCAACATTGCTATTTCTGAATAAGATGCAGTCAGAAACCGCAGTCGTGAAAGGCGCACCAACAGCGCGCGGCGCGCGCGCAACTTTACCGTTTTTATTAAATTTCTCTTAAAATATTTTCAGTCCCACTCTAAAAATTACATATTTCATCGGAAAAAACCTCAGCTTTTTAATTAAATTATTTTAAAAAAAAATAAAAATACCCAAATTAGTCAAAAATAAAAATTAATTAAAAAAAATTGTTCAATTTTTTACTTGAAAATTTTCTTATATGCATCAGAAAGTACATGAAAAATACTGCAAAATTCGTTCCACATAAATTAAAATCCGTAACGTTTTATCCGACTTATAGGGATTTGAAAATGTCAATGTTTTCGAAAATCTAAAACTTTTACCCCCTCTACTTTTTACAATTTTTTTTCAAATGTACCAATATTTGAAGAATTTATCACTTAAATTAGTTATAAATTGAATATTGGTTTTTAGCCAAATTCAGTGAAATTATTTGTTTCAATTAATTTGTTCTCAAGACACATTACGGTTAAGTAACCAATTTTGTATCTCAAAAAATCTAATTAAAAAAGAATTAGTCATATGTTATAAAAAGATTACATAAAATGATAAAAAATGGTATCAAATCACATTAATGTTTTTATATGATAATAAAATTGGGTCATTTTTACTCCAAAATTTCATTCCATACAATATTACATACAAGGTAAATGTCCCTATTTGTGCACTTTGCTCACATATGTGCAAATTTAAATAGAAATCAATTAAATATACTGTTTTAAGTACTTGCTTTTTATCCTGAAACTTTTTTTATTATTATAAAATGGTATTTTATAAAAAAAATGTTTTCATAATTCTATTTTGTATTTTGACACCTGTAACCAATCAAGTCATTTGACAGGTTACATTGCTGCAACATTCCAGTAATGTTACGTGCTACTTGGGTTGTTAATAACATTAACAAAAAATTTTTTTTGTCTAAAAATTACAAGGTTTTTATCTGTTGTGTATTATTTTTATTTATTTTTTGTTTTCTTTTATTATTTATTTGATGTGTGTTATTTTTTATTATTTAAGGTAAATGCGTCAGTGCTCGTCAGTGCTTTAGTCGTCGGCAGGTTGTCACAACTTAACCAAAAAATAAGACGCACAGTCATTTTATGCATGAATAAACAATATTTCTGATAAGTTTCAATATCGCGACATCGGATAACAACAATTGTTTTGACTTATTATTTCATTTTAATTGAAAATTGAAAATATTTTCGTGATAGGTACGCAAATGCGACATAATGTAGCAAAAACCTTAAGTTTGAGGTTAAGAAACGACGAAAAACTAAAAACATTGCCTTTAACAACTTTTTGCGTTTCGAAAGGTAAATTTGTGATTATTGTATTTATTATTATTCTTAGTATTATTTAATTATTTGTTTTACTATTTTTATTTTTACAATTTTATATAAAAATAGCAATGACGGTGACTAAAGCAAAATTTGCAGCTTGCTTGTGAAATCGGCACGACTGACGGACACTAAAAATTAACAGGGGCCAATTTAATTGCAAATTCTAATAACATAACGTTAATAAGACTTGTTTTCTTTGCAATATTAAATTCTTTATATATTAATGGTCGTAAATTTTAGTATTCGTCAGGCAAAATCTCATTGATAAATAAAAATAAACTATGTTTTAAGTACTTGCTTTTTATCCTGAAACTTTTTTTATTATTATAAAATGGTATTTTATGAAAAAAATGTTTTCATAATTCTATTTTGTATTTTGACACCTGTAACCAATCAAGTCATTTGACAGGTTTACGTTTTAGAGTATATCAGAGCAAAAAATCTATAGTTTTATAAATTAAAGTGAGTATTTATGAGATTTGACATTAATTTACTTTTTAAACAGCTAAAGCGTATAAAGATTAGTGTATCGTAGAGTATTCATGAAAAATACTAATCTGTTCACAAATTGGTACATTATCCTTTTTTCATAAAAACACAACAATTTACTATATTCAGACAATAAAAAATTAATTTAAAGTCATATTTGCTTTAGAAATTAATATATCTTCTTATCGTAAAAAAAGATTTTTATAAAAAAACATAAGGATAATTTTTTCACTTTTAAGTGTAGTGAAAATTTAAGTAGTCCACAAATAGGAACGTTTACCTAACATTTTGAATTCTTATCGTTTTCATTTTTTGATCGCTGAACTTAATATATAAATTATCTGGATCTAAGTAAAGCTACATACAGTTAATAATAATTAGTCTATTTAATTTTTTTTATTTGAATTTCGACTTAAGAAATTCATTACTTCTCTACAATGTATCTTGGAAACAAATTTACTGAAATAAATAATTGTAATAAATATCAACGGAGTCAAAATTTAAATTTTGACACTGTTGACATAAATTGTGACGAACGAAAACGACTCCTGAATGGCATTTGATGTCCTCCTTACCACAGTGGGACAGGAAGCTCGTTTGCGTGGCCGAAATTAATAACTTCTGGAAAAATAGAAAATTAAAATAACTCCTAACTGTTCTTATAGTTAATGGGGTCGCTGATTATGAATTTGAAGTCAGCTTTCAAAAATTCAAAATAGCGGATCCAATATGGCGGACAACAAAATAAAAAATTGACTCGATTGACCTAAAAATTAATATTCGGAGGTTTTTGGGATCGTTGATTACACAGGTCATCAAAAAAAGGCTTACTTTTTTTATGGGATATGATAGTGGTTTCCGAAGTATTTTTTGACGCTGAACACGATCCCGGGTCCAAAAATTGGCCATCACGTCAGGATTTTGAGAAAAGTGGGTGTAAAGACCCCAAAAAACGTGTTTTTTTTTCTCCTAAACCTGACGTGCCAGAAACGTCTACATAGACTTAAATTGAAGCTTCAATTGTCCACTATAAGACCCATATCCGTAAGACCAAAAAAAATTAAAATTTTTTTTAAAACATTAGGTTGAAGTTACCAAAAATGTGTATTTTTGGGTTGCTTCAATGGATTTTTTAAAATCGTTTTGGATTCGTTTGAAAATTGTTACTCGGGGGTTTTTGGAGTCGCTAATTACGAATCCGATATTAGTTTTCAAGAATTTAAAATGGCGGATCCAAGATGGCGGATGTCAAAATTTATAATTGTTCGGATTCGCTTGAAAATTGTTACTCGGTGGTTTTGCGGTCGCTGATTACGAATCTGATATTAATTTTGAATTCTTAAAAACTAATATCGGATTCGTAATGAGCGACCCCAAAAACCCCCGATTTAAAAAAATCCATTAAGGCAACCCAAAAATACACATTTTTCGTAACTTCAACCTAATGTTTTGAAAAAATTTTAATTTTTTTGGTCTTACGGATATGGGTCTTATAGTGGACAATTGAAGCTTCAATTTAAGTCTATGTAGACGTTTCTGGCACGTCAGGTTTAGGAGAAAAAAAATATTGAGAACGCTCAAAAACACGTTTCAAAACTGCCCTCAAAATTGACCTAAATTTTAAAGGTAGCGGGAATTGTTTGTCAAATTTTGACGTCTACGTAAAAACTGCCCTCAAAGTTGACCTAAATTTTGAGGGTAACGGGAATTGTTTGTCAATTTTTGACGTTAAGGTCAAAAATGACGTTAAAGTTCACCTAAATTTTAAGGATGCGGGTATTGTTTGTCCAATTTTGACGTCTAGGTCAAAAATGTCCTCAAAATGAACCTAAATTTTGAGGGTATCAAAATTGTCAAATTTTGACGTCTAGGTCAAATGTCCCCTCAAAATTGATCTAAATTTTAAGGGTAGCGGGAATAGTTTGCCAATTTTGTCGTTTAGGTCAAAACTGCCCTCAAAGTTGACCTAAATTTTGAGGGGAGAAAAACTACAGGTCAACTTTTGACCTGTAGGTTAATAACTGCCCTCAAAATTGACCTAAATTTTGAGGGTACCAGGAATTTTTTGTCAAATTTTGACGTTTAGGTCGGAAAATTTTGAAACAGCGGTGTTGGCGGCGATATCTTTTTATAATATAGAAAGATATAAGCTATTCCACGTCAAGTGATCAAAGGGTCTTACGGTGTAATGTTTATTTTAATAAGTTTTTACTCTTGAACAATTAAACATACAAATTTGACAAAGTACATTTTGGAAGGGTTTTTCATTCTCTTTCGATTGGAAATAAGCATTTTGAAAAAAAAATTTTTGACCTAGAAAAATCAAAATTAAAAATAAATTTTAATTTTTCGGGGCAGGGGTACAATTTTTTTTAATGTTACTTTCTCTCCCCGCTGTGATGTCACGGGGAGAAAAAGTAATATTTTTTTCCTACTGCTATTAAAATTTGTAATTTTTTTTAATTTTGTAAAAAATATAAAAAGAGATATATATTTTTTGAAAATTAAATATGTATCATGTTGTTTTTTTATTACTAATGGATTTTAAATAAATATGACAACAAAAAATTCCATTAAAAAATCGCATATTTGTACTTTCGTTTACGTGTGTTAGAAAAAATAGTATGTGCACCACGGAAGGAAAATGATTTTCGCTTCGTGTATTTGCAGTTCTCTTCTTCACCGTCGGGAAAATCACTATTTTCCTCCCTAGGTGCTCAATATACTATTTTACTTACCGGAGCGCTCTAATCCCGGTTTTCAGCTCCGTTTAGGAGAAAATTCTTTTTTTCTAACACACGCACCGAAAGTACACCATTTCCTACCTGTCAAGCGGGAGAAAAGTTGATCTTTTCCTGCGAGCGTCATTAGCAGGGAGGAAAAGTAACTTACCTTCTCGGTAATGTTATTATTAGGTGCGATGTATAAATCAAAGTATGACCATTAGTGAATCAATTACGTGAGATACGTAACTTAAACGACTGGCGTAACTTACGAATCTAATGTTAGTTATGTAACTTACGTATGTGATGTTAGTTACGTAACTTACGTATGTGATGTTAGTAACGTAATTTACGTATCTGATGTTAGGTAAGTTACTTACGTAACTGATGTTAGGTAAGTTACTTACGTAACTAACTTTTTTACATACAACAATTACGTAATTTACGTAAGTTACGCAATTTACGTAACTAACTTTTTCATTTACATTCAACAGTTACGTAACTCACATAAGTTACGTAACAAACTTTTTTATTTGTATTCAACCGTTACGTAGATGTATTCTATTTTTCATCAGATATTTGTACTTTCGGTATACGTGTGTTAGAAAAAATTGTATGTGCAACTCGGGAGAAAAAATGATTTGCAACCGGTTTTTTTCTGTTCTCGGCTTCGCTCGCAAGCACTCGCCGTCGGCTCATGCGCTCGCTGCGCCTCGAACTGCAAACTTCACACTCGTGGAAATCACCCATTTTTCCTTTCCAAAATGTACTTTGTCAAATTTGTATGTTTAATAGAGTACAAATTATCGAAATAAGCATTGTACTAAAAAACACAAAAATTTTACCCCCTCTCCCTCGGAAAATATTGGACTAGGTAAAAAAATATTTTCACGAAAAATTATTGTCTATTAGTACTACAAAAGCTCCAAGTTTTTGGCGTCACTTTAAATGCAACCCCTGGAAAATTGTCAAACCGTTCCACTGGCAAAAAACAATCGCAAGGAGATAGATTTTCTAATAATTTTTATTATATAAAACTTTAATTGTTTATAATATATTATACACTAATTCAATAGAGAATTTCATGAGCTTTCTATTGCTATTTTTATTATTTTAAATTTCTGCCAATTTCGTAGAGAAACTGCTGTTTGAAATGTTAAACTCTTAATATCTCAAAACACCCCTCCAACGATTTTTATCAAAATTATATGAAAATAAAGCGTAAATTCCCTAGTTTCTATTCTCATTTGATATATTATGGACATTTGATGGGATTAATAGAAAAAAAATTGTTTAAAAAATGTGTTTTTGAAAAATTTGACAAATAGTACTAAATCGAATGTAAGTTGAATGGGTTAAGGTTCAACTTCATACTAAAACACATTTTTTAAACAATTTTTTTTCTATTAATCCCATCAAATGTCCATAATATATCAAATGGAAACAGAAACTAGGAAATTTGCGCTTTATTTTTATAAAATTTGATAAAAATCGTCGGGGGGGTGTTTTGTGATATTAAACAGGAATTTCTCTACGAAATTGACAGAAATATAAAATAATAAAAATATCAATAGAAAGTTCATGAAATTCTCCATTGAATTAGTGTATAATATATTATAAACAATTAAAGTTTTATATAATAAAAATTATTAGAAAATCTATCTCCTTGCGATTGTTTTTTGTCGGTGGAACGGTTTGAAATGAAATGCCTCATATATATATTGGACATTCCATTTCAAAACGAACCACATTATAAACAATTGCCATTGTAAAGACTTTACAAAAAGTTTTGTATTTTGTTTACTATTAAAGTTACGTAGCTCAAAAAAAATTGTTTGAAAGCTCATTTACTCAGCTTAAATATTACATAAAATTGAAATGTAAAAAATAATTTTGTTAATGAGTAAATAATGTTATTGCAAAATAAAATTTTCCGTTTTTTTTAATGTAATGCAGTTTCATTAGAAATCATCACAATTTAAAGCCAGACATATCATTTGAAAGCTAGTTTTATCACCTTTAAAACGCATATTTTAAAACTTTAATATGATACTTTTTAGGAAAAATATGATCTTTTGTTTAAAAAATCAGCCATTTTTTTCAATTGTTGATATCTCAAAAACAATTACTTTAGGAAAAAAATTTTAAGAACATAAATTGTTCCTTTCTGTGAATAGTATTAAAAAAATTATTTAAAAAATTTGTTTAAAAAAATTTATTTTTTATTATTTTTTGAAAAAAATTTTTTTTTGCCTTTTTCAGATTTTTAAGTTTTTTTGAGTAGAAACTCGCTTCTTACACTCATTATAACAAGCAAACATATTTTTCTTTGTATTTATTCAATTTTTTCAATAATTTTATCTCGCCAATCTATTAAATAAGTTTTTATACGTTTATTTATTATATTGTTTAAAAACGGAAATTATATCAAATGTTCAAATGATTTGCTGAGTTAAAATATTTGAAAAAATGAAATAAATACGAAGAAAAATATGTTTGCTTGTCATAATGAGTGTAAAAAGCGAGTTTCAACACAAAAAACTTAAAAGTCTGAAAAATGTAATAGTATATTGTGCAACGAGTGGAGAACAAGGGCGATTTCTCGCGAGCTTGAAGTTTGCTGCTCGAGCGCAGCGAGAGCAGCAATCAAGCGAGCGAAAATCGCTGTTCGCCACGAATTGCACATATTACTTTGTCCAACAACTGAAAAACACTTTCTATTAATTTTTCATACTAATTATAATAATTTTATTCATTTATTGTCAGAACTTAACATACACGGAGAGAAGAGAATAGTGAAGGCGACTGTCGGTTCAGTTCTGATAACTAAACAGTTTAGTTAATTTTCGACGGACAAAAATAACAGTCGCATCTACTATAAAATAGTAGGAACGACTGTACGTTCAGTCAGAGTAACTAAACAGGAACTAAACCGCCAGGGGCGCTACTATCGCTCTCCATGTATTTCTGCAACTAAACGTGTTTAGTTAGAATAGATTTTTATGATTTATTTATAGTGATATGGAACCGAAATAACCACACATAATGTGCCTTTACTCTTTTCACCGCTCATTTCTCCACTGGACAAACGGCAAGTGGAGATATGAGGTACATTTCTCCACTGGTGCCTAGTGCACAATGACACCATTTCCCCGAAGGCGTTGGACAAAAAAAATTTTTTTTCAAAAAATAGTAAAAAAAAAATTTTTTTAAACAAAATTTTTTTAATATTTTTTTTTTCTATACACAGAAAGGAACAATTTATGTTTATAAAATCTTTTTCCTAAAGTAATTGTTTTTGATACATCAACAATTGAAAAAAATGGCTGATTTTTTTAACAAAAGATCATATTTTTCTTAAAGATTATCGTATAAAAATTTTTAAATATTCGTTTTAAAGGTGATAAAACTAGCTTTCAAATTATATGTCTGTTAAATTGTGATAATTTCTAATGAAACTGTATCACATTAAAAAAAACGAAAAATTTTATTTTGCAATAACATTATTTACTCATTAACAAAATTATTTTTTAAATTTCGATTTTATGTAATGTTAAAGCTGAGGAAATGAGCTTTCAAACAATTTTTTTTTAACTTCGTAACTTCAATAGTAAAAAAAAATACAAAACTTTTTGTAAAGTTTTCAATCGCTGAAGGGTGGGCAAAAGTTATTGAGCGGCACTGTATATATGAGGCATTCTTCGTCAACTGTGCCACCCTTCTCTCCAAAATTAGTTTTAACAAAAAAATTTGCTCTTAATCTTAAAATTAATTTTACAATATGTACTTTTAAATTCCGTGTGGCGTTTTTCAAAATTTAAAATGGTGGATCCAATATGGTGAAAGAAAATTCAAAAATTCACCCTATTTACTTTAAACTGGTTACTCAGGGGTTTTTGGGGTCTCTGAAAAAGAATCTTAATTTGGATGTTCAAAAGTCAAAATTGCGGATCCAATATGGCGGACGAGATTTAAAAGATTCACCTGAGTTACTTAAAATTCGTTACTCAGTGGTTTTTGGGTTCACTAATAAAGATTTTTAATTTAAATGTTTGAAATTTAAATTGGCAGATGCAATATGGTGAAAGAAAAATTTAAAAATTCACCTGATTTATTTGAAACATCCAAGATGGTGGACAAATTTTAAATAATTTTAATGTTTAGTTTTTAACTCTTAAAAATTTCAGTATCTAGAAGTACGGAAAATTTAGAAAAAAATAATACCCACTTTAATGTTTTAAAATTTTATAATTTTGTTTTCTTTTAGAATTAACCCTCACGGGCTCGAGTTCGTTTTCACGCCCGCGCGCACAAGCCGGGTCCGAGGGACCCGGTATTTAAATTCAATAGAAATAAAAAATTTGATGGCAAAATTGTTAATATTTTTTATCTAACATATAATTATATAATTTTAAAGAAATTATTTTAAAAAATAGTTTAAAAACAACATTATTTATAATAAAAAAATAATATAAAAAATATAAAGAAAATAAAAATAAAAAAATATTTTCAGACAAATCACCGTATAATGTATAAATAATTATGTAATATATATATATAATAGTTTAAAAAATAGTAATATAAAATAATGGTAGAAATTTAAAACACCTGAAAGAAATCTTCAGTTAAATTACCTAATAATAATTATCTATATTTAGACGTAAAACAAAAAAAAATTTAACGACCGCCATATTGAATCCGTCATTTTGAATATTTCAATTCTGACATCACATTTGTGATCAGAGACCCCAATAACCCCTGAGTATCGATTTTAAAGAAAATCTGATCGATTTTTTTCCTTAACATTTGGGACTGGAATTTTCCAAAAAACGTACAACACGCACTATATTTTTCGCAATACGTCACTTCCGGAATTATTTGGGATATTTTTACACTTATTACAGTAGGTGATGTTGAAACATTACAAAATAATGCAACATTGCAAAAAAATTTCTAACTTTTTATACGAATTTATAACCCGGGTCCCTCGGACCCGGCTTGAGTCTTTACGTATGTTCGACTTAAAAAGGAATTTTCCAGAGTATTTTTTGAATTAAAAATTTTTAAAAAAGTGAAAAATGTTTGTTTTTACGCCCTCAAGTCTAATGTGAAGTTGATTTTCTAATAATATTTTCTTAACCGGAAATAAATAAAAAAACTTTCCTCCGAGTCCGAGGGACCCGGCTCGAGCCCGTGAGGGTTAAAAATGTTTTCGAAATTTTTGAAATTTTATTTTTTTTTGTTAAAAATGATAATATTTAAAATAGCAGATACAGTGTAAAAAAGAGCGCCTTGGTTTAAGACGTTTACGTGGTCACTTTTTAGACGTTTATAAGCGTCTTCTTTGACTTCTAAAATGCATGTATTTGGAGGTTATGTTTTTTATTTAAGACGTTTATAAACGTCTAAACGTCTTATTTTTAGACGCCATTTTTTGCAGTGTAACTAATTGAAAAATGCTTTGCCATCATTGGCGTTTGAATGTCTTTTGATATATAATTGGTTATCGCTTAATACAGTGAATGAGTGACTTTTCTGTGTCTGTGGAACTGAAAGTGCGGAATTAAATCTAGCTCTTAAGGATCTTTTCACTTTTACGTGTTCAGCTTTACTGTAAAAAAAATACCTATAGTTTTGAAATTCTCTTTGGCCCAATCATACAATTTCTTTGCGTTTAATATAGTATTGTTAGGTTTAGCTAAGAGACTTGCTCTTGCTGCTTCTCGTTTAAAAGTAGCATTAATGCCATCGCAAGAATTTTTTCCGTGAGCCGTTACATTAAAGTTCCACGCAGCTTTAATTTAAAAGTCTCTCTCATGATTCATTAAATTAATCATTTGATGTTTATTTTTGAAATTCTGCTTATCACCATCGCTAAAATAAGTATCTATTTTACACTCAGAATCTTCTTTATTTCTAGTATTAAGATTTGTTGAATAGTATAGACAGCAGACGTATCATGCTGTTTGCTATCAGATAAAAAACGTAGCTTTTATGTTGCAATTTTGAAATCTCTTTATAACAGAAAGCAGTTAAAACAGTACACTGGTCGTTATTAAAATGAAACGCTTGAACAGCGTCTTGAGCAACATACTTATAGTTTTCTGCAAAATCTAAAATAATTGATTATCTAAAGTATTGATTATTATCAATACTTCATTATCAGGAAGCTCATTTTTTAGATTTTCAAAGTATTGCGCTTGTTGATTAGCAATAAATGAGTGTGGTTTTAAAACTGTCAGTTTGTTGCATAATTCTTCAATGAAATCATCGGAAGAGAGTATGTGTGTATTCAATGTACATCTGTGCGTTCCCGTCCATTGACTAAAAACAACTTGAGAAATGTTCTTGTTCTCTAAACACTGAGTTAAATGATTGGATAATCCTTTTATGTTTGGACAATTTTCACAGTCATCGAGGTAACATGCTGCAGTTATATTCTTACACATTAATTGTGACAAGCCATGTTTGTAATTTTTTAATGGTTTTTCAGTTTCACAAGTCATCTTCTCAATATTAATGACATAAAGCATCATTTTGCAATTTTGATGGATCGTACAAACACATACGGCATGTGTTACACGACTTCTCATTAGTAGGGGAGACTGGGGTACCGGCGCACAGGGTAAACCTGCTCACTAGCGATTTGACGCTATAAACTCAACTTAAGGTGGAGATATTTGTACTGTGAATAATACTTAATATACAACTAATGTTAACGAACTTTCGTTTACAACTAAACAAACTAACTAACTAATACAATTAATGAATGCAAGAAAAATATTATGTAAGTAATTACTAAACTTTGTGCTTGTTTAGGAAATAATAATAGTAACAACTGGTAAAATCAAAGCTTAATGTTTACTCTGATCTTTTAGATAAAAATTTTCTTTGCTGCATAGAAACGCTTAGCAACCAAACAAATGAATGGATTTAATCATCAATTATTTTTTATTGCATTCGTTTGTTTCGTTACTATGCTTACATCATTTTTGTCTTGGATTCATTAATTGCTTTAGTTTATTTCGTTGCTAAATGTTTCTGTGCAGCAAATAAAATTTTAATCTATTATGATAAACGAAAAATTAAACGCTCATCTTGACAGACGTGCATTCTCTAAATGGTAGCAGAGGGATGAAATTACGTGTACACACAAAAAAATGTGTTAAATTTGTTGCGTGTATGTTAAGGTTTTTTAACGCCAGTATTAAATACAGATGCAAACTTAAATTCAATGGATATTTTAAAGGTATCATGCAATTATGAGAGATAGAAGCAGAGGAGATGTCAAATGAATAAAAGAAAAAATGCAATGTTTCACTGACCCACAGACACTACAGATAGTTTAAAGCAAATAGGGTGACTTTTTGAATTTTCTTCCACCATATTGGATCCGCCATGCTGAATTTCGAAAAACTGGCATTATATTAGTAATCAGCGACTCCAAAAACTCCTGAGTGACCAGTTTCAAGCAAATTAGGTGATTTTTCAAAATTTCGTCAGCTATATTGGATCCGCTATTTTGAATTTTGAAAAACATGTTAACCGACACGCTACTTTTTTAATAAAATATAGTTAAACAATAAATTAATTATTTTTACTTTCTTTAACATAATGTTATCATCTATGAACCTCAACGAGTGTGTGTATTAAATTTTGAAACAATTCATTAATAACTGTCAAAGACATTATTAACTTAAATATTCGTTGCACTAAAACATCTCAAAGGAAAAAGATGTGCCCTCTTATTTTCTATAAGGTACCAGTTTTCCAAAATTAAAATTTCCAATTTCAATTTTACTCCTATTTTCATGTATTTGACTGGCATGATACTGACCAGCCTAGCGCTCGTCCCCTAATTTTATGTAGCCCTTCAAATTATGTAAATGTTAGGTGACACGCGGAAAATTACTTTTTTCGAGCAATATTTGCCATGTCCTTAATAATGAAATAAAGTTATTAGATTGAGATATTAAAAACGCGAAATTTTTATTCTTTATATTTATATTTTCGTATAAAATATTATGAACTTCATTCTTGACTCGACAATTTTATTTTCATTTTCATATTTTTTCGTTTGGGAAAGGCCGCGTTTTATGTTCCATTTTATGCTTTTCTGTTTCTTGATTCTTTTCGGCTTACTTGGCATGGTTTTCAAAAGATGAGGCATAAAAAGCGATGAAACTATTGAAATATATAGAGAAAGCAGAATACTTTATAGGACACTAAAAGGGAAAGCTTTAGGTTAAACTTTCGGTTAAATATTGTTTCAGGGAAGATAATGACATAAGAAAATGAAAATAAATTAAATGACTACCAAAATCTTCAAAACAATTTTTTTAATTTTTCACGGATAATAAACTTGAACTTGAACAGCTTCAAACGTTGTATACTTTTACAAATTTTTTTACGAACAAGAGGTGCATAGATGTTTAGATTGATTTTATTTATAATTATTATGACTAATAAACTAAAAAAATATGATAAAAAAATAAAAAATATTAATAATTAAAGGCTTAGGAATTATTTGACATAAAAAATTATCTCCCCCCCCCCTTTTGACCTAGATCAAAAAATTTTTTTGCAAAATTTGCAGGAAAGAATAAGTAATCAAATGGCGTTTTTGCTAAATTGTTAAAGCAAAAATTGTTGATGTAGTGTTTATTTGTTTATAAGCCAAAAATTTCTCCTCCCCCCAAAAATTAATTTTTTTGTAAAAATATAATTCGCTACAAATTATGACCTGTGTAGAAATTTCGCAGGGGCCCTGATCAGGGCCGACCTATTAGGGAATGAAACGCCGCGCCCGATGTGGTCCTGATCAGGGAATCCAAACTTTCTTGACTCCCCGATCTGGCCCTGATCAGGCGCGGCGTTTCATTTCCTAGTATGTACCCAGTAGGGTAATTTCTACACGGGGATTGATATTGTTACGTCAAAACGAGAAACCTTTATAAATATACCTAACGTTCCTCGTTTTAAATTAGTTTCAAATAAATTGAATCTAATTTGGGATGAGGATAAGTCAATGAGCCTACTAAATGTTGTGAGAGAATAATTTATTTAAAAACCAACAAGAAAGAAAAGTATTGACAAAAATACAATGAATATAATTATAATTTACAAATCTTACTTTAAGAATAACGATTACTGGTGATCAATGAGCTGGTGATAATAATCTGTTAATCCAATCTTGAAAAGGGCACTTCACAAAAATGGGGGGCCTCCGACAGTTGTCCTTAGTGTGGGATTTTATCACTGTTGTTTACACTAATGTGATAGTGTTTTGTATTTTGAAAATATTTGCTTCCTTCCAGACGGTTGTCAGTAGTTGAGCAAATTTCGATGGTTCGAAATTTGGAATGTCTTGTTTCAATATAGATTTTATCGAAACTTGAATCTATTTCCCAAATGATAATTTTTGAGAATTATTTAAAGTTCTATTTTAAGAACCGGGGAAAAAGGTCTAAAAACGAAGTTCGTTTTAACTTAAACACTTGGAAAAATACTTGGGTTCACTTCAAATTATACTTGTTTGGAAATTAATAGACTTGGGTTGATTTTAAATACTTGGGAGTTCACTTTTAACTTTGTACTTTTAGTTCACTTGTAGACGATGTGTTCAACTCGCTGGTTCGATGACTATAACTTGGTGTTTCAAAAAATTACTCTCTGAATGTAACAGAGCTAGTGCCCTTTATTTATAAAACTTCTCCCATAAGTTTAGTGCCTTTGATGCTACTGGAATTGTGGAGAGATGGTTATTCCTTATTATGGTTTTTTCCAATTTTATGCGTGAAAAGTTGTGCCTTCGCATAATTTTAAGTGGGGTATGTGCCTTTGGTGCTAATGGAATTGTGGAGAGATGGTTATTCCTTATGGTTTGTCTAAATTTATGCGTGCCTCTTGAATTATCGCATGGATTGTAAGTGGGGATATGTGCCGCTGGTTCAGTTAGCTTTTCCTCACAGGTTAATTCACTGCTTGAGTGGGACTATGCTTAATAGATTATTTTTGTTCGTTCGTTGATTTCCTTGCTTATAGGAAGGTCATTGAAATGATGCTTAATCGTTATTCTGATTATATTATTCAAGGGTAATATTGTCTGTGGCAAAGGTTTTTACATACTTCTAAATATTACTCTTCTTTCTTGTATTTGATACAATTTATATATTCGCTGTAAAACATATATTATAACAATGACCATAAAAATACTGAATATAATGTAGAGAGTGTATTAATACAATAACAAACATTTTAATAACAATAATAATATCTTACAATATGTAGGTAAGATTCAATATTTAAAAAGAGAATAAACACGTAATTATAATAAGTAAATGTAGTACATTAGGAATAAGTTACGGACGTAACAATATATTGGCATTTCATAAAGAGAACCCAACAAAAAAAACTGATTTTCATCTGGCCAAAAATATAGAAATTCCATTTTAAAAAATAATGTTTTTAGTTAACAAATAGAATTTCTCATTAACTATTTATCATATCGGATTCAGATTTGGCACACATCTTTCGGGCCAGGAGAGGTACATTTTTGGGAATATCGAAAGAATTTGTTAACTTTTGATCAAGTTATTAAACAAATAAGAAAGTACCATTTTTAGTGGTTTAAATTCATTTGTAAGTAACCAAATGGACCAATTTTAACATATGACCCATTATTTTAAAGCTATTTCCGAGCTCTATAACTTTTATTAACAACTTTTCCCCCTATAATTTGATGCAAAAGAACAGTCATCAAGAAACTGTTTTTCGGCTCCTTCAAAATTGTTTATAACGCGCAGCTTAAAAAATCTCGAGTAGGAAACATATACATATTTATACTACCACCCTACACTATATGAATCCATAATCAGACTTCAGGTATCCATTTTGGCAAAAAATGGCCACTTTTTCACAGGGCGACTGGACTATATATAAAATTTGAGGGTATAAAATATTCATATTATTTAATTGCTAAATATTTTATATTTATGTATAATATTATATACATGTAAATGTTTAAATATTATATAGTAACTTTTAATATATATATAATAAATGGGTGAAAAATAGGATTATATAATATGAAAGTAAGTCATTAAGGCAATGAGAATAATATGATGATGAAATAATATCAGTAGGATATTATATGTACTCTGAGATATATGTAGATATGGAAAATGCTACGGGTGTGCGTGTTAAAGTAACGTTCCAAATGGGTCTATATATCGCATTCAAAGATATCAGAAAGTCGGCCTATATACACACATATTCGCAGCTCCATCAAGTCTGCAAATATCACTATGTATATATCTATATATATATATATATATATATATATATATATATATATATATATATATATATACCTATTTAATTCATGTGACTATCTTTAGCTGGAAATTTGAATTTTGACGCAATTATACCCTCTGAATGTAATTTAATTACATTTGACAATTTAAACTGTATATGATGATTTGATTATTGAACAAATTAATAAATTAAATTAATTTAAATCCATGAAATTTTGTTCAATTAGGTAGGAATTTTTTTAATCTTTATTTTATTTTAGTGGTTTTTATAGTATATATTGTTAAAAATGTTGTTAGTTTATTATTTATTTATTTCATTTATTGACTCCCTGAAGAAAAAATGATATTGATTTATATTAATGAAACTACTTGTCCGGAGTATTTGTGTAAAAATATTTTTTACCTGATTAAAATCAATATTATATTATTATATTATTTATTTAATACTAAAAAAAATTAATATAATTTTGTATTCGAATAAATGTTTAATTAAAGTAAATAATTTTTATTTAAAATAAATATAGTTTATAAGAGAAAGTAATTTTAGAATTTGAATATGAAATACGAGTTGATTTTAAGTTAAAAAAATGTTATTGATAGAAATTCATTTTTTAACAGTAAAAGTTTAAATGAGAGTTTTAGTTATACACTTATAGGAAAATATTGTATTTGACTCAGAGCCAAGTCAGGGTTGCCACAACCCAATGAAAAATTTCCGTATTAGTGCTATTGGTACTGTCGGCACTTGCGTGTCAGAATTGGAGCGGTAAGAAATTGAAATTACTTAGTGACAAAATTAATTTTGTTGAATTGTAGCAATTATTATCATTTTTTTTATTAAAATTAGTATTGTATATTTTTTGTAAACATTCTTTTATTAAAATTTTATTTGGATACCTATTTGTAATTTTTTTTTGCTTACGGATTTTTGGGAAATCTGCATACGGACAGCCTGGATTCCGCACTCCAAGGATATGTGAGGTTGGTCTAATAAAGAAGAAAGTATAAAAAATAATATAAAATGAAATTATGTTCAGTAAACTGGTGACCTACTGCCAGACCCGACCTACTAAAATCCGTAACCCTTCTTTTGAAGCCCTTTACCCACTCTCGGCATTGTCGTAAAATGTCAAAATATAGAATGGTAAACGCATCACGGCTGTTCAAGTCGGTGGACGATTTCGAAAAAGTAACAATCATACTCTACCTGCATGTAAAGCAGCTCTCTTTTTATCTCTTCTAGCACAACTGCCCACATAGCACAAAAACTTCCAGGAAATTTTCAGGAAGTTTCCCGTGGAAACATCGGAAGTTACTTTTGGTAACTTCCAAGAAACACAATAATGCCCGCGGTTAGAAGCTTCCCATGGAAACTTCATGGAAGCTTACCTTGTATGGAAAAAAGTTGAAAAAGAAAGAAAGAATCGAAACGATAAATGAATATCTGAATATTATCAGAAATTCAAAAAATATTCCTTTTACTATGATAGATGTTTCTGAGAAAGAAATTTTAAACTACGAAAAACTTGTGGACAAAACAAAAGAGTTGAATGATATTAAAATAAGTTAAGTTGTTAAAATTTGTTAAATTATTAATTAATAATTTATATTTTAAATCTTTACTATTAAGTAGAATAATTTATACAAATTAATTGATGTACATATATATTAAAATAAAACAAGTTTCATTTTGATATTTCAAAATTCCCGCTGTATATAGTGATTTTCTATTGGCGCTCATAATCTCCCGATTTAATAGACAATCTCCTGACAAAAAGTTCCGACAAAAATTTTTTTTCATTAACACTCGCACCAAGCCGGGCTTGAAAATTCATTACGGCGGTGCCTTTTGCACAGCGGACTATTTGTTTGAACATGTTTATTTCCAAAACTACGTAAACAATCGTTTTGCCACTAAACACAGAAAAAAAGGGTGGTAATATTACAGAGAGTAGAAGGTAAAAATGACGATGGTAGAGGGTAAAACTGACTTTGGTAGTGGGTAATATTATGAAGGGTAACTACTTACAGCTGAACTTCACTTTTGTTTATGATAACATGTCAAATCATAAATATGCAACGACGAATTTGTCAAATTATTTAATTAAACTACAGGTAATCAAATATTGATTTTATTACTGAATAACGAAATAATTTTTTTAATTAAAGTAATACTTAATTAATAGGTAAAAAAATTTGAGGTTTTGAAACTGTCTTGTCTATTTTGAAAATGTACACTAGAGTTGGAAAACAAAACCAGAGTTATACAGACAAAGAAATGTAATGTACAAATCATAGAAAACATATTTTTTCTCTACTTCTGAATTAAAATTAAACAGATAATGTAAGGTTATAATTTCTAAAATTGGTTAAAATTCACACTGATTATGAGTGACGATATTGTTATAAATATTCGATGAAGTAGTAAAACAATTTTTTAATTCTTTATTTAATTAAATGATTCAAATAATATACAGGCTTACAATAAGAAAAAATAATTGCCCTTTCGTAAAAATTAAAATCGAATTTAAGAGTGCTATGTTGTACCCGTTAGTATAATAGCATCGATGCATAACCAAGTAATGTAATTTTTAATTAATAAATTAGTAAAAAAACAGAATTTAATTTTACTAAATACTCATCTGAACGACTATAATTTTAGAAATATTTCTAGGTGAATAAAATATGAATTATTACGAACGTTCCAAATTCTAAGTTTTATTACTATAATTGAAATTATTATTTAATAACATGAATTTTAGCTTTTAATTTATTTCAAAAGGACAAAATAATGTATTTAATTATTTTATTATTAAATTAAACTTTATTCATAATATGAAAATAAATATTTATTTTTATTTAGATAACAAAATTAAATTAAATAATTATTTGAGGTTATATCTGTAAGTAAAATTGTTTATTTTTTTCACAAAAACTTTAATTATTATGCATTGCCATTTAGTTCCTTTTGTCTGCCATTAACATTACAACTATATTTTAGATTGTGTTACACGGCGTAGAAATAAATACGCATGTGCGAAAAAACCTGTGTCCAATTCTACGTTTACAATTAAATAATAAAAACGTTCAAAACATTTCATTTTTTTAAATTCATAAAAACTAATGTTATTGCTTTATTTAGAAATAACTTAACATTAAATATTTGTTCACAAAACGCATAAATATATTTATCTTTCTAAAAGCACTCTTAACTCACTAATTCAACTTTTTGTGCTCTCATCTGAACTAGTGATTCTCAAAGTTAAATAAAATGTATTATATAATACATTTTTTTAGAATTTTTCATTAAAAATAAAAATTAATATAAATTAAAGTTTTATTACAGATATTTTATAGTTTATTATCTATCAAACAAAGTTTT
Organism: Leptopilina drosophilae; assembly: GCA_032873175.1. Lineage (NCBI taxonomy): Eukaryota > Metazoa > Arthropoda > Insecta > Hymenoptera > Figitidae > Leptopilina > Leptopilina drosophilae. Next base: position 15,003,126 of record CM065480.1, on the reverse strand, counting down.
ATTTTATTATTTTTAATGAAGTTCGTAGTAAATGGGGCACACGTAGTAATACACACAATCACCCTAAGTGTTTTATTTCATTATAAATTTAAAAAAATAGAAGGTCCAATTTTGTCGATCCTCTGTGAAATTGGGAAATTTATGTATAAAAATGTTAGAATTAAGTAAAGAAACATTCAGTATAAATTTTTAAATTTTGTGTTTTACAACAATTAAATTAATTGTTAATTAATTATGGTAATTAATTATTAAATTATAATAATTGTTTCTAAAAGAAAAAAAATGTTAATGTTAATTCTAAAAGTCTAATATATTTTCACGAAAAATAGTTTATTATTTAAAAATCACATTTTAAAAACGGCACTATTTTATCAAATCTCCTTTATTTTTAAACAACGGTGGGAGGGAAATTCAAAACTATTTTATTTTTCACCATAAAACAATTGTTATTCTATTAACTTTTGAGAAGTAAAGGAAATATTGACATTTAATGTCATCGAATTTTACACCTAAAATGACGTTAGGCTTTTCAGAATTGTCCAGAATTTCAAGGAATTCGCCCCTATAGATAAATTCAATAGTGTATTTTTTCTTAAGATATATATTTTTATTATCAAAATAATAAAATTCTTAGTGAAGCAATAAATGTATCGAATTTCGTAAAATAGTTTTTCAATTTGATATAATAATTAAATTGTCAAAAAATATTATACAATTTAAAATAAAATAAATAATAGTACTTAAAAATTACTTATAAAAAAATAAATTTGACGTTTAAATTTAAGATAAAGAATACACAATTGTGTATTTTTCTATATTTATTAAATATTAACTTTAAAAAATCTATAAAAATGTTATGTCTTTAATTAGCTATGGTATTTAAGAAATATTCAAGAGATTTTTAAAAAATTTTATTTGCAAATTTTGAAAATAATTGAAATAAGTATTAACGAGTTTTATTAAAAATCTTTAAAGGTAAATTTATAAATAATAATGAATAAAAATTAGTTTCTAATTTTTTAGAATTCAATGTTTTCAGTATTTTCAATTATATATTTCCAGAAATTCAAATGCATACAAAATAATAATACTTTAGAATAATTTTTTATATTTTGGAGAAAAGAATCGTGTTCATAATTTTAAATTAAAATTTATCAAAAAATTATTAGTTTTTTTAAATTATTTAAAAGTTCTTTTGAAAAGTTCAATTGTTTTAAAAAAAATACATTAAAAAATTTTTAAAAACCAATTATTAGAAACTTTCATATTTTTCTAAACAAGCATTTTGCCAGAAAATTATTACAATTATTATTATTATAATATTAATTATTATTATTCTAATTATTATTATTAGGACAATTTATTGACATTAATGTCAGTCAATTGTCAGTGATGAGTCAAGGAAATTGATAAACTGAAGCTTGAAACCACTCTGAATTTATTAAGTTTTTTTAGTTTTATACTTACTCAGAAATAGTTTTCTTCTTCATGTAATTTCTAACAATTCTATAATTATAATAATTGTCATAATAACTGTTAACTTTGGAAATACAAAACTCATTTGTCAATTTTTCTTTAATTATATATTTTTCACAATTATAATGTTTATTGAAAATAATAATTATAAAGCACATTCGATACAACCTGAGAAATTCTTCTTTGTTTCTTGATAATATTTTATTTTTATTAAGTTTATCTTGGAGAAATGTTTTTCCTAGGATCAAAATAATTTGTCGAAATTATTTTCTATTTCTTCATTTAAGCACCAATTATTAGTGGAAACGAAAAATGTTTCCTTCGCATAACAAACTTTGATTGTGTATAATAGTTTTACATCTCTAGTTCACATTTTAATGACAGTTTTGAAACCTCAAACTTTTTTGCCTATCAATTAAATATTAATTTAATTTAAAAAATTATTGCGATATTCAGTAATAAAATCAACATTTGATTACCTGTAGTTTAATTAAATAATTAAATTAATATTTTATAAAAATTTAATTAATTTGTCAAATTAAATAATTTGACAAATTCTTCGTTGCATATTTATGATTTGACAGGTTATCATAAACAAAAGTGAAGTTCAGCTGTAAGTAATTATACTTCATAATATTACCCGTCATAATTATTACCTACTACCAAAGTCAGTTTTACCCTCTACCATCGTCATTTTTACCTTCTACTCTCCGTAATATTACCACCCTTTTTTTCTGTGAACAGAAAACTTTTTTATGTATCGATAAACAAATGGCTCATTGGAAGTTCTTTAAATTTTAAACTTCCCCCCCCCCGTGGAAAAGTACCCGGAGTCTCCCGGGAGATTCTCGGGAGCAACTCCCGGGAGTCTCTTGGAGTCGTTTCCGGGAGTAACTCCCGGGATTCTCTCGGGAATTTTTTCAGAAGATTCCCAAGAACAATTCGGGGAGATTCTCGAGAATTTAGTGATTTAGTAAATTACTAACTTATCTTGACTTAAACTTGTAAATCACCCCCTGCTCTTGCCTTCAACGGCTGAATCACATACTAATTCATTAAACTGCTGAATTATTTTTTGATCTTGCCTTAAACTGCTTTATCACCTTATGTTACAACTATCTGTATATCTTTCTACGTTTCTTTCTAACATTTTATTAAGCTATTAGATTCTTCCCCTCTCTTTGTCTATTTTTCTCTCTACCTAAGTGTGTTTTTACCAATGTAACATCATATTCGTTATCAGCGACCTTAAAAACCCCCGAGTAACCAGTTTCAAGCGATTTCAATTGACTTTTCTAAAATATGTCCGGCATATTGGAGTCGCCATTTTTGAATTTTGAAAATCCAACACCATATTCGTTATCAGCGACCTTAAAAACCACCAAGTAACCAGTTTCAAGCGATTTCAATTGACTTTTCTAAAATATGTCCGCCATATTGGAGTCGCCATTTTGCATTTTGAAAATCCAACATCATATTCGTTATCAGCGACCTCAAAAACCCCCAAGTAACCAGTTTCAAACGATTTCAATTGACTTTTCTAAAATATGTCCGCCATATTGGAGTCGCCATTTTGAATTTTGAAAATCCAACATCATATTCGTTATCAGCGACCTTAAAAACCCCCGAGTAACCAGTTTCAAGCGAATTCAATTGACTTTTGTCAACAAAACATTCTTAAACGACTAATACCCGTTATTTGATTTTTTTGAACTTTGACCGTCTGTACCTCAAAAACTGGTCATTATTTTGAATTTTGTCCCATACATTTTTTGTTTAGAAGGTCAAAAACTACAAACCTGCAAAGTTACAAAAAAATTGGCTGAGAGCCAAATTCAATATTAAAAGTGCGGGGTCCTTTAAAGGGTAGAAAAATTGTGTTTGTACACGAAAGAACGTGTTACCTGGAACAGCAAAAGTGGGTAATACTCCATCAGAAAATATGCGATTTGCATGGGGTCTTTGGATTAGGCTGTAATTTGGTGAAATTGTAGTATTGGATACTAGAAACAAGTGTGCCAAAAAGTTTTTGAAATTTGTTAAAGTTACGCCATTTTGAATTATTTTGTTATAATTTTTTTAAATCTTAATATTTCCGAAAGTTTTTGATGAAATTTAATAAAATTTGGAAGGCTTATACTTGACATCATGTTTCTTCTGACTATCACATAAAAAAAACAAGAAAAATTTTTTTTGCCCAAAAAAAGTCAAAAAAAATTTTTTGAAACCGTTTTGCCCGAGCGGGACCGATTTTTGAGTTTTCTTGACAATTAATAAAATATTCCTTATAATTTCACCTTTCATTTAAAAAAAAATCGATGGAGACTCAAATAGTTTTCGAGATATTGCAATTTTTGTGGAAGCGCGACCAGGTTTCAGTGTCAGCGATGTGTGAGAATCCTAATTCTTACACTTTACTGTTCAAAATTGTCTAGAACCTACAAATTTTATCCGATTTTGATGTTCTTGGTCTTAAATGAAAGGAGATAACTTTTCTAAGAGTTTCCCCGAAACTGTTGTTTCAATTATTAATTGTTTATATATTTCTTTGTTACTCAAAGTAAACAATTTACAAGAATTTTGAAAAAAATTGTGTTTATTTTTTATTTTTCCATTCCTCATGATCGAAATCAATTTAAATTAGTCTAGTATGACCACCCGATAAATAATAATGCATAATTCAATTTATTTAAATAATTTCGTTAATTAATAAATAGATAACTCTGGTTCTTCTTAAAAAAATTATATTTTTTACAGATAAATTTATGTTTATTTAAGTAATTTATGTCTATTTTGTTACAAAATAATTTTAAAATTAATAATTATCATTGTTTTTAACAATTATTCAAAAAATTGTATTTTTTAGATACAAATTTATGCATATATAAATAAAGATATAAATAAGTAATAAAAATTGATTAATTAATTTTTAATTTATATTTTATATAAATCTAATTCTTAATAACAATGATAATTATTAATTTTAAAATTATTTTGTAACAAAATAGACATAAATTACTTAAAAAAACATAAATTTATCTATAAAAAATATAATTTTTTTAAGAAGAACCAGAGTTATCTATTTATTAATGAACGAAATTATTTAAATAAATTGAATTGTGCATTATTATTTATCGGGTGGTCATACTAGACTAATTTAAATTATTTTCGATCATAAGGAATGGAAAAATAAAAAATAAACATAATTTTTTTTTAAAATTCTTGTAAATTGTTTACTTTGAGTAACAAAGAAATATATAAACAATTAATAATTGAAACAACAGTTTCGGGGAAACTCTTAGAAAAGTTATCTCCTTTCCTTTAAGACCAAGAACATCAAAATCGGATAAATTTGTAGGTTCTAGACAATTTTGAACAGTAAAGTGTAAGAATTAGGATTCTCACACATCGCTGACACTGAAACCTGGTCGCGCTTCCACAAAAATTGCAATATCTCGAAAACTATTCGAGTCTCCATCGATTTTCTTTTTTTAAATGAAAGGTGAAATTATAAGGAATATTTTATTAATTGGCAATAAAACTCAAAAATCGGTCCCGCTCGGGCAAAACGGTTTCAAAAAATTTTTTTTGACTTTTTTTGGGCAAAAAAAATTTTTTTTTGTTTTTTTTATGTGGTAGTCAGAAGAAACATGATGTCAAGTATAAGCCTTCCAAATTTTATTAAATTTCATCAAAAACTTTCAGAAATATTAAGATTTAAAAAAATTATAACAAAATAATTCAAAATGGCGTAACTTTAACAAATTTCAAAATTTTCAAAAACTTTTTGGCACACTTGTTTCTTGTATCCAATACTACAATTTTACCAAATTACAGCCTAATCCAAAGACCCCATGCAAATCGCATATTTTCTGATGGAGTCTTACCCAAGTATTAATTGAAATAACTAAAAATTTTGCTTATTTAATAGAGTTATAATTGTGCCATGAAAAGCTTTTTTTGTTTAGGTAAACATTTTTATTATATCCTTTTTGATAATACTTTTAGACACAATAGGGAAGATATAATATGTGTTTCCAAACAACAACAACATGTATTTGTTACTCGAGTATTATATCTGTATATGTATTATAAAAACATTTAATTAACATTTAATTTAATTAATAATTAACATTATGTATCTGATTCAACTTTTTTATAATGTTTAGCAAAAACATTGCATTTTTTTGCTGAACATTGTAAAAAAGTTGAATCAAAAGTGTGATTAAACGAAATAAACGCGATTATCCAACTGTAACCACCTATCCAACACAGACCACTCTCCCCTATTGTGTCTAAAAGTATTATCAAAAAGGATATAATAAAAATCAGACAGAGAAGCAGGCACAACGCGCCTACATCATAGGGTTTCGTGGCCTAAAATGACAAAAATGATGATAATGATAATGAATAAATAAAAAAAATAAATAATAATTTATTAAGAAATTTTTTTTTGAAGTAATTGTTTAAAAATTTTAATGAAGTAATTGAGGCCTCGGATCGAAGAACTCGACCGCCGCTCGACTGCACGCTGCCAAGCCAGTCAAAGGTACAAAAATATCAAAAAAATTAAAATTTGAATTTTTAATTTTTGAAAAATTCTATCTTGTAGGAAATGAGATGCCGCATCTTTTTTTCCTTTGAAATTTTTTTATAAAGTGAATACTTTAGGTAATAAAAAAATAAAACTGAAAATTTGTAATTCACAAATTTCATTGATTTTTTAAACATAAATCATCGTATCTTCGTCAATTTATGATGAATTAATTTAGAATTGGATATACAACTTCATTTTATTATACTAAAGGCAATAATGCAATAAAAACTTCAAAAATAATTAATTGTTTAACAATTTTTTTTATTATAAACAATAAATAAACCTCAAATTATGCTTTTTTATATTCGCTGACAAAAAGTCTGCAGGGAAATTTTACAGTTCAATAAACTTCCAGTGAGACAATTGTTCGTGTATATATAAGGAAGTTTTTTGCAAAGTTTGAAGTAATTTCATTAAACGGTTTTGAAATTATTGAAGTTTTAAAAAAGCGTGGTGATGACGCGCAAAGTACAATTCTCCTGCATAATATAAACTGATGTAGCATTGAAAGGCTAAGTTTTCAATGCAAACTTAAATAATAGTTAATACAAGAAAGCTTACATGAAAAGTTAATATTATTCACTTTATTTAATTAACAAAATATTAACGTTTATGTGACATTTCATGAAAAACATAAATGTTTAAAGTATATTGACGTATACTAGATTTGCTTGTAACATTTGGATTTCAATACATTTAACATTTACTTAATTTAATTAAATTAAAAATTAAACTTTTGTAACTATAACATTTTAAAAACTAATATCAATACTTTTAATTAAAAAAAAATTTAATCTCACTGTTTTTGTTTAAATAAGTTTAAAAAAAACTCTTTTCCTTTCGGACTTAAATATCTAATTAAAGCTGAAACATCGTCTACTTTTGCTTTGCTTATTTCACCAGAAGGTGGTGATGGCATTTTAAGCAAATCATCGAAGTCTACCTCCGAAGTTATAATATAATCATTAACTTCCTCATTGTAATCGCGATAAACTTTTACAAGATTGTTGGGAAAATAAATAATTCTAACAGTATCTCGAATATTCAAAATTTTTGGGAATCGTACACTTCTTTGGTATTAATTGTTCAAAATCGTGCATTATAATGTCAGTTGGTTTAATTAATATAAAAGGTGGGCTTCTTGCGCTTCTTATAAGTTGAAAGTAATCTTCATCGATTTCAATAACTTCCGCTTTTTTATTTTTTTGGCCATATAAAGTCCGAAGTTTCGATCACATGAACAATAGCTGTGGCCTCTAACTGGATATAAATGTTGGATCTCTAACTGTAATTTTTGTGACAATAGTGGTAAGGAAGTTAAGTAATAAGTAATTTTTATTTTGGCCACCGCAATTGTCCGAAAATAAATAAATTTTGTTATAATGATTTAATTGAAGCTCGCGTTTTATGGCATCAAATAGAAAATTACAAATTGTATTAGCACCTTTTTTTAGTTGATTTTTCGATAAAAAAATACATATAACTATTTTTGTTTTTGCCGAATGTGTGAATATTTAAAACATTTAAAGAAAATTAGACGTTTATAATACTGTTCGTTTACTGGAATTTTTGGTAATTGTAAATTTTGCCCGAAATCGAATTTCTAAGCATAACGCATCTTTATCAGATAATAATTTTTGTTTTAAAATCTTGTGATAGTAACATGTGTTTTTATGTTCCTTAAATTCTGTACTTTTGGGACTGTTTCGATGCTCAAAACAAAAATTACACACATCAGTGCGAGGTTTGGAGAAACTAAAATTCAAATGATGGTTTATGTATTTGGAATAAGTCGATTCACTAATAGGAGGATTAGAATCAAAGTTTTTTTATAATAATATTCGAGAAGAAACAATTTATGTAGCTTCCTGATTGTAAGCTCAGGGTTATCAAAATATAGTAATTTTTGATTTTTGTTGAGCATAGTGTGATGCACTGTGAGGTATTAACATACAATGTTCGTATATCATTTTTTTTAAATCTTCATTTAATCGTAAGTTACGATTATTATGTGTACCTCGATGATCCTCAAGTGACTCATTATTCAACAATTTTTTTTGAATTGTAGTAAATCTACCCTTTTTTAAATTGATTAAAATTGCATAAAAATTTTTGACAAACAGGAACATGCAATGTTTCCTCTGATGTAAAAATGAAAAGAATAATCCCACAAAACCACAGTTCCTCGATTTCTGTCAAATGGCTTCTTCGTCATTAATCCATTTAATATAAAATTTTGAGATTTATAATCTCCAGCTGATTCCCAAAAAAAATTAAAGAATCCTTTTTGTTGTGAAACATCAACTTGCTCAAAAACACTTCTTAAAACAACATTTTTTGACAGGAATAAATTTCTTTGCCCGGTATTAATTTATTAGAAGTAGAAATATATTCCATTCCCTGAAATATTTAATTACAAATTTAAATGCTAAACAAACAGGCCAAAAAGAAGTTTAATTTGTTAACAACAATTAAAGACATTATATAAAATAAATACCTTATTTTTTGCCAACTTCATAACATTTGCTTTCCAATTTTTCTCTTGTCTAACTTTTTTTCTAACATGTATTTCATCACGTTTTTCATACATTTTTCAAAATATTTCACCTTTTTTCTTATAGTTTTACAAAATTAAAAGAAAAGAAAATCTCACTGCTGTCAATACGACAGACACAGCTTAACTATACCTCAAAGTTTATAAACAAAAGTCACTCAGTACCGAAATATTAAACTATTATTGTATTCAAAATAAACTTCACATTTTATATGTCCAAATAATTTTTAGATATTAATATATTCTAAACAATATTATATTCATTTTATTTATTAGATAAAATGTTAAAAATTAAATAATATTTAAAATTTTTAATTTTAAATAATATTTTATTAATCGAAAAAAAATTGTTAACTAAAAACTGAAAAGCTGCTTAGTCTTTCTATGCTACATCAGTTTATATTATGCAGGAGAATTGTACTTGCGCGTCACCACGCTTTTTTAAAACTTCAATAATTTCAAAACCGTTTAATGAAATTACTTCAAACTTTGCAAAAAACTTCCTTATATATACACGAACAATTGTCTCACTGGAAGTTTATTGAACTGTAAAATTCCCTGCAGACTTTTTGTCAGCGAATATAAAAAAGCATAATTTGAGGTTATTTATTGTTTATAATAAAAAATTGTTAAACAATTAATTATTTTTGAAGTTTTTATTGCATTATTGCCTTTAGTATAATAAAATGAAGTTGTATATCCAATTCTAAATTAATTCATCATAAATTGACGAAGATACGATGATTTATGTTTAAAAAATCAATGAAATTTGTGAATTACAAATTTTCAGTTTTATTTTTTTATTACCTAAAGTATTCACTTTATAAAAAAATTTCAAAGGAAAAAAAGATGCGGCATCTCATTTCCTACAAGATAGAATTTTTCAAAAATTAAAAATTCAAATTTTAATTTTTTTGATATTTTTGCACCTTTGACTGGCTTGGCAGCGTGCAGTCGAGCGGCGGTCGAGTTCTTCGATCCGAGGCCTCAATTGGTTCTTTTACTACTTTCGAGTATTTTCATGTCGCATATGTTTTCAATGGAAATATGGAATAGGAGTGATTTAAAATATATTATCAAAAAGTATAACTTTAACAAATTAAGAATTTAATAATTTATTTTTAGCAATATACAAAAATTGTAGAACTATGTAAATTACTCATTACCATTTCCCTAACAACAGTTGTTATGACAACCATTACCATAGTAATGGTTGACATGGCAACGGTTGTTATGGCAAACATTAAAATAGCAATGGTTGCCATGGCAACGGCTGTTATGACAACCATTACCATAACAACGGTTGCCATGGCAACGGCTGTTATGACAACCATTACCATAGCATCGGTTGCCATGGCAACGGTTGTTATGGCAAACATTAACATAGCAACGGTTGCCATGACAACGGTTGTTAAGACGTTAGACTTAAGACTTAAGACCTTCTTATTCCGAAGTTGCCATGGCAACGGTTGTTAAGACGTAAGACTTAGAACTTAAGACCTCCTTATACCGAAGTTAAGTCTTAAGTCTTAGGACATAAAAACTTAAGAAAAACTTAAGACTGAATACTTAAGACGTAAAAACTACGGACGGACACCGAAGTCTCGCTATAAGGGTTTTGGCCCTTGGCCACGAAATTCTAAAAATGTTTACCTAAACAAAAAAAGCTTTTCATGGCACAATTATAACTCTATTAAATAAGCAACATTTTTAGTTATTTCAATTAATACTTTCGCTGTTCCAGGTAACACGTTTTTTCGTGTACAAATACAATTTTTCTACCCTTTAAATTTAAATGTAAATTTATTTCTTAAACTTGTTGAAACGTTACAAGATATTATTTTATTAAATAAATATGAAAGGTATGTAAATATAATATATTTATACAATTTTTGGCATTCTTAAGTGAATTTTTACAAAAATTCACAAGATTACTCCCGGAAATGTTGCTGGAAATCTTCCGAAAAAAATTCTCGAGAATCTCTCCGAATTGTTCCTGGGAATCTTCTAAAAAAAATTCCCGGAAGTTACTCCCGGAAACGACTCCAAGAGACTCCCGGGAGTTGCTCCCGAGAATCTCCCGGAAGACTCCGGGAACTTTTCCACGTGGGCGCAGCGTCCGAGCGTAGATCAAGTTATTGCCCGCGGGAGCTCAATTAATGATTTTTACTTTTTTTAACATAATGTTATCATCTATGAACCTCTACAAGTGTGTGTATTAAATTTTGGAACAATTCATTAATAATTGTCGAAGACACGACAATTTATGTTTTAAAATTCAGTACAATTTGTAAATGAAAATTTGACTGTTTTTTGATATTATTAACTTAAATATTCGTTGCACTAAAAAATCTCAAAGGAAAAAAGATATGCCTTCTTATTTTCTATAAGGTATCAGTTTTCAAAAATTAAAATTTCCAATTTCAATTTTACTCCTATTTTCATGTATTTGACTGTCATATTGACTGACTAGCCTATCGCTCGTCTCCTTACTCTATGTAACCATTCAAATTATGTAAATGTTAGGTGACACGCGGAAAACTACTTTTTCGAGCAATATTTGCCATGTCCTTAATAATGAAATATAGTTTAGATTGAGATATTAAAAACGCGAAATTTTTATTCTTTATATTTATATTTTCGTATAAAATATTATGAACTTCATTCTTGACTCGACTTTTTTATTTTCATATTTTTTCGTTTGGGAAAGGCTGTGTTTTATGCTCCATTTTATGCTTCACTGTTTTTTGATTCTTTTCAGCTTACTTGGCATGGTTTTCAAAAGATGAGGCTTAAAAAGCGATGAAACTATTGAAATGTATAGAGAAAGGAGAATACTTTTTAGGACACTAAAAGAGAAAACTTTGAGTTAAACTTTCGGTTAAATATTGTTTCAGGGGAGTTAATGACATAAGAAAAAAAAATTAAATCACTACCAAAATCTTCAAAACAATTTTTTTTTATTTTTCACGAATATAAAACTTTAACTTGAACAGCGATTATTTTCGCTGAAATAGCGAGAATAGTCGTTACAATAACTGAAAATTTCGCTAATATAGTGAATTTTATAATTGAGCCGCCGGATCGTAGAAGGGCACGTAAATTTTTCTCGGCCGAAATCGAAGTCCCCTGGACATCCAAAATTCGACTTCCGAATTTAAATATTTCATGTACATATCCTTATAGGAAATTTCATTGCGCATCTTTTTTTCATATGAAATTTTTTTGTATCTATTACCGTTTTCGAAATATAAGGGAAAAACTGTTTTTTTAAAAAACAAAATTTTAATTGTTTTTTTCACTTCAACTCGCGATTACTCAGTCAATTCTAAGAATTTCTTAATGAAACAAAAAAGAAAATACGCGTTATTTTATCCTACGAGTGACTAAAAAAGAAAAATGATGTTTTAATTATAAATAAAAAAGTTATTAATTTTTTATTGAGATATTGCAAAATTCGTAAACTGAAATTTTCACTAAGCGGGGAAGTTGAGCAAATTTTGAGCATCAAAAAACTTCCAGCGCGAAAGTTGTTCATTTAGGTCTAAACAAGTTTTTCCCGAAAGTTACAGTTCAATTAAACAATTAGTTAACAAATGGCGAATGTTAAAAGTCGTTGGCGGCTGAACGCCCAGCGCGCGTTTCTCACCCGTATTATGTATACACACAATAAAACTCTCCATCTTACTATTAGGTGAGATACGCGCGTTGGGCGTTCAGCCGCCAACGACTTTTAACATTCGCCATTTGTTAACTAATTGTTTAATTGAACTGTAACTTTCGGGAAATTATAAGGATATGTGAGGCATTCCATGTCAAGTGACCCAGGTGTCTTACGGTGTAATGCAAATTTCAATAATTTTTTACTCTTAAACTATTAAACATGAAAATTTGGCAAGGTACATTTTGGAAAGGTTTTTTCATGCTCTTTCGATTGAAAATAGGCAGTTAAAAAAAAAAATTTTTGGCCCAAAAAAAACCAAAATTAAAAATAATAAAAAAATAAAAATAAAAAAAATTTTAATAAAAAATTAAAAAGTGGGACAAGAATGTTTAAACATTGAAAAAATGAATTTTCTCGTAAAAACCGGGTTTAGAGCGCTCCGGTGAGTAGAAACCTGTGTTTTTCAATGTTTAAACATTCTTGTCCCACTTTTTCATTTATATGTCCTTTTAGGAAAAAACCTCAGCTTTCGTTTAAAAAAAAAAAAAAAAAAGCTGCCCTTTTTCCAAAAAAATAAAATTTATTTTTAATTTTGGTTTTTTTTGGGCCAAAATTTTTTTTTTTAAATGCCTATTTTCAATCGAAAGAGCATGAAAAAACCTTTCTAAAATGTACCTTGCCAAATTTTCATGTTTAATAGTTTAAGAGTAAAAAATTATTGAAATAAGCATTGTACTGAAAATCCCAAAAATTTAACCCCCTCCCCCTCGGAAAATATTGGACTAGGTAAAAAAATATTTTCACGAAAAATTGCTATCTATTAGTACTACAAAAGCCCCAAGTTTTGCTACGATTGGAGAAAAATTTTTCTCCACCTGGATCACTTGACATGGAATGCCTCATGTACATGAAATATTTAAATTCGGAAGTCGAATTTTGGATATCTAGGGGACTTCGATTTCGGCTGAGAAAAATTTACGTGCCCTTCTACGAACCGGCGGCTCAATTGTTCAAGGTTAAGATTTTTTTCGTGAGGTAGACAAACTACAAAAAGGCGTAAAAGGCATGAAGAAAAAGGAAAATCAAAATATAAAAATAAACATCTGATTTACATAAATTTTAAATTCAAATAATATGAGGAGTACACGGAAAAAATGAGTTTGTTATTATGTGGATAGCTAATTTTTAGTTACAGCAGTTAATAATTAGCTGTTTTAGCAAAACAAGTTCATTATTTTAGCTAATTATTAGCTGCATTAACTAACAATAATTGCTGTCCATATAATAGCAATTAAAATTAACTAAGATAGCTAAAAATTAGCTAAAATAGCTAACTTTTTTTCTCCGTGTATTAATGAACTCGCTCGCCGCTCGGCAAATATCTTTAAAGTCAGTCAGTTGCCCAAAAATTGGAAAAAAATAAAATTTTTGAATTTTTAAATGTTCTACCTTAGATAAAATGATAAGACCCATCTTTTTTTCTTTTGGTGTTTTTTCGTAAAATTAATATTTTCAATGATAAAAAATAAAAACTAAACATTTTAATTTGCAAATTCAATTCAGTTTTAAAACATGCATATTCGTATCTCTAAACGTTATTAACATATTCAATTGGAATTTGGTATGTAAACGTATTTGGGTCTATTAATAGTAAAATATCATAAAAAGTTAATAAATCAATAATTGTTTAATAATTTGTTAATAATAATTGAAGACCGGTCGAAAATCCCGATTTCTTACTTTCGATGATAAATAGTCTGCAGGAAACTTTAGAACTGAGAAAACTTCTAGTGAGAGGTTTGTTCAATAATATGCAAGGAAGTTTTCTGTTAAATATGAAATTAATTCAGGAAAAAATTTGACAGATACCGAAGTTTTAAGAAAGCGCAGTTAAAGAACAAATACGTCCTTCCGTTACTCGCGCTGCTAAGATACATTCTGTACATGAGAATAATATTATTTATATACTACAGTCTACATTGGCAACCTACTTAAAAAACTATTCTGTCAAACTTAGTCAAAGTTACTATGAAATTAGTTAGTGTGGCTAAGAAAAATAGTCAAATTTAATAGGATTCTCAATCGAATTTCTATTAGCCGATAACAAATAAAATGTAAGGATTAAATAAAAAAATCATTTTTATTCAGAACATACTCATAACTTACCGTATATGTATACGTCTTAGAATTAACACAAACTTATTAAATAAATAATTAACAGGGGGGGAGGCAAACACCTAACCTTAACGCATACACAAATTCAAAACCTGTAACGCTATCCACTATACTATACACGCATGTGTTGTTTTAAATTTATTAACGAATATTAGAATTTCCAGTCAAACTGTAATATTTAGGCAGAATTTTTTTAATTTTTTTAAATTTATTTATACCTTATAATATACAGAACATTTTCCACAAAGACCCGGAATGGGCCTGATGTGTTTAGTGTGTTAAAATTTTTTTTCATGTGCAAATCTGACAAGGGGATTTTTTACAATTAACTTTTCAAAACTGTCTACAGCGTACAATTTTTAATCGATTTGGGTGTTCTTTGCTTTAAATTAAAGGCCAATAATTCTTCAAGATATCCTTACATGCAAACTTTAAAATATTCATCTCTTTAGATAATTTTTATCAACCAAAGTTCACAAATTAATACTGTATTTTTCTTTAAAAATAAACGTTTATTTCTGTATTCCTTTACTGCACATGCTCTAAATCAGTTTAAATTAATATAATATAACCTACAGATAAATAATAAAGCATAACATAATTTATCTAAACTATTATAAATAATATTAGTTAACAAACAGTTAACTTTGTTCTTTTTCATCAAAAAATATTCTTTATTTAAATTTATATTTCAGTTTAGGTTAAACATTTAATATATATGAGCGATTCCATGCCAAGTAATCAATCTCACGCTGTAATGTTTATTTTAATAATTTTTTACTCTTAAAGAATTAAACATAAAAATTTGTCAAAGTACATTTTGGAAAGGTTTTTTCGTTCTCTTTCGATTGGAAATAAGCATTTTGAAAACAAATTTTTTGACCCGAACAAATAATAATTAAAAATAAATTTTTATTTTTAGGGGGTGTTATAGTTAGCAAAAATATATATCCCTACCTGTATTGTTTCATATTCGACATGAGCTGCAAAACGTATTTGCAACTCAGTCTTATTTCTGCCTTTGAAGTGTAATATTAATTTCATTAATAAATTGTCACTCTCTGAAGTGATAAAGATTAAAGTGTGTCTATTTAATAAATTAGACCGTAAAAGGGGGAAGTTTTTTACGAAAAGGGCACATATGTGAAAATGTGGGCCTAGAATGTTTAAACATTGAAAAAAGAGTTTTCTACTAAAAGCAGCTAAAAACCGGGTTAGAGCGCTCCGGTCAGTAGTCATTTTTCGTGAAAATATTTTATTACCTAGTCCAATATTTTCCAAGGGAGGGGGGATTATATTTTTGGGTTTTTTAGTAGGGGAAACAGAGGAGGAAAGTAACAACGCTAATATCTTTTAAACAAATTAGCGAAAATATAGAGTCTAAATTTTCTTTTAGTCAGTAGTACCCCCTACAACTTCTCCATAGTGTTCAAGAGCATTTCCGGTTAGGTGAAGTCCGCTAGTGACGTGACGTTACAAAAATACGTCAAAAGTAAGTTTTCGTTTCAACTTTCAAAACCTCATATTTTTGTAATTACACAGTTTAATAAAATGTGCTTTTCGGGGTTTTGTAGCTTAATTATCTATCTTTAAATTGCAATAGTGTATTTCTGAAATACGTGTAATACTTATTTGTATAATTTTAACTTTCTTGTTGAGAAGGAGAGTTAGGAGGAAAGTAACAGGTTGTTACTTTCCTCCTCGTTTCAATATTCTGTGCATACTTTATGAAATGAGTCAAGGAAATCATATTTATAGTTACAGGTTAACTTTTGTTCATTAAATGTAATAAATTATAAGTACATTGACTTTCGTTTTGACATATTAACATAACCTAAAAATGGTTTATTGAACCAGGCAAATTTTAATTCTGTGTTCTTATTTTGTTTTATTCCATGTTTGCCATAATTGTTCATTTTTGCTTTTAAACTTTAGATAAAGTTATTTTCATGTTTTAAAAGATTAATGTTTTATTTTTAATTTTTTAAGTACCAAAAATATGAAGCATTTGAAAAATTTGGCAATTTTTTTAAGTGGCGAAAGTTATTACGTTATTAATAATTATTAATTTACCTTAAAATATAGAATTAGTACTTTTGTTTCACATTTTAATAATTTAATATTACATATATGATAAGTTTTAAAATTAAATGCTACATCTGTAATATGGGCGAATCTCTGGAACTTTTAACCTTTATGTCCCTCACATTATTTTCACTTAAACAGCCTAAATATAAAAACTAATGATTTTTAAATATTTACATGTTCTTAAAAAGAAAATAAGGATTACGATTTAACCATTGATATAAATTATTTTGTTTATTTTTTCTATGTTTTTCTTTATTAAAGTTCACAATACCATTATTTTGCAAGTGTCACTTTCACTTTTTCTAAAAGTATTTTAACTGTTTAAATAAGATTTTTTTGAAAACACGTATTTTACTGTTATAAACTATTTAAAAATATTTTAAGAATTCCATAAACAAACTTAAAAAAAATGAAAAGTAGAAATTATAAAAGATATAATCTTCTAAAATGTGTCCCTCAGTTTTTGTGTCGCTGGTCAAATCAAAATGGTTTTATAAATTAAACATTAAAAAACTAAATGAAAAAATTTGAAATAAGAGGCACAATTGAATTGTAATTCAAATTTTATGTGCGTGATTTTTATTTTTATTCTCAACTGTATTTTAAGCAAAATAATTGTTGGATACTTGTGATACTTGTGTAGTGCGAAAAATATGTCGCTGGTCAAATCATTAATTTCTCCAAAGTTTCTTATTTAATTTGCTCCAAAATTGGGGCACATATTGCTTTAGATGTATTTAAAACTGTGCATATGTTTTTATTTATTCTAATTCTCATTTAATTATTTTTTTGACGTGGATATTCAAATTGTCGCTTGGTCAAATCAATCGTTTTCCAATCAATCTGAAGTTTCGCATTTATTTGTTCCATGTTATTTATCACAAAGTAACCAAAAATGTAATAAAAAGTTACAAAATGAAAGAAAATCAAAGAAAAGAAAATAAAAAGCAAGAAAAAGGAAACGCGAAATGAAAAATTTATCAACGGAAGGCACTTAAGTAATATTTATTTATTTTTTATTAAACGTTCATGAAACTGTTAGTGTTTTTTCAAGGTTATATTAAGATTCTCTATATTTTTTCAAAACAATTCAGCCAATCAAATAATTAGAAAAGTTCATGTTACTAATTCAAATAATTTTACGTAAAAAATTTTCATTAATTTTTTTATTGTAATTTTGTCCTTATTAGTTGTATTAGACGTTTATTATATTTATTTTCATGTTTAATTATGTTTTTGTGATACTGAGAAATAACTTACTTAAGTGTAGGAGAAAAATGTTTATGTATATCTTGTTACAGATTTAGATAACCTAAGATTATTTTCTTTCCAAAAATTTATATTTTAAAGTACAAGGCAACCAAATAATGGTTGTACAATAATAAAAATGAAATTTTTTTTGGTAGAAGATGTAATAGCAAAAAATACAAAATACAAAATATACAAAATTTTTTTCTTTAAATTCAAATTCAAATGTGAAAGTTTCCAGAGATTTGCCCATATAGATAAGAAGATAATATCGATGAGACTTTAATGTACCAAAATGTGTTGAATATGTATTAAATAAAGTATCAAATATGAATAATTTGTACATTGAGTATTTTTGTATTTTTCTAAGTTGATAATAAAAATATTTTAAATTAATAATAGTCTTAAAATCATATAATATTAACCATATTCTATAATGTTACTTTTCTCCAAGCTGCTGTTACTTTCCTCCTCGGGGGTTAGGAGGAAAGTAAATTATTCGTTAAATAGTTTGAACGCTAAAATAAAATAACTGAATTTTGTTACTTTCCTCCTCGGTCTCCTCTACAATGCTTATTTCGATAATGTTTTACTCTTAAGGGGAGGCACCACCCCCAACTTTGACCCCTTGAAATTTAAATTATTGAAGTAGGTTACATTTATTTTCTTGCCCCATTTTTAACCCTAAAATATATAGGATGGTAAAAAATTTGAAATTTTAATTTTTGAAGAGGTTAGAATTTTTATCTTTTCAATAATTGCATATTTTTGCAAATCCATGCGAGAGGTTGTTTAAAACTATAAAAGAAGCTTATAAAAAAATTTGCATTAAAAAATATTGAAAATTGTAACAGAAGATTAATTTTGAATCTTCAAATTTTACAACTTTTGACACATTTCCAAAGTCCTGGACCAATAATCTTTTTGAGAATATCAGTGTTAACAAAAATTTATTCGCTAAATGCAAAAACCATGTCGAATAACTTATTTACTAGATTAAAATTTTAACGTCCGTTAAAATTTTAACATAGAAAATAAAATTAATTTTGACAGATGTTAAAATTATAACACAGTAATTAAGTTATTCGACATGGTTTTTGCGTTTAGCGAATAAATTTTTGTTAACACTAATATTCTTAAAAAGATTATTGGTCCAGGACTTTGGAAATATGTCAAAAGTTGTAAAATTTGAAGATTCAAAATTAATCTTCTGTTACAATTTTCAATATTTTTTAATGCAAATTTTTTTATAAGCTTCTTTTATAATTTTAACATCTGTCAAAATTAATTTTATTTTCTATGTTAAAATTTTAACCGAGGAGGAAAGTAACAAAATTCAGTTATTTTATTTTAGCGTTCAAACTATTTAACGAATAATCTACTTTCCTCCTAACCCCCGAGGAGGAAAGTAACAGCAGCTAGGAGAAAAGTAACATTATAGAATATGGTTAATATTATATGATTTTAAGACGAGAAAGTTATTCATTTAGGTCTAAACAAGTTTTTCCCGAAAGTTACAGTTCAATTAAACAATTAGTTAACAAATGGCGAATGTTAAAAGTCGTTGGCGGCTGAACGCCCAACGCGCGTATCTCACCTAATAGTAAGATGGAGAGTTTTATTGTGTGTATACATAATACGGGTGAGAAACGCGCGCTGGGCGTTCAGCCGCCAACGACTTTTAACATTCGCCATTTGTTAACTAATTGTTTAATTGAACTGTAACTTTCGGGAAAAACTTGTTTAGACCTAAATGAACAACTTTCTCGCTGGAAGTTTTTTGATGCTCAAAATTTGCTCAACTTCCCCGCTTGGTGAAAATTTCAGTATACGAATTTTGCAATATCTCAATAAAAAATTAATAACTTTTTTATTTATAATTAAAACATCATTTTTCTTTTTTAGGATAAAATAACGCGTATTTTCTTTTTTGTTTCATTAAGAAATTCTTAGAATTGACTGAGTAATCGCGAGTTGAAGTGAAAAAAACAATTAAAATTTTGTTTTTTAAAAAAACAGTTTTTCCCTTATATTTTGAAAACGGTAATAGATACAAAAAAATTTCATAAGAAAAAAAGATGCGCAATGAAATTTCCTATAAGGATATGTACATGAAATATTTAAATTCGGAAGTCGAATTTTGGATGTCCAGGGGACTTCGATTTCGGCCGAGAAAAATTTACGTGCCCTTCTACGATCCGGCGGCTCAAATGGTGCAAGAAAAAAAATATAACCTTCTTTAATAATTTAAATTTCAAGGGGTCAAAGGTGGGGGTGGTGCCTCCCCTTAAACAATTAAACATAAAAATTTGTCAAAGTACATTTTGGAAACGTTTTTTCATGCTCTTTCGATTGGAAATAAGCATTTAAAATGAAAAAAAAATTTGAACCAAAAAAATCAAAATTAAAAATAAATTTCAATTTTTAGGGGGGAAAGATAGGAATTTTTTACGAAAGCTGAAGTTTTTTACTGAAAGGACACATAAAAAAGTGAGCTTAGAATGTTTAAACATTGAAAAAAGAGTTTTCTACTGATCGAAGCGCTCTAAACCCTGTTTTTAGCTGCTTTTAGTAGAAAACTCTTTTTTTAATGTTTAAACATTCTAGGCCCACTTTTTTATATATGTGCCCTTTTCGTAAAAAAACCTCCTCCTCTTACGGTCTAATTTATAAAATAGACACACTTTACTTTTTATCACTTCAGAGAGTGACAATTTATTAATGAAAATAATATTTCACTACAAAGGCAGAAATAAGACTGTGTTGAAATTACATTTTGCAGCTCATTTCAGGCTTGCACACGATTTAAAAAAAAATTTTAACACTCTAAACACATCAGGCCCATTCCAGGTCTTCGTGGAAACTGTTCTGTATATTACAAGGTATAAATAAATTTAAGAAAATAAAAAAAAATTCTGCTCAGATATTACATTTTGACTGGAAATTCTAATATTTGTTAATAAATGTAAAACAACACGTGCGTGGATAGTGTAGTGGTTAGCGTTACAGGTTTTGAATTTGTGTATGCGTTAAGGCTAGGTGTTTGCCTCCCCCTGTTAATTATTTATTTAATAAGTTTATTTAATAAGTTTGTTTGTCTTAAAACTTCGGAATCTGCCAAATTTTTTCCTAAAATACTTTCATACTTAACAGAAAACTTCCTTGCATATTATTGAACAAACCTTAAATTGAACAAACATAAATTGTCGTGTCTTCGACAATTATTAATAATTTGTTCCAAAATTCAATTCACTCACTTGTAGAGGTTCATAGATGATAACATTATGTTAAAAAAAGTAAAAATCATTAATTGAGCTCCCGCGGGCAATAACTTGATCTACGCTTGGACGCTGCGGGGAAGTTTAAAATTTAAAGAACTTCCAATGAGCCATTTGTTTATCGATACATAAAAAAGTTTTCTGTGAAGTAGTAAAACGATTGTTTACGTAGTTTTGGAAATACAAATGTTTAAACAAATAGTCCGCTGTGCGAGAGGCACCGCCGTAATGAATTTTCAAGCCCGGCTTGGTTCCAGTGTTGTCAATGACAAAAATTTTTTTGTTGGAACTTTTTGTCAGGAGATTGTCTATTAAATCGGGAGATTATGAGCGTCAATAGAAAATCACTATATATAGCGGGAATTTTGAAATATCAAAATGAAACTTGTTTTATTTTAATATATATGTATATCAATTAAATTGTATAAATTATTCTACTTAATAGTAAAGATTTAAAATATAAATTACACAGGCCTGCAAATTTTGGCTTAGTTCTGTTACAGAAAAAGTGAAAGGTTAATCTTATAGCTTTTTTGACGTAGAATACGAATCCGATTTCCAGAATGGCCCATCACGTCAGGATTTCTTGTAATATTGCCTTAAATAGCCAAAAATGGTCTATTTTGGACATTTTTCGGAATTTTTTTTGGTTAACCAAAATTTTTTCTTTCAATTTGCGAAATTGCATCGTATAGTACTATGTCTAAGCTTTAAAATCCATTCTTCAAAATTGCTTTACGATTTTCGAAAAAAGAGTTATGTAGATTTAAAATTTTTTTATGCAAATGTAAGTATGTATACACAAGTTCAAAATGGCATTTAGTTTCAAATCTACATAACTTTTTTCTATAAAATTGTAAAGCAATTTTGAAAGATGGGTTTTAAAGCATAGATATAGTACTATACGATGCATTTTCGCAAATTGAAAGAAAAATTTTGGTTAACCAAAAAAAATTCCGAAAAATGTCCAAAATAGACCATTTTTGGCTATTTAAGGCAATATTACAAGAAATCCTGACGTGATGGGCCATTTTGGAAATCGGATTTGTATTCTACGTCAAAAAAGCTATAAGAATAATCTTTCACTTTTTCTGTAACAGAACTAAGCCAAAATTTGCAGGTCTGTGTAATTTAACGAATTTTAACTACTTGACTTATTTTAATATCATTCAACTCTTTTGATTTGTGCACAAGTTTTTCGTAGTTTAAAATTTCTTTCTCAGAAACATCTATCATAGTAAAAGGAATATTTTTGAATTTCTGATAATATTCAGATATTCATTTATCGTTTCGATTCTTTCTTTCTTTTTCAACTTTTTCCCATACAAGGTAAGCTTCCATGAAGTTTCCATGGAAAGCTTCTAACCGCGGGCATTATTGTGTTTCTTGGAAGTTACCAAATGTAACTTCCGAAGTTACCACGGGAAACTTCCTGAAAATTTCCTGGAAGTTATTGTGCTATATGGACAGTTGTGCTAGAATAGATAAAAAGAGAGCTGCTTTACATGCAGGTAGAGTATGATTGTTACTTTTTCGGAATAGTCCATAGACTAAAACAGCCGTGATGCGTTGGCGTGCGTACATATATTTTGGCACAGCGGACCTGAGTTGCTCCCCATTATCGTTAGATATTTTTCGTTTGAACTGAAATAGTTCATCATTAAGGTTTACTTATAAGTTTGTTGTGTGATAAAATAGTAATATTTATTTAAGTGTTGTGTTAATTCAAGGAAAAATTAAATGTTGTTTAATGTATAAATAAATATTATTCTAAATATTAGTTTATATGTTCTGTAAAGAAAAATCCTTTATTATCAGCTGTTATGCTGAGTATCTACGCATAGTAGCTGTAGCTGACGGAGTCATCATATTTGTAAATACTCTTATATTTCTGTAAATAAATAAGGAATCTCTTTGGAAATTTACAGAAAACTTTGTGTTTGCTTTGGTGACAAAGCTCTATTTACAATTAAAAATGTTGAAACAAATTTTCATTTTTTGAAATTTTTATTATATCATCGTCTTGTATGGACCCAAACGAGTGTACGCAATTTTTTTTAATTCAATTCATCAACATTTACCCAAGATATGATGATTTATGTTTTAAAATTGAATGATTTTTATTAGCAAAATTTTTAAGTTTTTCAAGTTTATTATGAAAAATATTTGTTTTAGAAAAAAAATTTAAAGGAAAAAAGATGCGCCCTCTTATTTCCTATGAGATAAAACTTTTTAAAACTTAAAAATTTTATTTTTATCGAAATTTTGGAAGCTTGACTGACTTGAATATACGCGGGGAGAGCATACGTCGTCCCCTTATTGCAGTCAAGCCTTTTATTTATTTAGTGATTTATTTGTCCTTGTACAATTTCAATTCATTATGTAATTTATATTAGTTACTTTACAATTTTATTTATGAACCTTTATATTTATGTATATTTAATTCATTTCTGGTTTTTTATATGTCCGTTTACCATTCTATATTTTGACATTTTGCGATAATTCTCTTACGACAATTCCGAGGGTGGGTAAAGGGCCTCAAAAGAAGGGTTACGGATTTCATTAGGTCGGGTCTGGCGGTAGGTCACCAGTTTACTGAACATAATTTCATTTTATATTATTTTTTATACTTTCTTCTTTATTATACCAACCTCACATAACTTTGGAGTGCGAAATCCAGGCTGTCCGTATGCAGATTTCCCAAAAATCCGTAAGCAAAAAAAAAATAACAAATAGGTATCCAAATAAAATTTTAATAAAAGAATGCTTACAAAATAATATACAATACTAATTTTAATAAAAAAAAATAATAATAATTGCTACAATTCAACAAAATTAATTTTCTCACTAAGTAATTTCAATTTCTTACCGCTCCAATTCTGACACGCAAGTGCCGACAGTACCAATAGCACTAATTTATTTTAAATAAAAATTATTTACTTTAATTAATCATTAATTCGAATACAAAATTATATTAATTTTTTTAGTATTAAATAAATAATATAATAATATAATATTGATTTTAATCAGGTAAAAAATATTTTTACACAAATACTTCGGACAAGTAGTTTTATTAATATAAATCAATACCATTTTCTCTTAAGGGATTCAATAAATAAAATAAATAAATAATAAGTTGTTACGTCCGTAACTCCTTATTAATATACTTAATTTAACTATATATTTTCACGTATGTTTCTGTTTTCATATATTGTATTTATTTGATAATGCATACATCTTCTATTAACATAATGTATTTTATCATGATATGATATGTAGTACTTTTCATTCTTATTTTCTGTATGTTTTCAAATTGCATTATATTTAGTGTATTTTCTAACAAATATTGTAGAAAAAAATAGTATTGTAAAAGAATGTAGAAAGAATAACGATTACGAGAAATTCAAGATCGAGGATACATATTATTAATATGTACACGCACCACGCCTGAGGATTAAAGACAAAGTTGCGACTTCAACTCTATGAAATGTCGAAGCGATGTCTTGCGCAAAGACATCTGTTAAGGTCGAGACGATTCTAGTAGCTATGAGCATTCGTCTAATGAAGAAATTTTGATATAAAAAGGGTGAACATTATTGATTAGAACAGAGAGTAATAATTTGGAAACCAGCGTCATAGCATCTTCGGAAACCAGTCTCATAACATCTTTAAGAAAGAGAATAATTTTTTGGAAATCAATTAGTATTCAATCTACCATCGTCAAGTGAACTCCATGTATAATAAAAAAAGTAATCAACAGTTTATCCCCAAGTATTACTTAGAAAGTGTTTCCTCTTAAAGTGAACTTTAAAATTATTTTTAAAGTATTGCTTTGAAACGTACTACGGTTAAAGAGAATTATTTCCCCTCAGCAATTTTTAGTATTTTCAAAAATATCAATTTGAAAATAAATTCATGTATCTATCTTATATTGAAATTGGCTAAGGAGCCAGCATCCGTCTGGAAGAAAGCAAAAATTACCAAAATACAATACACTATCTCATTATTGTAAACAAGAGGACTAATACACGAACATTAAGGACAACTATTTGAGGCCCTTTTACGACTACCCCTCAACACCATTCAAGATCGGATTACCAGATAATATCACCACATCATTCAAAACCAGTAATCGCTATTCTTAAAAGTAAGGTTTATAATTTAGAACTATACTCATTGTATTTTTGTCAATACTTTACTTTCATGTTGGTTTTTAAATAAATTATTCTCTCACAACATTTAGTAGGCTCATTGACTCCTACATATATGAGCGATTCCATTTCAAGTGATCAAGGTAGAAAATTTTTTTCTCCAATCATGCCTAAACTTGGGGCTTTTGTAGTACTAATAGATAGTAACTTTTGGTGAAAAAATTTTTTAATTTAGTCAAATATTTTTCGAGGGGGATGGGATGAAAGTTTCAGGGTTTTCCGGTACACCGCATTTGTTAATAATTTTTTCCTAATACTTAATTTAAAAAAGTGTCTATCAATATCGATAGGTTTTTTCATGCTTTTTCGATTGGTGATATCCATTAAAAAAAAATTTGACCTAAAAAAATCAAAAATAAAAATAAATTTGCATTTTTCATGGTGAAAGATACGATTTTTTTAATCGAAAGCTGAGCTTTTTTCCTAAAAGGATATATAAATGAAAAAGTGGGACTAGACCATTTAAGCTATGAAAATTAGAATTTTCTACCAAGCGACATGCGCCGCGCACTGCGGACTACCGCGGACTACCCGTTATTCGTAGTATAAAAAGCTACAAATTAACGCTCTCTGCATTTTACAGGGTGGAGACTGTCATTACATTAATGTCTGCATTACGTTAATATTTAAATTTGGAAAATATTGGAAATTTACTTATTTTAATTATAAAAAAATTATTTTATTACCTTCAAAATTATTTAAAAATTACAGATTTTATTTTTAAAAAAATTAAATTTTAAAGCTTATGTTTGTATTTGATAATGGATCGCTATTGTTCATTTATAATTATTCGTGTTATTACACAATCTTTCGATTTTCTGAATAACTATTTTATTTTGAAGAGCGCTTTTGAGTTAATTACTATTTTAGACAATTAAATTCATTATCTTTTTATTGAATAAAGAGTGTTGATTTTAATAATTATTATTTAAATATTTAAATAATATGTAGCAAATAGAGAAACAAAAAAGAAATATTAAAATACATTTAAATTTAATTCTGTATAATATATACTTTTGTCTCACAACAGTCTCTGCAGGTTTGTAGTATTTTATATTATTTTAACTAATATATAATATTTATTTTTCAGCTTTTTTTGATTTCCTATTCATTTTTTCGATTTAAGAAAAATTTTTTTTCTATTTTTCGCATTTTTTGGTTCTGATTATGAACCGAAGGAACGGAAAAGACAAAACGGTTTGGAATGACAAATGCTTAAATCCTTTTAGGATAGAAAATCACAATATAAAAAATACTCCAAAATTTTCAGATAGCTTGCTTTTGAAATTTCCTTCATTAATTGCGGGTTCAAAGCTCTGCACCTTATGTAGAAAAAAGCTTGGCAAAATAAATGAAATACCGAATAATAACGACGATAATAATGAAAATCGTGATGATAATTCTCTGGAAGAAAATGTCAAAAATGATCAAATCGATAAAGATTCCGATTGTGCCTATTCTTTAGAAGAAAATGATGACATTAATAAAGATCTTGATCAAATCGATATAGATCCCGATTGTGCTTATTCTTTAGAAGAAAATGATGACATTAATAAAGATCTTGATTATGTTTATCCTACTGAAAAAAATAAGGGCAGTGATGTATTAAAATGCAACGACTCATTTCATTTAGCTGCAGTAGAAGTTCTAGAACAAATTAAAGATAAATTTAATTCTTCAGATAGTTTGGTTAAGAAGACTCAACTTTTATCATTGGCTCCAAAATCATGGAGTATTCAACAAATTGTGAACTTTTTTAACGTTTCTCATCGGCAAGTTAGAAAAGCAAAGCAATTAATTGCTGAGCATGGAATTCTAACCCTCCCTGATGCAAAAAAGGGAAAATCTTTGAGTTCAGAAACAGAATTTAAATACCGATCCACAAATTACGTTAAAGGATTATGCAGATTGCTTTAAGCTAATTACGTGCTGCAACGATATTTACTTTTACTTACGGGTTTTACCCATTAATCGTTACAAAAATGGCGACTATCGGTTTCCCGATTATCGAATTATAAACTCCACACTTCGAATTTATAATGCACCACCGATGACCCGTTTTAGGGAACTTTCCCGGACTAGCTCAAAACCGAGCTCACTATTTTATTTGAATCGAAGTTAACTTTAAGTGACGAGAATCTATCAGGCGTGAATACCGCACACAGGAGAGAGAGAGAGAGAGACAGACACAATGAATTTACACTCAATTAACAAATTTGACTAGAGAGAATTTAATTAATCAATCGAATTAAAGTAGCTTTATTTTTCCACACTATAATTTCATTTATCAATGAATGAGAACTTCCACACGCCGGTCTATGTAATCGACAACCGAAAATGGCGGCGTCGTATCGGCTTGCCATGCGGTCCTTGGTCTTGAGGTTATTTCTCGGTCACACCGTACACCGGTGATATTCCCAAGATAACGAGGAGATGAGTCCTGAGCACTAACCTCTGATCCGTTCCAGGCGGGCACGGAAATCCATTTTTTTCACTTTTTTTGACTATTTGAAATGATCGACCGCGGTGATCCCGTATTTAGTAATCGGCAGCCAGGCACGAACTGTCGAAATAAGGTAAATTGGCATCCTGCTTCGGTCCCGTACATAGGTCATGCGCACCATGGGTTCGCCCCAGCAGCATGATAACAGGCCCAACATCTATGACAGGTGGTTGCCAGTTGACAGTAAATTTGTGCCGATTGGTATAAATTGTTGACACATTTTCGGTCGGTTGATAATTAAATAACAATAAATAGGTTGATGTTTTATAATCAACCATAACGTGTGGAATTCTCTTGAGACAAGCAATATAATTTTGTACAACTCAACATTTCTGTGATATATCGATTCTATATAATTTAAAGATATAATCATAAAGTAAAAATATTGAGTTCGATTCTGGCTACCGTATTTAATTTATAATAATTATTCAAGAATAGATTGAATGAGTTTCGGCGAGAACTTAATTCGGTTTTTATAACGTGATTATTTAAAATCAACGTTACAGTGCAAAAATGCGACAAGTTCTTGACACTTAGGTGATTGTAAGAGTTTTCCTGGCATCAATGAAATAAAAAATAATTTAATTGAATCGCTTAAGACGAAGGTTTGCAAGAAATTAAATTCAATTCTTGGTTACAAACCGACAGGTGCACCTACAATTCTTTGAATTTGGATGTCGATGAATTCTCAAATTTACTGTGTGAGCAGTTACTAAAGTTGAAACTTCATTACTTTCTTTGTAAAGAATAAGCTTCATTTCTTAGAAATTTGAAAGATTCTATAAAAATGATGAATTTCTTGTCTTGTGCAATTTTGCTGAAAATTATAAATTTGTTTTACAAAATGCTGCCCAAGGCTTTCATTGGAATAATGATCAGGCAACAATTTTTACTGTAGTAATTTATTACGTCAAACAGGGAACTTTAAATCATAAAAGTATGGCTATTATTTCTGATAATGTAAATCATGATACTGCTACAGTTTATGAGTGTCAGAAATTAATAGTCAATTACTTGAAACAAAATTTTGCTTTACCCAAAAAGATTTATTATTTCACTGATGGAGCTGGGCAGCATTTTAAAAACAAAAGTAATTTTGCCAATCTTCTTGCACATAAGGCGGATTTTAAAATACCTGCCGAGTGGCATTTTCAACCGACTGCTCATGGAAAAAGGCCATGTGATGGAGTAGGTGCAACAATCAAAAGAAACGCAGCAAAATATAGTTTGCAATGTTCTCCCGAAAATCACATTTTAGATGCCTTATCTCTTTATGTTTAGGCCAAAAAATTTTGTCAAGAAACTGAAATACTTTTCTCCAGTAAGGAAGATGTAAATGTGACAACAAAAAAATTAAAATCGAGATTTGATGCTGCAACAACAATTAAAGGAACATTGCAGTACCATGCGTTCATTCACACTGAAGACTCCCACTACAAAAATTTTCTTCTTCTACTGAAAGTGAGTTTTTCTTCCCGAAAAATAGTAAACGACAAAAGCGCTCTTCAAAATAAAATAGTTATTCAGAAAATCGAAAGATTATGTAATAACACGAATAATTATAATTTAACAATTGCGGTCCATTATCATATACAAACATAAGCTTTAAGCTTTAAAATTTAATTTTTTTAAAAATAAAATCTGTAATTTTTAAATAATTTTAAAGGTAATAAAATAATTTTTTTATAATTAAAATAAGTAAATTTCCAATATTTTCCAAATTTAAACATTAACGCAATGCAGGCATTAAAGTAATGACAGTCTCCACCCTGTAAAATGCAGAGAGCGTTAATTTGTAGCTTTTTATACTACGAACAACGGGTAGTCCGCAGCGCGCGGCGCATGTCGCTTGGTAGAAAATTCTAATTTTCATAGCTTAAATGGTCTAGTCCCACTTTTTCATTTACATATCCTTTAAGGAAAAAAGCTCAGCTTTCGATTAAAAAAATCGTATCTTTCACCCTGAAAAATGCAAATTTATTTTTATTTTTGATTTTTTTAGGTCAAATTTTTTTTAATGGATATCACTAATCGAAAGAGCATGAAAAAACCTATCGATATTGATAGACACTTTCTTTTAATTAAGTATTAGGAAAAAATTATTAAAAAATGCGGTGTACCGGAAAACCCTGAAACTTTCATCCCCTCCCCCTCTAAAAATATTTGACTAAATTAAAAACTTTTTTCACCAAAAATTACTATCTATTAGTACTACAAAAGCCCCAAGTTTAGGCACGATTGGAGAAACAAATTTTTCTACCTTGATCACCTGAGATGGAATAGCTTATATGTGGACGTCCACATGAAAACGGCACATTTTGGTACTATTGGACTTATCTATATAGGCGAATTCCTTTCAAAATTACGAAAATTTTGAGTGGTCATACAACTTTTTTTGGTAAAAAATTCGATCAGTTACAGAATTTCAAAGTTTATAGTGACAAATACTTCATTTCGAGAAAAACGGAATTAAAGATTGTGATACCTATTAATTGTGATATCTCTGGTTCTTCTTGGAAGTTATTCAGATAATAATTGTTTTCAGTCCAGGGCACCCTAAAATTGAAAAACCAATAGGTTTAAATTTTTAAATCCACCCCCCCCCTTAATTTTGAAAATACATAAATCTGACAAAATGGGTTCTTTTCTAGAAAAAAAACGATTTTCTTATTAATAAACAATTTTTTTACAAGGATTATGATGGGAAACGATTTTATTGTGTCATTTAAAGATGAAGAATAAAAATTAAACTTATTTAAAACTTCTTAAAAGTCTCTATTATGAATAATTTGCTGAAATATATAAATTTTCACTTCTACGACTACGTAATCAGAGACTGTAACCTCAAAATCTCTGGTTCTTCTAGGAAGTTATTTAGATAATAATTGTTTTCAGTCCAGGGCACCTTAAAGTTGAAAAACCAATTGGTTTAAAATTTTTAAACCACCCTCCCCCCATAATTTTGAAAATACATAAAAGCGACAAAAGGGGCCCTTTTCTTTTTTGTAAAGAATCAATGAGATGAGTCATTTAAATTAACGATAAATTTATGAAAATCTTATGATTCGATTTGTCAAAACATGCTGTACAAGCCAATTTGTACAGAGCTGAAATTTCCGGGCTTTGTACAGAATTTTCTGTACTGAGTTAGCTCGGTACAATGCTTTTCGTACAGGACCTTCGATACCAACAGAAACAAATTGGCTTGTACACTCCGCGCTTTGTACAAAAACGTTTTGAACGTAACATACATATGGGGCGTTCCGCGCGAAATCGGACAGTATTTGACTTTTGCATCTCAGATTTTTTTTAAATAATTTTTTCTTTTAGTGCTTATTGAGATATGCTACCATGATTTTTTTCAATTTTTTTCATCAAGCCGTTTAAGAGATACAGGTTTTTGAAAAATCACGTTTTTTACGAAAATGTTTTTTTGAAATGATTATAACTCGGTCAAAAATTAATCAAATTTGACGTTCTATATATGAAAATTTTTGTTTTCACACGTAGTTTTTGATAAAAATATAAAAAAATTATTTTTTAAATTTACGAAATTTTTTTTTAATTTTAAAAAAAAATTAATTTTTAAGAATGTATGTATCCATCGATTTTTTTCAAAAAATTTTGTAAGAAACTAGAACTAAATTAACAACTTTTAGGCGTTGTCTGATTGTGGGCAAACGATGGGATCTATTTATTTCGAATTTTTTAATTTTTATATCCATATAATATAGCAAACAACAGGGCTTTTGAGCTAAAATTATTAATAACACAGGTCAACTAAAAAAGTCTTACTTTTTTATGAGATATCATAGTGTCCATTAAAGACGCTGAACACGATCCCGGGTCATAAAATTGGCTATCACGTCAGGATTTTGAGAAAAGTGGAGGTAAAGACCCTAAAAAACGTGTTTTTGAAGGTTTTCAAAATTTTTTTTATCATAAACCTGACACGCCAGAAACTTCTACATAGACTAAAATTGAAGCTTGATTTGTCCACTACAAGAGCCATATCCGTAAAACCAAAAAAAACTTTAAAATTTTTTCAAAACATGGGGTTGAAGTTACCAAAAATGTGATTTTTAGGGTCGCTGAATATAATCAGCAGATTATAACATTTTATAAGTTTCTGACACGTCAGATTATAATCCGCGACCTCACACATCCTTGAGTAACAATTTTCAAGCGAATCCGATCAATTATAAATTTTGACATCCGCCATTTTTAATTATCGAAAAGTGATATCGGAGTCGTAATCAGCGACCTCAAAAACCCCCAAGTAAGAATTTTCAAGAGAATCCAAAACAATTTTAAAAGTCCAATAAAGCAACCCAAAATACACACTTTTTGGTAACTTCAACCCCATTTTTTGAAAAAATTTTAATCTTTTTTGGTTTTACGGATATGGGTCTTATAGTGAACAATTCAAGCTTCAATTTAAGTCTATGTAGAAGTTTCTGGAGCGTCAGGTTTAAGATAAAAAAAATTTTGAAAATCCTCAAAGACACTTTTTTTTGGGGTCTTTACCCACACTTTTCTCAAAATCCTGACGTGATGGCCAATTTTGTGACCCGGGATCGTGTTCAGCGTCTTTAATGAACACTATGATATCTCATAAAAAAGTAAGACTTTTTTTGTTCACCTGTGTTATTAATAATTTTAGCTCAAAAGCCCTATTGTTTGCTATATTATATGGATATAAAAATTAAAAAATTCGAAATAAATAGATCTCATCGTTTGCCCACAATCAGACAACGCCTAAAAGTTGTTAATTTAGTTCTAGTTTCTTACAAAAAATTTTGAAAAAAAATCGATCGATTTTAAAAGTGATATAATTTTAACTACTTGAGCTTGTCGACCTGGACAATAAGACTCAGAAAAAGACGACTTCTGGAGGAATTTCATCCATTTGGAGATCCAGGCAGATACGTCATCCGCTTACTTGGGGGTGCTTTGCAGTAGTGACTACGGCCACTCTTAACACATCACCAGGGTCCAGAAAAAGCAGAAAAACGTAAGATTTATTCAACGAATAAACTACATTTGATATGTTTGATTGATTAAATGGTAACTAGACTACGCGTGTTAGTAAGTCTTAGTTTCCTCAATAAAATAAACTATTTCTCTGAATAACCTTGTTGTAAGTGTGTAGCCACTTGAACAAGTGAAGAGAACTAAAAACACACACTTTTGTTACGCGAAACAGTTATTTACACCCGACAAAAGTAAATTAAAATTTAGCATTCTGACATATTACACATATAGGTATTTTAAACACATAAACTATACATCTGACAGAAACTCTGACTCGACTGACGAAAGTTTAAATATGGAGAACGAATCAAAAACTACGCTTAATCCACCTGGAACATCAACTACGCCAAACACGGAACAGATTCTTTCATCTATTGTGCATCAACTTTCGAGATTAAATGTAGGAGTTACGAGTTTAGTTCATGAAAATAATAACAGAAAAGATGAGATAGTGAAATTAGGCAGAGAATTAGGGTTAAATCCTACGGAAGAAACAGATAACGAATCAGAAAATGCATCCCATAACGGAAGTCATTTCGGTGATAACGAATCGCAATCTGATGTTCAACAACAAACAAATAGAATAAATAACCAAAACACGTTGCAAAATCAAAAGTTAGGAAAAATCGCAGCAAAAGATATAATTAGAACAATCAAAACTTTAACGGAACAAGACGATTGTGGAGTTGAAGATTTTATTAAAAACGTTAAAAGAGCAAAAGGACAATGTTACCAACCAGACCTATTATTAGATTTTATAATTTCTGAAAAAATTACTGGAAACGCAGAAAGAGCAATACGATACATAGATTTAGACAGCTATGCAAAACTTTTCAATGCTTTACGTGCAAATTTAACGCAAATCGGTTCAGTGTCAATGCTTCGATCAAAATTATTTAATTGCAAGCAAAATTTTACTGAAGATATTCAAAGTTTCAACAATAGATATAGAAAAATTTGTCACGAATTAAAGTATGCAATTCAATCAGAATACACAAAGTCTATTATACGAAAAGTTGCAATCGAAAACGAAGAAAAAGAAATTTTAAAAAGATACATGATGAACATTCGTCGAGATATAGGATTACAGATAAAAGCTCAACGACCGCAAAATTTAAATGAAGCTCAAATGCAAGCATTAGAATTAGAATTATGGTTTCAAGAAAGTGAAATACCAAAAACAGAATCAACAAGTAAAATTTTGCCACGATTTCCAATCACACCTACATTTAGAGGAATTCTTAAACCTTTCCAAAATTATCAGAATTTGTTAAATAATGTAAATGCACCTGCAGTGCAAGTTCCATCACAGATAAAGCAGGTATCATGTTACAAGTGTGGAAAGATGGGACATATGACAAAACAATGTACTAAGTCAGCAAATTTTCGCGACGGCTGGTTGCCGAAGAGACCACCGGAATTAATCAGAGTGACACGCGAAGACCAAGAATTTTCAGACTTTCAGTCAATGACCGAGGAAGAAATACAACACCACGAGCAATACGAAAAGAAGGTCGAATATCAACCTTGTGTGGACGATTACAATCCGTATACGAAAGAGCTGATAACGGAGAAAAATACAGATTATTAATAGACTCAGGAGCATCAGTTAACATAATAAAGGAAAATAAAATACCTAAAAACAATTACACGACTTTTAAAGTGAAAAAGAATTTTTATATGGGTAAAGATAAATACCAATCAGAATATGGTGTTCATTTAAATTATTTCGGCAGACAACAATTATTTCACATTGTCGATGAAAACTTCCCATTACCCGAGGATGGAATAATTGGATTGCCATTTTTACAGCAATATGAAAAATACGCGATTACTCCAAAATTCCTTATCATAGAAAAATGGAAGACACCCTTACATGAAGATGGATATTTTGTAGAACAAAATAAAATGCAGATATGTAACATCATAATGAATAAAGAAGATGGTGATATTTTAATAGAAGACCACCCAAATATTCCCACCGGACTTTACAAAATACAGAACGGAATTATGAAAGCACCTGTTTATAATTATTCTAATCAACCTTTAAAAGTGCCAAACAAAATTGAAGAAATACATATAGAGAAAAATGATTACGACATCACAAACGATAAAACGCTTAAAAATAAAACAAAATTAAAAGCTGAAGAACTATCTGAACGATTAATTGTTTTAAAAAATAAAACAAGATTATCTCATTTGGATAAAAATACAAAAGAAGATCTTTGGAAAATAATCGAAAAATATCACAGTAATTTTACCCTAGACGACAACGAAATTCCCTGCACAAATTCGACTAGTAACAAAATTGTATTAAAAACTGGAAAAATAATCAATGACTTTAGAAAATTAAATGAGAATACAGATGGAGAAGTATTTTCCTTACCAGTGATTGAAGACGTTCTTTTACAGTTGGGAAAAGCAAAATTCTTTTCAGCATTTGACCTGTCTTCAGGATTTCTCCAAATACCAATGGAAAAAGAAAGTCGAAAATATACAGGATTCAGCAAAACTAGAGGACATTATCAATTTATCCGAATGCCTGTTGGTTTAAACAATGCACCTGCCACATTTCAAAGAATGATGGACCACTCTTTTCAAGGATTAATTGGTGATGCATGTTTTTCATACTTAAATGACATTGTTGTTTTTGGATCTACATTAGAAGAACATAATAAAAATTTAACAAAATTCATAGAACGAGTAAAAACATTGGGATTAAAATTGAAACCGGATAAGTGTGAATACCTTCGACCAGAATTAGAATACTTAGGACATGTTATCACAGATAAAGGAGTAAAACCAAATCCTTTAAAAATACAAGCAGTTCAAAATTTTAAAGAACCAAAAAACGTCACTGAAATACAATCATTTTTAGGATTAGTTGGATATTACAGAAAGTTTATTAAAAATTTTGCACACCTTTCTAAACCATTATCAAGATTAACATCAAAAGGAACTATTTTCGATTGGACAAAAGAATGTAGTACAAGCTTCGAACTATTAAAAGATTTATTGTGTAAATCACCAGTTTTAAAATATCCAGATTTTAATAAAAGATTTGTTTTGACAACACACACCAGTAATGTAGGAATAGGAGCCGTTCATTTTCAAGATGGACATCCTTGTTGCTATATTTCAAGATTATTAAATAAAGCAGAACAAAATTACAATACAGCAGAAAAAGAACTATTAGCAATCGTGTGGGCTACAAAACGACTAAGGCAATATCTATTGGGACGGACTTTTACTATTCAGACAGATCATAAAGCACTAATTTGGTTACATAATGTAAAAGATCCTAGTTCAAAATTATTAAGGTGGAGATTACGCTTAGAAGAGTTTAAATATGATATAGAATATGTTAAAGGAAAAGAAAATAAAGCAGCTGACTGTCTTTCAAGGCTATTTCCAATACGAAACGAGGATAGTAAAAAAGCCACACCAGCAGAAAATTCAGAAGACAACGAACTTAGTTCAACAAAAGAAGAAGAATACATGTCACCCGATATACAGAGATTTGATGACATTCCACAGCCGAGAAATAATGAAAATTATATTAAAACCAAACAATACGATGAAACAGATGTTCTAACACAAAATTTTGTAGAATGGAAAAAGAATAAAGAAACTATACATCTTACAATAAAACCTAACACTCAAGGAAAATTATGCAAAACAAGGCTAACAAAAGATTTACCCCAATTCAAAAAAGAAAACTGGTTAAAATATTTTGAAAATCGAGTTAAAGAAGTTATAGATAAGAAACTGATTTTACCAATTCTGAAGTACCCAAAATTAATCTATCAATGGAAAGAGAAGCATGAAAAATGGTTAACTAAAGCTACAGACAAATAATACAAGACAGTATTTACGAAGACAAATAATACTATTACATCATACACACTAGGTAAACACAAGATTTTAAATGTAATACACTGTTAGAAAAAAACCAAAATTGTATCTCTCAACTGTACTCCTAAACTAGATAGAATGAAGACAAAATGTAAGCTACGATTTACTACTCGACATAAATGGAAGTAACAGTCATACTTTTAAATTAATTGTTTAAAACAATATGTAAATCTTTGAGTTGGAAAATTAGGTCTAATATGTGTAACAATAAAATAAGTAATGTTCACGTCGTTATATCCTACGAAAAATAACCACATAAAAACTTAGAATTAAATATTAAACCTTATTTAAATAAAAATGTAAAACTTAGGTTTTAGGGACTAAACCCTATCTAGCGAGAGGGATGTTATAGTCAGCAAAAATATATATCCCCACCTGTATTGTTTCATATGCGACATGAGCTGCAAACGTATTTGCAACTCAGTCTTATTTTTGCCTTTGAAGTGTATTATTAATTTCATTAATAAATTGTCACTCTCCGAAGTGAATAAAAGTAACTTGTGTCTATTTAATAAATTAGACCGTAACAAACGTCAAATTTGGTCAATTTTTGACCGAGCTATAACCATTTCAAAAAAATATTTTCGAAAAAAACGTGATTTTTCAAAAACCTGTATCTCTTAAACGGCTTGATGAAAAAATTTGAAAAAAATCATGGTAGCATATTTCAATGAGCACTAAAAGAAAAAAAAATATTTGAAAAAAATCTGAGATGCAAAAGTCAAATACTGTCCGATTTCGCGTGGAACGCCCCATATATATATATATATATATATATATATATATATATATAATATATATATATATATATATATATATATATATATATATATGTGTGTGTATGTGTGTGTGTGTGTATGTGTGCTGTTTTTGACAGAACTAAAATTAGAAGTATAAATAAATAAAAATGACCAATTTTCTTTACAAACTATTTATATTTAATTCATTATTATGTGCAATATTTTCAAGAAAATATGCTTTTGATGTTAAATAATCAATAATAAATTTTTAATGCAGTTAAGTACTCTAAACATAACCTAAAATTCTAAGCAGCTAAGGTTCCTTTTGTGGTGGCACGTCACACGCGGCGCGTCTGGTGCGCCTTTTTGGAACAACAGACATCCTTTTTAGCGCAGATGTTGTGATTATAAAATGTATAAGCTGCAAAGCACAGCGCCTGCGCCGAACTAAGTATGTCTGCTGTTCCAAAAAGGCAAACCAGACGCGCTGAATTAAAGCACACGAGTTGTCCTACTGTTTGGCGCATCTCTTGTAATATTCTTTTTTCCGTGTAGTGATATTTGCAGACTTGACGGAGCTGCGAATATGTGTGTATATAGGCCGACTTTCTGATATCTTTGAATGCGATATATAGACCCATTTGGAACGTTACTTTAACACGCACACCCGTAGCATTTTCCCTATCTATATCTCAGAGTACATATAATATCCTACTGATATTATTTCATCATCATATTATTCTCATTGCCTTAATGACTTACTTTCATATTATGTAATCCTATTTTTCACTCATTTATTGTATATATTAAAAGTTACTATATAATTTTAAACATTTACATGTATATAATATTATACATAAATATAAAATATTTAGCAATTAAATAATATGAATATTTTATACCCTCAAATTTTATATGTAGTCCAGTCGCCCTGTGAAAAAGTGGCCATTTTTTGCCAAAATGGATACCTGAAGTCTGATTATGGATTCATATAGTGTAGGGTGGTAGTATAAATATGGATATGTTTCCTACGCGAGATTTTTTAAGCTGCGCGTTTTAAACAATTTTTAAGGAGCCGAAAAACAGTTTCTTGATGACCGTTCCTTTCCATCAAATGATAGGGGGAAAAGTTGTGAATAAAAGTTATATAGCTCGAAAATACCTTTAAAATGATGGGTCATACGCTAATAAAATTGGTCCATTTGTTTACTTGCAAATGAATTTAAACCACTAAAAATGGCACTTTCTTATTTGTACAACTAGCTGTCGTACCCGTCTTCGACGGGTTTTAGTTTCTTCAAATTCATTCAGTAGTGTGTCTACCAGTCTCGAAGGATGGGAAATGGTGGGGAATTTAATTTGACCGAAAAAAAATTATAATTAGCTACCTTTAACTATTTCATTAAAAAAATATTACTATTTTAAATATTACTATTTAAATATTACTATTTTTATTTTTTATTTAATTAATCAAAATGCAGAAAACAATATTTGTCAATTATTTGTAGAAATTTAATTACAGTATTATAAGTTAATCCTAAATTTCTACTAATTTTTGGATATATAGTAAAGTCGAATTTGAACTGATTGTATCATAATTGCTGAAGTCTAAAATAAGACCTATATTGCAAGCTGAATT
Organism: Leptopilina drosophilae; assembly: GCA_032873175.1. Lineage (NCBI taxonomy): Eukaryota > Metazoa > Arthropoda > Insecta > Hymenoptera > Figitidae > Leptopilina > Leptopilina drosophilae. Next base: position 14,964,004 of record CM065480.1, on the reverse strand, counting down.
CACAGTTTTCCCGATTAAATTAAATTCCTGCATATTTACCGTTTTTCCAGTTGGCGGAACCCCTGTTGAGGGTGTTGGTAAGAATAAAAACCGTCGAAGAGTATTTTCATAAAATAAGTTAATTTTTGTAGCCATTTCCACCTGGAAAAATTTTGACAAAGCTGGAAAAAACCGGATAGTTTGTTGAACAAAAATAATAATAGACACCCTGTTTAACTTTTGCCTTTACAATGCTTAAAAAATCCCTAAAGGTTAAATCTGAAATTAAAATAACAAAGCATTTTACTACCAAAGTTTCTTCCCAGTAGCATAATGCAAGTATCGTATCATACAGGTCTCCATATATAATAATTGAAAAATAATTTTAATGCTGTGAATTAATATTTTTTAATATCATTTACCATTTTTAATATTTTCAAAGTTTTGCAATTAAAATTTTTTTGATTAATTAGATAAACAAATAATTCTTGATTCCATTATTTTCACGTCAAAAGTTTATCAGAGACCCCAAAAATACTACTAAATTAAACTTGATAGTAATTGGTCTGTCAATTATAATTTTTTAATATTAAAAACATTTTTATACTTACTTCTATCATATAGATATAGTTATAGGGCAGTATTTTTTCAAAATTATGCTAAAATATGACTAAATAACATGTAATATTTAATTACAGAAAGTTATGTATATAATATATCTTTAAAATCATTTATATTATTAATAAATTAAGAAATTTATCCCAATCTGAAAAAATTGAAAAAAAAATTTTTTTTTGAACTTTTTGAAAAATTTTATAACTTTTGTTCATCTCAATATTTTTTCATCAAATATAGCTAATATTTTAAGTTAGACCAGTACCTAAAAGATTGACAAATTTTACTTTATTCGGTCAAGATGTTTTCAAGTTATAAGCGAACAAAATTTTACAGACAGACATACATACATACATACATACATACATACATACATACATACATACATAAATACATACATACATACATACAGTAAATTTTCAATTACCATTTTTGGAATTTCCGTTGCTCAAATAAATAAATTATGTTAGAAAAAATTAATTTCGTGCAATGTACAGACAAAAGTCTGATTTTATTAACCCATTAACGCCTGAAAGCACTGAATTTTTAATCTGATTTCAAACTTAAATATTTTGTAATAAACTTATTATTTTCTTTTCGACAAATAATTTTTTTTGCATTAAAGTGTCCTCTATCCGATTATGATATTAGAAAATTAATAAAAAATTATTTAACAATATTTTTTTGCATATAATTAAAAAATTGCATGATTTTTTACATGTTTTTTATTACAAATTCTAAAATTTTTAAGTTAAAAAATTTTTTTGACATCTAATATTACCATAAATCGTGCACTCGATTGTTATACTTTCCAAAAATATATTGACTTTTTAAATATAAACATTTGATTTTTCATAATGGCGCCTAAAAACTAAATTTTTTTTGAAAATTTGAAATTTGATGCTCGATATACATTTTCTAAAATTTTGGCTTGAAAATGTTTACTCGGGGGGTTTTCGAGGTCGCTGATTACGAATTTGATATTAGTTTTTCAAAATTCAAAATGGCGGATCCAATATGGCGGACAAAAATTTCAAAATTTGGTTGGATTCTTTTACAAAACCGTATTCGGTGGTTTTTGGAGTCGCTCATTACGAATTTGATATTAGCATTTTAAAAATCAAAATGGCGGATCTAATATTAGGGCAAAAAAGAAAATTCCACTTACCTTTGAAAAAACGAAAAATTCGTATTATTTAAAGAACAACAGATTCCTACTCATTTGTATTTCATAACGCATTTACATAGCGGGAGAAATACATCTATACCACCTGACGGAACAAAAGAGAATTATAACGAAAAATGTGCGAATTTTTCAAAATGATAAAAACTTTACATGTAAAAGAGTGCAGAAAAAATTTAATTAATATCAAACAATTAATTTGTCGTCATTAACATTAAGAAATCCTTGTTACTAATAAATAGTTATTAATTTTTATTGTTATATTAACTTTTATAATTTTTTCATTATTTTTTTATAATTTAAATATTTTATTAAATAAATATAATAAAATGTAATAATTATTAGCCTAATAATTGCATAATATTAGATCCGCATTTTGATTTTTAAAAAACTAAAATCCTTTTTATAATTAATCAGCGACGCCGAAAAATCCCTGAGTAAGGATTTAAAAAAAAATCCCACAGAATTTTCAAAATTTTGTCCACCATATTACATCCGCTATTTTGAATTTTGGAAAAATAATATCAGATTCACGACGAGCGACCCCAAAAACCTCCGAATACTGATTTATAAAAGAATCCAACCAAATTTTGAAATTTTTGTTTGACATATTAAATCCGCCATTTTGAATTTTCGAAAACTAATATCAGATTCGTATTCAGCGACCCCAAAAACCCCTGTGTGCGAATTTGTATGAGAATCTAACCAATTTTTGAAATTTTCGTCCGCCATATTGGATCCGCCATTTTGAATTTTGAAAAGCTAATATCAAATTCGTAATCAGCGACCCCGAAAACCCCCGAGTAAACATTTTCAAGCCAAAGTTTTAAAAAAAGTATGTCGAGCATCAAATTTCAAATTTTCAAAAAAAATTTAGTTTTTAGGCGCCATTATGAAAAATCAAATGTTTAAATTTAAAAAGTCAATATATTTTTAGAAAGTATAACAATCGAGTGCACGATTTATGGTAATATTAGATGTCAAAAAAATTTTTTGACTTAAAAATTTATGAATTCGTAATAAAAAACCTTTAAAAAATCATGCAATTTTTTAATTATATGCAAAAAAATATTGTTGAACAATTTTTTATTAATTTTCTAATATCTTATTCGGATAGAGGACACTTTAATGCAATAAAAAATTATTTATCGAATAGAAAATAATATGTTTATTAGAAAATATTTAAGATTGAAGTCAGACTAAAAATTCAGTGCATTCAGGCGTTAATGGGTTCATATAGATAACTTGAACAAAAGTTAACAAATTCTTTCGATATTCTCCAAAAATATACCTCTCCTGGCCCTAAAGATGTGTGCCAAATCTGAATCCGATATGATGAATAGTTAATGAGAAATTCTATTTGTTAACTAAAAACATGATTTTTTAAAATCGAATTTCTATATTTTTGGCCAGATGAAAATCAATTTTTTTTGTTGGGTTCTCTTCATGAAATGCCAATCTATCAATCCCTGTGTAGAAATTACCCTACTAGGTACATACCAGTGAATGAAACGCCGCGCCTGATCAGGGCCAGATCGGGGCGTCAAGAAAGTTTGGATTCCCTGATCAGAACCACATCGGGCGCGACGTTTCATTCCTCAATAGGTCGGCTCTATCCGGCCCTGATCTGGCCCCTGCGAAATTTCTATACAGGTCATAATTTGTAGCGAATTAAATTTTTACAAAAAACTAATTTTGGGGGGGGGGAGAAATTTTTGGCTTATAAACAAATGAACACTTCATCAATAAGTTTTACTTTAACAATTTGGCATGAACGCCATTTGATTACTTATTCTTTCCTGCAAATTTTGCAAAAAAAAATTTTGATGTAGGTCAAAAGGGGAGGGAGATAATTTTTTTTGTCAAATAATTCCTGAGCTTTTAATTATTAACATTTTTTATTTTCTTAGCATATTTTTTTAGTTTATTAGTCATAATAATTATTCAAAAATCAATCTAAACATCTATGTACTTCTTGTTCGTAAAAAAATTTGTAAAAAGTATTGGCGATTCAAACAGCTAAACTAGTGCATCTGGTGGCCGACTTGGAACTACCGCTGGTGTGACTCTGAGTATTAAATACGGTGAACTCCATGAGTTTTGACAGTTCGCTTAAATTGTTTTTACAAAAAGTTTAAAAGTAATTTCAGAAGTGTGAATAAAAATTGAAATTTATAATGATAGATGAAAATAAATATGCACCTTCACAACAAAAGAGAAACAAAAACGACACAATTTCTGCGTTTCTCAGTGCTCTACATTCAAAAATAAAAAAACCATCTTTACAGAATACAACTTAATATTTGAAGACGCAAACAATTGGATTTAGCAATAAAAACAGGGGCCAAGTGAATGATAATATTATTTTTACAGCAATTATTTCAAACCTTTATTATTATATTACAAGTCTTAAGTTTATACTCAAAGTTTCAGGTTATGTCTCTTTACAAGATATATATATAGAATTTTATTTTATTTTTTTAAATTTCATATTCTTACAGGTGTACAGGGTTTGAGGTCCAATTTAAAAAAAACTATTGTACCATCCCGAAATTTGCCCACACGGTTGTGTGATAAAATAATTATCGCTTACTTAAAACTGTGCGAGTATAAACTTACGACTGAGAATAAATGCAGAAATAGTATCGTTTTTAGTTTCTCTGTTGTTGTGAAGGTGTATATTTATTTTCATCTATCATTATAAATTTCAATTTTTATTCACACTTATGAAATTACTTTTAAACTTTTTGTAAAAACAATTTATGCAAACTGTCAAAACGCATGGAGTTCACCGTATTTAATACACAGAGTCACACCAGCGGCAGTTCCAAGTCGGCCACCAGATGCGCTAGTTTAGCTGTTTGAATCGCCAATACAACTTTTGAAGCTGCTCTATGCAGCGTAGTGTGGGAAATCATTAGTCGCTCGCGCGAAAGTTTAATTCAAACTTTCAAAGTCGTAAAAGTTGTCATAACATTCAAACAAATTGATAAATTATGATAATTTTTTTAAACTGGGCTTGATTTTTCTCAGAAATTCGAGTTTCCTATTTGATTTTTGAAAAATTTATAAATAATATCAAAAAATTAGTAATTAAAAAAAAATTTTTGTTTTTTTTTTAATTTTATTTTTAACTTCCCGAATAATAAAAGCAACACTAATTTATTATTGTCACATTAAAAGAATTAAGATTTTCGGAAAAATGCTATTCGCAGAACTATTTTCTTTTTTAAAATTAAGGTATTTTTGAAATTATGATAATTAAATTCATTTTCAATATAAATAATACGATTTTATTTATATACATATAGAAAAACTTAATTCTATAATATAATACTATTATACACTTTTGACTATACGCAATATCTAAATAATATAAAGAACACTTAATGTATTTATACATTATTATTATTGTACATGCATCACTCTATTCTCAAAATTAATTGTTCTTTTTTGGTTTTTAACTATATCTTATATTGATTAAACATCTGTAAATAAAGAATATTTTACTAATAATTAGGCATATATTTCGAAAATATCTCAATTTTTAATAAGAAAACAGTTCTGTGAATAGCAGTTTTCCCAGGCTACGCACATATCTACTAAAACCTACTATTTAGGGTAGAGTGGGGTAAAAAGCCACTTTTTTACTTTTGGTACTATAAAATCGAAATTTGAATTTCTTTTTTTAAATTTCAAATTGTTACTGAAAGTTTAGTTATTGAGCTTCAAAATCGTTTTAGAACATTTTTTTGTATTCCCTGAAAGGACAAAGTTATAAGAGTTTTACGAAAGTTCTGCATATGGCTTTTTTGCACCACTTGGTGGGGTGAAAAAGCCATTTGGTGATTTATATTATATTATATTTTTCTTTTATCTGTTGTGACGAGGCATTTTGCCACGCACAATAATGAGTAAATTAACAAATTTTGTTGTTAAATTGATTATTTGATAAAATAATTATCAAACGAGAATCCTTTCTTTTCTAAAATAAATAAAAATTATTATTTTGAAATCAGAGTAAATGAAAAATTTTGTAACTTAAATTAGTTTAATAAGTCAATCTTTATTATTTAAGCCTGCTAACTCAACAGATGAACAATCATAAAAATAAACTATTTAGAACCATTCCTGCCGTTCGTCTGTTATTTTCTTTTTATATCCGTCGAGAAAACATTCGACGGAGTCTATTGTCCCACCGGCAACTGTATCATGGATTCCATCAACAGGAGAAGTGCTTCCTGGTGCATATATTCGGATGTGATTCCCGAATATTTAAGAGCACCAGGAAGACGAAAACTACTTGTTTTAGTCCTGCTAAAATAATGACGGCGGCCATCTTGGATAAAAACCGGCTTATAAATCAGCGACAGCGACGAATAATTCGTTAATTCTGTTAATTCTGAGAAATTAATAAAAGCTAAAATTTAAATGAACAATTTTTAGGTTGGAAAATAACTTATAATAACCTCAAAAATAATAAGGAGGTTAAATAAATTAAATAAAAAATAAAATGAAGAAAGGTAAAGGTTATAAATGGCACCCTAAGCCTGAGAAAAATACATTGATTTTCTCTAATAAACAAGCATCCTTTTCATTGAATTATGAATGGAAATTTGATATATGATATTACTTTGATGTAAAGAATTGTGCACATAAGCAGTAGAAGTTGTAATCAAAAATATTTTGTTGTCCTACCTGCACGGAAAGAATGTCATTTCGGGCACTTAAGGCGGGCGCAAAGTAGCACATTCTGCCCGGGAGTAGGGGAAGCGGGCGGAAAATACTTTACTGCCCGCTGACGTCACAAAAGCGGGCGGTAAAGTATTTTCCGCCCGCTCTGAAAGTATTTTACGCCCGCGTGTTAATTCCTTGTTTTTTCTGTAGATAAATTAATAAAAATAATGCTTATTGATCAAAATAGAAAGTAATATAGCCAGAGACCGTCTCCAAAGTTTAGTTTAGTTTCAGTTTCTGAGTCGACACGAAACTATATTAACAAACTGAATTTAGTTTCGACTCGCCACAAAACTAAACTAACTAAATTATCACGTCCTGGCACTTTTTTAGGAGACTTGTCACCCTGACACCTAGGCAGTTTGCACTAGGTAAATCATTGGGTGTCGTTATGTTTATCATTATATACTTCAAAGAGTCAACATTTATATAGAGTTTAATTTTGGACTACAATGAGCATTTAATCGTGCGTGCCCTCAATGCCATACTTTCCATGCAGTGTGGACAAAAAATTATATTCGCATTATGGGCACAGTCACCTATTTTGCGCCCTTGATACGAAAATAACTATTGAAACATAGTACTCTTGGGAGTCAAGGTTACTCTCATCTCACAACACAAATCTTCACGGCAATACAAATTGTGATAGTCAATCGAGAATCAAATATCGAAGATACTTTACGAAACATAAGATAAAAATATCCGTAATAAAAAAATTGATTTTTATTTGAGTAAAAATCAGTTTTATTCCTGAAAAACAAAATTTTGAAGGATTTGGCTAAGTCATCGCCGCCTTCGTTTGAATCAAAATAATAGAACTGTATAGTCAGTTCTTGATTACAAAATTAAGTGGAATTGTGGTTTTTCATGTAATTATCCATCAGGAGAGGATATTCTCCCTAATAAAAATAATAATAATTTTAAGAATTATTTTTTTCTGGGTACTAAAAGAGAAAAATAACACAGGCACACAAAAAAAAAGTTGTCTGTTCATTGACCCAGACATACATATCTTATAGTAATTTTGCCCGCTGAAAACGAATCTGAAGTCAGAATTGCTCCATCACCCTTTGTTTTTTATTAAATCGAAAAAAACTACCCCTAAAATGTAAAAATTCAAAATTATAATAGAAAAACCCACATTGTTTTTCAAAACAGAACAAGAAATTTATGTACTTCTCTTTAAAATTTCAAAAGCAATATCAAAATTACTTTATCACCCCCTGTGTTTTCAAATTGAAAAAACCACCCCTAATATGTAAAAATTCAAAATGTATAATAAAAAAATTAAAAACCACATTGTTTTGTTTAAAATAGAACAATAAATTTATGTACTTCTCTTTCGACAACTCAATAGCAATGTCAAAATTGCTCCATCACCCTCTGTTTTTTTTTAAATTGAAAAACCAACCCTTAAATTCACAAAATAAAAATTTAAACTAAAAAAATGAAAAACCACATTGTTTTTCAAAACAGAACAAGAAATTTATGTACTTCTCTTTAAAATTTCAAAAGCAATATCAAAATTACTTTATCACCCCCTGTGTTTTCAAATTGAAAAAACCACCCCTAATATGTAAAAATTCAAAATGTATAATAAAAAAAATTAAAAACTACATTGTTTTGTTTAAAATAGAACAATAAATTTATGTACTTCTCTTTCGACAACTCAATAGCAATGTCAAAATTGCTCCATCACCCTCTGTTTTTTTTTAAATTGAAAAACCAACCCTTAAATTCACAAAATAAAAATTTAAACTAAAAAAATGAAAAACCACATTGTTTTTCAAAACAGAACAAGAAATTTATGTACTTCTCTTTAAAATTTCAAAAGCAATATAAAAATTACTTTATCACCCCCTGTGTTTTCAAATTGAAAAAACCACCCCTAATATGTAAAAATTCAAAATGTATAATAAAAAAAATTAAAAACCACATTGTTTTGTTTAAAATAGAACAATAAATTTATGTACTTCTCTTTCGACAACTCAAAAGCAATGTCAAAATTGCTCCATCACCCTCTGTTTTTTTTAAATTGAAAAACCAACCCTTAAATTCACAAAATAAAAATTTAAACTAAAAAAATGAAAAACCACATTGTTTTTCAAAATAGAACAATAAATTTATGTACTTCTCTTTCGACAACTCAAAAACAATGTCAAAATTACTTCATCTCCCTCTGTTTTTTTAAATTGAAATAACTACCCCTAATATGTACACTGAAAGAAAATGTATATTAAATTTTGTAAAAGTATTTTACAATTTAGGTAAAAAGTGCAACAAACTGAAATTTTGATGTAAAAAATACTAAACTTTAAAAAAATATATGTAGAATTTAGTAAAGTTATATTAAAATATTTAAAATTGAATTTAAATTCTTCATATTTGATATAATTATACTAAATTCTATATAATCTTTTTTAAAGTTTAATATTTTTATATCAAAATTTCGGTTTGTTGTACTTTCTCCCCAAATTGTAAAATACGTTTACAAAATTTAATATACATTTTCTTTCAGTGTACATATTAGGGGTAGTTATTTCAATTTAAAAAAACAGAGGGTGATGAAGCAATTTTGACATTGCTATTGAGTTGTCGAAAGAGAAGTACATAAATTTATTGTTCTATTTTAAACAAAACAATGTGGTTTTTAATTTTTTTTATTAGACATTTTGAATTTTTACATATTAGGGGTGGTTTTTTCAATTTGAAAACACAGGGGGTGATAAAGTAATTTTGATATTGCTTTTGAAATTTTAAAGAGAAGTACGTATATTTTTTGTTCTGTTTTGAAAAACAATGTGGGTTTTTCTATTATAATTTTGAATTTTTACATTTTAGGGGTAGTTTTTTCGATTTAATAAAAAACAAAGGGTGTTTAAGCAATGTTGACATTGTTTCTGAGTTGTTGTAACAAAAATTTGTTTTGATTAAGGACTGATGAAGGTTATACTGTATAACAAATAAATGATTTAGAAAAGTTTTTAGCTTCCAAAATTATATTTTATGTTAAATTTACCTGCTTTTAATTGATAGTCATCGAAACAAATCGAAACAAGTAAAAAAAAATACAAATACAGTAGTTAAAAAATACAAATTACAATAACAACTATTATATTACCGATACGACAACCAAACTAGAATCAAAATTTGAGTTTTATTTAATTAAACTTATATTTCAAACGGCTGGTAAAATAGTTCAATAGTTTCAAAATAAAAGCCAAATAGCTTTTTTACCCCACTCTACCCTACTACTTTTTTAAGTAAGGCTACTATTTAAGTACTATTTTTAGATTTCGGCCACTAAAAGCTACTATTTTTTATTTTTTTAGTATTTTCCGTTTCACTGCTTTAAATTCGACAATACTAGAAAGAAGAAAACTATTCTCAAAAATTATAAACAAATTCTTTAAAACGATTTAATTATTTTTAAAAAATATTCAATTATTTTCATTAAATTTGGACTTCAAAATTCAATTATTTAACAAAAAATTGATAAAATTCATCCAAAATTTTATTATTTTTATAAATAATAAAAATTTCACAAAGATTTAATGAATTTAGAATAAAATTTTCATAATATTTATTATACTTCGATAAAATTATTCTTTAAAACAATGTTTACAAATTTGTTATGAAAAATTCAATTATTTTAAATATAACAATAATTTTGCACAGAAATTTAATTCTTTTTTAAATATTTTAATAAAATTTTTCACAACAATTCAATTATTTTTATAAATACTAAAATTATTCTTAGAAGTTAAATTATTAAAGAAAAATTTCGATAATATTCTCTACCGAAATTTAATTATTTTCCTGAAAAAAATAAAAATTTCACAGGAAATGAATTATTTAAAATATAATTTTTATATTTAATTTAAAATTTAACTAATTTAAACTTAATTATTTTCAGAATTCTATTATTTTTAAATATTTTAATAAAATTGTTCGAAATAAATCATATATTTTTAAACACAATTTCAGTTAAATTTTTCTGAAATAATTAAATTATTTTTTTTATGTGAATAAAATTCTTCTCAAGAATTCAATTATTTATGTAAATAATAAAAAGGTTTTTAGAAATTGAATTTTTTTATTAAATTCTAATAAAATACCACACAGATATTCAATTTTTAAGAATTATTTTAATCAAGGACCGTCACGGAATCAAAACAAAATAAAAAAATACTTTTGTTTTTAATTCGGATATGGGTATCAGAATCAAAATTCCACTCTATTTAGTTCTAATTCCAATATAAAAATCAAAATTTTACTCTATTTAGTTCTGATTCCAATATCAAAATCAAAATTCTTTTTTCCTTAATTTTGATAAAATACTACTGCGCATGTATAAGTCTCATTGAATCTAAAATTTGTTGCAAATGTCAAATATAGGGGAGACCGGGGCTAAACCGGACGGATTTGGTCTTTGACCAGAAAACTCATACAAAAACATATTTTTTGCTAAAGAGTAATATACCGTTTTGAAGCTTGTACCTTCACCTACAAATCGCACTCGTTCGATTTTAAAAAACTACAGTAGCTTTGGAGATATATTGCTTCGAAGGTGACTACCTCGAAAACGAAAATACGAAAATTGGTGGGGCTAAACCGGACACCCCATGGGGCTAAATCGGACACGGCTAATTAATTAAAGAATGAGACACAAATTTTCGTTTTTTTGTAGAAAAGTCAAATCAATTCTTCTTTTATTTATTTGCAGATACTTCTATACAAAGAATATAATATAAACTGTAAAATCGGTAATTAATATAATATAAAATGAATTACAGTTTTCAGACTTGTCTGTTTGTAGCAACTCGCTTGCGAATTCGAGTTTTAATATAAATTATTTATTTATTTATAAAATAGTTCTATGCAAAGAATATAATATAAAATAGTTAATTAATATAAAATAAATTAAAGTATTCAAAGATTTGGTTGTTTTTACCACGATGTCCGATTCAGCCCAACACCGTCATCTTATAATTAACCTGCAATATATTTTTTCTTCTTAACGTTTTCCCTTAAACTTTTTTTCTACTAAACTCAGTAGATCTTGAGCTAAAAGAAAAATTGCAGTATGATATTTGCACTTTAACTTTAACGATAAAAATCCAAAAAAATAAGAAAATTTTTTTTTACTTTTACCTCAAAAAATGACATTTTCATATATTAACGGCAACTATTATTACAAGAAAAATGACACGTCCCTAAAACCTCATGCAGCATATGCATCACGAAATTGCGCGTTCATAGGTTATTAACATAATTTGAAATTCTTCACGGTTTCGGAAATAGTTGACTTGTCCGGTTTAGCCCCGTGTCCGGTTTAGCCCCGGTCTCCCCTACATTATAAGATAATATCGTTTTTACATACGAAATCTGAAGTAGAATTCGAATCGACTTCTGTTTCTATAAGAAAACCGAATTGCAGTATTACAGTATCAGAATCATAATAGGAAGTAAATTTTGTTTCGTTACAGTATCAGAATCAAAGTAGGAAGTGAATTTTGTTTTGTTACAGTATAGGAATCAAAATAGAAAGTCAATTTTGTTTCGTTACAGTATCGGAATCAAAATAAAAAGTCAATTTTGTTTCGTTACAATATCAGAATCAAAATAGGAAATAAATTTTTTATACTTTACAAGAATTAAATGATATTTATAAATATTTTTATAAATATTTTTATAAATATTTTATAAATATAAATTCTTTGATAAATAAAAAATTTTGTTGTAGGAATTTAATTTATTAGCATTAAATAAGAAAGAAGTAATTATTTTTTGAAAAAATTAAGAAAAAGTCAGGAAAATAGAAAATAAAGTATAGAAAGGAATTTTCATCAGTTGTATAAAGTTTCTAAAACGCTGGTTTTTTGTCGTGATTTTTCAATTTTCTGTAGCTACTTTTTTACCATATGTATATAAATACAATCATATTATTAATATTGAATGAATGTTAATTATAAATAAAAAAAGTTATTAATTTTTTATTGAGATATTGCAAAATTCGTAAACTGAAATTTTCATTAAGCGGGGAAGTTGAGCAAACTTTGAGCAACAAAAAACTTCCAGCGAGAAAGTTGTTCATTATGGTCTAAACAAGTTTTTCCCGAAAGTTACAGTTCAATTAAACAATTAGTCAACAAATGGCGAAAGTTAAAAGTCGTTGACGGTTGAACGCCCAGCGCGCGTTTCTCGCCCGTGTTATAGGAGAATAAAACTCTCCAGCTTACTATAAGGTGAGATACGCCCGCTGGGCGTTCAGACGCCGACGACTTTTAACATTCGTCATTTTTTGACTAATTATTTAATTGAACTGTATCTTTCGGGAAAAATTTGTTTAGACCTTAATGATCAACTTTCTCGCTGGAAGTTTTTTGTTGCTCAAAATTTGCTCTACTTCCCCGCTTAGTGAAAATTTCAGTTTATGAATGTTGCAATATATCAATAAAAAATTAATAACTTTTTTTATAATTGAATCATCATTTTTCTTTTTTAGTCACTCGTAGGATAAAATAACGCGTATTTTCGTTTTTGTTTCATTAAGAAATTCGTAAAATTAACTGAGTAATCGCGAGTTGAAGTAAAAAAAAACAATAAAAATTTCGCTCTTTAAAAAACATTTTTCTCCTTATATTTCGAAAACGGTAATAGATACAATAAAAATTTAAAAGAAAAAAAAATGCACAATGAACTTTCCTATAAGGATATATATTTTAAACATTTAAATTCAGAAGTTGAATTTTGAGTATCCAGGGGACTTCGATTTCGGCCGAGAAAAATTTACGTGCCCTTATGGAATCCAGCCGCTCAATTAGTATGACTAATCAACTAAAAAAATATGATAAAAAAATATTAATAATTAAAGGCTCAAGAATTTTCAATTTTAAAAAATCATGTTTTTAGTTAACAAATAGAATTTCTCATAAACTATTTATCATATCGAATTCAGATTTGGCACACATCTTTAGTGCCAGGAGAGGTATATTTTTGAAGAATATCGAAAGAATTTGTTAACTTTTGTTCAAGATATTAAACAAATAAGAAAGTGCTATTTTTAGTGGTTTAAATTCATTTGCAAGTAAACAAATGGACCAATTTTATTATATGGCCCATCGTTTTAAAAGTATTTCCGAGCTTTATAACGCGCAGCTTAAAAAATCTCTACTGGGAAACATATACATATTCATACTACCACCCCACACTCTATGAATCCACAATTAGACTTCAGGTATCAATTTTGGCACGAAAAAACACAGGGCGACTGGACTAATATAAATATACAAATTAATTACAGTGCAATGTTCAAATTACGTTTTTAAAATTTGCTGGACCCTTAAAAGTTCCATATATGGTATAATTTATTTACATGCGATTGCACCGCCTCTTATTCAATAATTTCTCTTAATTAAACTTCGCTTCAATTAATTTTTCGTGTGTGTTAAAGTTGAAACTATTATTATACTATGTATACAATATTCCATTTTAGCTATATGGGCATATTTCTAGAACTTTTAAACTTTAAGGTATTGGAAAACTTAATTTTTCTTTTCAAGGCAGAATCTTGAAATGAATTTTATTGTTTTGTGCATTGATCAAATAGTAGAAAAAACCTTGCGATACTCATTTCTACACATTGTTAACCCCCCTGTGTATAAATTTAACCCCAAGAAAATGTTTCTAAATGCATTGATTTTTCATAAAGTTGGATTTTCACATCAATCGGTATCTTGGGATTTTTAGGGTAGCTGATTATGAATATGATGTTAATTTTTCAAAATTCGAAATGGCGGATTCAATATGACGGACGAAACTTAAAAAAAATTAATGGAATTCGACAGCATTGGATATTTAGGGGTTTTTGGGGTCGCTGATTATGATTCTGTAGTCGGATTTCGAAAATTCCAAATGGCGTATCTAATATGTCGGATGAAAATTTAAAAAATAATTTAATTTGCACAAAAGTGGGTATGAAGGGGTTTTTGGGGTCGCTAATTATTATAAATCTGAATTTAGTTTTTTAAAAATTTTAAAAGTGGTTTTAAAATGTCCTAAAAATTATTGATATTTTAAATACGGTTTTTAAAATATTTTGGGATTAATTATAATTAAAAAGCAATAGAAGTAGGGGAGAGTAGGCTACATTGAACCAGCGTCAACAGTGAACCACTTTAATTTTTTAAGAAATGACTGAGTGGAATTTTTTCTTATTTAATATATAAATTAGTATTACCGAAAGCGACTACGTCCAAAAATTTCGAGCACGTAGGTTTATTATTTACAAAGAAAAACGAAAAAATACTAGAAGACATGCTTTCATCACAATTGTGAACGAGATAAACTCAAACTGTCACTTTACCTACCTAACCTGACATCAAAATATATTAATCTCCTATATTAACAAATAATAACTCTTTAACAACAATTTTCTATTTTTTTGAGTGAAAAATAATATTTTTTACAATGTGTAAGTGGAAATATTATTTTTGAAGTAAATTGTGATGTTTTATTAAAGGTGGTTCAATGTAGACACAGATTCTTCAAAATAAGAAAAGTGTAACTTGTTAGAAAAAAATTAAATTTAATTATTTAATCATAATAATTTGTGTTTGTAACGTGTATATTAACTAAAGGAGTACTTCAGCTTAATGTTGATACAAAAACCTGATCAAAATTTGTAAAATTTAATTAGTTCTTGGACTTTAGAAAATACCCGGTTCAATGTAGCCTACCCTCCCCTATTCGCAGAAATGCCATTTCGTATAAATGTCGATTCGCAAAAATGACTATTCGCAAAAGTGCAGTTCGGTAAAATGACATTTCGGAAAAATGACATTTGGGGAATAATCATGCGTCCCAAAAAAAATTTCCGGATAATTTCCGCAAAAAAAATAAATTTCCGGATGATTTCCGCAAAAAAAATAAATTTCTGGATGATTTCCGTAAAAAAAATTTTCGGAAATATTCCGGAAGATTTTCTTTAAAAAAATAAATTTCCGAAAGATTTCCGTAAGAAAATAAATTTTCATAAATTTCCGAAAGATTTCCGTAAGAAAATAAATTTCCGTAAAAAAATAAATTTCCAGACATTTTCCGGAAGATTTCCGTAAACAAAATAAATTTCCGGAAGATTCCCGCAAAAAAATGAATTTCCGGAAATTTTTCGGATGTTTTCCGTAAAAAAATAAATTTCCGGAAATTTTCCGGAAGATTTCCGTAAAAAAATAAATTTCTAGAAATTATCCGGAAGATTTCCGAATAATTTCTGTACAAAAAAATTTTCCAGAAAAATTCCGGAAACCACTTCCGGAAAGTTTCTGGAAATTTAAATTTAAATTTTGTAATTCAGGGGTTTTTGAGATAATTTTGAATATATCTATGATACTGACATTAATAAAGCCTATACTCACCAGTGTTGCGAATGCTCCCGATTTATCGGAAGATTATCTGGTTTCTAGCTCTATCTCCTGATATCCTGATTTAACTACAAAAATCTTCCGATTATTTTTAACCAATTTTTATAACCTTCTCCATTCCAAGTATATTCAGGAACGTCCTCAGTTTTGATTGGTTATGCTCTTGAAGAATTTCCAAAAAGCTAATGTTTCTATTGGCGCTCATAATCTCCCGATTTAATAGACAATCTCCTGACAAAAAGTCTCGACAAAAAAATTTTATCATTGGCAACGCTGATACTCACGTATTCTATTGGTGGATATGAGACAGCTATACAGTATTGCTGTTTCAGCTATATATAAACCTACTACGCCTACTATATATAAACTTGCTTTCTTTCTAATTACTTTCTAAATCTGAATTAATAGAATTCTACTAAGATTTAGTAAAATTTTACTAATTTTTAGTAGTTTTCATGAACGACTTTTCACCTTTATAATTAGTAGAATATTACTAATTTTTAGTAAAATTCTACTAATGTTTTAGTAGAATTCTACTAATTGAAAGTCACTTTTTCACTAAATGAATTAGTGAAACTGTTTTATCGACTATTAATAAAACAGTTCTACTAATTGTTAGTAGAATTCTTCTAATCAATTAGTAACGCTCTACTAACAATTAGTAAAATTTTATTAATTGTTAGTGGAATTATTACTAAATAATTTAGTGGACGACTTTTTACTATTTCATTAGTAACTTTCTACTAATTCAGATTTAGAGAGTACACTGAAAAAATGATATTGTCGATTTTGTCATACGAGTACAGTAAGGACGTATAGCTAAATGAAATTTAATGATTCTTGTCCGTCATATTGAATCCGCCATTTTGAATTCTTGAAAATAAAGTTCATATTCGTATTCAGGGACCCCAAATACTCCCGAGTGACTAGCTTCAAGTGAATTCCATGGAATTTTGTAAAACTCGTCCGCCATATTGGATCCGAAATTTTAATTTTTGAAAATAAAATTTACATTGGTAATCAGCTACACCAAAAACCCCCAAGTAACAAAATTCAGGCGAATCAATTAACTCTTGGGTAATTTGATCAATAGTGCCCAAAATTTTCAAATTTTACTTTAGATTTGACGCAAAGAGCTCATCCCAAACCTTTAGAAAATGTACATCTCGTTTAAATTGTCAGCCGTTTTATTTAAAATTTCGTTCAGTTTGAAAATGACCAAATAATTTTCACGAGTTGGGCGTTAATGGGTTAAGAAGTCTTAAAATTTTCCAAATTTAACTAAGAATTTAAACATATAATTAAGTTTAATAGTTTTAGTTATAAAAATTAAGTGAAATTTATTCTTCGTTGCAAAGAAAATTTCTTCCAAAAATTA
This sequence comes from Leptopilina drosophilae, assembly GCA_032873175.1. Taxonomy (NCBI): domain Eukaryota; kingdom Metazoa; phylum Arthropoda; class Insecta; order Hymenoptera; family Figitidae; genus Leptopilina; species Leptopilina drosophilae. The sequence goes on along the minus strand of CM065480.1, from coordinate 14,946,687 downwards.
CTGTATTACGGAGAGATAATGAGTTATTGTTTATGAAATTGAAGTTAGTAAAGAAAATAATATGATAAAAAAACGCCAGTAATCATCAGAACGGAAAGAGAACCCCTCGTTTCTGCGAAGCGTGACATAACTCAATTGCTGATGTTTTTTTTATGAAAACTTGTTTTACGAACTAGTGCAATAGAATAGTGTTATATATAAATGCAACAAAAAAGCAGAAAGAAAAGAAAAAACAAAAAAAGTGTGTGTATATATATATATATATATATATATATATATATATATATATATATATATATATAAAAATTCAGAAAGAAAGAAATATTTCAATTCATACAAGTATGTATGACAGGACCCTACATAAAAGAGTTTTAAAATCATTTAGAGAAAACTCAGAACACATATGAATTCGAGTTCCGGGCAAGAGGTACCCCATTTTTTATTTTCTGCGTCCGACAGGATTAAACTTGAATTAAAACGTCGTTCTCTCACGAGTCGTAAAGCTACACTTAATTACTTTTCGCTTCGCAAGGCACTCTCTTCGCACTTTATAAAAATGTTTTTCTTAAAAAAGGAAAGTCAGAAAACGGAAAATTGTTTTATCTCAAAGCACAGAAATTTTAAATTTTTCTTATCTTTGAATTGAAAAGAACGGGAATAATATTCCATACAATTTAAGTATTTCGTTTAACTTTTTTTAGAAACCTTTCTATAAACTTTATACCTTATATTGTCACGTCTTTTTGTTAAAAATACCAATAAAAGAAAATTATATTTAACTAGAAGGAAATTTATAAAAATAATTTTATGTTTTAAAAAATTTTGTTATCCTAAATGAAAACTGCTAATACTATAGAGAGAAATAGAGTAATATTTAAAATTCGTAAACACGTATCATATAAGAAATATAATGTCTGACTGTAAACTCACATTTATACTACTTGAACAGAAATAATACAAAATCTCGAATTTCAGAACCGACTCAAATAAACTACTTAAATACCTATTGAATTCTATTTATTCGAGTTATAAATACTAGAACTAAACAGCGCACTTTGCGCGCATACTGCCGTACTTGGTAAAAATTTGGTTAAGTCACTTTTTTGTGAAAAATGAGTTTTTTTATATCAATGGATTCATAAAAAACTGCATCTACTTATGTTGTTAAAAAATTTTATTTTAATTATTTATTGCAAAAAATAATTATTTAAAATCTGGGATAATCGAGAAAATAAGGAAATACTTGAGAAAATATATAGTAACTCGAGTTACGTAGTGTAAAAATTGTAGAAGGCAATGAGATCGAGCATAAGATTAGAATCAAAAATTTAGTCTAGTCGACATAGGGTAAGTGCACCAATTGCCGAGCCTGATCCATTTGTCGATTTAATTGTTTAATTTATTTGTAATTATAATATTAATATACTATCTTTAACATTTATAACACTTAAAAACCATAATACTAATTATTTTTGACATTTAAATTGAAATTCCATGCTTAAGTCAAAAACAGAATTTGTTGACTCGAGAAATAGGTTCACCCTCGACAATTGGTGCGTTTACCCTATATATTTTTGCTATTAATAACATAGTGAAAATTCATCTTTCGTTTCAAAGCAAAACCCTTAAGTCCAATTAACTAACTGATTGTGAGTTCTTCTTTCGAAAAGTGGCAAGCGTTATTCATGTCGACTTTATAACTTGACATGTAATTTTTTATAAAATAATTCATATTACTATTATTTTATTGTTATTATCAATTTGATGCAAAACCAAAAAACTACGTAAACAAAAGTTTTATCATGAATAGCATCACGAAAAAACCCGACTCATTTTTGTTGCAACTCATTTGGAAGTCGGTCTCGAAATGAGTAATAGAAAACTTCAAGTGACTCGAAATGAGTAATCGGCAACTTCAAGTGACTCAAAATGTGTAAAATAACAATGTTCTAGTTACTTTTTTCTGTTTCACATGTTTTGTGTTACATGGTTGCCCATACCTGTCAGTCAATTCACATGTGTGTCTAACTTAAAAAATTTTTTTATTTCTTATAAATGCAATAAATGGACTACAAGCATCAATGTTTTGACAAGTATACAACGTGTTTATTAATTACAGTAGAGACTCCATTGTCCGGACAAATGGATGCAGGCACTTATCCGGATAATCGAGTAAAGAACGAATTAAACAAATTTTTGATTCGTAATTTTATGTATTTATTTGCATATGTATTAAAATAAGACTGAAACAAACTAAAACTTTTAAAATCAACAATAATAAAAATTTAGTTAGAAATATTTCAAAATATTTACGTAAACATTTTCTTTAAATAATTAAAACACTTTAAAACGCAAAATTTCGTGTAAAAATTCACGTTTTTAAATTTTAAATAGATGTTAACGGCTTGAGACCTTATAAACTTTATATTAAAAAAAATTTTGTAATTTTAAATTTGTCCGGATAATCGAATATCCGGATAATAGGGGTCCGGATAATGAAGTCTACTGTATAAATAATTATTTAATTAATATTTTTATGAATTATTCTTAGTTTTTCCAAAGTGATTGCAACTACTTTACGTTGTTCAACTATCTAAATTTTGTTTAGCGAAACTAGATAATAAATAATATGAAAAACTTATTTATCATATAAAATAAAATATTTAAATAATCAAAATCATTAATTGCTTTGCATAAAAACAATATACGGGTGATTCTCCAAAAAACCTCATTTTGCATGTAGTCAAGATTTTCTAAATAATTATAATTATTTGGAAAAATACCAAGTTATATTTCCCTATTTTATCACTTTATCTAAATGTTCTGCAAGAAAAAGTTGTGAAATTTTATTGTTTAATACATTTTTAAAATATTTTACCACCTCAAAATTGATTTTCTAACCTGTCATCTAAGTGTTTTTCATTTTTTCAATACGTAAAACAATTATTTAAAACATGAAAATAGGTACTTTAACTATTTTTTCTAAAAGTTATGATATTTAAGAATAATTTTCTAAAATATGAATATAATATGTCGTGTAGTTTTTTTAAATATAGAAAATGAAATTTGTCATGTAGTACCGCGTCATTCCTCTCAATCGTTGAATATTATCCAATATTTTTGCTGTGGGTCGAGATATTGATTAATTATTGTGATCAATATCTAAATTAACATCTCTTATATTAATTTCTTAAGTTACTTTTTAAAAAATGTCATTATTTTGCGTCAAAAAAAGAAAAATTAAGACATAAGCAGAGATTCACAACCTAAAGCTTCATTCCTCTCACCCCTAATAAAAACAATATTAATAAATATAAATTCATCACAAATTTTTTTCACATAAAGTTATCCTTTATAAACATGATAGGGCATTCTAAGTTGGAGGAAAATTATTTGTCAATTAAATAAAATTAAAAAATGTTGAAATTGTCATTCCTCTCACTTTTTTAATGGAAATTAAAAAATGATATGATTGTCGATTGTTTACAAACTGCCAGTGAAAAGTGAACCTAAAATTTATGAAAAATAATTTTTGCCAATTGTTAAAAGAGATGTTTGATAACTGTAAGTATTTCAAAATCTATAAAATTTATAGATAATATTAATAAATTATGATTATTAAATAATTTTTTTGTAAATTTTAATTTAAAATGTATACTTTAAAAGCTAAAAGTTATCATGATCGCTATAGAGGTGGTAGATTTTTGATAGCTCAATATAATTGACTGTATTAATCCATAAATAATAATTTTTTTTCTTTTCTGTTTGTAACTCACAAAAAGGAGTATTTCGGGAGAATCACCCATACACTTTCCATCACTTTTCATCCAATGCGATTGCAATTTTATCGTAAGCACAAAATGATACCCCTTTAGACCCATTTTGAGTCTTTTCCCTAGAAACTCAAAATGAGTCGAAGGAGTATCATTTTTGTTGCAGTTCAAAATGAGTCTCATATGCGCCTCATCTTGAGTTCGTTTTTTTTCTGTGATGGAGGGTATATAGGGTAAACCAGACAGTAGTCGGCCACCTAAAAGCAATCTTTTTAATTAACGCTGTTTTAAAAGAGCAATTCATGTTTTTTTTCGAATTCTTTTATGTGATGTTGTTCCTTACGATCACACAAAACTATTAAACCAATCATGTTTGTGAAAAAAAAATTTTATTCGCCAAAAAAAATTAGTAAATAAACAAGTAAGAATCCGACAGTAATCGGCCATCTAAATCGACAGTAATCGGACACTTTTAAAAGCTTTCAAAAACCGTCAAAAACAAAATTTTTTTTTGAATTACAAAAGTTTACATTTGTTTAGGATCACCTTAGAAATGATTAGTAACTTTGAACATATTTTTATCTCGTACAGTTTTATAGCTATTCTAACTTGAAAAGTGGCCGACTACTGTAGGGTGTTCGACTACTGTCTGGTTTACCCTATTTTCTATTCTGTATCGAAAAAAAACAGATACGTATTTTTTTATTTTTGTTTAATTGTCCAAACTATCGAGTTATGAATTTTCGAAATTTTGCACTTTTAATTGTAGACCTATATTCAGTAGCTCATAAGTCCGAAAATATTTACTATAAAAAATTGTCTACAGCCTACAAATTTTATCGGATTTTGATTATTATTAAATTTGTAGGCTATAAACAATTTTTAATAGTAAATTGTAAAAAAATCCCATTGCGCCGCGGGCGTGCGACATGCTCGGGTAGCTTAATTATTTTTTTTAACCCATTAAACTTATCAGGCCCACTCTGAAACTTTTTGCAAAACCTTTTTATCATTAAATCATTTCCAGGTATATTTTTAAAAAAATTAAAAATGTATCATACCCAAAGTTAAAAAAAATTAATTTGTTTATAACATTTTTTTGTGTACATAAGAAATGAATATATAATATTTTATTTAATTGTTATTTATTTTCCTCTAATAAAGTTTAATTTTTCTAATTTAATATTTTCTAGCATACATATTATTGGTTAATTTATGATTTATTATATATATATATATATATATATATATATATCTCCCTATATTACAAAAATATATCGCTGTCGCCGCTGTTTCAAGATTCTATAGTATATTTAACATAACTTCCTGTCAAAGACGAACATAACCTACCAAAGATCATCACTCTGAAGTTGGCCACAAATGGCTATAGTATATTTAACATAACTTCCTGTCAAAGACGAACATAACCTCAAAACAAACCCCCCTCCCCACTCATAGGTAACATGATAAATATAACCTCAAACTTGCCCCTCTCTCTTTATCCCCAAGGACAGGTCACAGGGTAAGTATAACCTCAAAGGTCTCTTGCAAGTGAAAGCTATAATATATTCAAAACAACCCTTTTTTTACTTTTATATTAATTATTATTAATAAATTATAATTATTACAATTAACAATAATAATATAAAATTCATAATTTCAACATAGAATTTTATTACTAACCAATTAGTAATTACATTATTACATTATTTAAAGCATTATATTTTTTAATTTCGATAAATTAATTCGCCTCCTGTTAACAATTTATCCAATGACATGTATTCCTCAAAACCTTTTATATCTAAAATGCTATTAACTGTTACAGAAATACTTCCATCATCTAAAAAATATTAATACATTTTAGAAGACAAAAAGTATGCCCCAAGAGCATCGCGATATTAAGAATGTGTATAGAAATGTAATTAACTATGTTAAATACCGCTAATAATAATGTAATAATAATACCGCTGTCAATTATGTTTCCAATAATGTTTAATTTTTGACCTTGATTAAAATTAATTTCTTTAGAAACGTTAGAGATAGACACTATTAATTTTAATTCTCCATTGGTTATGCTGCCAAAATAATTATTATGTTTTAGTCTATTAATGATTGTGAATTCATCCCTTAAATGACCCTCAATTTCTATCCATCCTGAAGCTTGAATAATTTCTGATTTATTAAAATTAATTTTGGTTATTTTTCTATCACTTTCTTTAATTTTGAATTCTCCTGAATCCGTAATTTTTGTGTAATGTTTTAATAGAAATTCATACTGCATTGTCCCATTATTGAACGGTGTTGGCGATTTGACTGTTAAATTTTGTATAAGTATTTTCTAAAATTATAAAAAACTTGATAAATAAAATAATAATTAATTAATGTAATTATTTTTAAAAAAAACTTAGAATATATGATTTAAATTCATTACTCTGTTAGGTTTAATTATCGATTGAAAATGAATTGCGTTATTGTTCCAAGATTGACAGCAAATTGTTGAACCATTATTATTATTTAATAGAAATTTAAATAAAATAAATTCTTTTGAAGCTTCTGTTGCTAAAGAATTTTTAATTTGTTCTATTCCATCAGTATAACATACAACTGATCTGTATAATAATTATTATTATACACTGAAAAAAAAGTGCTGTTGAATCAAATAGCTCCATGCTATTGAATTTCCCGTTATTAATTCAATAACACATTTATTAATCGAACAGTATATTGCTTAAAACGAAAAAATGAAACTGTTTAAATTAAAAGTACGGTACTGTTAAATTAATGATATTCTACAAATTGTTTCTATAGTTCATCTATATATAGCAACAGAATAATTTATTGCTTCTTTGACATTATTCATTTGAAACATCTAATAGATAAACTTGAAGAAAATGCGTGTAAATTTGAATCAAATGAAAAGTTGTTTGCTCCAAAGAAGCGCGCTTTTGAAAATGAAAGCATATGCTTTCGTTTCAATGAGTGGTGCTATAGCGGACTGCCAATAGCATATGCTATAAAAATAAGGACACTATGTATTTGAGACATTGACAGGTGCTAAATTTATTGAAATACTTATCCACACATATTTATATGTTTATTAAACCTGTCGTTTTTGAAATTCTTATATAAAAAACTATTATTTAAATTGTTCTAAAGAATTAAGGACTAGTTAAACATAAATTTCCTATATGGGTGATTTTCAAATAACTGACATATTTGCATGTCCCCATAGATAAATGACTAATAAAATTATTATTTTTTGCCACTCACTTCATAAATCACTTAATAGAAATCTCTTCTTAAAGATACTTAATATTCAGTTTGTTAACATTAACATTATAATAGTTAAAATTAAGAAAATAGGGTTAAATTGTCAGGTCCGTGGCATACGTTTTTTTAAAATTTTGTTCTGAAATTTTCACGTAAGCAAATATTAAAACTATCTTTTAAGTAATTTGTAGGCCAAATCTAACCAGATGTTTTACATATAAAAATATTTTTATTACAATGATATTCTACGTACACGAGCACTTTTTTCATGTTTTAAATTGTTAATTACTTTCTACCAACACATGTTAACGTCATCGTGATTTTATTACTCAATTTTTTGTTTAATTGACTTCTACTGGTATTATTTTGAAGTGCGAACACTGAAAAGAAAATATTTATTCGATTTTTTATTTCTTTATGTGTTTTAACTGTGACACACATGTCAGGACCGTGGAAAAATGTCAGGTCCGTGGCATGTAACTTTTGCATTTTATTGGCGTTTTCCATCGTAACTTTAGAAATATTTAAAATCTTGTAGTTTTCATTTGAACATATACTTTAATAACAAAAATGTACTGGAATATGTAATAAATTTCAAATTTGGTTCACTATTTTATCAGAAAAATGTCTTATTCAAAAAAATCACAGTTATTTGAAAATCACCCATATAAATTCCCTTATTCACGAGAAAAATCTCGCGCACGGTATTTAACTACAAAGTAACTGCTCAATGTAAGAAGCGAATGTATTACATTGCAGCGCGGCAGTTCTCGTCATCAATTGAAAAAAAGATGTATATAAGAAGTATTGTGTTAAAGGTGTGAGAATTAATTATAGTATATAAAAAATGTATGAACAAAAATTTCATTTTTTTAATTTATCGTTGGTATATCTTTAACCACATAAAAGAATTGACTTAACAGTATGGTGTTATTTAATCGATAGCAACAACTAAAAAAATTAAAAGTACAAATTTTTGAATCATAAAAATGATGCTTTTAAATTTAAAAACTATAGTCATTGACTCAAAAGCATATACTGTTAAATTAAAAAATTTTGATCGTTGATTCAAAAGGAATACCTTCAAATTAACATAGTATGCTGTCAATTTAAGAAATATGCTTTTGTTTCAATGAAAGTGATAGTATCGAATCATTAGAATCGGTGCTTTCAAAACAACAGCATATACGTTTGGCAGCCCGTTATGACACTATTCAATGAATCAAACTCATATGTCATTGATTCAACAGCATTTTTTTTTCCGTGTATTAATTAAATTGAGAAAAATTTTGTTTTATTTATGTATATTTTTTTAATAAATAAAGCTTTTTAATGAATAGGTTTTTTATTTTTGTTTATGTTAATTATTAATTATTATATTATTATTATTTATTTTATTTTATTATTATTTATTTATATAATAATAATAATAATAATAATTTATCTGTTACTTACGCAAATTTATCATTTATACGAATTTTATTTTGTAGAAATTCAGTTGTTGTAAATGGCAAATCATAATTAAATTTAATTTTTCATTTGATGATGTTGATTCTTTATTTACATCAGAATTTTTTCTTTTACTATTTTGACTCATTTTGTAGGTTTAATTTGTATTAAGACAATTAATTTTGAAATATTTATGAATTTAATTTTGATGCTATCAAAAAATATTTGATGTAAATTTAAAATTTTATAATCTGAAGTCATTTGTTAAACTAAAAAAAAGTTAAGTTCATGTCATAGCCTTGACAGATCAACAGCTGACGAAAACGTGAAATGTTGTTAGAATAACAAAATTTTTTGTGTTTTAAAAAAGGTGATTATATTTTGATAATTATAAAAACTGCATTATTAAATATGATACATTAACATTTTTAAAAATAAATTTTAATAAATAAATCATTAAAAATAATAATAGTTTGCGTAAGTATGGTATATAATTACGTGTTTCAAATGTAGAAATTATGTGTTGTTATTATTATATTATTATTATTATTATTATTTTATTAATTATTAATTGACATAAATTAATTTATAATTAATTTATAAATTATTTATAATAAATATTCATTTATACTAAATATTTTATTATTATTATTAATTGACATAAATTGAATTTGTTTTAAATTCGTTTCTTAATCATTTTCTTTAATTATTATTTATTATAAATTATTTATTATAAATTTAATAAATAATTTATTTATTATTATAATAAATATCTAAAAAAAATTTAATCAATGTTCAAATTCATTATTTAGAAATTAATAATTTTTTATAGGTTAACAAATAGATTTAATTTTTTTAAAGGTTATTTATTAGTGAATTATTACTAATAATGATTTTTTATGAATTTGTATTTATTTTTTTAATTTCGTTTAATAATAATAATATTGTTGTTTTGAAAATTATATTGATTTCCGTTTATTTTTCTGTTTTATTTATTATTATTTATTGTTATTTTGTAACTTATATTGCTTTTTCTTTATGTTTATTTATCTATTTTATTTAATTTATTTTTATTATTATAATTTTTATTTTTTATTATTACAAATGTTATTAAAATATTATTGTACATTATTATTTTCGTTTAATTTTTTTAAAGGTTATTTATTAGTGAATTATTATTAATAATGAATTTTTATGAATTTATATTTATTTTTTAATTTTGTTTAATAATAATATTGTTGTTTTGAAATTTATATTGATTTCTATTTATTTTTCTGTTTCATTTATTATTATTTATTGTTGTTTTGTAATTTATATTGATTTCTTTTTATGTTTTTATTTTCATTATTATTTATTATAAATTATTTATTAGAAATTTAATAAATTATTTTTTTATTATTATAATAAATATCTAAAAAAATTTAATTAATGTTCACATTCATTATTTAGAAATTAATAATTTTTTATAGGTATTCCATTCAAATGTTCCATCATTATTTCGGACAGATTAAGGAAATGAAACTATTTTGAAGGAAAGTTTACAATTAAAATATTTTTTATAGGTATTCCATTCAAATGTTCCATCATTATTTCGGACAGATTAAGGAAATGAAACTATTTTTAAGGAAAGTTTACAATTAAAATATTTTTTAAACGTTTATTATTTTATAAAGATGAATATTTGAAATTTTTTAATTTGCTTACTCTTTAAGAATTTTTAAAAATTGAAGTTACGAAAGGTTATATTAAAATCATGAATATCGAAAATTATACTATTAAAATTGTAGGAGATGGGAATTGTTTGTTTCGATCTTTTTCATATTTTTTATATAATAATCAAGAAAATCATCAAACAGTGAGATTAAAAATTGTATCATTTATACTTGACAATTGGAACTATTATGAACCGTTTATAATAGGGGATGAGTCTTATAATAACCAAATTTTGTTGGATCGAAATTCATATAAAGTTTACATGTCCAAAAGTGGTAACTATGGGGGAGAAGTTGAGATTCAAGCTTTTTCCAATAAATATAATACTTACGTTGAAGTTCAACACAGCATATTTAATAACAAAAGTTTTTTTGGTCAAAGTAATAATCGTAATAAACTTGTACTTTTACTATCAGGAAATATTGACAGCGGACATTATGACATAATTAATTGTTTTAATACTTATTTTTTAAAGAGAATAGAAAAAAATTATAATAAATTATATTATGAAAAAATAAAGATTTTATTAAATTAAAAAGAGAAAAAAATATTTCAAATATTTTGTTTTTAGAACGTAAAAGAGAAGCGAATAGAGTTAATAATATGACAAAAGACAGATTAGAAAAAAAGCGGAAAAGCGATTTAGTCGAAAATATGAATATAAATCGCTTGAATAAAAAAAGAAAAATACAGTTAACAGAGAATATGAACGAAGATCAGTTGAATCGAAAAAGAAACGAGAACTTGGTTAAAAATATGAATGTGGATCGTTTGAATAAAAAAAAGAAAGGGGACTTGGTTAAAAATATGGATATAAAACGTTACAATAAAAAAAAGGAAGGGGATTTAATTAAAAATATGTCTAATAAACGTTTATATAAAAAGAGAGAAACAAATACAGTAAAATTTATGACCGAAGAAAGTTTAATTAAAAGACGAAAAAAACAATTAATTTCAAAATTTTGTAAAGTTTCATGTAATTATTCAGATTTTGGGGAAATAAATTATACATGTTTTCATTGTGGAGCTATGTTTTGATCCATAGAATTTTCCAAAAAAAGTTGTTGCCACGGTGGAAAGGTAGAAATTTCTCCTTTAATAGAATACGATGAAAATTTAAAAACACTTTTATATGACAAAAAGTTTAGAGAATTGATTCGTTATTATAATAGTTCGTTTTCTTTTGCTACTTTTAATGCTAATACTATAAATCATTCACAAAAAGGCGTTTATAATTTAAAAATTCAGGGTCAAGTTTATCATTCTACACCTAACACAATTGCAGTTGAAAAAGGAAAAAATCCTTATTTAGGTCAAATATACTTTTATGACGATTATTCTGCTACACTTGAACGTTTAAAAAAAAATAAACACTTTGTTAAAAAACACATTTCAATACTAACAGAAATTTTAAACAAAAATCCATATGCTCTTAAATATAAATCATTACATGAATTATCAAAAAAAAAATTCTTTTCCAGAATACACTTTATATTTTGTAAGTAATATTCACTTAAATAAACATGTTTATAATAAGCCGAAAACTGCTTAATGTGCTGCATTAATAGTATATAAAAATGGAGAAGTTCCTACTTCATTTGATTGTCAAGTTTACCCTAAAATGATTCCAAGTGATGTTGAAAAAAATACATATTTAAACAAACACTCATTTCATTTAGACCCAATGACTTTTCCCATTATATTTCCTTCCGGAGATTTAGGATGGAGTCCTAAATTTAAACAAAATTTCAAAAGTAATAAAAGATTAACATGTTTGCAGTATTATTCTTATAGATTGGCTTTTAGACCTAACGGAAAATTTAACCCAATTTTATTTTGTGGACGGTTAACACAACAATATATCATTCATGCTTTTATAATAATTGAAAGCAATCGTTTAAATTATTTACGTTATAATCAAAAAAAATTAAGAGTAGAATGCTATCAAGGCTTGATGGACCACATTTCACGCAGTGCTTTCAACAATTCTAACAATTTTAATGATAATGAACGTTTGGGAAACATGTTTGTTTTTACCGTCCACTCATATTGGTAGTCCGCGACATATGCATCAAATTTATCAAGATGCAATGACGATAAATAGAGAAATTGGTAGACCTGATTTATTTATTACAGTAACTTGCAATCCAAATTGGATAGAATTACAAAGAGTTCTAACAAAATTTCCACCTGGCACAACATGTAATGACATTGCAAATTCAACAGTTCGTTTATTTAATGCTAAATTACGGTGCATAATATCCGACATTATAAGTGGAAATGTATTTGGTGAAATTTTAGCTTATGTCTATACAATAGAATTCCAAAAAAAAGGTTTACCTCATGCACATTTATTATTTGTTTTAAATCATAAGAATAAATTTTTAAATCCTGAAGAAATTGATAAGTATATTTCTGCAGAAATTCCTGAGGACGATATATATATTATATATATATATATATATATATATATATATATATATATATATATATATATATATATATATATATTATATATATATATTATATTATATTATATTCCAAAATATAAGCGCAGAGATAATAGAATTCAAAATTATTTTTATAATAAAAAGGTAAACGGAACATTTGAAAAATTAGATAATTCGATGATTGTTGCATATAATCCTTTTTTATTAAAAAAATACAAATGTCATATTAATGTTGAATATTGTGCTTCGATTATGAGTATTAAATATATATATAAGTATCTTCATAAAGGTCAAGACAGAGCATACATAGCATTAAATAAATGTAGTGAAAATAATAAAACAGAAATTTATGATGAAATAACAGAATATGTTGATAGTCGATATGTTAGTCCTATGGAAGCTGCTTGGCGAATAGAGGAATTACCCTTATCTGGATGATCACATTCAGTTATTCGATTAGCAGTTCATATCGAAAATCAACAAAATGTTATTTTTGAAGAAAATAAAGAATGGGAAATTCTAAATAAAAACAATGATACTACCTTAACTGCATGGTTTAAATTAAACGAACAGGATAAAACTGCTTATAATATTAAATACTCTAACATTCCAAAATTTTATTATTTTCATTCTCAAAATAAAATTTGGAAAAAACGACAATGTTTTTCTAAATCTTTAGGTAGAATTAATAGCGCTAGCCCAAAAGATAGTGAAAGGTTTCATTTAAAATTGATTTTAAATAAATTCGTTGGAGCAAAATCATTTAAAGATTTAAAAACTTTTGAAGGGATTACTCATGATTCATTTAAAAATGCCGCGATAGCAATGGGGTTAGTTGAAACAGATATTCAAGTTTTCAAAATCTTTGAAGAAGCATGTTGCATTATGATGCCACCAGAATTAAGAAAATTTTTTGCATGGTATCTCATTTCTGATAATGCACCTTTATTATCAACTAAAGTTTGGGATAAATTTAAAAAATATTTTTCGGAGGGGTTTCAGAATAATAAAGAACAAAGAGCTTTGCAAGAAATTAACGTAATCTTTAATTTAGAAAATTTAGGCTTAGTTTTGTTACAAAAAAGTGGAAACTAATTCTTATAGCTTTTTTTGACGTAAAATATGAATCCAACCTCCAAAATATCCCATCACGTCAGGATTTCTTGTAATACTGCCGTAAATGTCCAAAATTGTTTTTTTATCATTTTTCGGAATTTTTTTGGTTAGTCAAAAAAATTTTTTTTCAATTGTCAAAATTGCATCGTATAGTACTATGGCTTAGCTTTAAAACTGATTTTTCAAAATGTCTTTAGAAATTTTTTAAAAAAAGTTATGTAGATTTGAAAATTGTTTTTTATTTAGGCAAGTGTAAGTTTTTAAAACTAGGAAGGCTGATATAAGTATAATTATAAAAAACAAAGTAGTAATAAAGGGGACGTCCATAATATATGTGGGATCGAAATAGGGAGAAAGGATCTAAAATTTTTTACAAAATTGGATATAAGAGTAGAGGGGATAATAAAAATTTTAGTCAACTTTTTAAATGTTAAAAAGTTACATATTTAATTCAATTTTTTTTTGTTTTCAAAAATTAAGACTACTGCTATATCTCACCCTTACTAGTTGGTTTAAGAAATAACGGTCAATTTATAAAACTATTAGTGAATGCAATCAAAATGACATTTTGAATTTATCTTATACCCACATTTGCCTAAATGAAAAAATTTCACATCTATATAACTATTTCAAAAAAAATCGTAAAGAAATTTTAAAATATGGGGTTTGAAGCTTATACATGGTACTATACGACACAATTTTACAAATTGAAAAAAAAATTTTGGTTAACCAAAAAAAATTCTAAAAAATGACCAAAAGTAGCCATTTTTGGCCATTTAAAGCAGTTTTACAAGAAATTCTGACGTGATGGGCTATTTTGGAGGTCGGATTCGTATTCTACGTCAAAAAAGCTATAAGAATCACCTTCCACTTTTCCTGTAACAGAACTAAGCTACAATTTGCAGGCCTGTGTAATCAGCGACCTTGAAAACCCCTAGATAGAGAAAGACGGAACGATTAGAATTTTATTTAAATTGTGAAAATTGTCCGCCATATTGGGTCCACCATTTTGAATTTTAAAATTCTGACCTCGGATTCGTAATCAGCGACCCTGAAAACCCCTAGATAGCGATAGACGGAACGATTAGCATTTTTTTTGAATTGTAAAAATTGTCCGCCATATTGGGTCCGACATTTTGAATTTTGAAATTCTGACCCTGGATTCGTAATCAGCGACCCCGAAAACCCCTAGATAGCGATAGACGGAACGATTAGAATTTTTTTTTCAATTGTCAAAATTCTCCGCCATATTTGGTCCGCCATTTTGAATTTTGGAATTCTGACCCCGGATTTGTAATCAGCGACCCCGAAAACCCCTAGATACCAATCGGCGTGCAAATCCTACCTTCTGAAAAATGTGTGCATTTGCAAGCGACTTTGTCGGTGAAAACGCATGCGCAGGAGGGTTAATTATTAAATTGGAATAATTACTAAAAATTGAAAATTTTTAAATGAAAAAAGAAAGTGTTTTCAGTATTCTTTTAAAATGAAAGGTAAGTTGAAAAATAATGAATTTAAATAATATTAAATTATCCTCACTAATTAAATTAATTCTTATTAATTAATTAAAAATAAAAGAAAACTAACCCTTATAAAATGTGAAAAATAGTTTTGAAGCTTGTACCTTCACCTACTATGGGCAAAAAATAGCAAAATCTGTCAAAACATGGGCACATATTTTTGCCGTACTTTATAAGTTTCCAGCCATGTTCTAAGTATGGACAAAATCAAGCGAACCATTGCTTACGCATGTTTCCCATAGTTCATTACTTTGTACAAAAATGTAATTTTCCTGTTTTTGAACTTTGGCAAAAACATGGGGAAAATATTCCAACAAAAAATTGGAATTTTTCTTTCTTTTAGAGTAAAAAAATTTGCAATTTTGAAGTACGGCAAAAATCTGTACCCATGTTTTGACAGATTTTGCTATTTTTTGCCCATAGTTCGTTTTCCACGCGAAATTACAATCCAAAAAAACAGTTTTTGCCAATCTGTAATAGAATTATCTAATTTTATTTAATTATTTATTTTTTATTTACTGCTTATAAATATTATTTTTAATTAATAAATAATTAGTTATTAATTAATAAGCGATAATAAATTAAATCAATAATTAGTAAGCGATAATAAATTAAATCAATAATTAGTAAGCGATAATAAATTAAATCAATAATTAACAATAATAAATTATGGGAGACCGGGGCTAAACCGGAAAGGTCAAATATTTCCGAAACCGTGAAGAATTTCAAATCATGTAAATAACCTATGAACGCGCAATTTCGTGATGCATATGCTGCATGAGGTTTTAGGGACGTGTCATTTTTCTTGTAATAATAGTTGCCGTTAATATATGAAAATGTCATTTTTTGAGGTAAAACAAAAAAAAAATTTTCTTATTTTTTTGGATTTTTATCGTTAAAGTTAAAGTGCAAATATCATACTGCAATTTTTCTTTTAGCTCAAGGTCTACTGAGTTTAGTAGAAAAAAAGTTTAATGGAAAACGTTAAGAAGAAAAAATATATTGCAGGTTAATTATAAGTTGACGGTGTTGGGCTGAATCGGACATCGTGGTAAAAACATCCAAATCTTTGAATACTTTAATTTATTTTATACTAATTAACTATTTTATATTATATTCTTTGCATAGAACTATTTTATAAATAAATAAATAATTTATATTAAAACTCGAATTCGCAAGCGAGTTGCTACAAACAGACAAGTCTGAAAACTGTAATTCATTTTATATTATATTAATTACCGATTTTACAGTTTATATTATATTCTTTGTATAGAAGTATCTGCAAATAAATAAAAGAAGAATTGATTTGACTTTTCTACAAAAAAACGAAAATTTGTGTCTCATTCTTTAATTAATTAGCCGTGTCCGATTTAGCCCCATGGGGTGTCCGGTTTAGCCCCACCAATTTTCGTATTTTCGTTTTCGAGGTAGTCACCTTCGAAGCAATATATCTCCAAAGCTACTGTAGTTTTTTTGAAATCGAACGAGTGCGATTTGTAGGTGAAGGTACAAGCTTCAAAACGGTATATTACTGTTTAGCAAAAAATATGTTTTTGTATGAGTTTTCTGGTCAAAGACCAAATCCGTCTGGTTTAGCCCCGGTTTCCCCTAAATAATAAATTTACGCTTCATTTTGTCTTGTTTTATAAACGTTAATTATTTTTACAAAGCCGTAATTATTTATTGTAAAATTTTTTATTTTCATAACAAATGTAAAATGTCAACAAGTTAACATTACTTAACCTTGAAAGTTTATTTATTTTAATAAATTTATTTGCACTTACGTTATGTTAAACAATTCACTAAAACTATTTTTCACATTTTATTAAGGTTAGTTTTCTTTTATTTTTAATTAATTAATAATAATTAATTTAATTAGTAAGGATAATTTAAATTATTAAAATTCATTATTTTTCAACTTACCTTTCATTTTAAAAGAATACTGAAAACACTTTCTTTTTTCATATAAAAATTTTCAATTTTTAGTAATAATTCTAATTTAATAATTAATAATTTCAACAAATTAATTAATTAATTTCAAATATTTATTTTTTAAATATTTTTGTTCTATTCTAGTTACTTTCTCCTAATCTAACCAATAAAATCAATTCTATCAGACGGATGTTTGCCAATTGTCTTTTCCATTGATTTACTTTTTTGTACAAAAAGAAGTTTGACGCAAGGAAAAATTGGCCACTAAACCTCTCAATATTTATTCAAATTCTAATTTTATTTTGTTAATTCTACATTTCTCAATTTCAAATGCTAAACAAATGGTCCTCCTTCAAATTTTTTCCTCCTTCTAACCATACTTTATTGTTCATATGAATCCAATCACCCTGTATGTATTCATGGAATAGTTTATTTGGAAGACCACTAAAATTATAACGTCCTCCTAACAATTCTAAGTCGGATGTCGATCTTAACAGCTCATTTATTTATTCTTCTTTTGTTTTCCCTGAAACGACTGTTACTTTCTCGGCAACTTCTGTTCAAGAGAGTTTCTTAACTGGCGTATACACCATCCCCCCAGGGGATTTCTAGAGTCCAAAGAAATAAGGCACGTATTTTTCTTCCCCTTTCTTACTTTTCCAAACCATAAATGTTACACCCTGTATCGGAAACATTTGTTAATAAATCGTCAAATATATGAGCATATCTCTAGAACTTTTAAACTTTATGTTTCCGTTTATTATTATATTTTTAAAATTATAAAAAAAACTTTGCAGTACCATAATTTGATAAATTAGTGTGCTCTTTAAATATACCTTGTGTATAATAATCATTTTAATTAGGTAGGGAACGACAATAGTGAGTAAAAGTGTCGAAATCGCCAGTTTCTCGTGTGTGATATAGAACGTTTTTTTTCAGTTTATATGGTATAACTTTTTTAACGAGTCATTATATATTTTGTGACTAAAAGTAGATGTAGTGGGGAGTGAAAGGAACCAAAAAATCATTGAGATAATGATGTGCCTCAATTAAGATAAAAATGGTGTACCTTAAAACTTGCGAGACAACTTTTCTTAAATTTTGACAATTTCGCAATTAACTTGATATAACTTTCCTAACGAAGATTTTTAAGTAACCATAAAACGGGGTTACATTGTCTACATAATAAAAAGTTATTTAAACCTTTACAGGAATATGTGCCACTTATACATTAGGAATGCAGTGACTTCAAAAGTTAAATTTAAAAACGAAACTCATAATAAAAACCTACATTTTTGAAGGGCACATGTTGAATTTGACTTCTAATCACTTTTAACTCATTGTAATCTCTTCTCGTGTATTATAAAAGTATACAAAAAAATCGTTAACCTCTACACTATTCCTAAAAAGAATTTATTTAAGAAAAAATATGAGCTTCTACGATCATAATAATTGCTTCATGGAAAAGAAAGCATTAAACTCGTAAGTTTGCCTAAAATTTATTATTTATAGGTTTCTGGGGTCCTCTGATTACAAATCTGAGGTTAGTTAAAAAAATTTTTTAATAGCGAATCCAAAATGTCGGACGAAATTTTAGAAAAATTATCAGATTTTAATATCTTTTGACATTTAAGAGTTTCCTGTTTTGCTGACTACGAATTTAAAATAATTTTAAAAAAATTTAAAATAGAGAATCCAGTATGGTAGATACATTTCTGAAAAATCAAATCTTTTTTCAGGATTTTTTTTGAACTTCTGGTTGTTATATAGGTTGAATCCATCTCAAATCAGGCAAGCTGAATAACTTCAAGTCGTAAAATTATCTGTTGATGAAATATGTTATTTTATATGAAAAATAAAGAGACACGTATTTTTTTATTTTTTGTAAAAATGTTTTTTAACGAAGTTAGACACATTTAAACTTTGAGCGGTAAAACCCTAAAAAACGATGAAAAAAATGGTTTTACTTGTAATTTTTTTTCTACTGTGTGTTAATAAATTTTTCTTCTTGACTCTTAATTCTCTTCTTCTCTTCCAAACCCTGTTCAAAATTCATACAAAACTTCAAAATTTAAAAAGTTGCGGCAGATTTAAAAAAAATAAACTTAATTTTCTCGAAAACACCACCTTTTGTTTGCTCAAATTTTTAGAGTGACTTCATATTAATATAAAGAAGAAATTACATGAGTTTCAAGTGAGCTAAACGATATTTGTAGAAGAATTTTTTTTAACTTCGTTAAAAAACATTTTTACATAAAATAAAAACATACGTGTATCTTTATTTTTCATATAAAATAACATATTTCATCGACAGATAATTTTACGACTTAAAGGTATTCGGCTTGCCTGATTTAAAATGGATTCAACCTATAATGATTTGAATGTAATTCAAGAATTGTCAAAAAAAAATTTTACTAGACTTTTATAGACAAAAGGACTTAAAATTTTGAAAATTTTAACAGTATTAAAGAATTTTAAAGATAACAAGAATTAATCAATTTTAAATTTCCTTTTATTTTTATGAGCTTAATTTAATTTAAAATTATTCATTTAATTTATTATTTAAATTTTATTCTGTTTTTAGAATTGTAAACTTCATTTTTTCGAAGTTTCCATGGTAATATTATTTTTAATGTGTTAAAATGTTTTGATTGACGAATGTAGATATTATGTATTTTATTTAAATAATATTAATTATGGATAAAGAAAGAGAAGTAAAACTTTTAATTAAATGTTATATATTTTTTGTTCATACTGTTTGTACTTTTAATATAAAATAAAACTAGAAATTTTTTTAGAATATTAAAATAATTATATCTCGAGGTTATTTATTTATTTAGGGGAGGGTAGGCTACATTGAACCGGGTATTATCTAAAGTCCAAGAACTAATTAAATTTTACAAATTTTGATCAGGTTTTTGTATCAACATTAAGCTGAAGTACTCCTTTAGTTAATATACACGTTATAAACACAAATTATTATGATTAAATAATTAAATTTAATTTTTTTCTAACAAGTTACACTTTTCTTATTTTGAAGAATCTGTGTCTACATTGAACCACCTTTAATAAAACACTACAATTTACTTCAAAAATAATATTTCCACTTACACATTGTAAAAAATATTATTTTTCACTCAAAAAAAATAGAAAATTGTTGTTAAAGAGTTATTATTTGTTAATATAGGAGATTAATATATTTTGATGTCAGGTTAGGTAGGTAAAGTGACAGTTTGAGTTTATCTCGATCACAATTGTGATGAAAGCATGTCTTCTAGTATTTTTCTTACTAATTAGTAGAGCAGACAACTTTACCACTCTTAAAATTGAAAATTCTTCGCTTTTTCGGGTGGTTCAATGATGCCGCACTCACTGCATTCACATGACATTCACAACAAAAATTGTTTATAAAAAATTTATGTAAGGCTTAAAATTCTTTATCACATCGGAATATTGAAGTTGACACCCTAAGCGACATAAATCACAAGTTTACTAATTTTTAAAACTTCCTATTTCAATAAAAAAAATTCATTATATTTCCACAAAATTTTTTGTTTTGTACGTGAAAAACAGTTTTTTCGTTTTTCTTTGTAAATAATAAACCTACGTGCTCGAAATTTTTGGACGTAGTCGCTTTCGATAATACTAATTTATATATTAAATAAGAAAAAAATTCCACTCAGTCATTTCTTAGAAAATTAAAGTGGTTCACTGTTGACGCTGGTTCAATGTAGCCTACTCTCCCCTGGTCATTTTTGCGAAAAGTAATTTTTACGAATTGTCGTTTTTACGAATAGTCATTTTTGCAAAAAGCCATTTTTGCGAATAGTAATTTTTTCGAAAAGTAATTTTTACGAATTTTTATTTTTGCGTATCAACATTTTTACGAATCGCCATTTTTACGAATTGTCACTTTTGCGAAACATTTTTCCGAAAAGTTATTTTTGCGAATTGTTATTTTTGCGAAAAATACAATAGTAAACTGGTAGGTATATATAGATTCACTATTGTATTTTTCGCAAAAATGACTTTTCGGAAAAGTGACAATTCGTAAAATTGGCGATTCGCAAAAGTGACAATTCGCATAAATGACATTTCTCAAAAATGAAATTTCGCAAAAGTGACAATTCGCAAAAATAGCTTTTCGCAATAATGACAATTCGCAAAAACAACAATTCGTAAAAATTACTTTTCGCAAAAATGACTATTCGCAAAAATGACATTTCGTAAAAATGTCGATTCGCAAAAGTGACATTTCGTAAAAATGGCGATTCGTAAAAATGTCGATTCGCAAAAGTGACAATTCGTAAAAATGGCGATTCGCAAAAATGACAATTCGCAAAAATAAAAATTCGTAAAAATTACTTTTCGCAAAAATTACTATTCGCAAAAATGGCTTTTTGCAAAAATGACTATTCGTAAAAATGGCTTTTCGCAAAAATGACTATTCGCAAAAGTGCAGTTCGGTAAAATTACATTTCGGAAAAATTACATTTGGGGTATAATCAATGCATCCCATTTTTTTTTACTGAAATCTTCCGAAAAATTTATTTTTTTTGCGGAAATAATCCGGAAAATTTACGGAAATTTATTTTTTTACGGAAATCATCCGGAAATATTTATTTAATCAATAAACGGGACAGTGCCCTTTTGTACAAAGTACTCTTAAAACTAAATTATTGCAAAAGCAATTTATTAAATATAAATAACTAAATTAAGGCTTAGGTGGCTAGGTGATCATCAGATTAATCGTTTTTGACAACAAGTTGCCGCAAATATAAGTGGAATCTGTTAGGACTATTGTCAAAAAAATCTATCTCATTTGATATACTATTGGCTTCTCTACTTAATCTATTTATCAAGGAGCGATTGCCATAGTTAGTTTTATGAAATGAGATAAAAAAAGAGTAAAAAATCTAGAGTGTCTTTTTGGAACATTAAAATTGATCAATGCTAGATAAAAAGTTGAAAAAATAAAAACAGACTTTATGTCATTCATATACAAGGTAAATAAAAGAGAACCAAGATGGGATCCTTGTGGCACTCCAGAGGTAGACTGAAATGGATCAGAATAGTCTTGTTTAATTCTTACTGAATGAAATCTTTCAGAGAGATAACTTTTAAAAAATAAGACCAAATCTTCAGACATACCCATAATTCTCAATTTATTTAAGAGAATACCATGATCAATTCTATCAAAGGCCTTCGAAAAATCCACATATATTGCGTCCACCTGCCTTCCGATTTCGAGATTTGACATAATTGAAGTTGTAAACAAAGCAAGATTTGTCGTTGATGATCTCCCTTTAACAAAACCATGTTGTTCTTCAATAATAATATTTTTACATATTAAATGAGAAGAAGCTATCAATTTTCCGAATCAAATGTAACAAATAATTAAGTCTTAAATAAATCTCTATAAGCTTATGGGCTTCATATGTATCGACAGCACAGCTGCCCAAATACAGAAACCTCCTTAATCGGAAAAATATTTTCAAAATAATTAATAATTTCAAAATTATCAAAGAACTTAGAAAAAAGCGGTAGCATGGTGGGATACGAGCCTACGACCTTTCTATTGCCGGTAGACTGCTCTGACCACTGAGCTACATGCACCCCGAGATTCTCCAAGTTCCTTGATATATACTATCACTTTCTACATTATTTTGATGATAAATTTGATTCGGAAAATTGACAGCTTCTTTTCATTTAATATTTGTAAACCGAATGATAAATTCACTTTCTGTAAATTATAATTGCCTATGAATTAAAATATTAGGCTTACGATCTATAAGAAACTTCCTGCGTTATCATCAAAATAATGTAGGAAGTGATAGTATATATCAAGGAACTTGGAGAATCTCGGGGTGCATGTAGCTCAGTGGTCAGAGCAGTCTACCGGCAATAGAAAGGTCGTGGGCTCGTATCCCACCATGCTACCGCTTTTTTCTAAGTTCTTTGATAATTTTGAAATTATTAATTAATTCTGAAAATATTTTTCTGATTAAGCAGGTTTCTGTATTAGGGCAGCTGTGCTCTCGATACATATAAAGCCCATGAGCTTATAGAGATTTATTTAAGACTTAATTATTTGTTACATTTGATTCGGAAAATTGATAGCTTCTTCTCATTTAATATTTGTTAACAGAATGATAAATTCACATTCTGTAAATATTTGATACAGTTGAATATAGAATATCATGCAACAAGCTTTCAAATATTTTAGGTATAACACTAAGAATTGTTATAGGTCGATAATTAGCAACATTTTTATTATCACTATCTTTAAATACTGGTATCATAATACCTTTTTTCCATTCAAAAGGGAATGTGTTACAAT
Source organism: Leptopilina drosophilae (assembly GCA_032873175.1). Taxonomy (NCBI): domain Eukaryota; kingdom Metazoa; phylum Arthropoda; class Insecta; order Hymenoptera; family Figitidae; genus Leptopilina; species Leptopilina drosophilae. The sequence goes on along the minus strand of CM065480.1, from coordinate 14,923,124 downwards.
TTAGTGCTAGATTATATAAAATATGTAAAGGTTTAACAAAGGAGTGATCATAATAACGAAGAAAAGAAGGAGGGATTCCATCTGGTCCCGCCCCATACTTATATCTATGCATTTTAGTTTGGACAATATCATGTCTTTAGACAAGTATATTTTATTTAAATCTATTAAATTTTCAGAAATAACAAAGTTTGTGAAATCATCTTGAAGAGGAGCAGTATACACAGAACTAAAGTGTCTAGCAAAAAGATTTGCAATTGTGATAGGATATTCACCAGTTTCATTATTAAGAATCATGGCAAGCGTAAACTAAGGGGATAATTAGATTTATATATAATATTTATAGGAACAAATATGTTAAACGCATTGTACAAAATATTATAAAATATGTCAACAGCATCATCTACATTATACGTATCAAGTTCTTTATTCCAGTCAATTGAATAAATAAAAGTAATCAACTTAGCAAAATCAGTTTTATTAAAGTTAAATTTTGAATTCACATGTTCAGAAGATTGTATAAATGTAGATTCAATATTAAAATAATTCAAAACCGGTGGGTGATAATTATCGATTGGCAAAATAGGATAAGTCAATAACATAACTGTAACGTAAAGTGGATCGCCGAAAACGAGATCAAGAATCGATTTATATATATTACAAAAATTGTTTATTTGAGATAGACCAATAAAATTAATAGTATCAGCTATTAAAATGGCTATAGAATTTTGTTGAGGTGATAAATCTGAGGTTATATTATAGATAGCATCAATATTAAAATTAAAATTCCAATCAAGAAAAGGTAAATTATAATCACCCATTATACATAAGCGCGAAGAAGGATAAATCAAATAAATATCTTCAAGAACATGACAAATATTTTCATAAACATCAATTGAAGAATTAGGAGGTATATAGATACATCTGATTATATATGAGATATTATCCAACACAAGATTAACAAAGATATGCTCAATTAAATCGCAATATGTAGCAATAGAAGAAACCTTCAAATTATTTTTTATAGCAATTAATACTCCACCACCTCTACACTTGTCACTAGTTCTATTCATCATCCGGAAAATTTCCAGAAATTAATTTTTTTACGGAAATCTTCCGGAAAATTTCTGGAAATTTATTTTTTTACGGAAATCTTCCGGAATATTTCCGGAAATTAATTTTTTTACGGAAATCTTCAGAAAAATTTCCGGAAATTTATTTCTTTTGCGGAAATCTTCCAGAAAATTATTTTTTATGTAAATCATCCGGAAATTAATTTTTTACGGTAATCCTCTGGTAACTAATCCATCTGTCTTTGGTGCAAAGTTTGTCTTTTGATGAACAAAAGATATTTTGTGTATTCGAGTATCTTCGATAATATTCGTTCTACCTCGTCTCGATGAAACTTCCCCGCACAGTATCAATGCATATATGTATTTTTAGGTTATGTATCGATTCCAGCAGTAAATTTCATCTGAATGAAGACACTTTAAGTGTGTCCAAAATAGTCACATTTAACGTCTTCCTAAAATACTTCCCAAAACGTTTTAAAAATGAGAACAAAAGTGTCTCAAATATGGACACTTTTTTTCAGTGTCTTCACTCAGTGGTTACTTTTGCTTCCCCTGTTCCCTATTTCATAACTTTAACAATTATTTTCTAATCTGCTTCAATTTTTTCCACAATTAATATTCAGCATGTTTTTTTATTAATATTATAATCGAAAAAATTTTTTATTTTAAACGAAAGTTATAATTTAATTGGAAATTACAGAAAAGTGCACTTTTCTCGATTCTATACAAAGAAGTCATAAAGTTGAATATGGTATATTTTACACAAAGTTAATTTTAATCTATTTTAATCTAGTTTTTATTTCTTCCATTCGACAGTTCATCTCAAATAGTAAGTTTTTTGTGTTGTTTCTTAAATTTCGTTAATAAATTTGTGTAAAAATATTTTTTTAATACTTTCCCCACTATTTTTTTTATTTGGAATTGGAGTTGTTAAAGAAGATTCTGCAGGTGATGTCTCAGATAGTGATAAAAAGTGGGTAAAATCAGGAAAGGGGAAAAGGGATGCTCCCTTTACTAGAAATGGTGGACCTAATATTCCCGATAATGTCAAAACACCATCAGAAATATTTTTTTGCTTGTTTTCAGATGATTTGCTTGACTTGATTGTTCAAGAAACAAATCGTAATTTGAAACAAAAGGGATATAAAGAAGCACCCACTACTAAAGAAGAATTGCTGTTTATCTTGGGCATTAATATTTTAATGGGTGTTAAAAATTCTCCTTCTTATCGGGATTACTGGTCTGCCAATCCGCAACTAAATGATCCTTACATAAGTTCGTTGATGTCTGTTGTTAGATTCGGATTTTTTCTTGGTTGTTTAAATATAATCGATAACAGTACAGAACCAGAAAAGGGTAATGCGGCTTATGATAAGTTATATAAATTGCGGCCGTTTCTAGATAAGCTGAATGAAAATTTTAAAAAATTCTTTATGCCAAATAAATAACAAAGTGTCGATGACTCTATTATAAAATTCAAAGGTCGCAGTAGCATGAAACAATACATGCCACTCAAACCTATAAAACGGGGATATAAGTGCTGGGTTCGAGCAGATTCATCAGGTTATGTATGCGAATTTCAGATGTGCACAGGGAAAACTGAAAGTACGGAAAAGCAGTTAAGAGCAAGAGTAGTAAAAGATCTCATTCGGGAATTGAAGGGCAACAATCACCATGTTTGTTTTGATAACTTTTTCACAGGGGTAGATCTTATGATATCTCTGAAAAAAGATAAAATTTTTGCTTGTGGTACTGTACGTCAGAATCGATCAAGATTGTCAAAAAATGAAGTGCAAGACAAACAAATGAAACATGGTGATAGCCACTTCCAAACATCGAATACGGGAATTCGATGGGTCAAATGGATGGACAAGAAGCTATTCTACTTCTTGTCTAACTATCATGACCCTCGTGAAACTGTGTCGGTGAATCGGAAACAAAAAGATGTCACGCTGAAACCCATCAGTTGTCCAGTAATGGCTACTGACTACAACAAGCACATGGGCTATGTTGATTAGGCTGACCATCTCTTGTCAACATATAACATTGACAGAAAATCTAAGAAATGGTGGCATAGAATATTCTTCCATTTCTTAGATGTCATTGTTGTCAATGCGTATATTTTGTACAAAGAGAAGAGATTGAACCCAACTTTGACTTCGAAAGAATTCAGGTTACGATTAGTAGATAAATTGGTAGGACACAAACTACCAAGTTCAACAGGGAAGAAACGTAAGTTGAGTACAATCTCTTCTTACAAACCAAAAGTGTCAGAGGAAAAAAGAAATAGTCAATCAGCTCATGTGCCTGAAATTATAGCTTCACCTAGACGCTGCACTCATTGCAGTACTAAAGACGACCAAAAGCGATCATCATGGATGTGTAAAACTTGCAATGTACCACTCTGCTTGCTTCCCACAAGAAATTGCTTCGCTGCTTACCACTGCTGAAAATAAAATTCAACTGTTCAAAGCAAGACACATCAAAATTTTATAATAACAATTAAAATCCGCTGATTTTAATTAATTAATAAACAGCTCATTTTTATTATTATTACAAAGTTTTGAACAGTATTTACCAAACAGCCCTTTTCAGGGCTAAACGATGTACAAAATCCGATCGTGTAACCTCCCCGCGGTGTACATCGGGTAACTCCAATGCCGACGGTACAATTATTCGACAAGTTAACGTTTATTTATTGAAAGTAATTTCAGATTCGTAATAAGCGACCCAGAAAACCCCCGAGTAACGATTTTCAAGCGATTTCGATCAATTATAAAAAATTCCTCCGCCATATTGGATCCGTCATTTTGAATTTCGGGAAACGGACTTCATATTCGTAATCAGCGACCCCGAAAACTCCCGAGTAACGATTTTCAATCGATTTCGATCAATTATAAAAAAATTCTTCCGCCATATTAGATCCGCCATTTTGAATTTTGAAAAACGGACTTCATATTCGTAATCAGCGACCCCGAAAATCTCCGAGTAACGATTTTCAAGCGATTTCGATTGAATTTTAAAAAATTTTGTTTTGCAATTTATTTATTTATAGTTGTTTATAATTTTACGTAACCTCATTCGATATTAATTTTTCGACATTCAACAGTGTATTATACACAGTGAAATAAAAGGATATTTATTTATCAAATTTTTTGAGTAAAAGTAAAAGTGAGATTGAAAAGTTAGAACTTTTTGAGAAAGTGAAATTAAAAACTTTTCTAGTAAATATGAAAGTGAAAATTTTTTGAATGAAAGTGAAAGTGAGACTTTTTTGTATAAAAGTAAAAAATTAAAATGGGAATTTTTTGGAAGATAGTTAAAGTGAAAAGTTTTTGAGTGAAAGTGAGAATTTTTTAAGTGAAAGTGAAAGAGAAAGTGAGAATTTTTTGAATAAAAGTGAAAGTGACATTGAGAATAAAAAGTGAAAATTTTTTGAGTGAAAGTGAGAGTGAGAATTTTTTTATGTAAAAGTAAAAAATAAAAGTGGGAATTTTTTGGTAGAGAGTTAAAGTGAAAATTTTTTAAGTGAAAGTGAAAGTTAGATTTAAGTGAGAATTTTTTAAGTAACAGTGAAAACTGAGAATATTTGTGTGAAAGTGAAAGTGAGAAATTTTGGAGTGAAAGTAAGAGTGAAAGTGAAATGTGAAAATTTTTTAAGTGAAAGTGAGAATTTTTTGAGTGAAATTGACAGTGAGAATGAAAATTGAAAATTTTTGAGTGAAAGTGAGAGTGAGAATTTTTCGAGTGAAAGTGAGAGTGAGAGTTACATAAACGCACCTCAGGGACCCCAAAAACCCCCGTGTGACTAGCTTCAAGTAAATTCGATGAATTTTTGTAAAACTTGTCCGGCATATTAAATCTACCATTTTTAATTTTTGAAAATGAATTGCATATTCGTAATTGGCGATCCCAAAAACCCCGGCATAACATGTTTCAAATGAATTTGATTAATTTTGTAAAACTCGTCCGCCATATTGGATCCGTCTTTTTGAATTTTTGAAAATAATGTTTATATTCGTATTCAGTTACAGCAAAAACATCCGAGTATTCAAATTCAGGCGAATCCATTAACTTTTGGGCAATTTAACCAATAGTGCCAAAAATTTGCAAATTTTACTTTAGATTTGACCCCATATTTGCCCGACATCTAGAAATTTTTTATTCTACATTACTTTTTTTGAAAGTGTGTAATTTTTATGCACCTATGGTTGCAAATAAAATTTTATTCTTACACTTTTTCGAAGTGAAAAAATGTAAAACTTGAAAAAATGAATTGTTTTGTGTCTTTTGACATTAAAACCATCATATTTAATTTTGGTTTCAATGAATCTTATTTTTGACACTGGAATCGGAAAAAGCATATCTAAAACCTTTAGAAAAAGTGCATCTGGTTTCAATTGTCAACTGTTTTATTTATAATAACGTAGCTTAAAAATGTCCAAAGTATTTTTACGAGTTGGGCGTTAATGGGTTAAGTCCAGTTTAATACAAAAATTGCTGAGTTACAGCATTTTAAAGTCTCGAATGTCAAATTTCTAGAAAAACCAAATCAAAGTTTGTAATACGAATATCTTTGGTTCGCCTGAAAAGTTATGCATCTGAGAGTTGTTTTAATTCTAGTACACCTTCAAGATGAAAAAGCAATAGTTTTCGAATTTTTCCTTACTCTATTTAAAAAAAAAGAAAATTCGAAGAACCGACAAAGTTGTTCTTTTTCTAAAACTGCAATTTTTAATTAACAAAACTTATTTTCTACGAAGGTAATAGTTAAATATATTGTCAATTTTTTAAAAAAGCGCCGTAGACTATATGGTTATTATTATTTGTTATTTATGTCTTCGTTGTTTCTTTTCTATGTTCATTTTTTTTCAATTTTTAAAATTTGTAACACCAATTTTATCAAATGTTGTTTTTTTAAATAATATTCCATTTAATTTAAAAATTTATTTTCTCAAGTATAAAATTGTCTATTTATTTAATTATACTTTTAATTTGAAATTACATGTTATGTATTGTATTATTTTAAATATAGTAGTAAAAGAATAATCTCAATGCTATAATATTTGGTATCAATTTTAGTAACAACAACAACAATAATTTTAAAATTTTTTGTTCTTTTTACATATATGAGGAGTAAGCTTTTAAAATCTGATAATCCCAAATTTGATCAATTTCGAGAAATTCAAACAAATAACAATTCTCCAATAACCATTAAAATTAACTTTCATGTAGTAATATTGTATTAAAGTATTCATTATTGAATATTTTTTCTATTTAAACCGTTCTGTTTGTAATTAAAGTATATTGTAATAGGGGAACTTAACGATGTTGATAATTTTTTCTAATAAAAAAATTAAAAATCATGAAGAAACGGCTTAAAAATATTTTTTAAAATGAACATTCTTTAGTAATGTATGTTTTTAAATTGAACATTGATAAATCTCTTTCTAATGAATACTTTGAATATGTGTTTATCTCAATTGCTCCTCATATCATATATTTGAATTTATATTGGGACTTTCGTGCGTTTGCACTATTTTATTTTGAAGCTTTTGTCGTTTGGTTCACTTTTATTTTAAACCTTCTGAATTTTAGAAATTTTTCAATTTTTAATTTTCGGATAGAAACATTTGTTTTGAAACTTTTAACCTAGAATCATTTTTAAAATTATATTTTAGATTTCTTTGAATTTTTATATTTTTAATAAATAAAAATACATTTTTTCACAAATAATTGTTTTATTTATTGTTGTCTACTTATTATAAACGTATATAATAAATATGTTTTTTTTGTTTTAATTTATTTTTAAGTTATCTCAACAACAGAAATTCTTTTTGTTTGTGTGGTTAAGTATGCGAGTTAGTAAAGTTAGGAACATTTGTTTACAAAGTATACTGCTAAGGTAAAAATCTTTTAATCTTTTCAAACTATGAATATTTTTGTAGAAAAAGGATATTATAATTATCATAGTTTTTTGTTTGTATTTTTTAATTGTAAAAGTGTATAGAATTAATTAATTTAATTTAATAAGTTAAATTCACTCTAAATTCAAATATTGGCGCACTACTTCGATGCAGCCAATCAGAGAAGTGCACGTAATTCGACTTTCGATTTATTTTGACCTTTTTAAGGCCATGTCATTTTTAAGAAAGGATAGGTCAAAATTGTATTTAAAACAGACCTAAATTTTGAGGGTACAGGGAATTGTTTGTTAATTTTTGACGAAAAGGTCGAAACTATTTTAGTAAATATAGTGTAGGTTAGGGTGTCGCTTATTTAAAAAAAAATTTTTTCTATCGCATAGGGTCTAATTAAGTTCATTTAACGTAAAATAGTTAGAAAATAAGTTTTAGGCCATTTGGTAAACATAAACCCGTGCCGACTTTCATCAAAAGAAACAGTGCGATTCCATGGGAAATTTTAGTCTTTTCGGAGTAAATAACCAATTGCAATGAAATTCAGGAATTTTAATCTACACATATAAAGAAATGTATAATCTTACCAGTGATTTCTTTAAGATTCCGAAAGAAAAATAGTATAAATTGAATGTCTTTATATAATATATTAATATTTTTGTTCACTTTTGAAAGTAAACATTAGAAGTTTCTGCTACTTAGCGTGCAAATTTAGGTGCGCGCGCAGACCTCTCTATCCAAAACCGGAAATTCAAAGTTTTCATAAAACACAATTCTTAAGTTTTAAGAACGTCCAAACGTTCCAAAAATGTTTCAGAACGTTCGGACATTCTTAGAACGTAAATTGGCAGACATTAAACGTTCTACAGACGTTCAAAGAACGTTTGTTGTCTTTGTGCCCGCTGGGTTACTTATGTTACGTAACCAGAGTAAATAACGTAACTACAGTAACTTACGTAAAAGATTCAATTACGTAAGTTAAGTAACTAGAATGACTTACGCAATTTATCAATTTTACGAAACTAGAATAACTTACGTTATTTATTAATTTTACGTAAGTTACGTAAATAATCAAGCTAATGTAACTGACGTAATTTATATAACTTGCGTAAAAAATTAAACGTATGTAACTTATGTAAGTTGGATCCTTTAAGTAAGTCACGTAAGTAGAATAACTTACACAAGTAACGTAAATAATCAAGCTTATGTAACTTACGTGAATAATCAATTTTACGCAACTTACGTAAAGAACTTAGGAAATAGTTTTCTAAAAAAATTAAAAATAACGGCGATACGCGCATTACATTGCAGCAGTACTACACCGAAAAAAAAAATTTTTTGTTTTAAGAGGATTCCTCTTATTTCAATGCATATTTTCCTCTTGTATATGGATCAAAAAGCGTCCTCTTATTTTAAGAGGATTATTCTCCACTTAAAAGTAATTCCTCTTAAAAGTAGAGGAATAGTCTCCAATGAAGAGTAATATTCTTAATTTAAGAATAAAATGTAAGAGGATTTTAAAAGAGGAATTGTTCTCTTAGAACAAAAATATTTTTTTTCGGTGTAGGTAGTTTTCGAGTTAGGAAAAAACTTAAAATTTTGCCTGAAAATCAAGGTAAATTCAGGGGAAAACAAAACTAAATTTTTATAGCAACCCTGTACATTCTGTTAAATTTATAATAGATATAATCTATTATAATCTATTTACAATAGATAGCATTTTCTGTTAACACTACGAATTCTATAATAATATAATACAAGATGGATTTAAATCTATAGTCCAATAATCAATAGCACATGTTTTTCAATAGAATTTTTCTCATTGTGTATGAGTTTTAGAAAGAAAAACTGCCGGCTTGTTTTATTTTCGTTAGATTAATGGAAATTGTATTTATAGAGCGAGTATGAAATTATTTGAATAAAATTTCCTCTTTTGATGTAAAATAAACACTTTTAAAAAGAATGAAAATTAGTTTAGAAAAGTTTAATTGGAAGTGTAGTAAAAAGACAATAATTGTTCTATTACGTTTGAATCGTTCTCAACGGACTGCAAACAAAGATGACGTTTTGATTTAAATTCCCCTCTCGCATCTGAAAATAACTTTTCACTTGGAAACAAGTCTTGAAACTACAACTGGGGGGATGGCAATCGCATATACATGTATAGGTATATGTGGGGCAAAAGTCCTTAAAATCGCATTTGTTACAGTCTACATATTCAACACTCACCAAAGAGAGAATCTCCCAATGGGAAATGATGCTGAGCAATTTTCGGAATTATCTTTCTGGCAAGATAGTAATTTGCATTAATTCATTTCGAGAGAGAAAGAGAGAGAGCAAACAAATATATGCAATATTTTTAAATCTTGAGAAAATAAATGTTGATTACTTCCTTCGTTGATTTACATTTTTTTATTTTCTTCTACCTTCTTTTGTTCTTTATTCGTTGTCACACGACATAGATCAGTAAAGAAAAAAAATTTTGGTCTATATTGTCAAAAAAATAATAACTTTAACACAGGAAAATGAAAATCTGGGTGAAAGTACAATTTATAAATGACACACAATCCAAAATATATGACTCAAACTTTTTATTTCATCAGTCTCGTGAAGTTTGCCGAGCATGAACACATATTTCAGTAAATTAATTCGCTTTGTCGGATAATCTAGATATAGTTGTTGAAGCAATTAATTCGATTAATTTTGCGTCGCTAGATTGTAGACGTTCATCAAATATACATATCTATATTCTTTTGATTGGGTACTTCGATTTTCTATCGCACTATCATAAAAAAGAAACAAACAAAGAAAAAGAACAAAGGTAGAGTTATACCTTTAATTGTTTTGTTTTCAGACTAAATATTATGCATTCATAATTAGATACAATATTTATCTGCGAGAAAAAAGAACATTATAATTAATTAACCCCTTCGTGCCTCCGGTACATATATGTATCACCTACAAAATATGTTATAACTCTTATGAATTTCAACAAAACAACAAATAGTTTGGCTTGATTTATTCACTAGGGTTACTATTACATGTAAAAAAAATAAATGACATAGAACAATAATAATTATTATAAACAATAGGTATAATTTCGAGAAAAATACTTTTTTTCAAAGTTGCTTATATTTGATTGAAACTCACCACTTGGGGGTCAGATTTTCAAAATGGCGGATCCAATATGTCTGACTTTTTTCAAAATCAGACAAGTCACATTTTCAAATTTCAAAATAGCAAACTTTTTTTCCAAAATTGCTATTTGCTTGTAGGTTTAATACTCAAGGGTTTTTGGATACGCTAATTTTGAATTTGAACTTTAATTTTGAAAATCGATATACAATAGAAGCTTGAGATGTGTTACTCGAAAATAAAAAAACGACTTTCTGGAAATTAAGTATTTCGACAAAAAAATCTCAGCTTTCTTTTAAAAGTAAAATATAAAAGAAAAAAAATGATCCAAAGATGAGAAAAGTGAAAATATATTTTTATTTTTTTATTTTTTCAAAATTTGTGACAAAATAACAAAATTTTTGAAAATATTTTATGCCATTCGAAAGCTAATGAAAAACGCTAATAAAACCATATAGAAACTTTTTTAATTGTTTCTTTTCAGAATAATAAATATTCAAAGTAGAGCGTGTCACGCAAAAAATCATAATTTTTACCCCCTACCCCTTGGACAATTTTTTATAAAATTCAAAAATATTTGGTAAACAAATTACTAACCTATAAGACATATAAAAAAATTGAGAATAATTGAACAAACAAATTCTTTGGTGGATTTTTGACGTGATTCTCACCATATGGATAATTGTATGTTAGAGTAGAATGGGGCGAGGCAGCCAAGACGGCACATTTTAGTTTGCGAGGCAGTTTTTTGAAATGGTTTTTTCAATTTCAATGTTGTGTTAAAAACCTTGTCTTTTGGGCTAAAAAATCGTCATAGGACATGCTGACGTAGGTTGCACTTTCACAAAAACCGTAGTATTAAAAATATCGCAATTTTATTTACACCATCGTCTTCAGCACTAAATTCTGCATTAAAAAACACTTACATGAATTTTATTCCTGTAACTTAAATCAACTAAAATGACAAAAATTACTCTTAAAAAAGTTACATCCAAAAGTATGTTTTTCATAAATTACACTGTCACTGCTAAACTCCTGCAGCAATTACGCTCATCTTTTAGCATCTAAAGTAACAGACCATAAGCACTCTAAATTATCAATAGCTCACTATTTGAAAAATTTATGCAGAAATAAGAAGCAATTGGCTGCCTTACCCCGTTCTACTCTACATGACATTTTTATTTTATTTGCTATATTAGTGTAACAAATTATCAGACTTAAAATAGGGTTCTTGACGAAGGTTCACTAATAAAAACCTAATGCGCCTTTGACGGAACCTCTTAGGTGATGTGGAAGACCGTGAATAGATAATCAATTATCGTATTCTAAATATACTACCTCCAAAACCCCGAAGTTATCAGTTTCGAACTAATCCAATTAAGTTTTTAAAATAGCATCCGCCATATTGGACAAATATAAGCAATTAAAAAAAAATTCCGCTATATTGGATCCGCCATTTTGAATTTCGGAAATCTAACCTCAGATTCGGAATCAGCGACCCCAAAAACTCTCAAGGGGTAAGTTTCATCAAAATCCATCCACTGGTTTCTTGGGGGGAACGAAAGGGTGACCCATATACGTAAGATCAAAAAAATGTAAAAGATTTTGAGACTTCAAAATGGCATAGCATGTAAAGATTCAAGCTTTAATTTATGACTATAATAAAGTTTCCAGCAAGTCAGGTTAAGGAGAAAAAATACTCAAATCCCTCAAAAGTACATTTTGGGGGGTCTTTACCCTCTCTTTTCCCAAAATCTTAAAATTTTTTTATCTTACCCATATGGATCTTAAAACAAATACATATTTTTTAGTTCTTTTTTTGTAGATCCATATTCAATGGCTTATAAGTCCGAAAATATTGATATAATATAACCTACAGTTAAATAATTAATTCGTTTATTAAAAAAAAAAATTTTTAACAAAAAATAAAAAAAAATTTTTACATTTCTTGAAAGTCGAAAACTTTATTTTAAAAGTTTGACTGAAATCTCACGTGGAATAGCCTATATGTATTTTGTAGAAAATTCATATTAATCTGCATTTACTACTTATAAGTATAAATTAACAACAAAGATGCTATTAAATAAATATTAAAAATTGAAATATTATAATAATAATGGGAAAAAATAAATATATATGTAAGTAGAAATATTATTAAACTTTTGTCCTGGCCAACGCAGGTTTTCGCTACTGACATTCGATTAACATGCTTTGTACTAAATAAATTGTGCCTGACTTAATCAAAAGTTTTACTACTTTTAAGAGTTATAACAAAATGATAATATTTTCTGAAACTTGGGTATTACTGAAACTACTTTTTAAAACTAATTTTTGATTTACATAAGTAACTAACTTGTGGTCTGACAATATTCGATGTTTTCTACGAAACTCGACTTACACGGGTTATATATTTCCTGGTTTTGTCTGAGTGATAATGACTTTTACTACTGAAACTGAATTATATACAAGCGTTCTCTAAGGTGTCGTTCAACTAAAACTATTCCTTACTACCAAAATTTAATTTTCGTGAATATCCCATCTTTTCTGACTGGCTCAAACAAAAATTTTACGTTTTAAGAAAATTGAAGTATAAGTATAATTTTAGTATAAGTCTAAATAATGTTAGAGATGTTTTTCGAAAAAACTAATCATTTTAGAATAATAATTTTAATTTTTTTAAGGGTCTTACTAATGAGTTGACAATTGTTTCGTGAAAAATTCTGGGATAAAAGTTAAATAATTTTAATGTTAAGAGAGAAAGAAAGTAGTAAAGTGTAGATCTATAGGATCTTTTCCTTAAAATGATATACTTTTCTTTTACCTCCTATTATCTTCTATCTTGAGAAGGGTTTCTATCAATCTCTCTTTTGGTGCTTTCATCATTCAGTGGACTAGGAAACCTTGTACAGGACACGCTGTACCACTGATTTGTTCCCACTGTTGAACGAGAGACTCTCGTATGTATCAATAGTCGAACAATGCTTTTCGAATTGAGAAACATATTAATTATTATCACATGTTTTCTTTAGTAAAGATTCTAAATTAAATACTATTCTTTCATCATAGCTAATTTTCCAATTCTTTCACGAAAAATTTGCATTGTACATGTGCCGTGCCTTAACACGACACAAATTACGCTTAGTAAATCGTTGTCATGCCTTGAACAACGCTTGTGAGATTCTACACAATATTCCATGTCTACCTTCAAAACTTGCCTTGGAACGGCACGAATTACCAAGCCTTATTCGTACCAACGCATGGGCACGTCACGAATTTCTATCATTATTACATTTTTCTTTCACCTTTAAAAACACCTTTCATAAATCAACCTCCTGTAAACTTTATTAGTTCAATTAGAAAAATAGTCCTATTTTAAACCTTGACTTTTTATTTTATTAAATCTTTTAAAGTACGCTGAATTTTTATTAAACAAAATATCGTACTTAAGAATTATGCACGGAGAAAAATAAATAGTAATAATTATACTATTTTCGATGAAAAATTACTACTTGAAAATAGTAATTTTTAAACTGCTCGAGAAATAGTAACTTTTGCTTCTTTTTCAAAGACTTTTTACTTTTTGAAAAAGTATAATTTACTTCAAGGAATTTAAATTTTATTAAAAGCATAGTAATATTTGAAATATCCAGCGCGTCTGTCCACGCCTTGACAAAATAATGCTGGTGTAGAGAGTTATATATTTTCTCGTTTTCTTTTTATAAATACTAGAACTAATTTTTGCGCGCTACGCGCGCCTATTTTGTGATTTTCAACTTTAACTACTAATATGAATGAAGTAGTTTATACCATCTATTACAACCATTGTGATGATAAATATTTTAAGATAATCGAATTTTCTTTGCCTGTTTCTTATTTTATATTTCAATATTTAATAACGTATGAAGGCTTGGCTGCAATAAGGGGACGTACGCTCTATCCGCGTATATTCAAGTCAGTTAAGCTTCCAAAATTTCGAAAAAAATGAAATTCAAATTTTTAAGTTTTAAAAAGTTCTACCTTATAAGAAATAAGAAGGCGCATCTTTTTTTGCTTAAAATTTTTTTTCTAAAGCAAATATTTTTCATAATAAACATGAAAAACTGAAAAATTTTGCTAATAAAAAATCATTCAATTTTAAAACATAAATCATCATATCTTTGGCAAATGTTGATGCATTTAATTCAAAAAAAGTGTGTACACTCGTTTGGGCCCATATAAGACGATGACATAATAAAAATTTCGAAAAATGAAAATTTGTTTAAACATTTTTAATTGTAAATAGAGCTTTGTCACCAAAGACGTTTTCTTAACTTTGACAACAAAAAGTCTGCGAGGAATTTTAAGTTTCAACAAACTTCCAGGGAGAAATTTGTTGATAATCATGTAAAAAAGTTTTCTGTAAATTTTCAAAGAGATTCCTTATTTATTTACAGAAATATAAGAGTATTAACAAATACGGTGGCGCCGCCAGCTACAGCCACTATGCGTAGATACACAGCATAACAGCTGATAATAAAGGATTTTTCTTTACAGAACATATAAACTTATATTTATAATAATATTTATTTATATAATATTTATTTATATAAATAAATAATAAATGAATTTATTTTATATATATATATATATATATATATATATTATATATATTTATTTATAAGAAAATGTTTTAAATATAGAAACATTGAAATGATAATTTAACATTATTTGTTGATTCATTCAAAATTTTATTTTCACAAATAATTTGCTAGTCAAATATATAATTCTTATTTAATTTGCATCAAAATTAGGACACATATGACTTTAGATTTATTTAAAACTGTGCATATTTTTTTATTTATTCTAATTCTCATTTAATTATTTTTAATGTAAATGTTCAAAATGTCGCTCGTCAAATATGTCGCTTGGTCAAATCAATCGTTTTCTAATCGATCTAAAGTTTCGAATTTATTTGTTCCATGTTATTTATCACGAAGTAATCAAAAATATAATAAAAAGTGACAAAATGAAAGAAAATCAAAGCAAAGAAAATAAAAAGCGAGAAAAAGGAACGCTGAATAGAAAATTTATCAACGGAAGGCACTTAAGTAATATTTATTTATTTTTTATTAAACGTTTATAAAAAAGGTTAGTGTTTCTTCAAGGTTATATTAAGATCCTCGATATTTTTAAAACAATTCATTCAATCAAATAATTACAAAAGTTCATGTTACTATTATATGTTACATGTTACATATTATACGTAAACTTTTTTTATTTCTTTTTGTAATTTTGTCCTTATTAGTTGTATTAGACGTTGGTTATATTTATTTTCATGTTTAATTATGTTTATGTGATACTGAGAAATAACATGCTTAAGTGTAAGAGATAAAATGTTTATGTATATCTTCTTAAAGATTTAAAAAATCTAACATTACTTTCTTTCCAAAAATTTATATTTTAAAATAGAAGGCAACCAAATAACGGTTGTACAATAATAAAAATGAAATTTATTTTGGTCGAAGATGTAATACTTAAAATATCAAAATTGTGCACAAAATTTTTTTTTTTAAATATTCAAATTCAAATGTTAAAGCTTCTAAAGATTTGACCCTAAAACAGTGTGTAAAAAATTACTTCACGGACACATAAAATGTTTTTAAATTATAATATACTGTTTTACAAAAAAATGATAAAATCCTAAAATATTAAATTTTTTAGCAAAACAAACTGAATTAAGTTGAGTCCAAAATTTCACAATAAACATAATTTTTTAAATACATATTTTTTTACGGTTGAAAAGGCATGTTCTTCACCGTTCGTTTGAAGAAGGTATGTTTCTCAGCGCTTTCGCGAAATGGCATGTTTTTCACTTTTCTTTTTGAAACGGCATCTTTTTCACCGTTTAGCTGAGTCAGCATGTTGCTGCCCCCAAGCGACGAAATAAAGTTACTCGATGTAGAAAAACAATATTTCCACTTTTATCACCCGTTAATATTTGACATTTAATTACATTATGTGACAAATATAAAATAATTAACCTCGTTCCGTTACATAATCCTTCATTAATACTAAGATTTCTAATAAGCATTACGACAGAATTAATTCTTAAATGTAATTCATATGGTGGTAACGAAGGTGGAGAGAGAGTATTTAAATATTCTGGTAATAAAGCTTCAGAAAATTTTCCATTATCACAATTTTCAGTAGAATCAATACTTTTATATATTTTTTCACCTTTACTGTCTAAGAGACGCACCACTCTATTATTAATATCATCAACATCAATGTTTCCAGGTGCTAAAATTGCACATCCCGACAACTCCTTAAATTTATTCTGTGGTATTAAATGACCATACATTTCTTCAGCTATATCTATATTGCCTTGTTGAATAATATGTTCTGGTACTTGAATGTTATCATCTATATCATTTAATTCGCCATTACCAACTTTAAGTAGGAAATCTACAAATTCTGCTTCCTCTAGTAAAGCTCTCATATTTTCTATTAATGTGTACATTCGGAAATGTTTCCATAATTTACTATTTTTTATTGATCAATTTCTTATTTCTGATCTAGTACCTCGTTCTTTTATTGGTAAAATTTGTCGAAAATCTCCTCCTAGGATAACAATTTTTCCACCAAAAACTTCATTTGATTTCATTATGTCTCTTAATAACTTATCTATAACTTCTAAGGCATATTTTGCAGCCATTGGTGCTTCATTCCAAATAAAAACATCAGTATTTTTTAAAAAAAGTTCTTCTTTTGACTGAACTTTAATATTTGAAAATGAATCACTGTACAGTGGAACAGGTAAGCCTAAAACTTTATGAACAGTTTTCCCGTTAGGAAGCAAAGTGGTAGCTATACCTGTAAAAGCCATGTTGCAAACATTTATTTCTTTACTTTTTAATAAATTCCATAAAGTAATATATATATAAAAGTTTTTCCAGATCTTCCACAACCATTAATATATAAGCATTTAGAACTATTTAAAGAAGAATCTTTTATGACTTCAAGAATATAATCAACTATATTTTTTTGTTCAACATTTAATTTATTACAATTTCGCTCTCCTACCTTAATATGTTCAAAAATATTTACATCATCAACCTGTGCAGATAAATCTTCATTAATGTCTAATAATCCCTGAAAATCAGTTAGACTATATCCTTCATTTAATAACATTGATTTTATATTCTTATAAGCTGCTTTTTCAGCATCAATATTGTCATGTTTTGAATAGTCTTCTGACATTTGACCCTTAAATTTTTCCCAAAGTTTTTCCGGATGTACAGGATGACAATGAATTAGAATTCTTACAAATAATTGTCCAAGTGAATGAGGCATCACCCATAAGGTAGCTTTTTCCATTGTCCTAATCCACTCACTATCGTCTTCTATGAGTCCTAATGCTAAACAGGCAGATGTAAAAGATTCATGAATAACTCCATTAACTGTTCTTAAACTTTGGAATGAAGTTACTCCTTTTACTGTAAGCAACAATAATCTAAGGTGAAATAACTCTAATTGACATGGATTAACTGAATACATTCTTCCTAATACTTTTTCTTTACCAACTCTTTTTTCCATTCAAGAGATTTCGATACCCACGTAAAATGTTCTGGTATTTCTGAATAATAATACTGACGAGCAGAAATATCGCGTTCATTAAGTTTAAAAAAATCGAGCAATTTTGTATTTTTCTACATATCAAATGAAACATTGTTATTATCTTTCCCTTCACGAATAATAACATTCTGTTCATTTGGTAAATGTATGGGTAAACGATTAATACTATGGCTCTTTTTCCCCAATGGTTTACTTAAAATTCTCCAAACTGCCTCAACAGGACCTACATATCTGAGTGATTTTCCCGAAATACTCCTTTTTGTGAGTTACAAACAGAAAAGAAAAAAATTATTATTTATGGATTAATACAGTCAATTATATTGAGCTTTCAAAAATCTACCACCTCTATAGCATGATCATGCTAACTTTTAGCTTTTAAAGTATATATTTTAAATTAAAATTTACAAAAATAGTAAGAGATTAAAATTTGACTCTAGCGTTTTTTATTATATATATTTTTCTATTTACAAAAAATCATCTATTCTCTTCATAATGATTAATTTCATTGTGATCAACAGTCACCTCACCATTGGCATTTGTAATAATAATGGATGCAGCATCATGACCCTTGAATATATATTTATATAAATATTTAACAGATTTGATACTTGAAACTATTTCCACATTTATATGACAATTAAATAATTCTGAAAGTACAGGACAATATGGAACTACATTAGAATTGTCAACAACAAATCCGTTTAGTCGTTCATACGTTCTATTATTATTTTTATGCCGACAACGAACATAACAATTTTTGTTCAATTGTAGTTTCTTCTTGGTAGCTTTTTGGAAATTTTTTTGAATATTTACCATCAATTAAACACCAATCTCCACAAGGTTCATAAATGTTATTTTGCATTATTATTTTATGCAAAGAAGGATTGCTATTTTCATCAGGAATTTCTGCAGAAATATAACGATAAACACTGTCAACTGTTAATAATTTAGAATTTTCTTTCAATATAACTAACAAATGAATATGTGGCAATCCTTGCTTTTGAAATTCAATAACATGAACTTCTCACTTCTCCAAATAACTTGTTGTCAACAATAACTGTTAAAAGATGTTTAACCTTCAAGGCAAAAACTCTAGTTGCTATATTAGGTCTATCAGAAGCAGCATGATGAGGCAATAAATTTTCTTGTATTTCTTTCCAATTTGGATTACACGTCATTAATATATAAATCTGGTGTACCATGACGACCAACAATAGCCATGGCATCCTGATATTGCTGCATCATATTATTAAATAAAATAAAAAAAATAATAAAAAAATAAATAATCGATAAAAAATTAAAATTTTTTTTTTCGTAAATAATCGATTAGCCCTTGATATGTTTCACTTCTCAATTAAGCTTGATTGTTTGCACAAAATCGTAATCTATCTTTCTCTATTTTTACATAATTGTCAACAACCCATTGTTGAAATAATCTTCCCCCATATAAAAATAGATTACATTCCTTATCTCTAATAGCTATTTTGTATTTACAATAGGCAGACCGAGAAATAGTATGGTTTCTACTTCTAAAAGCACTATCACTACGAATCATATTAATATTATAACCTTTATTTCCGAGTGGATAAAATATGGGATCTAAATTACTTACTAATTTTAATTCCTTTGTAGACTTATTATAAACCGTTACATAAGATTCTAGTATTTCTCCTTCAGAATTTGTATTAAAAATAGCAGCAACTTCATTAAAACTTTGAAAATTGTATCTATTTTTATCAAAACCTTTTATTAACGTAAACAACAATTGTAACTCAGGAATTTCTTCATTTTTTGTCTTGCTAATTCAGTTTCAATTTTAATTATTTCTGACATCATCATAAAAAATTTTGTGTATGCATTAAAAGTTCTCATAATATTTTCTATAGTTTGTAAAAGTTCTTCACCCAAATTTTCATTACTTTTTAATCTATAACAGATTGCTTCTTCAGGATCGTAAATATACAATTGACCAAAACATGGGTCTTCACCTTTATCAGGATATAAAGCACTATTCATTTGGTAATAAATTTGACTTTGAATTTTGTAACAAAACGGTCCTCTTCTTCTGTTATTAAAATGAATTACGGTATGAATGATTTCATACGGATTATACAATCTTATATTCTTTTTAAAATGACCTGATTTTGTATGAAGTTCTTCTAGCAATATTCTTAATTCTTCTGGATATTGCACAGAAGGCAATATAATATCACCATGACCACAGCAATCATTAAAACTGTCTTTTTTGCCACTAACTCTTTCATCTTTAAAATGCTTTGCTTGACAATTATTACAATAATAATTCATTATTCCTAGATAATTTTCATTAGAATTTGATTGATAGATAATTTTGTCATTTGATATGCTTGACGATGAACAATTGATTTTTGTGAACTAAATGTATTTATTAAATCAATAGATTGATTAGAATTAACAATTTTAGAGTCATCAAGCAAAGAACTTATTTTATTTTCTTTTTTTAATTCATTCGAATTAACATTTGTCGAATCATCAAACAAAGAGCTTTTTTCATTTTCTTTTTTGAATTTCTTTTTTTCCCTATTTTTTGGTATTCTTCTTGGCTCTGTTTTAATTTTACAGACGAAACATCTACTTCGTCTGAATGATTAATAATATTAATTTTTCTTTTCAATTTTTGTTTGGCACGATAATTTCTTTGATTTTCCACTGCACTTTTTCGAGCATTTTTAAGTTAAGAATTTTTTTCGTTTACACTGTCATGTGCATTTGTTATTGGAGAAATAGAAGCAAAGATATTTTCTAAATTAACAGATGGATTCATGTTATCGTTATTTGAATCATGAACTTGATTGAACAAATTTTTATCATCAAACAAAGATTTTATTTCATTTTCTTTTTGTAATTTATTAGAAATTACATTTGTTGAATCATCACATAAAGAGCTTATTTCTTCTCATTTGATTTTTTTTCCTGTATTTTTTTGGTATTCTGCCTGGCTATTTTTATTTTTACAGACGAAACATCTACTTCATCTGAATGATTAATAATATTAATTTTTCTTTTCATTTTTCGTTTGGCACGATGATTTTTTTGATTCTCCGCTGCACTTTTTCGGACAGTTTTGAATAATGAATTTGTTTCCTTTACACCATCATGTGCATTCGTTATTAAAGGAATACGAGTAATAAATAAATTAACAGATTCATTCATGTTATCATCATTTGAATTAATAACTTTTCAGAAAAAATTTGTATGCTTCAGTAATCCTCTATATTCTTTTTCACATTGTACACTACTTTTTTTTATAGGAATCTACTTCATTATTTATAACTTCATTCTTTCTTTTATCCGAATGTTGTTGTTGGAACTCAAACAGACTTGTTTGAATTTTTTTAGAGGAAACGTCTACTTTATCTGAATGAAACATATTTTTAATTTTACTATTGGATTTCAGTGTAGCACTATATTGTTGCGTTTTCAAAGGATTATTAATTACCTTTGCTTTATTTAAAATTCTTTAACAAGAAATTTCTTGATTAATAATTTGATTAGGGTTTATTTTTCTACATAGGAGTTCTTTAACCGAATCATTCAAAAGACACTCTCAATCATACTTAACCATCAAACGTGGATTAACACAATTTTTATAGACGGAAAACGACTTAAATGGTTGTTTTTAAAAATTAACTTCAAATGATTTCTCATTTGACAATAATTATAATAAAGAGTGTTTGACATTTCATTAAAAAATAAAGATGTTGCAAATGCTATAGCAAATACTCCACAATCAACACTGCCTAACGGTTGTTGGTGAACTTTTGAAAATACTACTGGTGGTTTAAAGGGATATAATCTAACTAAATAGTTCATTTGATCCTCATTCAAAGAGCCTTTGTTTAGACTGTCAAAAATATAAAGTCTTGTTCTATCATAATAAGTGCAAATCCGGTGACCAGATTTGAAAGAACCACTAAAAAGTATTTGAATGTGCCTCTTATTTTTTTCGATTAAAACTATCAGATCAAGCGCTTGTAAACATAAAGTGCTTTGCATATTATAAAACAAATTTGATTGTCTTTATAAAAGCTTTTGAAATTCATGCATATGATCATCATACAACATTGCATTTTTATTATCTATTATATCATAATTTTCATCACTTAAGTTAACTAATTCTTTTTATTAGCCATGGTTCTATTTCGTAATGTTGACCAATACAGTGAAAATTACTTTTAAATAAATAACGTTTTTTTATTTTAAATAAAGAAAGATAAAGCATTTAGTACAATTTAATTCAAAATGTCCTTTTCCATTTCCAACTAAATTTATTTCTAATTCTCTCTTTTTTCTTTATTTTCAATTCCCTTTTATCCAATTTCAATATCTATATCCAATATCCATTTCTAATTTCCATTTCCAATTTTCATCATTCAACAATCATTTCCACATTAATACAACTTCAAATTACAATATGTAAATCACTTTTATGAAATATATATTTATAGATAATTTGTCATCCTAGAAAAAAAACTGCAAAAAAAGAAAATTTTACTATCTACAAATGAAAAAAATTAAATTTACTATGTGGAGATAACTTTTTAATTTTTAAACGAAACCAAAAAAATTAGTTTTTTTAAAATTGTTGCATTTTAACATCTATTCCTAACGAATAATTTTTTTAATTAATAATATAATAACAAAATTAACAGAAAAAATGAACATTTTACTATTTAAACGAAATTAAAAATATAGTATTTTAAAGAAATTGCATTTTAGTATCTATTCCTTACGAATAGCTACAAAATGAAAAAACAAGAAAACTCCATTCAAAAGCAACTTAAATTTCAAAAAAATTTGATGAAAAACATTTTAATAATAAAAACATTGATTACATAGAAGCTTGATACATCTTTTACTTATATAAATATTCATAATCTTTACATTTTTTAATCACTTATATAATCACTTGTCAAACAAAAATGAATTTTCTATGATTGAAAGAAATTCACTTTCACTGTTTCACTTGGGAAAACTTACTATCTATTAAGCTGACAAAAAAGTATAAGATGAGTAGAAAATTTCTGTTTCTATCCTCTACCGAATTTAAAACAAAAATCTCACTCTTTCCGGAATATATAGGGTGTCCCAGTCAAGGGTGTACATATTAAAGAGGCATAATCTACTGAAAAAACTGAGACGAAAAGTCCTTTGCACTTTTTAAAAATTTTCAGTAGTTTTTCCGTAAATCTCAATTAAAAAATCGAAAACTACGCTTTGCCATTGGACGCAAAAGCTCAGTGAGACGGTAGACGGGGCGTACTATTGCAGCGTTTGCTTGTCTGGGCGTGTACCAGCAGCGCGCGTAGTGTGTCAATTTAATACTTATTATTATTGGGTGTTTAATTAACACCAGGTTTGTGTTAAAATAACACTGTTTAAAATTAGAAACAAGAAATTATCGTCAAAAATTTATTCTACGCGAGCTGATGGTACACGTCGAGGCAAGCAAACGCTGCAATAGTACGCCCCGCCTACCGCCTTACTCAGCTTTTACGTCCAATAGCAAAGCTATATATATATATATATATATATATATATATATATATATATATATATATATTGTACGTGCATGTACAATAGACTGACCACTGGTTAAAAGAAACCCTTCGAACAATAGGTCAGGTACTCGAGCAGAGCTTTCGCTTCTCTTTATATATATATATATTTCAAATATCTTTCAGTCTTCTTCTTTCTAAATAAATAACATAAATCGGTCTCTGTTTATAATAAGATTAGACTGTCTCTCTTTACCTAATTTGCATATCTACTCGTTTCATAGAAGGAAAAATAAAATAATCAGTGCCTCTACAAAATATTTGTTTAAGTAATTAACACTCTACATGTGTATAAACATAAAAAAAACAAAAAAAAACAAAAAAAACGTGAGAACAATGAAAAATAATTCATTGTTCTCACGTTTCACTCTTTTATCACATTCATTCTTACAATTAACAACATAACATATCGGAAAATCTTAACATTTATACAGATTTAAACCCTATCTAACTTATATCTAACGAAACCTAGAAAATCGCACGCATTAATACTAAGCGTCTGAGAAAACGGTGTTTCAGACCAAAAAATCGATGTTTGGTTTTTGACTGTTTCTTTTACTTTAAGGTCTTAAAAATTGTCATGCAACCAGTCCGGGTGGAAAAAACTATTTTATTCATTTAAGCAAATTTAAAGAAAAATGTTACTCCGACGATATTTTTTCATAAAAATATTTGTATTTTTAAGAAAAAATGTCGGTTTATGACGTTTTCTTAAAATCCAAGGTCCTAAAAATAACATGCAATCAGTTTCTAATGAAAAATAATGTTTCTAGCAACTTTTTAAAATCAAAATGGTAAAACTAATTCTATTGAGAAAGTTTTTGATTTAATTATTTCTTTATCAAACAAATGCAGTATCAATCAAATACAAAGATATTTTTATTTCACTGCCCATGTAGAAATTGCAGCAAAATTCTCATTGGAGCCTTGCAATATTTCCCTTTTACCTATCTGAGTCTGGTAAGGAAAAATGTAGGGAACTGGTTGGGCCCCGGGACTTTCTGTTTCGATTTTTAATTTCGAACTAAACAGATTTCCATAGAGTTGGTCACCGCAAAACTCTGTTTTTTCGAAGGACGTTACTTTAACGGTACATAACTTTGGATTTTCTTGATATTTTTAACTTTTTTTTGTTAACTTAAATCTAAATGATGTACTTTAAAAAAATCGATTTTTAAAAAAAGTTTAACCCTTTGCGGCATACATTACATTTTAAAACTAATTTAAAAAACAGAAATGCTTATGGGGGTTTTCGGGGTCGCTAATTACGAATCTGGAGTCCTTTTTCAAAAATTCAAAATGGCGGATCCAATATGGCGGACGAATTTTAAGAATTGATCAAAATCGCTTGAAAGTCGTTACTCGGGGGTTTTCGGGGTCGCTGATTACGAATCTGGAGACCTTTTTCCAAAATTCAAAATGGCGGATCCAATATGGCGGACGAATTTTTAAGAATTAATCAAAATGGCTGGAAAGTCGTTACTCGGAGGTTTACGGGGTCGCTGATTACGAATCTGAAGTTAAAATTATTTAATTAACGTTATTTTCTTAAATAATTGTACTGTCGGCATTGGCGTTACCTGATGAGCACAGCGGAAGGTTGCACGATAAGGTTTTATAATGACTGAGTATAACTTGGAACTTTTTGTTAGTGTTAAAAAACCCATATGCAAGTCTACGCCAAATGTTAAGCGAAGCAAATAAAAGACCAAAACTTATACTCCTTTACTAATTATGCAATACACGTTACAAAAATTAATGAAAACGATGCACGAAACAATTGACGAACGCCAGAAGAAGCAAGCATTGAATCTTATTTGCTTTCAACAACAATCATTGTACTTTAGTTTAGTTATTATTAGTGTCTTTAGTATTTTAGTGTCTTTGAACTCTCAACTGTGTTTTGTTCAGTCAAATAATGCTGATTTAGAACTTGTCTTTTTTGCGCTTGTCATTTGTTTCGTTGAACTCTGAACAGTGCTTTGTTTATCTTTTGTTACCATTAACATAGATATTCATTCAGTCTAATAATACTAATTCAAAGCTTGTTGCCTGTTGAGCTTGTCATTTGTTTTTGTATTTTATATTATTTCTATTCTTTTTTTACGTGACAGATTTGCGTGTTGGTTTTTTGCACGCAGCTGTACTGCCCATAAAAATCTAAATCAACATTTGTGCATAATGTAAATAAGTTTAATGTGCGTAAATATTATTTCAAGTTTCTCATCCATTTTTGTACTTCCACCAGTGTTCACTGAACATTAATTTATATGTTACGAGATCTGCATACAAAAGTTAGAAAATATTCATAGCTGTGTCGTCGTTAAAAATCGTATTTCTTCTTCTTGCTTTTCAGTAACGATTTCTGTCAAGTATTGCACATCTGTATTCTGTGAAAAAATCGTTTTCGAACATTAAGTGATTATATATTTTTTAATTTTTCTCTATTTGAAATGCATGGCAATAATGAATGTTGATTACACTAACATTGTTCTTGATGTGTAGTACACGAAGCGTCTTTTGAATGAAGAAATGTATCAAGTTTAAATAAATTTGTAGTAACTATATTTGATTTTATAACAAAAGTATTCAGTGTGTTCAGTTGATCTAAATAAAATTGATTTACATTTTTCATCTGTAACAGTCCATTTTACAATTGCAAAATGGAAGAAGAAATAGAGTTAGCTGACATTCCAAGTGATAATGAGTCCATTGATAATCTTTGTGATTCTAATCTAGATGATGATGGAAATGTTGATTATCTTGCAAGCAAAAAGAGGCTGGTGTCTGCTCAAAGAGATGTGGTTGATGATTCCTGTTCTGATACTTCTGATGAAGATGATTCCTCCGATATTCAGGTTTCACGAGGTTCAGAAAAGTGGGGAAAATCCTCTAAATCGAGAAGCGATGCTCCGTTTACGAGTGATTTCGGTCCTAACATTCCTAGTAATGTTAAATCACCGTTAGATATATTTCTCTGTTTGTTTCCAGATGATCTGATAGACACAATTCTCCGCGAAACTAATGTTTACTTAGAACAGAAACAATATAAACAGACAGCTGCAACGAAGAAGGAATTACTTATATTTTTAGGCATCAATATTCTAATAGGAGTGAAAAATATCCTTCCTATCGTGATTACTGGTCTGCTAATCCTCAGTTGAACGATTCGTATATCAGTTCCTTGATGTCTGTCAATCGTTTTGCTTTTTTGCTAGGTAGTTTACATCTGGCAGACAATAGTAAAGAGCCAAAAAAAAGGAGAAACAAATTATGATAACTTGTATAAAATACGACCCTTGTTGGATAAACTAAACAAAACTTTTAAACATTGTTGGAAACCCAGCCAATATCAAAGTGTTGATGAGTCGATGATCAAATTCAAAGGTCGCAGTAGCATGAAGCAATATATGCCTGCAAAACCTATCAAACGTGGATATAAGTGTTGGGTTCGTGCCGATAAAACCGGATATACTTGTGACTTTCAGGTATATACTGGTAAAACCGAAAGTACCGAAAAGCAACTGGGAGCAAGAGTTGTTAGATATCTCACCCGAGAACTAGTAGATAATAATCACCACGTCTATTTTGATAATTTTTTTACAGGAGTAGAATTGATGATATGACTAAAAAGTGATAAAATTTTTGCTTGTGGCACTGTACGCTAGAACCGTACAAGACTGCCAAAAAGCGATATACCAGATAAAAAAATGCATCATGGTCAGAGTGATTTCCGGACATCCAACACTGGTATTCGCTGGATCAAATGGATGGACAAAAAAGCTGTCTATTTTTTGTCAAATTATCATGATCCTAGTGAAGTTGAAACGGTGAGTCGAAAGCAAAAAGATGGCTCCTTGAAAACCATCAACTGTCCCATCATGGTTTCCGATTATAATAAACATATGGGTTATGTTGATAAAGCTGACCAACTCTTGTCAACATACAAAATTGACAGGAAATCTAAAAAATGGTGGTCTCGCATATTTTACCATTTTTAGACGTTACTGTTGTCAATGCTTTCATTTTGTACAAAAAAAGGTTTAAATCCAATTTTGTCTTCCAAGGAATTCAGATTACGTTTGGTAGACCAACTGGTTGGAAATAAATTACAAACTGCAAAAGGCAGAAAACGACAAGTTGCTGAAGTTTCCAGTTTCAAGCCGCAAGTGTCAATTGAGAAAAGGCGATCTAAATCAGCTCACTTACCTGAGTATACTGCTGCTTCAAAGCGTTGTGCTCATTGCAGCACAAAAAATGACCGACGACAAACATCGTGGATTTGCAAAATATGCAATGTCCCACTGTGCTTATTGTCTGCAAGGAATTGCTTTGCCCTTTATCACAAGTAAAAATCAGCTTAACAAATCAACGAAAAATGAAAAGTTTAAAACTAAAATCATAAAAAAAATTGAAAACAAGGAAAAAAACAAAAAAAAACAAAAAAATTAAAAAACCAAAAAAAAATTAAAAAAACAAAAAAAAGCAAAAAAAAAGGAGCTAGAAGTTTACCACGTCCACGTCGTTAGTTTCGGATAACGCTAAGAGTAAACAATTTTCAAAAATTAGTACTCAGTCATTTTGAATTTCTCAAATTTCATTGTAGATTTGCAATATATGATCGCAAAAACCTCTCAGAAACGATTGTCATAGAAATCTGAAATCACTTTTCATGTTTCTTTTGCCATATTGGATCCACCATTTTCAATTTTTGAAATCTGTTGCCAGATTCATAATCAGCGACCCCAAAAACCTCTTAGAAACATTTGTCATGAAAACAAGAAAAAATTTTCCATTTTTATCCGCCATATTGGATCCGCCATTTTGAATTTTTAAAATCTGTTGACGGATTCGTAATCAGCGACCCCAGAAACCCCCTGTACACAAACTTTTGTCACATTTTCTCCAATTTTGTACAAAAAAATGAATTTAAAAGAAAAGGAAACGTTATTTTGCAAAGTTGTTTGTTTATAACAATTTATAAATTTACGTTATACGTACATTTTACTTTTTTTCACATTCTACAGTATTTACCATGTCATATGAACAAAATTCTGAATTTTAATTATATAAACGTTGTAAATACGAAGCAAAATTTTCAATAAGAAAGGTGGTTATCTGGGTTACCACTATGCCGCAAAGGGTTAATGGTTTACAAAAAAATTCTTGAAAAATGTCTATTTTTTGACGTTACAACTGCGATTGCCCCCTTAATTTTTAATTAATAATTAAAAACTATAAATTAATGTTCTGCAAATTTTCAATATTTCTTTAAATTACTTTACTAAAAAGTAATATAATAACTTTTGTAAATAAAAATTCCTGTTCATCATTTGTAAATGATATATCTGGGTTATTCTGAGCAGCTATAAATTTTTCTCTATCAGTAAGTTTAATTTTCTTAGTGCCTTCTAAATTATCAATACGTCGAATAACTAAAACAATAATAAAGTTATTACAAAAATTGTATTATTAACCATGAATTAAATACACTAAGGAATTATTGAAAATAATTTCCTAACAATTCATCATTAAAATTTAACTAGCTAAAAAATAAGTCATTAATTAAAAATTTTACTAATAGAGATTTAAAGAGAAGTTGGACTGAAATATTATTCCATTCCAGTTTTTTTAGAAATTAAATAATTAGTACTTGGCAGATCATCGTGTTTCTCGAAATTTACTTTCTTTTTATTTTTTTTCGTTTAATAGAATCTATGCCTGTTCTGTGTTCTTTTTTGGTAGAAGTTTGAAAAGCGTTTGAAGACTCGACTGTAAAAAAATGAAGTGAAGAAAAAATAAGTAACAAATTAATTATAATATTGTAATGTAAAATCTAAAAAGATCATTGATATTCCATATTTTAGAAAAATTAAAGTTTTCAAAATTGATTTCTTAAAGTCTACGTCAAATTATCTGCAATAAAAATGGTTTAGATGATACAATTTTTTTGGCATATATTTTACGTTTTTATAATAACATAAGAAGTATAAATTATTTTACTTTTGGATTCACCATGAGTTCGATTTTGATTATTAAGTTGATCAAATCGTAAATATTATTTGAAAATGGGCCTGTAAAAAATTAAATTATTTAAAAATAATTATTTAAATCAGAAATATGCTTTTTCTAATGAAATAAAAAGCTGTTAAAAAATTATTAAATTTCCTTATTTTCATAAGTTTTATGAATTAAAAAATCTTTATTGATGGTTGTAGCTCTATTTAATGATTGATTGATTTTGTCTTCTTCAATGTCAGGTCTTTGATAATTATGAAAGTATGTGTCTGTATATGTACATACATATTAAATGTTAAGGAAATTATTTAAAAATTTTTTGGGAAATCAGATTTTAATAGTTACTTGTTTTTAGAGCAATAAGAGAGGAACCTGCTAACATTGTTACGTCAACATCCTCAATTGGCTGATTAATTGGTGGAACTGACGTAATAATTACAATATTTATTTATCAATTTAAAAAAAAAATTTTACAATTTATTATAAATTGTTATAAACTTGATCTTAAAATTTTGTTATTATTATTATATTTATTTAAATTACTTACCAGCGTGCCCTCGTAAATTGATCAAATAATTTGGCCATTCTTGTGGAGCTTTTGCTTTTAATTCAATCAATTGCTTTAAAAGTTTTCGAGATTTTATATTGTAAGGCGGAGGCATAAATTTAACATAAAGCTCAGATTTCTCTTCATTACTAATATTACAACTTGTTGGAGCTATTTCAATTTTTTCTTTTTTATTTCATCGCCATCATCATTAACGAATTCGAATATTTAATATTCCTTTAGTTTCTCTTTTGTAACCAAGTCATTTCCTGCCATTTTTATAACTATTCAATTATACACATAAAACATTAGTAATGAAAATTAAAAATCATTATTTATTTGTTAAAATTTTATTCAAGATAAAATAACCTTAAAAAACTTTAAAATAAAAATTTTAAAAATTAGTTGTACTTAATATAGTTGCAATTACAGGAAAAAAATAAATATCCATAAACTTACCCTACTGATTTATTGATTGACAATTATTATCCAGTATCCACTCTGAACTTATTATTTGAACTGAAAATATGATTGACAGACACGTCATTATACTTATTACTTTCAAATTTAAATAAATTTATTGTAAGTATATCTTACTTATAAATAATACTTCACCTATTTATTAAATAAAAAAATCTCTTAAGAAAAATATTAATGACAGACACAACTTGTCATTATTTTTATTATTTTCAAACTTCAATACTACACTGAAAAATATAAAATGGACAAAAGAAAATTAGAAGTTAGAGAACTAACGCGACTGAGAACTAAAAAATATTGCAAAATGAAAGCTCTACAAGCTGAAATAACAGGAAATATTCAAAATAATGGAACAATCACTAGTACAGAAGGTAATGTAAAATAAATTTATTTTTTACATTTAAATAGCTGTCAGATAAATAAAATATTACATTTGCTTTAAATTTACATAAAAATATGTAAAAATTACAAAATATAGTAATACGTTTTATTTATTTATTTTTTAAATAATAATTTTTTATTTATTTTTTATTTATTTAACACCTTAAAATTTTATTTAGTACTTATAAAAAAAATCATTTATCAATTCTAGGTAACCCTTCTACTTTTTTAAACACAGAAAATATATCTGAAGTAATACCATTTAATTATGAACAAGTTTATGAAGTTGATAAAGATTTCTCACTTACTTGCAATACGTCTCAAGTTTTTAACTGAGAATACAGGAATTTTAACCTTTATACGGAATCACCTGATGTAAAATGTAGGCAAGGTATAATTGTATAGGGGAGAGTCGCTACGGTCGGGACACCTTTACGGTTGGGTCACCTTAGGTTTCTTAATTGTAACAAACTGGTGCCATTTACAATTGCATGTAAATACTTCTTAGTAATGGTAGAAAATTTTTCATGTCACTTACATTATGTTCCAATGAAGTACACGAGTAGTATAAACGTAAATGTGTGGTGAATTTTTTAAGCAAAACTTCATCTAATAAATAATCGCTTTTTACCAACATACCAAGGTCACTAGTCTTAAAATGTATTAAAATTAAATGGAAGGAGATTAGAGAACACACAAAACTCCCTATTGATGAGTTTTTGGAAATGCTAGAGTTTTGCATTGACAACGCCTACTGTTCATTCGATGGATGTTTTTATAGACAAGTTTTCGGTACTCCAATGGGTTAAGAACCATGTTGTCTACAATATTCCTTGTGAATGTGGGGCCTGTTACATTGGCAAAACCAGTAATTATATAACTAATTAATTATGTAATTATATATTTACACGGAACATAGTCGTAAGAAGCGATTTTTTAAAGAAATGTTCCATGTTTTAAAAAATAACAATTCTATTGATAAAAAACTGATATAACTTCCCTTCATCGTATTTACCATTCACTTATTCTCAAAACAAATTGAACTTTTGCTGTAACTGGGCCCGCGGGCCTTTTTAAGTCTGACACAATAAGTCCCTGTTTTATTCACCTACGATGATAAATGTCTAGAATAGAAAACAAAAAGATTTTCTTCATTTCTCTAGAGATAACTGTCCGTCCACACATATCACAGACCAACAAAATTTGATTCAATTTACTTTCCAAGAAACAGACAATACTTTTCCGAAGGATTTCGACGTGCTGAATCCGAATCCGACCTCAAAAAGGACCCATCATGTCAGGTTTGCGAGATATTTTAACCTAAAAGTGCAAAAAAACAGTTTTTAGTTATATTTGATGTCATGTAACATCACAAGATATTCTTTTTCTTTTAAAGGTCAATCTTGCTACTAAAAGTGCTACTTTTCCCCTTTAATATCCATTTTGAAATTTTCAAAAGTCTTCATTTCTCTCTGAGTAATCGTTCATTGAATTTTCGGCGTTTGGCGAATTCTTCAAAAACTGAGTAGAAACAAAGAAATTTTGATAATAAAGCAGAATATAACTACAAACATCTAAATTTTAAATAGTTCTAAGGATTTTCGATATAACTGAATAGGAATTCAATATCAGATTCACAAAATTAAAAATGGTCTATAGAATATGGCAGACGATTTATTTAAAATTGATTATATTTCCCTAAAATATTCCATTTTTAATTCTGTCAATCTGATATCGAATTCGCATTTAGTTATATTGAAAATCTTTAGAACTATTTAAAATTTATGTGTTTGTAGTTAAATTCTGCTTTATTATCAAAGTTTCTTTAATTTAATCACACGTGTTTGACAAGCACAGTGTATAATTGCAGATACATCATGTGGCAACCTTGCTTTGTGCAATGTACATATTTTTGCGCTAAAAAATGCGCTTTCAAAAAAATCCAATTTTTTAAATTTTATATTTTTTTAAATTGAAGGAATGGGGCCGTTCAAAAAATACGTAACGCTATTTTTCGGAAATTTGGACCCCTTTTCCCCCACGTAACACAATGTTATATACATTAGCGCCATTTTTTCTCCTTACCGTAACAAATTGCTTGACCCCCCCCTCCCTCCAAAACGCGTTACGTATTTTTTGAACTGCCCCAATTAATCCATTTTGGTGACTTTTTGAGGTTATGTTATAATTTTTTCGAAATCTAATTATTCACTCTTCATAAAATATAATTTTATGTAAATATATATATAATATAATTAATAATAATATATATATATATATATATAATATAATTTTATATATGATGGCGGCTCGGACCGGTGGGGGAAAAAACTTTGAGGTAAGAACCGAAAGTACCTCTTTCAGCAAAGCCAGTCGGTGCTTGCTGTTCAAGCTGTGAAGAATTCAAATTTGCGGTAAGGTAAATTCCACCCAGTCAGTACGCAGTGTAATAAAATCCATGTTTTTGTGAATGGTGATTAATTGAAAATTATTTTTTCGTTTATCTATTTTTTGTGAAAAAGGATTTTCCAGACTGTTGCGCTTACTGGTACGTACATTTACACTATTTCAAATGTATTTAAAAATATTTTTTGATTGAATATATATTTCAATGTTTCTTTTTTTTATATTTATTGTTTTCTTTTCTTACTAAAGATGTCACGTCCGAGAACTCGGATCGTAGCTACTCTTGAAGAGCTTTACAACCAGGTTGCAGAAGAGGAGGAAAGTTCGACTGACAATGACACCGACACGGATGACGCCGGAGACGAGGAAGTGATTAGTTCCCACGAGTCTGAAACCGACGCCGACAGTGATAAGGGAACAGATGCTGAGTCAGAGGACGACGTGTCCCTTGCTTCAAGGTTACAAGAAATGGGCGCCCCTCCCCGCAAACGAGGTCGCCCTTCATATTTACATTCCAAAAGCGGACACAAATGGCGCGCCTGAACAGAGGTAGAAGATCACAAGTTTTGTACGAGCCTACTATTACAGGTAATGCAGAGAATGCTTCAACTCCTATTGAAGCCTGGGGTGTCTTATTTACTGATGAAATTTTAGAAATAATTGTCAAACATACGAATGAAGAAATAGACATAAAAATCAACTCAATCAATTTGAATGAATCGTCTCTTGATAAATCACTTTACAAAAAACAGACATTGTTAAATTAAAAGCTTTCTTTGGTTTATTATATTATGCCGGTGCTCATAAAATAATTAAATGTAAATTAATAAAATTGTGGAGTGTTGATTGCATACCTTTATTTTAAGCAACGATGTCGAGAAATCGTTTTACATTTTTGTGCGACTGTTTACGTTTCGATGAGAAGAGTACTCGAATTGAAAGGAAAGCAATTGATCGATTTACACATATTAGAGAAATTTGGGATTTGTTTATTGAAAATTGTAAAAATAATTACGAACCGGGATCAAACATTACTATTGACGAACAATTACTCTCCTTTCGAGGTCGTTGTGTTTTTAAAATGTACATTTCGTCGAAGCCGGACAAGTACGGTATAAAAATTGTTTCTATGAATGATGCCGTGACGCATTATATGCTAAATGCGATTCCTTATTGCGGAACCGTGACTGATAGGTTGGAAGGTGAACCTATTCCAACTTATTACGTCAGAAAGTTAAGCGAACCATGTCACCATACACAACGAAATATTACCTGCGATAATTGGTTTTCTTCTTACTCGCTCTTTGAAATGATGAAAAAAGAGTACAGTTTAACTTTAGTTGGAACAATAAAAAAAATAAGAGAGAAATTCCACTTTCATTTAAATGTTTGACTAAAGACACTCCGAAAATTCGATTTTGTTACAACAATAACAATACATTAGTTTCTTACAATCCAAAAAAATTGTACTGCTTTTATCATCATTGCATAGCAGTGGTAAAATAAACGAAGATATTAGAAAACCGGAAATTGTTCAATTCTATAATCAAACAAAAGGTGGAACAGACAGTTTTGATCAAAAATACCATCAGTACACAACGACAAGAAGAACGAAAAGATGGCCACTTCGAATGTTCTACGGTATGCTGGATCAATGTGGTGTAAATTCTTTCATTTTGAACAATTTAAATGAAAATAATGCTCCTACGAAAAGGATCGAATTTTTGATTGAGTTGTCAAAGCAACTTATTAATCCCCTATTAAGAAGACGATTGGCAACTCCGACTTTGCGTTCCACTTTACGATCGAAGATTTTTTGAGTCCCGGAGGTATACCGGAAGATTTTGACATTAGGCTTGAAGTATGCGACAATAAAATGTGTAAAAAAACGCTGCTCTTTGTGTCCGAGTACTTTAGATCGCAAAACATGTTATAAGTGTTTGAGGTGCGACAAGCCAATGTGCAGAGAGCACGTTGCCAAACTTTGCTGCGAATGCGCAAAGTAATATTTCATTTTTTTATACTTGTGAGATTGTCAATCGAAAAATAAAACTATTTTTGATCAATTTCTGGTGTTTCTTTATTTTATAATTATTAAATTTGTCCGTAATAAATATTTCCTACATTATAAAAAAGAAATTTCACGATATTTTTAATGAATTTATTGTTTGTCGTTTTTTTATTTTTTAAAATAGAGCATTTTCAAATCTAAAAAAAATACTTTGTGAGATTAATCAAAAAACGGCTAACGCTATCTTAAAGATAAACTTTTCACCTTTTCAAAACACCTATATAAAATGATTTTATCTTTTTTTCATAAAAATACGAGCTTTTGAAAAAAATTTTTTTTTTATGAAAATTTTTTGAAAACCATATGTATTTTTAACAATAACTTTTATAAATAAAAAAATATCACCAATCCGACAAATCCGGCGTATTCCTGGGGAAATTTTAAACAGATTAAAAAAAAAGTTTAAATTCATCAATTACAGCCCAAGATACAGGCGATCAAAGTTGCTGGGTTATGCTAACCCATGTCAGTACTGAACGTTACATTTTTATAGTCAGTACCCGGAGGGTTAGACATGAATAAAGATATGAAGAAGATAATAGTTTTTTATATTCATCGAGTGATTCTTCAGACTTTTTGACTGATTCTGAAAATGATTTTGACAAGATAGAATAAAGCAAGGATTAGAAGCTTGTATTAACCCCGATTTGCATAAAAATGAAAAAATTCGCTCACAAATGAATGTAGATGGATTACCCTTGTCTAAATCAAACAACGATCATTTTTGGCCCATAATAGCTAAAGTTTTTTGTGAACCGGACGTGTATGAAGTGTTTGCAATTGTCATATACTTTGGTCCGCCAAAATCCAATAGTACTGAAGAATACCTGAAAGAATTCATTGTAGAAATAAATGAAATACTCAAAAATGGAATAATCATTTATGGTGTACATCTTGCAGTGGAGCTAATGTGTTATATTTGTGACAAACCAGCTAGAGCTTTCTTAAAAAATACTTTAGGCCATAAAGGAAAAGAATCCTGTAAAAGGTGTGAAATAGTTGGAACATCGTTGGGGCATAGAACTATTTTTCCATCTGTTAATAAAAGTAAACGAACAGATGAATCATTCAGAACATATCGACAAGCTAGACATCATCATGGTTCTTTAGCTTTATTCAAAATAGATTCCCCAGTTGATATGATCAAATTATTTGTTTTGATCCTAAGCATTTATTTTTTGAAGGACCTGTAAAAACAATAATTGAAAGTTTGAGAAAAGGAAACAAGAACCTAAGACTTTATCCATCACAACGGAAAGAATTGGATAGATTATTTTTAGGACCTTGGATTTTAAGAAAACGTCATAAACCGACATTTTTCTTAAAAACCAAATATTTTTATGAAAAAATGTTGTCTCAGTAAAATTTTTTTTAAATTTGCTGAAATAAATAAAATAGTTTTTTCCACCCGGACTGGTTGCATGACAATATTTTTAAGATCTTAAAGTAAAAGATACCGTCAAAAACCAAACATCGATTTTTTGGTCTTAAACACCGTTTTCTCAGACGCGGACACATATAACAAACTCTCTTTTTTATATATTTATACACCCGTCTTGGGTTTAGATATGTCACCCTACATATCTTGGCTACACAAGTATTTCTACAATTTCTTTTACAATATAACCTTATACTAATTTTTGCGTCTACATAACGATTTGAAATTGGGAGTAATCGAATTTGCCTGGATCACCCGTCTAACGAGCTCAAAATAAGATTTACATACGTTTTTTAAGAGTATAATAAAAGTTTTAATAATTTAATTAACAAAATTTTAATAAATCACAAAATACACGAGTTTACTAACGGAGCATTGCTGAAAGCGTCTAATAAAAGAATTAATAAAATATAAGCACTTAATGAAAAATTAAGAAAACTGCAGTTACTCATCGGACATTAATTCTAACCTCGGTCGTCAATCAGAATTTATTGATTTGCAAAATAAAAAATAATTTTAATTATATATGTTTTATTATTTATGACTACATTCATCTACAAAACTCTGTACTTTTCATAATGCTACTCGAAAATCCGGTAAAATTTTTACGCTGTAGACAGAGTTGAATAGTAAATTGTAAAAAAATTACCTTGTACCTCGAGCGAGCGACCTGCAATGGTCAACTTATTTATTTAAAGCTATCAAATTTGTCAGGCCCACTTTTTGCAGAACTTTCTTAGTATTTTCAGGTATGTGTATTTAACAAAAAAATTACATATTTATCATAACCAAAGTTAAAAAAATATAATTTATATATAAAAATTGTGTTATTAAATTCCTTCAAACCAGTCAAAAAATTCCATAGAACAAATATATAGAATAACTTTATAGAACATTCTATCAAATATTTTATAGAATTTAACTGAATATTTCTTAACTTCCACAAAATTTTATAAAATATTTCAAGTTAAATTCTATAGATTATTCTATAGAATGCACTAGAGTAAAAAGTGAGAATTTTTAGAGTAAAGTGAGAGTAAAATGTTAGAATTTTTGGTGTGAAAGTAAGAGTGAAAAGTGAGAATTTTTGAATGAAAGTGGAAGTGAGAGGGAAAAGTGAGCATTTTTTGAGTGAAAGTGAAAAGTAAGAATTTTTTGAGTGAAAGTGACAGTGAGAATGAAAAGTGAAAATTTTTAAGTAAAAGTAAGAATGAGAGTGAGAAGTGAGAATTTTTTGAATGAAAGTGACAGTGAGAATAAAAAGTGAAAAATTTTTGAGTGAAAGTGAGAGTGAAAAATGAGTGAGAGTTACATGAACTTGTTGTGAATAAAGTTTTTTATTTAATTTATTAATAAACATTTTTTTAATTAGACCACATCAGAGACAAATGAACCTTTTCTCTGGGTATATTTAATTTGCATTTTTTTTGTAATTTTGCTTTTTGCAAAAAAGTAATAATTAAAAAGAAAAAATTATTCAAATTAGAAACAAATTTCTATACCTATGTTTCTTTGGTAAACCCTTTCACGACGAGATGTGCTGCTTTTCAACATGAATTTCAACAGCCTACAATTAGTAGAAAGAAGCCATAAAATTTTTCGAAAGGCTATAATCCTAATAATTTTGGGGTCGCTCTTTCTAATGGCGTGGTCAAAATTTTCAAAAAATGATATTAAACTCTTCTTTTTCAAAAATACTTAAAAATACCAAGATTTTTGAAAGCAATTTTTATTAAACGAATTTTTTTCTCCGCCATAACATTTTTTAAATAAAACAAAAAGTATCAGAAACGTGTTCCTGATAGTTGTACTAGAAAAATATCCATTTCTAATTTATATTTTTTTCGATTTTGAATTTAAAATGACGCTTGAAGGACAAAAAAATTTCTTTATTTTACGTAAGATTACAAACTTTTTCAAAATTGTTCAAATCTAATTGAAATTTGTTACTTGGGGGTCGCTGATTACGAATCTGAAGTGAGATTCAAAAAATTCAAAATGGCGGATCCAAAATAGCGGCTTAATTTTTCAAAATTACTCAGATTTGCTTAAAATTTGTTACTCGGGGGTTTTTTAGATCGCTGATTACAAATATAAAGTCAGATTCAAAAAATTCTAAATCGCGCATCTAAAATGGCAGCTTCATTTTCCAAAATTACTGAGATTTGCATGAAATTGATTACTCTGGGGTTTTTGGGGTCGCTGATTTTGAATATGAAGTCGCCTTTAGCCTTTAAATAATTAAAGTTGCCCGATTCTTACCACGAGAAGGTAGGTAATATAGAGAATCATTTTTTTTTAACTTTTCCAGTGATTTTAAATTTTTTTGTTTTTTTTATATTTTTTGTTTTTTCAATTTCATAATTTACTTCTTCCAACTTTTGATTAAAAACTATTAATTTGTATTATGAGCTTTTTTGAAGTAATTGGCACAGTAATATAACTTGTATGTTTTGCAGTGTTTCCTTTTACGGATTTTGCATTTTGAGTTGCAACAGTATCGAGGTAAATGCTGTTTTTCTGTCTCTTGTACTGACTACTTTCCCGTTCTTACTTTGTTCAAATAATTTTTGCTGATGCACATAGACAAAAATTTTGTACTTTCTTTTACCGAACAAGAAAATACTGCAAAAAATTCAAGTTATATTACTCTGACAATTGCTTCAAAAAGCGCATAATGCAAATTAATAGTTTTAAATAAAAAGTTGAATGAAGTAAATTATAAAATTGAAAAAACAAAAAAAAACAGAAAAATTTAAAATCACTGGAAAAGTTAAAAAAATGATTATCTATATTACCTACCTTCTCGTGGTAAGAATCGGGCAACTTTAATTATTTAAAGGCTAAAGGCGACTTCATATTCAAAATCAGCGACCCCAAAAACCCCAGAGTAATAAATTTCATGCAAATCTCAGTAATTTTGGAAAATTAAGCTGCCATTTTAGATGCGCGATTTAGAATTTTTTGAATATGACTTTATATTTGTAATCAGCGATCTAAAAACCCCCCGAGTAACAAATGTCAAGCAAATCTGAGTAATTTTGAAAAATTAAGCTGCCATTTTGGATCCGCCATTTTAAATTTTTTGAATCTCACTTCAGATTCGTAATCAGCGACCCCCAAAACCACCGAGTAACAAAGTTCAATTAGATTTGAACAATTTAAAAAATGTTTGTAATCTTACGTAAAATAAGAAAATTTTTTTGTCCTTCAAGCGCTATTTTCAATTCAAAATCGAAAAACATAAAAATTAAAAATGGATATTTTTCAAGTACAACTATCGGGAACACGTTTCTGATACTCTTTGTTTTATTAAAAAAATGTTGTAGCGGAGAAAAAATTTCTATTAAAAAAAATGGCATTGAAAAAACTCGACATTTTTAAGTATTTTTGAAAGAAAGAAGGGTTTAACATCATTTTTTTAAAAATTTGATCACGCCATTAGAAAGAGCGACCCCAAAAATAGTAGCATATGGACTTTTGAAAAATTTTATGGCTTCTTTCTAATAATTGTAAGCGTTTGAAATTCATGTTGAAAAGCAGCACATCTCGTCGTTAAAGGGTTAACCAATTTAGTCCCAAATGCAGATTATTTAATTGAAATCGGCTTGGGAAAAATCTGGAACATCAAAATATCGCGTCCAAAATGTTAGGACTATCAAATAGACATACTGCCAAAAACAATTTTCTACAAATTTCAAAATGGCGCCTCAATAATGGCCGCCAAAATATGCCAATTTGGAAAAATAATTTTAAAAATTTTTAACTCTACATTTTTTTTACTTTTATGCTTCATTTAAATAAAATAATGCTGCTTCAATAAAAAATATTGTTATTTGATGTTATTTAACAATATTATAAACAATTATTATAAACAATTTGAAAACTATGAGCCAAAGTGGATGTAAAAAATTTATTTTCATCAATTCTCTTTTTTGGAGAAGGTAAAAATGGATATTGAAAGTAAACAATTTAATTCAAAATTATTTTGCAATGTTTAAGAATGTTATAAACAATTTTGCAAAAAATGTAATAGAATAGTAGAAATTTTATTTTTTAAATTTTATTATGCTCTCTGGTTTTCAAAATGTTGCATAAGGATTAAACTTTCATTTAACATTATTTAGCAATATTTAAAAATGTTATAAACAATTTTTATAAACAATTTTCATAAAAAAAGAAGTTTAGAGTGAAAAGAAATATTTTTTTTCACTATTCACTTGGTTTGGCATTAGAATAGATATTAAAAAAGACAAATCTTTGTAACTATTTAAGAGTTTTTTACAATGTTATAAACAATTTTTATAAAAAAAGATGTTCAGAGTGGACAAAAATATTCTTTTCTTCACTACTAACTTTGCTTTGTCATTAAAAGTGGAAACTAAAGTATCTATTGTTTATTAAAAATTTGTAAACAATGTATAAAAATGTTGTAAACAATTCTTATAAACAATTTGCTAAATATGAAGTATCATAATGGAAAAATAGTACATTAAGCAGCTAGTGGGTAAGGCGTATCATTTATTGTCGAGACTGATGTTTGTAGCACGAGTTGTAGGCGAGGGCGCCGAAGGCGCCCGAGCCGGAAACGAGTGATGCAAACAGCAGTCGAGAAAATAAATGGCTTACCCACGTAGCGCTTACGATACTTTTTATTCCAAAGGCACAAAAACTAACTTCCCTAACTTAGTTATGATACAGACTAGTTAACCGTTATACATTAAAATGTATAAGCCTGTTCTGTCGCGCGGGGGGTTCGGGGGGCGAAGCCCCCCGACCACAAAAAAACCAACTCAAAATAATAATAAAAAACTTTGACATTTTTAAAAATGGCAAGCTATAATACGCCAAGTTAGCGGAAGCATGGGGGGGGCGAAGCTCCCCGAAACCTGGTGGCGTACTTAGTAGTATTAATAAAAATAATAATATTCACAAAAAAGCAACTAAGAGCTTGATATGGTATAAATTAAACACTATGAAATGTCAAAAATATTTATTTTTTAATAAACTTTTTTTACAAACAATTAAATGCATAGTAATACTACAGAAAATTATAATTAATGTTTAGTCAGTGTTGATAATTTGTATTTATCGTTTAAAATAAAAAAATAACTCTTAAACATGAAAAATTGACTGATACATTTTGAAAACCTTAAATAAAGTAGAATTTAAAGTTTTAAATCAGTCTTTCGAGTTTTAGCAATGTCACAGATATTTATATTGTAATAATTTTTTTTACGAACAATTATACACTTAGTAATTATATATAAAGTTATAATTAATGTCAAGACAACGTTGACAATTTGTAATTATCGTTTAAAATAAAAAGTCTTAAACATAAACAATTGACTGATAGATTTCGTAAACGTTAAATAAAGTAGAATTTAAAATCTTAAATCAGTCTTTCGAGTTTTAGCATTGTTAAAAATATTTATGTTGTAATAAACTCTTTTTTAAAAACAATTAAACACTTAGTAATTATTTATAAAATTGTAATTAATGTCGAGACAATGTTGATAATTTTTAATTATCGCTTAACATAAAAAATTAGCTGTCTTAAACATAAACAATTTACTGATAGATTTCGAGAACGTTAAATTACATTTTAACGAGTATTAGGCAGTGTTACCATAGTTTACTGAAAATTAATTGTAACATTGCAATTTTGAAAGTTTAAATTTTTATCTTTTAGCAACTTTTTTAGTGAAGACTCTGAATTTTGCTCATTATTTTCATTGCTTTCAAACCGCTTTGATGATGGAAGACAAGAGTTTGCTGATGCACTATTTTCAGAATGATCTGAAGTTGATGACAAGTTAATAGCATTGCAGTAAAGCGAGCTAATTTTTCTCTTATTTCCCAGTGACTCCTCTATGTAGCCTTCAGCAACTGTACTGCTTTTCCACCCGCCATGCCTTTTTAAAACTGTCAAATCAGCACCCGCATCAACCAATATGGTGGCTGAACTTCTTCTAAAACTGTGACCCGTGTATTCTTTAGGATTTGGTAGTTGTAGAAATTCGGCAATTTTTTGCGGAGTGCTAGCAAATTTGTTTTTTCCTATAGCCTATAAAGTATTATTTTTCTTATTATTTTGTTGTTTGTATTTTTATTTATTTATATTTTATATTTATTTTTATTATTTTATTTATTGAATTCTTTATTTTATATTTTGTTTACTATTGATTATTTATTATTGTTACCTGTACGGTGCATTTTCCATTTTGGAAGTTCAAGAAGAATCTATCCTCAGTAGCAAGTTTCGGGCGGAGTTTCGAATATTTTTCCACGTACTTACAAAATTCACCAGTAATAGTAAATGACCTTCTCTTCATATTTTTTGTCACTGGGACAATAACATGATAAATTTCTCCCTGCTTTTTCACATGTTCAACTTTAACTTTAACCAATTCGTCGCTTCGCAGAGCACCGAAAATCCCAAAGATCATGATAACCTGTAAATAAGTATTATTTTATTATTAATAAAAGGCGTTATTTTTGCAATTACAATTTTTTTTATTTGTTGTATTCTTTATTAGAGACTTTGAAACTTTTTAATCAATTGTTAATATTAATAACTTATTTTATGTTGATATTTTACATTTATTATTTACACATTTTTATTTTTTATTATTTTATATTATTTATTATTAAATTTTTTTTGTACAGAAGAATAAAAATATCTATAAGAAAAACTTAAACTTACCTTTTTATCTAAATGTTGATTATCAGGAAAAACATTTAGATAGTTCTCTATTTCATCCGTGGTAAATACCTTTGACTTTTTGGATAAATAGCCATGGGATTTTTTCTTTAAAAACGCGGGTATTGCGAGAAACTTCTCTACGTTAATTTTCTCATTTAAATTGATCATTGACTTGATCATAGAATAATGAGACCACAATGTCGGTGGCTTATACTTATCCGCCAAGTTTTTGAAATATGCTAGGAGAACTGTTTCACTTGTTTCGTGCACATTATTAGAATTTTTCCACTTTACAAAGGACGCATACGACGCCTCGTAATTTTTTTTTGATTTTTCAGGCAGAATATCTCCTCGCGCTTCTTCTGCCATTTCGGCAATTTCTTTTGGCACATTAGGATTCATTTTTTTAAAGATTTAATTATGGGGATAAATAATACGACGAACACCGAACACGAGAAAGGTAGGCAGCCATTTGCAATTGTGTGAGAGAAGGTTAGGTACGCGGCATCACGTGACTATATCTGTCCTCTTTTATCTCATGGTTCAGAATGTACTACCCGTTTCATATTACTTTGACCCTACCGAAACTCGATACAACGTTAGTCAAGAGTAATAAAATACAGCCATTTTTGATGTGACCTTCCTTTTTTACACAGTATTTTTCCTCTAGGGAGCACAAGAATTCAATTTTTACCGGCAGAGAAAAATGAGTTCTCTTACGCCCTCTTTCGACGCATAAAAAAGCACCATTTTCGTGCCTGTGGGATAAAAAAGCATTTTTTTATTATATAATACCTTCTTGTAATCAAATTCTTTGTTATAGATATAATCTTTCATTTAACATTATTCAGCAATTTTTAACAATGTTATAAACAATTTTTATAAACAATTGTTATAGAAAAATCAGTTTAAGGTGGAAAAAAATTTTAATTTTCTTTATTTGTTTGTTTGTCATAAGAATAGATATTTAAATGACAAATCTTTGTCTGTAATTATTTAAAAAATTTTTACAATGTTATAAACAATTTTTATAAAATAAGATGTTCAGAGAAGAAAAAAATTTTTTTCTTTACTACTAACTTATTCTAACATGAAAATGAAAACTGATGAATCAACCGTTTGTACAAAATTTATAAACAATTTTTAAAATTGTTTATAAAAATTGTTTATAACGTTGTTAAAAATTGCTGAATAATGTTAAATGAAAGATTATATCTATAACAAAGAATTTGATTACAAGAAGGTATTATATAATAAAAAAATGCTTTTTTTCCATTATGGTACTTCATATTTAGCAAATTGTTTA
Source organism: Leptopilina drosophilae (assembly GCA_032873175.1). Lineage (NCBI taxonomy): Eukaryota > Metazoa > Arthropoda > Insecta > Hymenoptera > Figitidae > Leptopilina > Leptopilina drosophilae. The sequence goes on along the minus strand of CM065480.1, from coordinate 14,878,437 downwards.
TAAGAATTGTTTACAACATTTTTATACATTGTTTACAAATTTTTAATAAACAATAGATACTTTAGTTTCCACTTTTTATGACAAAGCAAAGTTAATAGTGAAGAAAAGAATATTTTTGTCCATTCTGAACATCTTTTTTTATAAAAATTGTTTATAACATTGTAAAAAAATCTTAAATAATTATAGACAAAGATTTGTCTTTTAAATTTTTAAACTTCTTTTTTTATGAAAATTGTTTATGAAAATTGTTTATAACATTTTTAAATATTGCTAAATAATGTTAAATGAAAGTGTAATCCTTATGCAACATTTTGATAACCAGAGAGCATAATAAAATTAAAAAAATAAAATTTCTACCCTTCTATTTCATTTTTTGCAAAATTGTTTATAAAAATTGTTTATAACATTCTTAAACATTGCAAAATAATTTTGAATTAAATTGTTTACTTTCAATATCCATTTTTACCTTCTCCAAAAAAGAGAATTGATGAAAATAAATTTTTTACATCCACTTTGGCTAATAGTTTCAAATTGTTTATAATAATTGTTTATACTATTGTTAAATAACATCAAATAACAATATTTTTTATTGAAGCAGCATTATTTTATTTAAATGAAGCATAAAAGTAAAGAAATGTAGAGTTAAAATTTTTTAAAATTATTTTTCCAAATTGGCATATTTTGGCGGCCATTATTGAGGCGCCATTTTGAAATTTGTAAAAAATTGTTTTTGGCAGTATGTTTATTTGATAGTCCTAACATTTTGGACGCGATATTTTGATGTTCCAGATTTTTCCCAAGCCGATTTCAATAAATAATTTGCATTTAAAGAAAAAAAAACACTAAAAAACGGGTTTTTTTTATTTAAACAATTATAACTTTTTATCATTAAGTCGAAATTGAAATTTTTTCCAGATTCTGAAAGAGGACACTCAAATTCATAAGAAAACCTTTGTCCCTTTTTTTTTAAACCGGAATTCGTAGAACGGGAAGTTGGAACTTGTACTAAAAAAACGGACATTTGGGACTAAATGGGTTAATAATGATACTGGGTATTAACAAGATAATCTTGCTATATAGTATTTATCAGTAAATGGTGAAAAAATTAATAATTAGCCAATATAATTTAATTGAAATTAAAAATGTGCAATGTCGTGATAAACATGTGACCACAAAATGTGGGGAAGGTTTTTTTAAAAAAAAACCCTCTTTTATTTAATTATATTATTTTTTTGGATTTGTATATTTATGTTTGTTAACAGTTTGTATTATTTATTTTGTTTTAAATTTCTAAAAAGTTTTTATATTTGAATGAATCTTGAGACATAATTGTGTGTAATGCTCTGAGGAGGATCTGCGTCGTGGAGTGAAAGCTTAGCGAATTTGAAGAAATAAAAAATATCTGATCAGAAGAATAAAAAAGTTTTAACATCTTCCCATTATTACGAATTCACTGATCAAAACTTCTAACATCTATTTTTAAATAATTTAGTTAAGTTTAATAAACGTTGTATAACTTTTATTAAAAATATCTGAGAATTAATTTAAATCTAAAATTTTTAAAAAATTCATTTTTACAGTCGATCTTCATATGAATAGGTGGAAAGTGGATGTCCAAGACAGTTCGGTAGTTCGCTTTCCATGGAGTTCAAATTTTAATTCAACTTAAAACGTGCAAGCTTTAAAGGATGTTTCAAGGTAGTAAATATTTATTTTTATAATTGTTAAATATATTTATCTGCATGAATTTACATTAATTACTTTCAAATGTGCAGTCATTGATGGAACTTTTAAGTTGGTATTAATTATAATAAATACAGGTAAACCCGTGTGGAACAGTCAGTTGGGCTCCAATATGGTCCCAACTTGGGTTCCCAATCTCCAAGAGAGCAACTCAGTCAACGCCTAAACTGGGCTTGTAACATTAAACCCAATTAATTCCCAATGTTTATTGTTTTTGTTATGTTTATCATTTTATTGTTATAGGGTATTGTTATATATAGGGTGTCCCAGTCAAGGGTGTACATATTAAAGGGGCATAATCTACTGAAAAAACTAAGACGAAAAGTCCTTTGCACTTTTTAAAAATTTTCAGTAGTTTTTCCGTAAATCTCAATTAAAAAATCGAAAACTACGCTTTGCTATTGGACGCAAAAGCTCAGTGAGACGGTAGGCGGGGCGTACTCTTGCAACGTTTGCTTGCCTGGGCATGTACCAGCAGCGCGCGTAGTGTGTCAATTTAATACTTATTATTATTGGGTGTTTAATTAACACCAGGTTTGTGTTAAAATAACACTGTTTAAAACTAGAAACAAGAAATTATCGAAAAAAAATTTATTCTACGCGAGCTGATGGTACACGCCCAGGCAAGCAAACGCTACAATAGTACGCCCCGCCTACCGTCTTACTAAGCTTTCACGTCCAATAGCAAAGCGTAGTTTTTGGTTTTTTAATTGCGATTAACGGAAAAACTACTGAAAATTTTTAAAAAGTGCAAAGGACTTTTCGTCTCAGTTTTTTCAGTAGATTATGCCCCTTTAATATGTACACCCTCGACTGGGACACCCTGTATAGTTGTTAATTATTAATAATTTAGCAACAAAAGAGTAAATAATATATGTACACGGAAAAAATTTCGGGCGTGACGCCATATTACCTATGGTAATGCAGTTCTACCTTATCCCTGGTGCAGAAGGAGAACAAGACTGGGAACGAATTGCTCTCACAAGTGGGAGCGTTAGAGTCCCACAGCAGAGAAAGAATTTATACTTTACGCATATATATGCGTATGATATAGAAAAGCTGTTCTAGACCACATACAGAGGGCACTGGGTTCTGCCTTTGGTAGTTTCACTTTACCTCTGTGGGACTTAACCGCTCCCACAATGAGAACGCAGATATTTCACCCTTAGAATATCAGCGTTCTTTCATTTAGCACTGCAACTGTACGCATAGGCGAAGCTGCGCGCCCGAAATTTTTTCCGTGTAGCTCCCTTTTTTGACATTATTATTCCTCTTTTTAATTAAACTGTAATAAAGGTGACGACGAACAATAAGCAATGGATTTAGTAAACAAAGTAAAAAAATCTTTATGTAATTTAACAATTGAATTTTAGGCAATTGCAGTAAGTGGATATATTAGGTTTCCAAGTTTTATTTATTTAACTTTTCAAAGTTCCTAGGGCTAATTAGCCCTTCAAGGAACAGTACATGATATACATATTTAAGTGATGTATTGTATCATAATGAGAATATATATATATATATATATATATATATATATATATATATATATATATATATATATATATATATATATATATATATATATATATATACTAGTAACATTAGAATACTGAGTATTGAAAATATAATGAATTGTCTTATTATATAATATGCTTTTATCTTACAAATAGTGTTACTTTGGTTCAAGTTAAAAACTGTGACTAAATATAATATAAATATAATCCTATATAAACTATATCCGAAGAATAACAATATAACAAAGGAGAAAAAGAAATATATATATATATATATATATATATATATATATATATATATATATATATATATATATATATATATATATATATAAATTCACCAACATGTTATTTTAAATAAGTTATTGTTATATTTAAATAGAAATTTAAATCTTTATAACTGATTTTCTTTCTCGAAGCCTGTTAAGATTCTGTTCACCCGAGTCCCTGAACTTAAACAAATCATAAAGATAAAGGGGGTTCTTATTATTGAATATTGAGTAAAGCAAATTACTTATAAAAAAATGTCTTCTGGTGGTAACGTTCAATAGTCCCGATTTTACTTTAAATTGTGTAATGTGTTTCGACTTAGAAATATCATATATGAATCGAATACATGAATTTAGTGCGCTCTTTCCAACTTATTATTTAACTCATCGCTAATATCATCATAAACGGGACAACAGTAATCGAAAAAAGGAAGTATAAGAGATTTAACTAATAATAAGCGTGTAGATGTACACTATTGGAACTCCCCCAATCGTGAGTTGTGTTAAGGTTAACAATGTATCAATTGAAAGTTTATTGGTTGAGGAAATTATCATAGCTTGTGTCTTATTCGAATTTAGAACAAGTCTATTGTCACTCGCCCACTTGACAACATAATCAACATCTGTTTGAATCATTTGAATTAAGTCCGTAAGCGATGACAGTGGACCTGAAAGATAAAGCTTAAAATCGTCTGCATATTTATGGCATTTACAGTAACGTAGTTGATCCCCAAGATCTGCTATAAATAAGTTAAAAATCAAAGATGAAAGTGAGGCGCCTTGGGGAACATCACATTTAAGACTATCCCATTCAGAAAAATCACCATTTCTATTGTAAACGCTCTGAAATCTAGGACCAAGGTAAGACCGAAACACACCGATTTCGATAATTTAAATGAATTTAGTTTGCGTAATAACAAGTTATGATCTACTGACGGGAACGCTTTAGAAAAGTCAAAAAATACAACTATAGTAATGAATTTTGAATCCATGGCGAGTTTAATGTCAGATGTGAACTTTAGCAATGCTGTACATGTGCTGTGTTTTGCACGAAAACCAGATTGTAGGGGTTCTAGTAAATCATTATTCGAAAGAAATCAGTCATTTGTTTGCACACGATTTTCTCAAAAGGTTTAGATAAGGAACATACAATAGAGATCGGTCTGTAATCGGCAGGTCCCCTTGGATTATAGTATCTTAGGGACATGACAAATATTACTCATTTTCCATATTTCAGGAAAAATTCCTACCTGGAGAGAGTAATTATATATATGTAAAAGGACAAGAAAAATGATTGGAAGAGCCAGTTTAATCAGTTTATTTGTAATATAATCCGTTCCTATTGCATTTGTTTTAATACTGTTAATACTATCAAGCAATGTATTTGGTGCAATATCATAAAGAAAAATTTATTTTCATCAAATGTGTCACTGCTCACTGGCCATCGTTCGCATGTGGAAGAAGGAGCCGGAACAGGATCGTGCGAAAAAAAGTTTAAAAATTCTCTTGCTTAAAATGTAGGATCAGTATTTTTTTAGAAGGTATTATATTAAGTTTCCTTAAAAGGTGCCAAATGTCCTGAGTTTTACTTTTATTGTTAATCATATCAAAATTATACTTATTGTACCCATCTCTTAGTTTAGTTTGAACTAAATTACGAATTTTTCTAAAATTACTTAGGTCAATTGGATTTTTAGTCCTTTTGGATATTCTACGTAATTTGTTTCTTTCTTTGATAAGAGTTCTCAAGTCATCTGACATCCAATGAGAAAATCTTTTTTTAATACTTGATAAATGAAGGGGTGCGAATCAACATTAGGTGATAACCAAGTTTCAGAGACAGCAATAATATCATAGTGGCTTGTGTCAAAGAAATCTTTAAATTTGATATAATGTGCACGCAGTGACTGCGCATTAACATGACAGATGTTTAATGTTTCCACTTTAATTGATTGACTATAGCAAACAAAGTTTCAAAATTAATGAAAAATAGTAAAAAGGAATTATGAATTTATATTATTGCAAAATTCAGGGATCTCATGAGAAACCAAATCAGACAGGCCTCAAGATTACCCTCAAAAACAATTAAACCACTCAGATTTAAAAAAATAAAAGTGAAAAAATAAACATGTTACAACTATAAGAATTAAGTATACTCGATGAATCCATGCTAATGATGGTATTCTATGAAGAAAAATAAAAATTTACTTCGTTACATCTGAAGAAAAAATAAACAATAATTAAGAAATTTTTAAGAAACAAAGAACAAAACTAAAAATCCTGTCGCTGCTATTGGATTGCGTTTACTGCTTCGAGTGACGCTAATGGAAATCTGCGTTCTCTATCCGCCTTACGTCCAAATATTTTGCCTCCAGCAATCCATAAATATTTGATTTTGTTACTTTTTTTAAGAAGTAGAGCAGCTGAATAAATTCGACGATTCAATGGTGTTAAAGAGTCTCGTAGATAGATGTAGGAGTTCTCTTTCTCAGGTCAACCAATATCAAGCGTCGAAAAGTTCTTGCAAGTCTTCCGTTCATTAATAATCTTGTCATTCAATATCTGTGAAGACAACTTAACCACCACAGTAGGGAAAACTGACAAACTTCCACGTTGCCTTGTCTACGAATTCTATATATATTATCAATATTATTAATATCAATGGGAACTTTCAATGCTTTTGCAATATCAATGAAGGTCTGAAGCAAAGCTTCTTCTTGCCTCACAGGTAAACCATGAACCTCAAGAGTGGAGAGAAGGGTATACTGTTCCTGGACATTCACAATATGTTCTAATTGATCAACCTTGTTCTTTAGTTGATCAGATTCAGTTTTCACCATTTTTAATTTTTTATAAAGATCAGTTGATTCGACCTCGATAGTCAAATGCACAAAGTCAACACTTATAAAAGTGGCTATTAATCAATATTCTGAGTAATAGTTCCACTAGATTATCGATAACTTTTTAATAATCAAAAATAACTTAGAAGCAATACAAAGCACGTGTACTCAATAATACTCAGTCGGTGCCGTTCGTTTTGGTTCGTTCTATAACTTAATTCTAGAAATAACGCAAACCTATAAAATAAACAAAACTGCGCAGAATGAGAAGCGAACGTACGACCTACGGACTAACAACAATTGTTGTTACACTATCACAAGTATTATTTTTATATTTTTGTACGGAACCCGTCAATTCAGTGCGAGTGCAACTCGCACTTGTTCAGTTTTTTTTAATATGCACTTCAATGCTTTAATTATATAATATTTATAATAATTATCAAATTCTTTTACTTTTTATATGGAAAAACTAGTAAATGCGATAGTACATGCACCCTAAAGTATTGTGTTAGGTAATCGACATAGTTTCCGAACACTAGGCGAATGGAAGTGCGTATAAATGCTTTAGTGATCGACAGTGAACAAAAATTTGACACTTCGTTGTTATTATCGTTTGTAAACTGTTGATTTTTGAAACCAGAGTGTTTACGTGAATAAAATTTAGAGAATTGTTTCTATATAATTGAAACATCTTCAAAATATGATAGAACGTGTTCAGAAAAAACCAAACTCAAAATGAGTCATATATGAGACTCATTCTGAGTTTCTTGGAAAGGGACTCAAAATGAGTCAAAAGGGGTATCATATTGTTTTTATGATAAAATTATAATACATTAGAAAAAATAATAATAATTTATAAAAGTATTAATTAAAATAATTGTTTATAATAAATAAACACGTTGTACTTGTCAAAACATTAATACTTGCAGTCGAGAGATGCATGAGTAGGTCCTACAACTTTATGTGACAATTTTCAGTTGTTACAATTTTATTAGACATAATAATTCTAGAAATTCCTAATTTCATTTAAACATTGTTATCTAAACTTAAAGTATTCCCTAATTATTTGCTGTCTGATTTCATGTCATTCTCTATTATTTTCTATATAATTTGGCATTTCCTCTTCATGCAGCTCTTCGTCATCATCAATAGCAACAACTGGTAGTCGATAATGTTTTCGAACATTTTGCAGGACACAGAAAGCATTTATAATTTTTCCTAAATTAATAAAAGTAGTTTTATAATTATGTTAACCCTTTAACGCCAGGAAGGACACATATTTTACTCAACTTTTAGAGCCATCGTTCTTAGCGATTTCATAAGTTAAAAATTTGGTAGGTGTCCAGCCCTATAGAGTTTTTATCGCTCTTTCAGAATCTGAAGTTCAAATTTAAGAAAACTTTAATTTGAGAAAGTTGTGAACATTTTTTCGACAAAAAACTAAAAATTTTTTACTTTTTTTGGAAAAATGAATTTTTTTAATTAGCAAGTAAGAATGCAAGCGTAAAAACTACAAATATCGCGTCCGCAAAAACCAACCTTTAAAATGGCGAAATGTACGTTTAAAAATGTCAAAATGTCGGCTTCAAAATGCTGATAGAAAACATTTTTTTTAAATAAACATTAAAGTCTAGTGTACAAATTTAAAAAAAAATTTGGATAATCTTGTCACTTTGCATTTAGGGGTTTTTGAGGTTGCTGATTACGAATCTAATATTAGTTTTCCAAAATTCAAAATGGCGGATCCAATATGGCGATCGTAAATTTAAAAAATCGTCAAATCTTGTTAACAGATTTTTTATTTTTCGAGAACATTAAAATGGATTATATTATTTAATATGTGGACGTCCGTATGAAAATGGACCACCTTGTCAGTTCTAGATTCCGAAATAATCGCAATTAACTAATTTTAAAAACAAATATCAAAATATTTTTATTCTTTTTTCTTAATCTACAGGGTCTAATACGTCGAATTATGCATTTTTAATTAATTTATTGATACTTTAAGCAATTTATTTCATTGTTAGACAAAAAAATGAAAAGGGACCACTTTGTCGATCTGTTGCAATAGTTGTTTCTGTTTCAAAGTCGAGAGGATGAAAAAATTTTAATCTTTTTTTATTTCTCATCTTCAGGGTGTACTAGACTTAAAACAACTCAAATATGAATAATTTCCTAGAAGAACCAAAGAAATTCGCTTAACAATTATTAATTTCGTTTTTTTAAATGAAAATTTCAATATTTCATAAGATTATTTACAATAAAGTCCCTTAGGAATTTTTTTATGTCTACTTTCTCTTTTTTTGCTTCAAATAACTTAATAAAATAACATCTAACCAGTAACTTCCAAAAAAATCAAGTTTATTAATTAAAAAACACATTTTTAGAAAAGGAACCCCTTTGTCGGTCTGTTGCAAAAGTTGTTTTTGTTTCGAAATATTGGGGGCGGAAAAATTCAAAACCTTTTGATTTTTCATTTTAAGGGTATGATAGACTTAAAACCATTCTTATCTGAATAATTTCCTAGAAGAACCAAAGATATTCGCATAGCAATGTTTAATTTCATGTTTTTGAAAATGAAATTTTTAATTTTTGCATAGATTTTTTATAATAAAGTCGATTAAAATATTTTTTCAGACTACTTTTCTTTTCTTTGCTTGAAATAACTCTAAAAAATAACACCGAACGTTTAACTTCGTTAAATATTGCACTTTCTTAATTAATAACCGTATTTTTAGAAAAGGGACTACTTTGTCGGAGATCCATTATTCTGTCATTGTTAAAAAATGATGGCGGGGGGAAATTCGAAACCTATTGATTTTCAATCTTATGGGTGTACTAGACTTAAATAAACTCTTATCTGAGTAACTTCCCAGAAGAACTAAAGATATTCAAATTACAATCTTTGATTTCGTTTTTCTCGAAATGACGTATTTGATACTCCAAACATTAAAATTCTGTAACTCATTGAATTTTTCAGCCAGAAGGTTGTAAAACCACTCAAAATCGCCAAAGTCGCCCCTTTTCATGCGGACGTCCACATATTACGATTAGCATGTGATCACTGTATAATAGAGTTCAAAATCTCTATTCTAGATACCTATTTCTTGAATCCAACTTCAAAGTTGAATTATTTTTTGATAGATCTCAAAAATTACTTTTTTAAGTTTGAGTAAAATTTTTTAATTACTTAATATTTTAAAGTGAAATATGGAAAAATCAAGGACATAAGTTTGAAAATCCAGGACATTTTTTAATTTAACGACAATTCCAGGACCAATATACAACCTAAATTAACTTCACATTTACAGATTATATTATTTAACCCCCATACGGTTTAACCCGAGTATGCTCGGGATGTATCACCCACGTGAAACGATTCCGCGGAGTAAATCCGCAAATTTTCTGCGAAATTATGATTTTCTCAAATATACTGAAAATTAACAAATGAAGTTAAATTGTAAGAAACCCGATTTTCAAAAATATCATTTATGGTTATTCTGGCAATCCATAAATATTTTCAACCTAAACAGTCAAAAACGAAGAATCAGCATATTTAACATATCCTGACAATATTTATCAAAATTTGGTTCAATTTCAAAGGTAAGTTTACTTTCAAGATCGATCACCTGGATATTACTCACGGTTATCCAGTTGGCCTGTCACTATTTTAAACATTCCCAGAGGATCCTAAGTTTCAAATTTAAAAGGTAACCTAACATAACAAAAACAATGAATCTACATAACACCCGCGGTTATCCATGTATTATGTTAATATTTTAAACAATTTCTAAGGAGAGTCAACATAACCTGTCGAATATGATGCATCAACTGATATCCATGTATCCAGTCATTTTTTGATCAATTTCAAAAGTATGTTAGTATAATATGTCAAAGAGGAAATCTACTGTTGTCCAGGTATCCGGTCAATTTTTTAATAAATTTCAAAGGTAAGTTAACATAGCCTGACAAAGACAAAGCACCAGCTTATCAACCACTGTTATCCAAGTATCTGACCATTATTTTGGACAATTCCAAAGTAAGTGAACCTACCCTGATCAAGACGATGCATTAGTAAATAAACTGCAGATAACAAGCACTGCGGTCATTTTTTCATCAATTTCAAAGGTAAGTTAACATAACATGTCATAAACGATACAAATGATGATTATCTAATATTATCAAGATATCATGTGGAATGTTTGTATAATTACAATGGTAAGCCAACTGAACCTGCCCAAGACGACACACCATCTACTAATAAACCAATGATATCGAAAGATATTCTATCAAATATTCAAACAATTTCAAGGGTAAGTAAACATAAGCTATCATAAACGATACACCTGCTAATTATCTAATGTTATCCAGATATTTAAATTGTTCAAACATTTGACTGAATATGTGAATAGCAATAGCTAATTAGCAGGTGTATCGTATATGACAGGTTCGTTGGTGTACCCTTGAAATTGTTCGAATATTCGGCAGCATATTTTTAAATATCAGTGGGATATTAGCTGATGCATCCTCAGGTTATGTTGACTCACCTTTGAAATTGTCCAAAACATTCGACTAAATATCTGGATAACATTTAATGATTGGCAGGTATATGATATGTTATGTTGACTTACCTCTGAAATTGTCCAAACATTCGACTGGATATCTGAAATATTAACATGAAATCTAAATAACCGCGGTTTTTATGACGATTTATTGTTTTTCCAGGTTACGTTAACTTACCTTTGATATTGTTCGAATATTTGTCGTGATATCTTTGGATATCAGTGGGAATAATTAGAAGGTGCTGCATTGTCTAGGACAGGTTGTGTTGACTTATCCTTGGAATTGTCCAAAATAATGGAATACTTAGATAACAGTGGTTGATAAGCTGGTGCTTTGTCTTTGTCAGGCTATGTTAACTTACCTTTGAAATTTATTAAAAAATTGACCGGATACCTGAACAACAGTAGATTTCCTCTTTGACATATTATGCTAACTTACTTTTGAAATTGATCAAAAAAAGACTGGATACATGGATATCAGTTGATGCATCATATTCGACAGGTTATGTTGACTCTCCTTAGAAATTGTTTAAAATATTAACATAATACATGGATAACCGCGGGTGTTATGTAGATTCATTGTTTTTGTTATGTTAGGTTACCTTTTAAATTTGAAACTTAGGATCCTCTGGGATTGTTTAAAATAGTGACAGGCCAACTGGATAACCGTGAGTAATATCCAGGTGATCGATCTTGAAAGTAAACTTACCTTTGAAATTGAACCAAATTTTGATGAAATACTGTGGATCATACCGGGATAATAGTGGGTAATGTTATGGATAGGAGAATTAACATCTAAGATAATAAATAATAACATCCAGATAATATTTATTAGCATCTTTTATTAATATCTAGAATATTCAAATTTATAATATACACTTTTTTCCATTTTTGTGATACATTTGTGATAAGTGGACTTTTTCTGGTTTAAGATATTGACAAACAACATTTATTTAAACTTTTATTGTAAAAGAGGTATAACCGTTTGTGGGAATGTGGTATCCGAAATGTAGAATCTAGAATGTAAAATGTGCAATCCAGAATGTGGATTGCAGAATGTGATATCCGGAATGTAAAATTTGGAATTTTTAATACTGAATGTAAAATACGGAATATGAAACATGAATCCGGAATGTGGATTCCGGAATTGAAATGTGTAATCCGGAGTGTGGAATTCTAAATGTGGAATTCAGAATGTGGAATCTGGAATGTGGAATTCGGAATGTGGAATCCGAAATGTGGAATTTAGAATGTGGAATCCGGAATGTGGAATACGGACTGTGGAATTCGGAATGTGGAATCCGGAATGTGGAATTCGGAATGTGGAATCAGGATTGTGGAATGTGGAATCCGGAATAAGTTACGTAATCGACCCCCAGGGATGGGCAACCATGTAACACGAAACATGCGAAACACAAAAAAAGTAATTAGAACATTGTCATTTTGCTCATTTTGAGTCACTTGAAGTTGCTGATTTCTCATATCGAGACCGACTTCCAAATGAGTTGCAACAAAAATGAATACGGGTTTTTTTCTGTGAACTTTAAACCTACCATCATATTTTTAATTACAATATTCATTGTAAAGAATGTTAAAATAATGTTAAAAAATGTTCCCTCTTTTAGATAAACTCATTTCCTTATCATTTTTTTAATGTATAGCTTTATTTTTAATCATTTAAAATTTAGATTTTCCCTTAAGGTGCCGATAACTGGTGCAATTATCTTTAGTCCTGTGTTAGTTACGATACTTTTTATTCCTAATGCACAAAAGTGTCGATTTCAGATAGCGGACGACAGTGAGTAAAAGTCATTTACTTGTTTTACTTGTATGAAATTGACGATCTTTTTTACCATGGGCAAAACAAAATCGCATGGGACCAGCTGTCTTTTTTCCCATGAGAAAAAAGGTTGCCAATTTCATTTAAGTGAGGAAATGAATGGCTTTTAGTTCCTATCGTCAGCTATCTAAAAACGCCATTTTTATGCATGTGGGATGAAAAATTATAAATCCCATTTTAGTAATTATAATCTTAAGTTTTTTATGTGAATTTTTGTGGTTAGTTCGTAGAAAATTCTATTAAATAATAAATAATCAAAGAATAAATGACATGCTTCTAAATTATATTCTTCTAATCATAATTAAATTCTTATTTCAAAATAAACGAGTTTTGAAATAAATTTTTCCCATTTATTACATAAAAGTTCATGTTGAGTTTTTTGAGTTTTTCATAATGTAACAATCTTTTGTACAGACTAAACAATCCAAATAAATAATTCTATTAAACCTCTTCGAATTTAACAAATTTTCAATGGAATAATATATATATATATATATATATATATATATATATATATATATATATATATATATATATATATATATATATATATAATATTATATATGAATAATATTAATTAAAATATTTTTAAAAATATGTGGTTTTTATGATCCTAAGATGCAAAGTTAAAAAGGGAATATTTCCTATGTAACCTTAAGGTAACATTATAATTGCTAAAGAGGGATGTATAATGTTATTGGTTGGTTATTTACTTGAATAAACATCATATACAATTTTGGGTTCAATTAACATTTTATAGCACACAACTTCAACAAGCATATTATTACACAAACAGTCGAAGTAGATTCATATTCCACAACATTTTAAATAAAAATCATATGCTTAGCACCCACTTTTAAATTAACATTTTATTCCCTGTGTCTTTTTAATTCCAATACATTTAAAATAAAAATCATATGCTTAGCACCCACTTTTGAAGTAACATTTCATTCCACATGTCTTTCCAATATACATTTTATCAACGGGGGACGTCAAACTGTTTTCCATATGGCTTTTGCGAGGTCAAAAATAAAATATAATAATTATAAACGCAAGCAATTTCATATATGAACACTTAATTAATTTCAAATTTACTATATATCCCGTGCAGAAATTGCCCCATTTGTCCCTATTTAAAGTAGGGCGTTGTGAGGGTACTGTCTAGAACATTCTGACTAGATAAGTCGAATTCGATTCTAATTGAAAACTAAACAGTTCTTCTGAATAATTTTACTATTCACCTCTGGCGAGGGACTGGTTTTTAGTTTAAAGAGGCCCTAATGAAACCCTCAACAGAAATCGCGCATGCGTGATAAGACATTAAATGACGTGAAAATCATATAACCTAAAAATGTCAACATTGTCAACTTGCTCGTCGTTCGTATTATAAACTGTTGTAAACAACGTTAGCAATAATTTTCACAATAATGGATGATATAAGTGAAAAAATAAAAAGAAGTCGTGAATTAGGACGAAGGAGAACTAGAATTTGTCGAGACCTAAAAAAATTAAAACATTCTAATGTCAATGAAAATTCCATTGATTTTTTGGAAGGTAAATATATGTTTCTAACTATTCGTATATATCAACACACTTTTTAATAAGTATTTAATTTATATACTGTAAATAAGGCAAATATAATTTTACGTCAGATGTTCAAAAGATGTGATCAAACATCTCTCGACGTAAAAAACATAATTTGCTCAATGTTAGTGTTTTCGGTACAATCAGTAAATAAACTTTAAAATTAACCTTAAAGTTTACATAAATTTCAACTTATTCATTTTATCAATTTTTACTTTATTTTGTCCACTAAAGATAAATATAATTTTACAATTTTATTAAATCGCTAGAAAGTATAATGTTATATTATATAAAATGAATTGAATAAGGTTATATTAACTTTTGTATAAATTTATTGCAGATTCAAAAATTCCAAAATTTATAGGTATATTAAATTATAAATATTGTTTATTAACATATTTATACTAATTTTCTATAATTAAATTATTAAATAAAAAATAAAATTACTTCGAGATAAGATAAATTATAATTTTTTTAAACAATAAAAAACATTTATTTCAAACGTAAAAATCGAATCAAATTTAAAAAAACATTAGACGAAAAACGTTAATTACATTTTTCAAGTAATAAATTATATTCATCGTAATAATAAAATTGTTTATATGATTTTGATGAAAATTTTTTTTGTTCAGATTCATTAAAATTATTTTACAATGCACTATAGTGATGAAAATAGTTTTATTACATGAAAAATGTAAAAAATATTTTGATTCAAAGAGGTTAAGCTAATCACGAATGCGCGCAGCGTCACCAGCCTTCTAGAACAACTGGCGGGTTCTATAAGGCAATAGCGAGGTTCTAGACAGGGCCTTAGCTATTGCCTCGTCAGATCGTTCTGTTCAGAACCTGATGTTCCAAGCGTTACCGAATTAGACAGGCACCCACTAATTTGCCCCATCAGAACCCTATCAACAATAAGGCAAACTGGCTATTACCCTACTACTCTCCAAATCCAATTTCTGCACGGGATGTATTAGATTTGAATGTAAAATTCGTACAAACGTTGAAACTGACATAATCTCGCAGACCAATGAGCAACAGTTGGCTTCGCCTTTATCGAACCGATATGTATTCACATATAGTGCATATTCTAACCGTCCACGTGTATAAGAACTTATAGATTTTCATAGGAAATGCCTCTGGAAATGTTCCCGAGAAATTCAATTGCGATGCAACTACTCGACTGGAACGACTTCCGCTTTTCACACATAGAAATACACAATTTTTTCCGTTTTCAACTTTTCTATTTTTATCTCCTACCGCAAAACAATTTCTAAGTCATTTTGATTTGAAAAAGGAAAAAACTTGTCCATATAATCATAACAATTTAGTACATTATATCAATCTTTTACACTTAGAGAACAATTTAAAATTTGTAAGCGAATTTTCATCTTTGTTAATTTTAGTATATTTCCCTAGAACATAATTTTTATAACAAGTTACATGCATGCTTTAGAACAATGCAAAATAATATAAAAGACATGGATGGCACTTGACACAAATGAAAAAGCCTGTCAAAGAAAAGTTTACCCCATTTTGCTCCACTCCTTCTTTATATTCAAAATGAACAATATTTTTCGAATGACAGAAAAATTTTCAAAAGAACTAAGAACGATAATTAAAACTTCACTTAGATAGAATATTTGAAAAGTAATCCGTAATTTCTTACTTTCCACATGTTATATATATATATATAAAAGTATGTTCATATGAACTAAAAATATTTGAAAGATAATTAATGGGAATAATTTATTTTTATATCCAAATAGATACTAATTATATAAATGAATACACTTTCGTCGAGAAATATCGCGGTACGTAAATCACGATTTGTTTGTTAATACAAATTTCAGAAAATTAACAAATATATCGTTCAAAAGATTATTAAATTCTACGATTAGCGATATTTAACTGAAAATTTAAAAATTTTTACAAATATTGCAGCAATCAATAAATTTGCCAAAACATTGAAAAAATAAATTTTTGTTCTTGAAATTTTTTCAACTACTTTTTTTATAGCATTTCACTTAATTTGATAACTTGACGCCTATACGCACCTAAACTACACATAATACACCATTTTATCGGCATTAAAATTCGTAATTCGCTTCAGGGGATTCGAACCTAATACCCTATACCCTATGACATAATATTTCTAACAACTAACCGCCACTGCTAAGTCTACATACACAGTAATTCTGTGTACTACTAGTCCGTAGTACCGCCAAAAATAGTGAATGTACATAATGTAATAATAATGTAATAACATAATGTAATAGTCAATGTACTGATGTACATTGACTGGGTGTATACTGACTCCAAAACCGAATCAGTAATATGTCGGAGTTAAAAAAGTGTTAAAATCAGTACTGACAGAAAACTGGCATAACACCAAATCAGTACTGCGAAGGAGTTATAAAAAACAAACAAACTTTGTTATAATGGCATTAAACCGGCCACTATTAATAACAACATCGTTTGATTTATTAAGTATTAAAATATTTTCCAATATTTTTAAAAACATTATTCATCAACAATAACGCCAAACACTTAATTAACATATTATTAATTATTAATTAACAGGTATATGTCATAATAATAATAAATTATTATTTATTAATTATTTTTACTATTATGTGTTATTAATAATAAAATTTTTTTCATTTTTTTTAAATGTAAAAATATATACATTTTTTTATTATTATTTAAATAAATAATTAAATAAATAATTTCTTGTTAAAATGTATATAAATATATAAAACATATATTTATAATAATTTTTCTTGAAATGAATATATTGTACAGTCAATTCATTATTATAGCACTGTATATATCTTTCGTATAATTCAAAAGGAAGTTTTAAAAAATATACTCTCAAGCTTGCGTGCTGTGCGGTTAGTGTATTCGACTTGCGTCCTCGAGGTCTACGGTTCGATTCTCCGTGCGTGCGATATTTTTCCGTCTTAGTTCTAAGTGTTTAGTGTATAATTCTCAACAGTGTTACATAAAATATAAATTTAAATAATTATAAACAATAATAATAATTTAGTAATTAATTTAAATAAATTATATTGTCTAAATTAATGAAAAAAAATAAGAAAATTTTTTTTAAAAACTTATTTCAATACAAGGAATTTTGCTAATTATTTACAATTTTATTGATACTCATAAAAGTTTATTTACAACAGAAATATGAATAATAATTATTAGTACTCAATAAATTAGTCCCTCTTCTTAAATAATCAAATAACAAATTAATATAAGGTTCTAAAGGTAAATTTTGTTATAGAGAACGTGTTACAGCATTTTCCAAATTTGCCTAAAAGTAATTAGGCGGTGTTCTGTCAGTGATATTTTAATACTGCCTTAGTACTGACTGCCGGTAAAAAATCAGTACTGGACAGCGTTACCAGCCAGGGATTTCCCCAGTACTGATTTAGTACTGGAGTCAGTACTTCTATACTGCCAGTCAGTACTGGGTCAGTACAATGCCAGTATTACATTTCTACTTGGGGAGAATTAAATTTTACTAAGAAAAACTAATAATTAGTAATCATTATCAATTTCGTTATGAGAATATTACAATTTGAATCGGTGATAGATTTATTTTTTATCAAATATGTTATTCCGGGACAGTATTTGTCAACTTTTAGTACTTTATGTGTTTATACTACTGCAATTAATGTATTAAAATTTAATCCTAAATTGAGCCGCCGGATCGTAGAAGGGCACGTAAATTTTACTTTTAACATTCGCCATTTGTTAACTAATTGTTTAATTGAACTGTAACTTTCGGGAAAAACTTGTTTAGACCTAAATGAACAACTTTCTCGCTGGAAGTTTTTTGATGCTCAAAATTTGCTCAACTTCCCCGCTTAGTGAAAATTTCAGTTTACGAATTTTGCAATATCTCAATAAAAAATTAATAACTTTTTTATTTATAATTAAAACATCATTTTTCTTTTTTAGTCACTCGTAGGATAAAATAACGCGTATTTTCTTTTTTGTTTGATTAAGAAATTCTTAGAATTGACTGAGTAATCGCGAGTTGAAGTGAAAAAAACAATTAAAATTTTGTTTTTTAAAAAAACAGTTTTTCCCTTATATTTCGAAAACGGTAATAGATACAAAAAAATTTCATAAGAAAAAAAGATGCGCAATGAAATTTCCTATAAGGATATGTACATGAAATATTTAAATTCGGAAGTCGAATTTTGGATGTCCAGGGGACTTCGATTTCGGCCGAGAAAAATTTACGTGCCCTTCTACGATCCGGTGGCTCAATTTTTTAAACGTTAATGAAAAAAATTTTTAAAGCACAATATTAATTATATTCATTTGGAATATTATTGTACGATATATAAAGATAATTATAACGATTTTTACTAATATAAAATGGTTAATTTCGATGATTTTAACACCCTGAGAAAAAAGTTTATCGATCATTTAAAAACAGAAATTTTACAACGTTCACGTTACAAAGAGACTCATTCGACTATTTACTTCAAAAACTTTACTTAAATCTTTTCCTTCTCGAATACAAACATTAACAGAAAACATTTGAAAATACTAACTAATATAGGGGAGAGTAGGCTACATTGAAACAGGGTCAACAGTGAACCACTTTAATTTTCTACGAAATGACTGAGTGGAATTTTTTCTTATTTAATATATAAATTAGTATTACCGAAAGCGACTACGTCCAAAAATTTCGAGCACGTAGGTTTATTATTTACAAAGAAAAACGAAAAAAACTGTTTTTCACGTACAAAACAAAAAATTTTGTGGAAATATAATGAATTTTTTTTATTGAAATAGGAAGTTTTAAAAATTAGTAAACTTGTGATTTATGTCGCTCAGGGTGTCAACTTCAATATTCCGATGTGATAAAGAATTTTAAGCCTTACATAAATTTATTATAAACAATTTTTGTTGTGAATGTCATGTGAATGCAGTGAGTGCGGCATCATTAAACCACCCGTAAAAGCGAAGAATTTTCAATTTTAAGAGTGGTAAAGTTGTCTGCTCTACTAATTAGTAAGAAAAATACTAGAAGACATGCGAGATAAACTCAAACTGTCACTTTACCTACCTAACCTGACATTAAAATATATTAATCTCCTATGTTAACAAATAATAACTCTTTAACAACAATTTTCTATTTTTTTGAGTGAAAAATAATATTTTTTACAATGTGTAAGTGGAAATATTATTTTTGAAGTAAATTGTAGTGTTTTATTAAAGGTGGTTCAATGTAGACACAGATTCTTCAAAATAAGAAAAGTGTAACTTGTTAGAAAAAAATTAAATTTAATTATTTAATCATAATAATTTGTGTTTGTAACGTGTATATTAACTAAAGGAGTACTTCAGCTTAATGTTGATACAAAAACCTGATCAAAATTTGTAAAATTTAATTAGTTCTTGGACTTTAGAAAATACCCGGTTCAATGTAGCCTACCCTCCCCTACAAAAATTTTCTTAGGGTGACCACCTTAGGGCCCTGATTACCTTGGGGCCCTCTCCCCTATATATATATATATATATATATATATATATATATATATATATATATATATATATATATGTCGTAGGCAAGTAGAGAAACTAGGCAAGTAGGTTAATGCCTAGGAATTAAGCTAAATTTTGACAAATAGAAAAATGGACATGTGGAAGATGTGTATTCTTCTATTTGCCTAGAGTCAATCAGTAATTAAGCTTATTTCCTCGTTATTAAGCTACTTGCCTAAACGGCCTCCGGCAAATAGAAAATTTCACGTGTATTATGAAGCAGAGTATAAGCATCCGGCGTGGTCGAATTGCGTAAGGCGGTCAAAAGAGGACCGAAAATTTTCCGAATTGCGGAAGGCGGTAAGTTAAAGGGCCCCATTACTCCTCCGTTCCTTCTTTCCCCTTCTACTCTGCAGTCGGTTTCAGGAGTTGCTAGAAAGGCGGGACGATACAGCGGTTTTCCCTCAAGTATAGACGATTGAGAAAGGGGTTTCCCTGTCTCACACTTTTTCCTTCACACTTTGTACAGGCTTAGGACTGTCAGCATTTGACCGAAATTAGCAATTCATATTAATTAGCTGGCGTGTTTAAAAAAATGGGTGTATACAGTAAATCTATGTATATTTATGTATAATATATATATATATATATACATTTTTTGTATTCACCATTTTTTTCTAAAATTGATAGTTTTCGAGAAAAATGCAAAAAACCATGAAATTCCATAAAATGTGGTTAAAATATACTCTCACCTAAAAGGACATCTAATTATAAAAAAATAAAGTCTTATAATGTTTTTTGGTGCGTAATTACGAAAATCATAGTAAAAATAGTCGAATAGTTCAGCTTCATAGTAAAAACCATAAAAAACACCATAAAAGTCTGATTTTTTGCATTTAACTCGTAAAAAACGCAAAAATTTCAAAAAATGTTATATACAAATATTGACTTTCTAGTTGGTACTAGAAGGTACTTAGAACCCAGAACCAATCCCCCTTACAACAAAAAAAAAATTTTGACAGGTGTCCCTTGAAGAGACCACTCAGAGGCGGGCGAAGCGCGCCGCACCTAGTTCCGCTTCACGTTTAGAGAGAAGTCCTCTTGCTTTTCTATGTAGAAAGGGAGTCAAATTGACTTTCTAGTTGGTACTAGAAGGTACTTAGAACCCAGAACCAATCCCCCTTACAACAAAAAAAAAAAATTTTGACAGGTGTCCCTTGAAGAGACCACTCAGAGGCGGGCGAAGCGCGCCGCACCTAGTTCCGCTTCACGTTTAGAGAGAAGTCCTCTTGCTTTTCTATGTAGAAAGGGAGTCAAATTGACTTTCTAGTTGGTACTAGAAGGTACTTAGAACCCAGAACCAATCCCCCTTACAACAAAAAAAAAAATTTTGACAGGTGTCCCTTGAAGAGACCACTCAGAGGCGGGCGAAGCCCGCCGCACCTAGTTCCGCTTCACGTTTAGAGAGAAGTCCTCTTGCTTTTCTATGTAGAAAGGGAGTCAAATTGACTTTCTAGTTGGTACTAGAAGGTACTTAGAACCCAGAACCAATCCCCCTTACAACAAAAAAAAAAAATTTTGACAGGTGTCCCTTGAAAAGATCACTCAGAGGCGGGCGAAGCCCGCCGCACCTAGTTCCGCTTCACGTTTAGAGAGAAGTCCTCTTGCTTTTCTATGTAGAAAGGGAGTCAAATTGACTTTCTAGTTGGTACTAGAAGGTACTTAGAACCCAGAACCAATCCCCCTTACAACAAAAAAAAAATTTTGACAGGTGTCCCTTGAAGAGACCACTCAGAGGCGGGCGAAGCCCGCCGCACCTAGTTCCGCTTCACGTTTAGAGAGAAGTCCTCTTGCTTTTCTATGTAGAAAGGGAGTCAAATTGACTTTCTAGTTGGTACTAGAAGGTACTTAGAACCCAGAACCAATCCCCCTTACAACAAAAAAAAAAAAATTTTGACAACACCAGTGTTTACTACGAGCCCGATCCGTGAGAAATGTCTGGCCGTCTAGATGCAACTATGTACCGCTGTGTTATTAGCAAAAATTAGATGTACTGGGGGTAGAGGTGTGACCTAATGAACTCATTAGTCGATCACTCCTCCTTCTCGGCAGCCCCTCCTTCTACAGTCATGGCAAAAGAGTGGGAGAAGGGCTTGAGATTTGACCATTTTACGCAACTCGGAAAAATAAAAGAAGACCCTTTCCGCAATTCGGAAAATATTTGACCATTTTACGCAATTCGACCCCAGCCTAAGCATCGATTTAAAAACAAGTTTTGTAAACATTATTTATTAATTGTCAACGTTAATTAGAATTGTGTTTCATTTAATTTGAATTGTATAATATTGAACATGAAAATTAGTTTCTTGCTATCTGCTTTGAGTAACAGTTGATTTAATTTTTATTATTAATTAAAATTATCAGTGATTAAATTCTTTTTAAATTAAAATTTTATTATTAATTAAAACATTTAAATTTTAAATTGTTAAAAGTCATTTTATAACATAATTTTATAATTACATTTAATTTTTTATTAAAGCCTGGTTTCCAAGAACCGAAATTAAAAAATCTGGAACTGTTAAGATTGGACTTGGTGATGTTAACAAAGATGAAATTTTAACTTTGAGTGAGACAGCATCTCGGCAGTCCATGTGCGGAGGACAAGGTTACAAAAAGTGTAATTGCAAAGCAGCTTCCAACCAATGTCAAAATAATCGGTGTTCCTGTTATAATTAAAATTAAAATGCGTGTAGTTTTCAGTTTGTTTCAACGTACAAATTTACTTATTCTTATTTATTTATTCAAAAATTATATTCTTACTTTTTCGTTTCATTTACTATTGGGTCAGAATTTCTCAAACGGATCACCTAAAACTAAAAAATTTTTTTTTGAACCAAAATAATTTTTTTTTGACACTTAATATGGTTAAAAAAAATCCCTAAAAATATTAAGCCAAAAAAAAAATTTTTTTGTAAAAGTTATTAACAATTGAATTTTTTAGTACTGCTAAATTAACAAATTTTTTTCTCAAGTTTTAGTTGACGGATTTTAAATTTAAAAAATTAGTCCAGATGACCACCAGATAAATAATAATGTATAATACATTTTATTTAAATTGTTGCAAACAATGTTAATTAACAAATAGATAACGTTGGTTCTTTTTTATGAACAGAATTTTTTTTGCAGACAAACTTATATTTATTTAAGTAATCTATGTCGATTTTAATAAAAAATTATTTAATTTTAAAAAATAATATTGTTATTAACAATCATCATTAACAATAATCTAGTTTTTATTAATGAAGTAGAGCTTTACATGACTTTAAACTAGTTAAGATATTTAAAAAGATTTCTTTTTTGCAGAAATAAGCCATTTATTTGTTTAAAAAGTAAATTATTTTATTTACAACAAATGTAATTGTTTGTGCTAACAAATTTTTTAAGTCTTTAAAAGAATGCAGATATTATATAAACATTTTATGTTTAAAAAAAGCCTAAAATGTTTACAAATGTTTAAGAAACCAGATTATTGTTTATAATAATTGTTTAAAACAATAATAATTTTTAAATATAAAATCATTTTATATTAAAATAGACATAGATTACTTAAATAAATATAAATTTTGTGCTGTTATTTTGTTTGGATTTATAATTTTAGTGTGATTTTATATTGTTTGATAATCTCATAAATTCCAAGACAAAATAAATAATATAATAATAATAATAATAATAATTTTTTTTTTTTACGAGGGAAGTGGAAAATCTGCTAACCCTTGGAGGCCTACTTCCAAGGCAGATACCTGGAGCCCGCACTCCTAGGTTATGTGGGGGTAACCGCTCTTGTTCTGGTCGACCCACTAAAAACCACACCCTTTTTTGAGACATATCTCTCCTGGCGGAACTGCCGTCAAGCTTACATCGCCAGTAGAGGTCTCCTTACCTACTTCCAGATCTGAAATCCTTAACTAAGCGCTAGCGGAAGAGGGAGGAGTTCCATTTAAGGTCTCCTCCGTCATCCGCGAGCGCCCAGCCGAGCCGCAGGAATTCTCCGTCGTTGTTGTAACGTCCTTCTGTCGTTCTCCTTCGCCTGCATCACTTTGATGATATAGGACTCTATTTCGCGCCATGAGTCTGCACTCTGTAACATAATTGGTACCATGTTCTCGACCGTGACTTCAGTGCCCACGGCCGAAAACATGGCTTCCCTAAGTTCACGCCAGTGCCCGCAAGAAAAAAGCGTGTGCTCCGCGTCGTCAATGTGCTCTGCTCCGTCGTCACCCGAACCGTTGCAGTACACACATTTCGCATCTGCTTCTATTTTAAACCGATAGAAGTACTGCCCGAAACAACCATGACCCGACATCGCTTGTGTAAGGTAGTAGCTTACTTCACCATGTTGTCTTTCCAACCATGTGGCGAGGTGGGGAATCAGGCGATGAGTCCATCTGCCTTTTAATTCCCCATCCCATCTCTCCTGCCACCTCAGAACGAGTCTTTTCCTTGACTCTGTACGCATTAGAGCTTTGAGTCTTTCTCTTTGCTCCGGGTTGCCCACCAGATTTTTGGAGAGCTGGAAATTTTCCTGCCTTTCCAATGCCAACAAGTCCATTGGCGGTAATCTAGCAAGCACCCGGAGAGCGCAGTCAGACACCGTTCTGAAGGCTGACGTAATTCTCCTTGCTGGCTCTCTCTGTGCCGAAAGGAGTATTATAATAATATAATACCCAGGCAGAAAAGTCGGTGGTGTGCCGATGCTTACGATCGGTTCGACACCGGCCCGGTGGTAACGTCGAACAATAACCGGTACCGGCACTATGGTACCGGGCCGATTAATAAAAGACAACCGGCACGGCACCGGCCCGGTTTCGGCATTCGATACCGTTTTTACACCGGCAACGGAGTTTTGCCGGCATCAAAATTAGTACCGGCTCGGTACCACAACTTAATACCGTTTTTACACCTGCGACAGAGTTTTGCCGGCATCAAAATTAGTACCGGCCCGGTTCCGGCATTCGCTACCGTTTTTACACCGAAAACGTAGTTTTGCCGGCATCAAAATTAGTACTGGCCCGGCACCGGCCCGGTACCACTACTTGATACCGCTTTTACACCGGCGACGGAGTTTTGCCGGCAAAATATTTTTGTGTCTTAAAAAGTCTAAATTTTTAATTTTTTGAAATTTTTTTACACTATTCGGAAGAATAGGAAAATCAAATCTCTCAAAATCAAATGTTTTTTAAAATCTTTTTTTATATAGTTGGAAAAATTACATTTCATTAAACTCTATTAATTCAGCTTTAAATTGTCTGGGAAAATCACTCAAAAATCCGGGAATTTGTTACTGCTGAATTACTAGACACCCTATAATAACATTGTTCGTTTAAAATAATTTTGGTCAGGTTTTATTTGATTTATTGTTATAAAATTTTGATAATCTAACAAGGTATTATATTAATTTCATTATACTAAGTTTCTGCAAGTTGTTTCTATAAAGCCGGTACCATGCCAGCGTTTTTTCTTTAGCCTTAGTCCCAACGTATAATGACATTAACAAATGTTATTATAATTATTAACTTTGACATTACATTATTCAAACTGTCTTTTAGAAAAGGTTTTTTCTATTAATTTAGAACATTTTGTAATTAGTCCTGGTGTCACACTTCATATATAAACTTTCCATTCACTTTTCGTAAGCAGGTTTAGGTTAGCGGATGCGGCGTCGACTTTGCAGCCTGAGGGTCCGGAGTTCAATTCCTCATGTCTTCAGATTTTTCGTTAACAATTAATAATAATTCATATGTTTCAGCATTCTATTTAGTGTTTACAATTAAATTAATTAATAAATAATATTGTTCAACGTTTAATATATGTAAAAATGTGTTGTTAATAAAATATACTAATCTGACACCGTGCCAGCATAAAGCCGGCAGAAAAGTAACAAAATAATTTTTTTTTACTATCAGCCCGGTATCGAGCCGGTGGTTTACCGGCACCGGGGCGGATATTTCCCGGGTTATCATTGTTGACCGGGCCGGCTTCAAGCCGGCAGAAATACCGGCACTTGGCCGGTGTCTAAATTTCACAGGCACGGTACGTCGCCGGTGGTGTGCCGGCAATAAAAAATAAAATTATAAAAAAATTAAAAACAAAAAATATATTCAAATAGTGCAATTCAAGACGAAAAAACCCCATTTTTTAATTTTAAAATCCGTCAACTATAACTCGAGAAAAAAATTTGTTAATTTAGCAGTACTAAAAAATTCAACTGTTAATAACTTATACAAAAAAATTTTTTTGTCTTAATATTATTAGGTATGTTTTTAACCATATTAAGAGTAAAAAAAAATTATTTTGGTTCAAAAAGAAAATTTTTTAGTTTTAGGTGAACCGTTTGAGAAATTCTGACCCTATTGTGTTTAATTAAAAAAAAATTTAATTTAAAATGAAATTATCAAAAAATGTTTAGCAATTTATAATAAACAATAAAAGAACAATGAAAATCTGTTACTCATTAGAGGTTGCAAATTATATATATATATATATATATATATATATATATATATATATATATATATATATATATATATATATATATATACCCGATAACCAGCGTACTAGTACGATGCATGTACAATACGAGTATGGCGTATAAGTCGTACTGGTACTGTACCCGCCATCTACCTTCGGACGGTACCAGGTACTGTACTAGTATGTCATACTAGTATGCTATAATCGTATAATACGAGTACGATAATAGTATGGTGTACTAAAGGTTTTTGTAATTTAGCTTATCGTACGGTTACTGTATTTGTACTATACTAGTACCGCGTGTAAAGCCTTTTATATCCCTCCCCCTATTGTGCCTTAGTTGGTATTAAGTATTAACTATTTTAATTTAATATTTTATGATAAATTTTCTGAAAGAATCATTACTAAGATCAATTTTTATTTTGAAGTAATCTATTTTTATTAAAAGAGTTCTTTTTTGTACATAAAAGATATTTATTACATGTAAATTATGTAACTTGTAATCACATTTACTTATATTAGAAGAATCAGTGTTTTAAAGTATTTTCATTAAATAATTCTGCAGTGGTTTTGCTTTGTTTAATTTTAAACATTCTTTAAAATAATTATGAATAATTACCATTTATATAATCTAAAAGTACTTTAATGTAAGGAAAATATTTTGGTCGTTCTAACCTATAAACGATGATACATGTTTATGTAATCTATTAGAAAAATAATAAAAAAAATTGTGCGTTTGCTATATATATTTTATTGTAACTCTGGAATTAAAAAGTTTTTCTCAAGTGTAAAGTACAAAACAGTTAAAAGTAAGAAGTTGTTCATTGTTGTAGTAGTAATTAGAATACGCTAATGATAAAAATAGGCATGCTGACAAAGCAAAACCACTTGAGATTAATAGTATACACTTAATACATATGAATTAATAGAAATTAAACCACTGATTTCTAATTTAAATATAAAGACACATGTTACAAAGATTAAAACTTTTGGATTGCATCCTAAAAGTCAGCTTTTCCATAAAAAATCATTGCACCATGTGCACTGGATGCATATGTCATTGACAACTGTGAAGTAAATTAGGTTATGTTTGCATCACCACGCAGAGTATGGTGTACCGATATTGTACTTGTATCGTACGAATATGCTGTATTTTGATAAATGACAGTACAACATAATGGTATTATACTAACCTTATACTTTTATGGAGTACTTATATTTTATAATTATAGTCATACGACATACCGTCGTTATACTAATACCGTACCAATACGTACATACTTAATTATTTCGTACTGGTACAATACGATCATAATCTCAGTACGCCGTACTAGAAAATGACTATCAGTACGCTTGGCTATCTGGGTATATATATATATCGTCGGCTTGGTGGAAAACTGTACCATTTCAAGAATTTGTTATAAACTATACCATTTCAAAAGTTTGTTATAAAACATACCATTTCGATGCAGATCTATAAAAGCGTTGCACTAAAGAATTTCTAAAGATTAACAAGCAATTAATTTAAATTATTAGAAATTTTTTAAATAATACATTAAAAAGATGAACAAGAGTATATTTAAGATACCGCTTTTTAAAAATGCATAACCTTATTTTATGTCTAGCATCAGTGTTGACAAAGTTGGAAAAAAAGCAAAAAACTTTTTTTCTCGAAATGGTATGTTTTAAAAACATTTACCGAAATGGTACAGTTTATAACGAATTCCTGAAATGGTACAGTTTTCCACCAAGCCGACGATATATATATATATATATATATATATATATATATATATATATATATATATATATATATATATATAATTAAGTTTGACAATAAAATTTTTAATGAATATTAAATCTAAAGTTTAAAAAACTTAAAAAGGGCTCCAAATAGAACCCACTCTATATGCCACTTATTTGGCTCTGTCGCAACGAACCAAGTGAGCAGCAAAAATGCAATAAGTGTGTATTACCGCCTAATTTATAGAAAAACATGCTTGGACATTTTTTTAGATATTTCAAAAACTGTTTAACTGATTTTCAGTTTCCAAGGCTTAAATAAAAGCTGAGACTTTAAAAATTATTGTTGTCACCGTAAGAAACAACTAATAGATATTATTATTTTTGGTGAGTTAATTACTCAACTCAGAGTCAACTCTACTTTATTTCTTTAACAAGTAAAAGTACAAAAACTTGGAGATAATCAATCCTTCCAATTCTTCACTGAGTCTTATTGGAAGACAAATGTGCTATCACTTTGAATAGCGACTAATTAATCTGACCACACCTGCTTATGCTTTAGTTTTTAAGGACTGTGAACTCATCCTCACTCTTTACAATACACACTCGTACTTTATACTGTCGACATTATTTTGCAAGAGTTTAAAATTTTACTCTAAATTTTTTTTTAATGTGCAGCCACACTAACATGCTGCACAAAAATAGAAAAATTAATCAATTTTTTTCAAAAATCTCTTAGGTGATAAAGTCTTTCAAAAATATAAAATAATTTTCATTTATATATCAATCGACATTTTCTGCCGGTAGAAAACATCACTAGCCAACAATCACAAACAAGAAAATTAAAATGAAACAAAGAAACCAAGGACAAAATTTAACTCGACTTAAACCCATTGTCATTACTATTACTAGGTCGAAGAATTGATCAAAGATTTCTCCCTTCGCCAAGTTGATTGTTTCCTCTGGTAATGCCCGGAGTGCTTGTGCCAATGCCCTGATTCCTTCATAAAACAACAACGTCTCTGGTCCCGTATAATTAAAATCCTGAGGCCAACAACAGGGGAATGAAATCGGTAATGCTGGTGGTGGCACCGAGTAGTTGGAAGAAACTACAGGAACGGCCTAAATTAAAGTCAACGGAATTGCTTATTAGAATATTTTGAACTGCTAGTGACATCGCAAAATTCCTTTTATTCCCCGCTTTCCTTAATTTATTCTGTAAAACTTCTGAGTCCTTTGGTAAAGTGGTGGTTTTATTCTTTCTCTGTAACAAACCCTCCCAAACAATAAAAAATCCCAAACGCTGGAAACAAGAAATTAAAAAAATAGAAATTCAAAAATTTACTATTCGCTAGTTTACTATTCGATTTAACGCTAGTAAGACTGGAAAAAGAAAAATAAATTAATTTCACTCAACATACAAAAAAACTCATTAATGTAGAATTAACCTTTGTTTACATTTCGTGGTGGAATGTAGCGTTTTAGTTCGGAGACGTGTACCTTGGAAATTCCCTTATTATCACTCGTACCAAACACATAGACGGTGGGAAATAATATTAGAATAATTTGGAACGGACCTTTGAATTTTGGATACAGTTTCTTCGCAAATTTACGACTACCGCTAGATAATTCGTGGGTCCTCCAAAGCACCAAGTTTCTAACATTAAATGTAACACTGTGCTGTTATTTTATTTGGATTTACAATTTTAGTGTGATATTAAATGTAACATTCCTTCTGCCTCGATTGTAATACGCTGCTTGTTTAGTCCTCTCTTGATTAACTATCTTTCCCACCATATCACGAAGTCCATCTAATCGTTTCATACGATCAGTCCACAACGCTGGATCAATTCTCTCGACAGAAGTTGGATTTTCCACCGCTCATCGAAAACTCTTGACTGGTTCTGGATGGCGACCATAATTGAGAAACGCTAGTGATACCTTTGTTGACGCTTGTGTGGCAGTATCCGTGCCATGTGTCAACTCATGCAAAAGTAAATCCCAATTCCTTTGATCCGAGCCGATAAAAGTTAAAATCATTGTTTTCAGAGTTCGGTTTGATATTTCAACTAGGTTCGCCTGAGCGTGGTACGGTGGTGTGGTGATGTGTTTTACTACGCATTCCTCTGAAACATCCTTTTTGTGAATGTTGTCGAATTCTTTGCCGTTATCAGTAAGAAGAAAAAAAGGTCTTGAAAAGCTACATAAGCGACTGTTTAACTTCGTTTAATTTCCTGCACACACCAAGGTAGTTCCACGATTCTTTCTCCCACCAATCCTTTTCGTCCCAGCTGAGACCCAGTATAACATCTCGTTCTTTCAGCGTTTTCCGGGACCGGAAAACGCTGGTGACTCCTGATAATTTCACGACGGTTCAAATACCACGGATCGTTTATCGTTTCGAAGGCAGCAATTTCTTCTTTTTCTTCTTCGTCCTGTTCAACTATGCGTGAAAGAGCATCTGGCACTTGGTGAAGCGTGCCCTTTCGATAAAGCACGTCAAAATTCCATTGTTGGAATTTCAGTGAGCAACGCGTAAGACGACCAGTGGGCTCTTGCAAATTACGCAACCACTTCAAATCACAGTGGTCCGTAATAACACAGAATTTGGAACCTTCCAAATAAGGACAAAACTTTTTCTTAACAGTCCACAACAACGCTAGACACTTTTTCTCCGTGACGCTGAAATTTTTCTCGTGCGATGTGACCACTCGGCTGACATACCCTACAATCGCAAGAAATCTTCTCACTTCTTTTATGTTCCTTGGCGCCGAATAATTAAGCATTGGTAAAATTTTGTAAGGGTCAGTTCTTACTCCTTTGTTGTCAAGACGTATCCTAGATATGCAACTCGAGAACAACCGAACTCACATTTATCAGGATTGACCTTTAATTTTGCATCTGCAAATTTGTTTAAAACCACTTTTATCCAATGTAGGTGATCTTCGAAGGTTTCGCTGATATTGATAATGTCGTCTAAATATCCGAATACGTAAGGGCCGAATTCTGGACCAAAGAGCGAGTCAATTAAACGCTGGAAAGTACTCGGACGGTCTTGAAAGCTACAGTGGATTTATAACACTTGGTGTCGCTGATGCTTGTGTTTTAATTGCATCCACCTTTTCACCTTTTCACCTTGGTTGACTTGACGCTGGAACTCGATTCACTATCCGCTTGTTTGTTTTTAGCTCCACTCGCTTTATTTAAGGAAGTAAATTCGACTTCGAATTTATCAACATGTGACGATATTCGGGAATGAGACCATTTTAGAGAATCCTATACTGAAGATCGCGAGGAAGTGGCTTCTGGAGAAGATCTATAATAATTTTGAAATTAGTCAAATATGCTGTGATCCTTTCTCCTTTTGCCTGAGTTCGACTTCTGAGTTCTTCCATGATCTCCAAGTCATCATTCTCGCTGGAAATTTCATGACGGAATGCCTCACAAAAATCTTCCTCAGTCAACACCTCTTTTCGAATCGTGCTTTTCCGTTATTGTCATTCGGCGTTGTAATGTAAAAGTTAAACCTTTGGACCTTGTGAATCTCTCTTGCAAGTATGGGCACGCTCCTTTTCGTTTCCTACTTCTTGCTTCGACTCACAATCGACAATTTGGTTTTTCGACACAATTTCTTTCGAAAAATCTCCCCCCTTTGGACTACTTTTAACTACTTTTAATTATCGGCATGTTCGAAGATGCTGTACAGGGTGGCCACTATTTTTAAATTTTTCGTCTCCCGGTTTCCTCCCGCTGAAAATGAGCTGTTTCTCCCGGTTTTTAATTATAATTTTACTTTGAGCAGAACACATACTTTGACATCAAACAATCTGGAATAATATTTAATAAAATGTATGACAAAATTTTAATTACGTATTTTTTTAAATATTTTAAACATTTTTAAAACAAATCTGTTGAAAATTTAAATTATCTTTATAAATAATAAAATTCTTCTCTGAAATTTAATTATTTGCAAAGAATTTTAATGAAATTCTTGTCAGAATTTTAATTATCTTTAACAATAAAAAAAAATTATCCTAGAAATTCAATTATTTGCAAATATTTTTTTTTTAAATCTTCTAATATAAAATAATGATTTTATCACTCGGTCATGTTTTATAACTATTTTATATAAGTAGTTAAATTTCCAAATGTTCGAATTTGAATCTGTTGTAAAAGGTTTAAAGAAAATTTATTTATGGAAAAATAATAATTAAATATTTATTTAAAAAGAAGTTATTTATGTTTTTTAAAAAATTTAAAAGAAATCTGTAAATAAACTTACATTAACATTTTTTTGACTAAAACTTTTTCCTTTAACTTTGACTTTCTGAAATTTTTAAAAATTTCAGTCTCATGTTACTAATAAAAATCTTGAAAAAGTCGATTAGTCGCATCTTTTCTCGAAAAAGTCGCACAATCCGAGGTCTGTAAAAACAAGCAAAAATTTAAAATTGGGCAATTTATTATTTCGATCAATGGAGGCGCGAATTTCAAAAAATCTTTAAATCTAAAATTTCAGTCCCGGGTTTTTCCTGATTAAAATTTCTGTCCCGGTTTTCTCCCGATTGATTTATCTCCTGGGTTTTTCCCGGTTCTCCCGGTTGGGTGTCAAACCTGACTATAGAGTGAACCACTGCGCTGATGTGGGTGCTCTGTGAAGTAGAAACGACCGATGTGGTGACGATACTCGCTGTTGTTATTATTGGGGTATTTGTTATGAGCTCTGCGTTTGAGGGGAGGTTCTCCTTGCGGGAGGTTAAAATGAACCCGAACTTTGACAATTTTTTGCGGGGAACGACTTTGACTTTGCAATGTAGTATTATTTTAAATAAAGATACATTCATGAACTTTGGAAACATATATTTTATTTTCAAAAAATGCAAAATGGACGACAATATGGCGTTTCTAAAAACGTGTTTTTTAAATAGGGAAAGCTATTGCATTCTACACTGCGCAATTGTATGTTTCAAACAGAAACTCAAAACTTTTTATAAAGATGACATCCTTAAGAATAAGTTATTCCTATTAAATAGTTAAAAGGTTAAATAAATGACATATTAAAGGTATAACGCCAGTAGAATTTAGATACCTTCAACTAGCCGCAAACCCAAAGTTGATTGATTAAATAGTTGAGACGCTACAACGCCCACCAGTTTGAAAAACCTTGTTTAGAGAAAAACGCGTTCAATTTACGTATGTGATAAATATCTATAGGTTTTTAGGGTCGCTGCTTATGATTTTGAGGCCAGATTTGCATAATTTTAGAAAACCGATTAGATTTGCCTGACTTGTTACTAAGTGCTCGGGACGCCGATGAGTTCAAGACACTATAAAAATGAAAATATTCTTCGGATAAGAAATCGCTTCACCTACATATTCTACACATACATAGCTTTCAAAAAATGTCATAAAAAGAATATAAATTTTTTGACTTCCGCAATGAGAACCTTCCCTTAGCTCTGATATTACTTCAGTCTTAAAAATTAATTCTCACAAAAAATGAATAGTCGCAATTAAACACTTTGGAAATTTTTAAATTCAAAAAAGGCTGTAGCCGGATAAGCATTGTTTTGCCGCCCCCGCTAAAATTTCCACGATACTTTCAGGATTAATTAGTCTCTATGTGAAACTTTTTTCCCCAAGTATTAACTCGAAAAAATTATTTTTAAAAAACTTGTGGCACTTTTTTGAAAAAATTAAATTTTCTCTGAATTGACTAAACTGTTAAAATCCTCTAAGAAATATGTTATAAAGGAAGCAAAAGTGCATCAAATAAAAATTTTTTGGTAAATTTTTTGCAGCGGAAGAGGTTAAAAAAAATTTTTTTATATTTTTTTCATTAATTTACTTGGCACAATCACCATAAATTTTTTTTTACATTCTCTTACATCCCAAGAGTATGAGATACTATACATTTTAAGGGACAAAATAAGTTTTTTTAAATTTTAACTATCAAGTATCCTTTAGATCAAGCTGGCAAAAATATGTTACTTTTGGGATATAAAAGAATGTAAAAAATATATGGTGATTGTGCCAAGTAAATTAATGAAAAAAAAATTTTTGTACCCCTTCCGCTGCAAAAAATTTACCAAAAAAATTTTTTAGATGCACTTTTGCTTCCTTTTTAACACATTTTTTAGAGGATTTTAACAGTTTAGTCAATTCAGAGAAAATTTAATTTTTTCAAAAAAGTGCCACAAGTTTTTTAAAAATAATTTTTTCGAGTTGATACTTGGGGAAAAAAGTTTTATATAGAGACTAAATAGTCCTGAAAATATCGTGGAAATTTTAGCGGGGGCCGCAAATCAATGCTTATCCGGCTACGGCCTTTTCACTCGCAGGGATTCAAACAGGTGGTATTGTCGTTTTACCTGCGGAATGTGCTTCTGCCTTGTAAATGAAAATGGCTACCTGAAGCAAATTTCAAAGGAACAAAAATGTCCGACTTCTCGAATAATTTCCGCTACCCTCAAAATTTAGGTTAATTTTGAGGGCAGTTTTGACCTACACATCAAAATATGACAAGCAATTATCGCTATCTTTAAAATTTAGGTTAATTTTTATGTAAGTATTGACCTAAACGTCAAAAGTTGACAAACAATTCTTGCTACCCTCAAAATTTAGGCCAATTTTGATGAAAATAAATGTCTAAAATTAACACGAATTATCGATCACGCTGTTTATACTTTAGGTGAAGTTGAGATTAATATTTTTGGAATTCTAACAACTTTTAATCTTTTATCAAATAATATTCCAATTGAACATGATGGATTATTAGAAGCATAATTTTTCATGAAAAATAAAGTGAAAATTAGTTACGAAGAAAAACATCTAGAAATCAATAAACAAAATTTTCATTTTGATTCGGAAAATTATTTTACAATACTAACAAAATCAGTTTACAATATTCATGTAAAAATTTTAAATAAAAAAGTAGGTTACACTCTAAGATTAGTAGTGATGCATTTTCAAAAATATTTAATCATAAGTGTTAAAATTAAAACGAACTTCGTTTTTAGACTTTTGTCCCCGGTTTTAAAAATAGAACTTTAAATAATTCTCCAAAATTATTATTTGGGAAATAGTTTCAAGTTTCGATAAAATCTATATTGAAACAAGGCAGTCCAAATTTCGAACCATCAAAATTTTCTCAACTAAGGACAATCATCTGGAAGAAAGCAAATATTTTCAAAATACAATACACTATCTGATTAGTGTAAACGACAGTGATAAAATTCTACACTAAGTACAACTGTCACCATGTTTTGAAGTGTCACCTACTTTTAAATTAACAAGTTCAATGTCACGACAGGCTCCGGTAATTCTGAAAATAAGAGCAACCTGTATATAAATGTATAAAAAATTTTGATTATTTGTTTGCGTTGTTTCTTATAACCGTTATAACCTAATAAATACTTGTAATGACTGACATAGACATTATTCCTCTCAATGTTGACAACAAATATTAATAATTCGGCGCTATCTGTTGAAAAAAAATCGGCACAAATCGCGAAATGCGGGACATTTATAATATTATAATAAATATTCAACTAATTACCCAATAATTCAATAATATTGTTAGGAAATGAATATTATTTATCATTTTAATAAATATTTTTAATATTAAAAATTTTAAGATCGATAAAAAAACGCAAATTCTGTTAATACTGATTCGGCTTTCTAAACAAATTTAATAAGTGAGCGGCTTTACCCCGACTTCATGTGAGCGACTTTACGCCGAATGTATTTCTCAAATTTCAGAATAAATTTAAATAAATTTTTTTGAAATCAAACAAAACTACATATATATATATTTCGAAAAAGGGCATCCAATAGCATCAAAAAAAAAATTTGTCGAATAAATTTGTTGTTTTATCTAAACTATTTACATGTTTTTTATAAAATTTTCATAGCCGTCAAACATTAAACATTGTTTGTACAAATTATGAGATTTTTCTAAAAATAGGCCGCAACAACTTTAGGTGAAATAAAATATTAATGCAATTTTTTAATTTGGTATTTAATTGAAAAATGTTTGAATTATCTAAATATCGTAAAATTTAATTCAAAAAAATTTATCTTAAGTAGAAATTAGTTTCCTAAAAGATATAATGAAATATATAATGTAGGGGAGAGTCACTATGGTCGGGCCATCTTAGGTTTCTTAGTTGTAACAAATTGGTGCCATTTACCATTGCATGTAAATACTTGTTAGTGATGGTAAAAAACTATTCACGTCACTTTCATTAAGTTCCAATGAAGTACGCGAGCAGTACAAACATAAAACGTAAATGTGTGGTAAATTTTTAAAGCAAAACTTTTAGTTAGTATCGAGAAAGATTAATTAAACAAAAGGGAAGATGCAAACAATAAAGTAAGATGATAAAATTTATTCATTAGAGAGTGCTTTAATACTTTAGTATGTTATTTGGTTTTTATATCGGGCATTTATGTCTGTATGCTAAAAAAATCAAAACGACGCGAAACTGACCGTCGGGTCACTTTATTTCGTGCAGGTTGGGACACAAAATTTTACAATTATGGTGCGTTCTGACATCGTCATTTTTTGACGTAGAGATGTGTGAAGAACGTCATTTTACAATGCGAAAAATATAATCATGTTCGAAAAACGTTCGTAAAACATTTTAAAAAGTCTCATTTCACATCTCCTTCGATAATGCATTGTAAACGTTTCGTGTACTGAGAACGTTTTTAGATTAATTTTTATACGAACTTTATATTTCCTTTTTCCATTTTCAAGTGCATTTCAGCATTCTTCTTTAATTTACGAGCCATTTTTAGAAATATTCATTTTTTTTAATAAAACCCACTTTTTTATTTTAAAAGCATACAAAATTTGAATGATTTAAATTTTTAAAACCTTTTTAAATAATAATTTCACTAAAAATAATTTTAAATAATTTTTGGAAACGCGCTAGTAACTTCCAGGAAGTTTCTGTGGGGAAGCTTCTAACCTGCGGACATTATTGTATTTCCTAGAAATTTCCAGGAAGTTATCAAGGGTAACTTCCAAAGGTTGAAACGGGATTCTTTCTAGAAGTTTTTGTGCTATGTGGGTATATACATTGATTTTCCAGCTTATCATAGGCGGAAATTACCCACTGACACGTTACCGCGCCTGCACAAACGTCGGTAAAACTGTACTGACATTCGTCCGTCTGACAACCGGAGCGATGCAGACATTCTACTAAAACATGACTATATTGTGTTGTAATGGCTTCGCGTACGACTCGGTACAGGTCTGGAGCCGCCAAAAAAAGGAAAATGCTTTTATTGAAAATCGATTCAATTTAGCTAAAAATCGTTACTGAGTGGTCTTTGGGGTCGCTGATTACGAATCCGATGTTGGTTTTTCAATATTAAAAATGGCGAATCCAATATGTCAAATGCGTTTTTTGAAAATCTATTCAATTTGGTCTAAAATCGTTAGTCGGGGTTTTAGGAGTCGCTGATTACGAATCTGTAATAATTAGTTTTTCAAAATTTTTAATGAACGATATAGTATTTCTGAAAAATTGATTAGATGTACTTGAAACATAAAGATAAAAAGATGGAAAGCTTATACTTTTACAGAGAAATTTAAATCACTAATAAGACTAACAATCTGGGCTACAAATCTTAACACTACGCAGAATTATTTTTAAAAAATTGAAAAATGCGATGATGTTAAAAAATTGTTTAAAGCATTAATATTCTATAAAGTGTACAAATTAATCACAATTTGTAAAAAATTATTACTTTTTTTATTGTTTAGTATCAAAATATGTATAATCGAATAAAACTCTCAAAACAAAACTATAAAAATGTTTAGTAAATTTTACACACTTGGCACTAGTAAACTTTGCCACAGTCGGTATTGGATGTTATACTAGCACTTCTAAATATCTCAGAAAACATTCATATGTATACACATGTAAGATACAATATAAACATATTCTAAAGGCACACAAGTATTTAATACTTATATAAATATAAATAAATAAATATATATATATATATATATATATATATATATATATATACTACCGTCCGAAATTGTGCGAACGCTTACACCGCGAGTCATTGAAAAACATCCTTGCATTAAAATAGATGTAACTCGGAGAGAAATAAACGAAAACGATTTTTCTTTTTAGCGATGGAAAGCTAATAAATTTTCGAAAATAATAATGTCTATTTAAATCAAATTGCTTAAATAGGTTTCAGTATATCGTCTTACAAAGTTTAAAAAATAATTGTCATTTTTCCCTCATTTCTTACCTTGACTTTAACCTCTTGCATGGTCCAGGAAAATTTACAGAAAATTTTGTCATTTCACATGAATATTCCTTGGAATCTAAGCTTTCAATTGATTCCAAGAACAATAAAAACCGTTAACGGGTTTCCTAGAAATTAAAAGAATTGTGCGAGCGTGCACAGAAAAAAATTCGACCGTCAATCACTCGTTTTTTTCGTCTCGCTAACTCTTTCGATCGTGCGCCAGTGCCGAAACAGAAGATTTTGATTGGGCACTTTTCCGGGACTAATTACTTTCATTATTTATGCTTTATCTTTGAAAATTAAACATTTGTATAACACCAAAGATATTATAATTTTGTACTAAGTTAATTAGACTGTTATTAAAATTAAATAAATGTAATAAAAACGATATTTTTGAAATTAAAAAATTTAATTTGACAAACTTGCACAATTTTTTCGGAAATTGAATTTTGCTTATCCAAATTAATTTGTTGTACAATTAATATACTAAAATGTAAATTTCTTTTTAAAAAGTACATTATGTTAAATTTGGTGCTATACAAATGTTTAATTTTCCAAGAAAAAGCGTAAATAATGAAAGTAATTGGTCCCGGAAAAGCGCCCAATCAAAATCTTCTGTTTCGGCACTGGCGCACGATCGAAAGAGTTAGCGAGACGAAAAAAGCGAACGATTGACGGTCGAATTTTTTTCTGTGCACGCTCGCACAATTCTTTTAATTTCTAGGAAACCCGTTAACGGTTTTTATTGTTCTTGGAATCAATTGACAGCTTAGATTCCAAGGAATATTCATGTGAAATGACAAAATTTTCTGTAAATTTTCCTGGACCATGCAAGAGGTTAAAGTCAAGGTAAGAAATGAGGCAAAAATGACAATTATTTTTTAAACTTTGTAAAACGATATACTGAAACCTATTTAAGCAATTTGATTGACCTATAGGTTTAAAAGGAGGATAAATAATGGCCTCACATTACGTCAAAATCTATGTCTAATTTGACCTATTTTTTTACCTATAGGTCAAAAAGAGGATAAATAACGGCGTCGCATTACATCAAAACCTATGTCTAATTTGACCTATTTTTTTACCTATAGGTCAATAACATAAATCAAGACATATGTCAAAATTGACCTATTTTTTGACCTAGTTCGAAAAAAGGATAAATAACGAATAAAAGTACATGTTTAATTTTACCTATTTTTTTGAGCTACGGGTTTTAAAAGAAACCTTAATGTGGGCCTTCACATTACGTCAAAATTTGATCTGTGTTTTACCAACAGGTCAGAGCTTGCCCCCTCAAATAGAAGCGCGAAATAGGACATCAAAGCCTATGCAAAAGAAAATTTTTTACTTGCAGGCTGGTACCTATGTTACTTCAAAATTGATGACAAAAAATGAAAATTTGAAAATGGCTAATATCATAAGATCGCATTTTACAATCTTTATATTATCCATAAATAGAAGTAAATATAAAATCAGGGGGTTGGCGCGCGAAGCGCGCAGGGGGCATATTAAAGGGTTTTATTCTGCTGAAAAAATTAAGACGAAAAGTCCTTTGCACTTTTTAAATATTTTCGTTTCTAGATTTACACTGTGTAAAAACATTAAACTTGTATTTTGGAAAAAGTTACTATTAAAATTTATTCTACGCGCGTTGTTGATACACGCCCAGGCCCGCAAAGCTCGAATAGTACGTCAGCCCACCGACTCACAAAGCGTACACGGCCAATAGCTATGCGTAGTTTTTAAATTTTTAATTGCGATTTATGGAAAAACTACTGAAAATATTTAAATATATATATATATATATAACATGAATCTGGGTCCAAAATTCTATGCGCACAACATACAGCGCAATAGATTATTATACAAAACTCTGTTAGCAAATCGTACAAAGCAACCTCACGACGAGACATGACTGGCACAAATCTCACGACGAGACACGACTGGCACAATGCTAGCAACGACTCACCCATGACAATTACTTCTCTGTCTCTCTCTCTTATAATCCCCTTCGTTGATTCTTCGGCTATGGTCTCCTGGAACTCGAGCTGGGAAAATCCAAATAAAAGAAAACTTAAGAAAGTACACTTTACGTTCTCTATTTACACTTTATTGTACACGAAAATTGTACTAGCTTAACGTTCTACTTCTCACACTCCAAATACACACACATACACAGAACAACTCGACTCACAAAAAATTACTCTCGTCTCGATAGACGTCAACACTGTTATGGTGGTGAAAGTTAATACTTTCGCCGCCAAAATACACACCTGATGTGTGTCTAATTTCACCACACGTGGTCTTCTATTTCATCTTTTCTTCTCTGTTGTTTCACTAGCTCTCTTCTTTCTATCTCGTACTACTTACACATAATTCTTTAATAAAATAATATAAATTGATCATAGTATCATTCTGAGGTTGTTCTAGCATATTCAGGAAATTACATTTTACAATTAAATCATTTTTATCCGCACAAATATATTTCTTTCTTTCTTCTCTAAAAAAGGACATTCAATTAATATATGAAAACACATATCCGTAGTATTCATTCCGCATCCACTACAGTCTCCTGATGCACTAAATTATTAAATAGGGTAAATGTGCCATCTACTGCGATGTTCAAATTTAGCAGCCTTTGAAATAATAAACTTTGGAATTATAATGCAAAAAGTAAAGTTAAAGCTAATTAAATTGAAAGCTCTTGTCATGTAGATAATAAAACATTAATAAAAACTTTATGGAAATTGATCATTTAAACAAATTAAATCAATAAACAAATTATATCAAATGCGTGTATTACTAGGAGACTGACCCAACCACTGTGAGCGAATTACTGCGATAAAAATACGTGTATTTAGAGGTTATGTTGCTCCTAGTAATTGGAGCATATGCATTTCAATAGAAATGTCCCAATTACTACGATAAGCAATTGTCGTTCTTAAATAAATAAATTATTAATATTTTAAATATGTTTCTTTAACATTTAACATTTCTTTCATTTCTGATTAAGAATCCGAGATCAGATTTTCAAAAATAAAGAAATTGAAAATGGCGGATCCAATATGGCGGACAACTTATTAAAAATTGATCTAATTTGACAGAAACGAATTACTCGGATGTTTTTGCTGTCGCTGATTACGATTCCGTTGCAAGATTTTCAAAATTTTAAAAAAGTCATCCCCTATATTGCATGAACCATTTTGAATTCTGAGAAACACCGTGTTCGTAACTAGCGACAGAAAAAATCCACGAGTAACTAGTTTCAGTCAAATTGCACTGAATGAAAAAATAGAAGGTACAGGCATAATTTAAGTTATATTACCCATATAGTATTGCTGGAATAGAAACAGACCAACAGTTAGAGTAGTTCAATCATACCATTAGCACTAAACTCAAATTCCTAAAGCCCACTAACCTCTTAACCAGATTTCACATTAGTTTTGTTCCCACTCGAGAGAGGTGCGTGTGATTCTAACACAGATATTTGAATTACGAAAACCTATTACAAATTATAGGCTAAGTGTTCTTCATTTTTAAATTTCTCATTTAACTCATTGAGGTAAAATCAACATTTGGTTTCTCAAAACTTGACTTTATTTTATTTAGTTATGTTAAATTATTTTCTCTTTTTTATTTCAATACATTTTTTATTTAATTTTTTATAGTACATTATGCAACAAGGGAGGAACATTCGAGTTTATGTACCGAGCACAACATCGAAAAACGAGTATTAGCACAAAGGCGTATTATGGTTATTCTATGCTACCTGTACCGGTGCATGCTAAGTTCTCCCATATAACCCAGCTGGTCAATAAAGTAACCATTATTGCCCTAGGGAGAAAAGAGGTACTTTATTGACCTGTGAGCGGTAGATAATGTAGATAAGTAGTACTGTAGTAGTAGGTAGATAAAGTGACCATAATACGCCTGAGTTGTATAAAATTATATAAATAAATGATATGTTTATTTAATTAAACATAATTAGTTACTTAGTGTCACAAATGTTGTAAACGTTTAATAGTAATTAATTGAAAGATTTATTTCTTTTTTATTGAAATAATATTGCGTTGCATATTTTAGGAAACAATTTTTTAAGTATCGAAGTATTTAATTTACATTTTTAATTTCTACCGCGGTCAGTAAATGAAAATATTTCGTTTATTATAACTTTCTGAATTTTTGCAAAATGTTATATAAATAAATAGGGGAGAGTCGCTACGGTCGGGACACCTTTACGGTTGGGTCACCTCAGGTTTCTTAGTTGTAACAAACTGGTGCCATTTACCATTGCATGTAAATATTTCTTAGTAATGGTAGAAAACTTTTCATGTCACTTTCATTAAGTTCCAATGAAGTGCACGAGTAGTATAAACGTGAAACGTAAATGTGTGGTGAATTTTTTAAGCAAAACTTTTACTTAGTGTCGAAAAAGATTAATTAAACAAAATGGAAGATGCAAACAATAAATTAAGATGATAAAATTTATTCATTAGAGAGTGCTTTAATACTTTGGTATGTTATTTAAATTTTATATCGTGCGTTTTTGTCTGTGTGCTAAAAAATAAAAACGACGCGAAACTTACGGTCGGGTCACTTTATATCGTGCATGTTGGGACGCATTATTTTACAATTATGGTGCGTTCTGACATCGGAAATTCATTTTTATCCAGACATTTTCTGATGTACAGAAAAAACATTCCACTTTAGAAGATCTTTCCAACCATATGTCAGAAAACGTTAAATTCGGCCTAGAACGGAAGTTATGGGTACAAGTCAAACAGTGACCCGACCGTACTGACTCTCCCCTATATTAATGTAGAAAAGAATTAAGAAAACTTCTTACCATACATTTTTACCATACAAAAAAAATGTTTCCAGTTGTGAGACACTCATTAAAAATTGTTAAACTTTAATAAGTTTGATATAAAAAGTTATGTTTAGTAGAAATTATTAAATATATTAATAATATATATTATTATATACTAAATAATAATATTTATTCGCCAAAATATGACTATCAAATAAACACAAATAAATAGCTTCAACAAGAGCATTAAAATTGATTTCTTCTGAATCAACTGACTTTTCACCACTTGACATGCCCAAAAATACTAGAAAAAAAATCAAAACAATATTGAAATAGTATGCCTGCAAAGTCGTATTTTTTATGCTGCCCAAATAGCTGTCGAGACTGTCTCACAACTGGTGATATGCTGTGTCTCACTCCCAGAAATTGGCGCTATTTTGAAAAAGGAAAATTAAATTATTTTTAACCGTAGATTGGAACAATGCAATATTGCATCACAAAATATGGGGAAAACACTAAAAGAAAATACATTAAATTTACCTTTTTCAATTAATTAGCTTGGAAAAAAGTACTTTGGATTTATTGAAAAAACGCTTTTTTGTCGATTATCATATCCAGTGTTGGTATCTAACAAAAATAAATTATATATACGTTTCGGCGTACACGAAAAAGTTAGCTCATATAAAAGAAAATGTTTTTGTATAAACCAATCGGCTTTTTAATATTGCATGTTAAAAAAAATTGACTCTCTCACAACTGGAGACTCTCCCCTACATTTTTTTGTATTTATATATAAATAAAAATATTGAAGAAATATAATAATAAGTACAACAATTAAGTTTGTTTATTTAACATAATTTACAAATGGCAAATATGAATAAAGTGAATCTCTTCTCTAAACATATTCTGTCGAGAATAATGAAAACATCGAAAACATACTGGTAATATAGTCGAGCCGTTGAGATTTCAATTATTATTCTATCTGCAACGAATTAGCTTTGGTTCGTACAATACTCTCGACTGTTCTACTTCATATTCAAATAATTCGATTTCCTCTGCCTACAACTCCTGTTGAACCATATTATTTATATATATATATATATATATATATATAAAACTATATTCAAACAGACAGTGAAAAATAATTTTTGTAACAATAATAAATTTGTACTTTTTAATTAACTTCATTTTTTGTCAATTTCTCTTTTAGTAAGAATGTTTTCCCCAAAAAGAAAATTTTATTTACAATTTTATGTCTTAATTAATAAAATTAGCCTTTTCTATTTCAAAAAGATATAATTATATATTTTTTATACCCCTGTAGAAAAATTGTTGGGTTCTAGTATGGATTTCAATCAGTGACCTAGTTTTTTTTAATTCATCAGTGAAATTTCATTAACAATCAGTGGTTTTTACTGATTCTCCGTGAAATTCTATAGATGAATTAAAGAAAACTGGGCCACTGATTTGAAATCAGTGAAATTTTCACTGATTCTGATTTAGAGTGCAATCAGAAAATTATAAAAATAGTATGAAATAAA
Source organism: Leptopilina drosophilae (assembly GCA_032873175.1). Classification (NCBI taxonomy): domain Eukaryota; kingdom Metazoa; phylum Arthropoda; class Insecta; order Hymenoptera; family Figitidae; genus Leptopilina; species Leptopilina drosophilae. Next base: position 14,833,671 of record CM065480.1, on the reverse strand, counting down.
GTTTATTTATCAATTAAGCAATTTTTTAACAAATAATTGCTATTTACTAACTTTTCACACAAACCATTTAGAAAATTGCAGTTTTTTTTCTAATTTGCAATCAACTAAAACCAACAGTATGAAATTAATTTATTATCATTACAAAGTAAAAATTAAAGATAGTTTATATGATTTTAACAATTCAGAAATGGTTTAAACATTATTGTTATTTACTTACTTTTGACTCAAATGACTTAAGAACTAGCAGATTTTTCTAATTTTGCTATAACTAACTACTAAGTTTAATTTAGTGTCAAATTTTAATCAACTGCATATTTCTAGATGGTTTGTATCAAGAGTTAGTACATACAAATTATTTGTTTAAATAAATACAGACTACAATATATTCTTAGTAAAATATATTACGTAATAGCAAAAATGTGTTAAAGTGAAATTTTATTCACACCAAAAAATGTTTGGCAACAAAAAAATTAATGTTTAAAATGATTTAGAATAATGAAAAACGTGTTTATAACATAAATTTTTTGAAAAGTGGATCACCCACTTAAAGTAGCAAAAATTTATAAGTCCAAACAACAAATATTTTTTAGACCAACAAATTAATGTTACGGTTGGGCCACCTCGGGTTTCTTAGTTGTAACAAACTGGTGCCATTTACCATTGCATGTAAATACTTGTTAGCGATGGTAGAAAACATTTCATGTCATTTTCATTACGATACAATGAAGTACGCGACCAGTATAAACGTAAAACGTTAATGTGTGCTGAATTTTTTAAGCAAAACTTTTACTTAGTGTCGAGAAAGATTAATTAAACAAAAGGGAAGATGCAAACAATAAAGTAAGATGTTGAAATTTATTCATTAGAGAGTCATTTAATACTTTGGTATGTTATTTGGTTATTATATCGTGCGTTTATGTTTGTGCGCTAAAAAATCAAAACAACGCGAAACTTACGTTCGGGTTACTTTATATCGTGCAGGTTGGGACATATAATTTTACAATTATGGTGCGTTCTCACATCGGCAATTCATTTGTTTAAGGTAGAGATGTGTAAAGAACGTCATTTTTCAGTGAAAAAAATTTATTCATGTTCGAAAAACGTTCGTAAAACATTTTAAAAAGTCTCATTTAACATCTCCTTCGATAACGTATTGTAAACTTTTCGTGTACTGAGAATGTTTTTAGGTTACTTTTTATATGAATTTTTTATTTCCTTTTTCCATTTTCAAGTGCATTTCAGCATTCTTCTGTAATTTACGGGACATTTTTAGAAATATTCCTTCATTTCACATTGATTTTCTACGGTGACCCGACCGTAAAGACCTGATCTGACCGTAACGACATTTTTTTAAATGTTTATAACTTTTCCAATTTTTATCCAGACATTTTCTGATGTACAGAAAAAACATTCCACTTTAGAAGATCTTTCCAACCATATGTCAGAAAACGTGAAATTCGGCCTAGAACGGAAGTTATGGGTACAAGTCAAAAAGTGACCCGACCGTACTGACTCTCCCCTAATAATAATTATTATTATTATTAACGTGAAAGAATCTATCAAACATCCGAATTAATCTCAAAATATTAGTAGTAAATTCCGAATGATAAATTCACTCCCTTAACTAAATTATTGTTATTGTAATTATTATTATTATTGTTATTATTATTATTATTATTATTATAATTATTATTATTTTATTATGGTTTATTAGTATCAATAAATCAATAAATACTGTATTGAATCATCAAAAGCAAGTCAACAAGTCACTGACAATAAAACATCGGTGTTCAGTTAGGTTTCGTAGCTTAGTGGTTAAAGCTTTAGTTTAGTAGGTCGTAGGTTCGATTCCCGCGTGCATTAGATTATTTTCTAGGTTTGTGTTTATTCCGATTTTTCTGCATTATATTAATATTAAAATTAATGATTATATATACCGTTAAATAATTTAATTGGCAAATATCTAATTTTTTATAACTTTTAATTTATGTATAGAGGGATATATTAATTCTCATATATATATATATATATATATATATATATATATATATATATATATATATATATATATATATATATCCAGATAACCAGCGTACTAGTACGATGCATTTACAATACAATTCAACTGTTAATAACTTTTACAAAAAAATTTTTTTGTCTTAATATTATTAGGTATGTTTTTAACCATATTAAGAGTAAAAAAAAATTATTTTGGTTCAAAAAGAAAATTTTTTAGTTTTAGGTGAACCGTTTGAGAAATTCTGACCCTATTGTGTTTAATTAAAAAAAAATTTAATTTAAAATGAAATTATCAAAAAATGTTTAGCAATTTATAATAAACAATAAAAGAACAATGAAAATCTGTTACTCATTAGAGGTTGCAAATTATATATATATATATATATACCCAGATAACCAGCGTACTAGTACGATGCATGTACAATACGAGTATGGCGTATAAGTCGTACTGGTACTGTACCCGCCATCTACCTTCGGACGGTACCAGGTACTGTACTAGTATGTCATACCAGTATGCTATAATCGTATAATACGAGTACGATAATAGTATGGTGTACTAAAGGTTTTTGTAATTCAGCTTATCGTACGGTTACTGTATTTGTACTATACTAGTACCGCGTGTAAAGCCTTTTATATCCCTCCCCCTATTGTGCCTTAGTTGGTATTAAGTATTAACTATTTTAATTTAATATTTTATGATAAATTTTCTGAAAGAATCAATTTAATTTTGAAGTAATCTATTTTTATTAAAAGAGTTCTTCTTTGTACCTAAAAGATATTTATTACATATAAATCATGTAACTTGTAATCTCATTTACTTATATTAGAACAATCAGTGTTTTGAAGTATTTTAATTAAATCATTCTGCAGTGGTTTTGCTTTGTTAATTTTTAAACATTCTTTAAAATAATTATGAATAATTACCATTTATATAATTTAAAAGTACTTTAATGTAAGGAAAATATTTTGGACGTTCTAACCTAGAAACGATGATACATTAGATCATCGTTGTTGTGCGAATGCTATATATATATATATATATATATATATATATTTTATTGTAACTCTGAAATTAAAAAGTTTTTCTCAAGTGTAAAGTACAAAACAGTTGAAAATTAAGAAGTTGTTCATTGTTGGTAGTAGTAATTAGAATACGCTAATGATAAAAATAAGCATGATGACAAAGCAAAACCACTTGAGATTAATAGTATATACACTTAATACATATGAATTAATTGAAACTAAACCACTGATTTCTAATTTAAATATAAAGGCACATGTTACAAAGATTAAAACTTTTGGATAGCATCCTAAAAGTCAGTTTTTCCACAAAAAATCATTGCACAATGTGCACTGGATGCATATGTCATTGACAACTGTGAAGTAAATTAGGTTATGTTTGCATCACCACGCAGAGTATGGTGTACCGATATTGTACTTGTATCGTACGAATATGCTGTATTTTGATAAACGACAGTACAACGTAATGGTATTATACTAACCTCATACTTTTATGGAGTACTTATATTTTATAATTATAGTTTTACGACATACCTTCGTTATACTGGTACCGTACCAATACGTACATATTTAATTATTTCGTACTGGTACAATACGAGCATTATATCAGTACGCCGTACTGGAAAATGACTATCAGTACTCTTGGCTATCTGGGTATATATATATAGGGGAGACCGGGGCTAAACCGGACAAGTTAAATATTTCCGAAACCGTGAAGAATTTCAAATCATGTGAATAACCTATGAACGCGCAATTTCGTGATGCATATGCTGCATGAGGTTTTAGGGACGTATCATTTTTCTTGTAATAATAGTTGCCGTTAATATATAAAAATGTCATTTTTGAGGTAAAAGTAAAAAAAAATTTTCTCATTTTTTTGGGTTTTTATCGTTAAAGTTAAAGTGCAAATATCATACTGCAATTTTTCTTTTAGCTCAAGGTGTACTGAGTTTAGTAGAATAAAAGTTTAATAGAAAACGTTAAGAAGAAAAAATATATTGCAGGTTAATTATAAGATGACAGTGTGGGGCTGAATCGGACATCGTGGTAAAAAACAACCAAATCTTTGAATACTTTAATTTATTTTATACTAATTAACTATTTTATATTATATTTTTTGCATAGAACCATTTTATAAATAAATAAATAATTTATATTATGTAAAACTCGAATTCGCAAGCGAGTTGCTACAAACAGACAAGTCTGAAAACTGTAATTCATTTTATATTATATTAATTACCGATTTTACAGTTTATATTATATTCTTTGTATAGAAGTATCTGCAAATAAATAAAAGAAGAATTGATTTGACTATTCTACAAAAAAAACGAAAATTTGTGCCTCAATCTTTAATTAATTAGCCGTGTCCGATTTAGCCCCATGGGGTGTCCGGTCTAGCCCCACCAATTTTCGTATTTTCGTTTTCGAGGTAGTCACCTTCGAAGCAATATATCTCCAAAGCTACTGTAGTTTTTTAAAATCGAACAAGTGCAATTTGTAGGTAAAGATACAAGCTTCAAAACAATATATTACTCTTTAGCAAAAAATATGTTTTTGTATGAGTTTTCTGGTCAAAGACCAAATCCGTCCGGTTTAGCCCCGGTCTCCCCACTAACATTATTTATGAATTCGTTTTTCGTTACCATTTAATTAAAAAAAGTAATAATAATTAAATAAAACTGTTATTTATTATAATATATGTAAACTTATTTGTTTAACCAATATTTTTAACTAATAAAAATTAATAAGAAATAGAACATTCTGTCTCAGACGGTTCTTGCTAGGTCCTAAAATGGACCCATAAACTGGCCCTAACTAGACTCCCAAGTTAGGACCAGACTAGAATCGCATCACCAGCCATTGTAGGTCCAACCTACACTGCCAACTTAGGACCAAGCTAGTAACGGGTCAAACTAGATAGGACCTAGCTAGGATCTGTTTTCATTTTCCACGCTAAATAGGATTTTATATCCCACATTTCCATAAGAACTTTTACATGGGAGTCCATATAAATGGTTTCATTTAAAGAAGTGAGATTTTGCATGGATTTTGGTATAAGATTCCATGTAAATTCCAATATGGGACAAAATTTTTCAAGTGTCCAATCTTAAAATTGAAAGTTTCTAAATTGGACTGATATTTACAGTATTTTTAATACTATGGTAGAGCACTTTACCTATAAAATTTCAAGAAGTTTTTTTAATAATTGTAGAGAAAGTCTATTTTATGAGTTTTTCTATACCCGTTTTTTTCTTATAGATTTATCTAACTTTAAAATTTGTAAAATTTCTTGTAAAGAAATATTCTCGAAAAGTGTTTGGAAATTTTTTTATTTTTCAAAGAAATTTCACAAGGATAGCATTTTCAGCGTCAGTTGCTCTCAAGCATTTACCGAGATCAGTTTGAAAACGCCAGTGAAAAACTTATAAATCTCTTTAAAAGTGAATGTGAAAAATTTTAATAGTGAAAAATAGTGTTATTTAAAAAGCGTACATAAGGTAAATATTGATTATATTTTTATTAATTTATTAAAACGTTTAATTTAAAAGTGATTGTCTTTTTGTTTTTGAGTATTCAATGTAGTTTCTAATTATACAGATATATCAACAATTTCAATTAAATTTATATAATTTAATTCTAAGTCAGACAATTTTTAAATAATTAACTCTCATTACTAATATTTATAAATAAAAAGGATAATTTCTTTAAATCTAAATTAGTCACTTTCAACTAATAAAATAAGACTTTACTAATTCTTTTTTAATAACTAATAACTGGTAATAGAAAATTAATAATAAATTTGTTGTTTTTATATTTTTCACTATGCCGTTTGTTGTAAGTAAGCCGTTTTAAGGACACCAAAAATAGGACAACAACGTCAACGAGTTTTTTTACAAAATACTTATTTTTTCTTATAATTGTATAAATAAATTATTTTTAATTTCAGATATGACAAAAGTTGTTTTATTCGAAAAATCCAAAATTTTTTCCTATTCTAAATAAGAGAATTTTTGTACCTGTTTAATGGGATTTTTCTAAATTTTTGAAACCTTTTTATAACATTAAAAGGGGATTTTTCCAAACGTTAGAGGGAATATTTACAAATTTTTAGGAATTTTTCTATATTATTTTAAAAGAATTTCTAAATTTTTGGGATTTTTTCTATACTATTACATGAGAATTTTTCCAAATTCTCTGAAATTTTACCAAACTTTTGGGATTTTTTCTATACTATTACATGGGAATTTTTCCAAATGCACAGAAATTTTCCCAAACTTTTGGGATTTTTTCTATACTATTTCATGGGAATTTTTTAAAATTTTTACATGAATTTTTCTAAATTTTTTAGTAAAATTCCTTTATTTATATTAGGAAATTTTTCTAAAAAGATTAGTGGAATTTGCTTCCTAAATTTTTTTGGGAAAATTTCCAAAATTTTTCTTACAGTTTAGAATACAGTAGAGTAAACAAAATTTTGACCTGTATAAGTTTTTGAAAGGTTTTTTTTTCCTTTTTCAAATGGTGCAAAAATTTTTTTTTTTATTTTAAATTTAACTTTATTTTTATTTGCCAAAATCAAAAATATATTTAAATTGTTTTAGGAAATAGACATTATTTTTTCCCTTTTTCTTTAACATATATTTTTTTCAAATTTTTTAAAAATATAGTTTTTGAGTAAAATGTCAAAAACCATGGTCATGCTATTTGTCACGTACGGTAATTCCCCATTCATTCCTACCCACTTAAAAATAATTTTTTCAAATTTTTAACTCAAAATTTTGAGTTTTTTGGAACTTATGGAGGGGAAAAAAGCGAAAAACGCATTTTCCTCAAAAACTACTGTATGTATTTTAATCAGCTTTGGATTTGTTAAAAAGACAATTAAAGAGATTCAAAAAAAATTTTTCAAATTTTTTTTTCAAAAAATTCCAAAAATCTTTTTTTTTGAAAATTTCAAAATGAAAATTTTTCGAAATTTTCAAAAAAAAATTTTTTAGTTCCATAACTCCCCCAAAAAAGCGAATTTTGAGTTCAAAATTGCAGAAAGTTATAGTCATATGGATAGTAACATATGGTCCAAATTTGAGAAAAATAGAAGCGGGGGCACTTTTTGCATACTTAACCCCCTAAGCCCTTTCTAGAAATACAAATTAAACGTATTTCTAATTTTGTTTACGGAATTATTATTATAATATTGTACAAAAACTAAATTTATTTTTTATGTATGTGTTTTTGTTAAAAAAAATATTTAATATTTTTAAAAAGCAAATCATCGGTATTTGGTTACTTTTTTTTGTCAGTTCCATTTTCCGAGGTAATGGCTCAAAAATTGGCATATTCAGATTTTTCGCTAATGCACCATTTGTCGATGGTCAAGTATTAGTTTATTATTATTTATTAAACGTCAAACATGGGTTACAAACTTTTATTTATAACAAAATGCAAAATTAAAAATTTTGAAGCAAAACGAAAAAAGTACAGAGAAGATAAAACTAAACTCTCCAAAAATTTACAACCTACGCAGATAATCAACCGGTTGACCGGAAAAAACATTATAAGTCAAATACATTATTTAAAACTGTAAAAAATTTTGTACTATTTCATTTAATTAATTAATGTTATTTGCAATAAAAGTTTAATTTGTACGTTTTTAAATTTTATGTGACATAAATTTATTTTTTTTAATTTATGTCTAATTGACAAAATCACACAAATTTTTCACCACAAAACTGTCTTCAGACTAAGTCCTTCTGAAGTTAACCTTCTTACTATATGTAAAATTTTGATTTTGTCAAGTGTCAAGGGATCGTTAATTTGTAACCTTGTAAATTCTATTAAAATGCATTTTTACTACATAAAAACATCCCAATGGGAAGTTTACAACTGGCGGAGTACTGTGCTATCACTGTCAGTACTGTCAGCTACGCTGACAGACAGCACTCGCATAACTCTGTGTAACTCAGGCTAAGTACTGTCTTCCAGTGCTAGCGCAGCACTAAACCAGTGCTGGCTGAAAATATTGCCACAATAAATGCCGTATTGTTATTAATTAGTCTTAAATTAATAATTATAAATAATTTAATAACAAAAAGGTAAATAATATTAATAAATAGTCATTATTCATAAAATATTTCTCTTTTATTTCATTAAAATTAAACAATTATGTTAAATTATTATTAAATTTAATAAAAATAAAAAATGAATAACTGAAAAGTAAAATATTAATTTTTTTCAATAAATTTATATTTATAAACTTTTTTTATAATTTTTTTCAAATTTATGTCAAAAAAGTAATATTTTGTCAACGAGCGTTTTGAACAATTTTTCTATACTCAGCCAGCACTTGTCACCGTGGCTCGAAAAAGTTCGGGTACTCGATTTTTTCGAGTACTCGTGACAATAAAACTTGAATATTTAATTATTTAGATACTCTTCTCGTTGACACCAAGGTACATCCGGATGCCCCGGAGTCAATCGATAACAGAATTTTTGTTTCTATCGAATAATCATAGCTGTAGACTAACCCTAAAGTGCACCCGGATGTCCAGGAGTTAGGTGAACATCTTCTTCAGGGAATTTTTGTATCTATCCAATAATAATAGCTATAGACTAACCCTAAAGTGCACCCGGGTGTCCAGGAGTCAGGTGAACATCTTCTTCAGGGTATTTTTGTATCTATCGAATTATCATAGCTAAAGACTTAATTATCATTTAAATGCAACTGGATGTCTAAGAGTCAGTTGTACATCGTCTTCAGGTAATTCTGTTTTTTCTTGAGTAAATCTTGGAAAAAATTTTCTACATCCAATAGTTTTCGAGTTTTTACATTTGAAAATAGGTCTATTTTTGATAACACAAAATTTTGAAAATTCATAACTCAAAAATTTGATCTCAAAAAAAATACGTTTCTGTTTTTTTTCAATACAGAATAGAAAAAAAATTATTTTGGACGATTCTAAAAGGTCGACTAAATCGCACGTGGAATTGCCCATATATATATATATATATATATATATATATATATATATATATATATATATATATATATATATATATATATATATATATATATATATATATATATATATATATATATATATATATATATGGTAATTAATATATATCCTTTTATTTATAAATTGAAAATTTATAAAAAAATTAGACTTTTGTGAATTAAATTATTTAACGACATATATAATCATTAAATTTTATACCTGTATGTATACAATGCAGAAAAATCGGAATAGTCGCAAACCTACGAAACAAATAAAATCGAACGCACGCGGGAGTCGAACCTGCGACCTCCAGACTACCAAACTAACACCCTAACCCCTATGCTACGAAACTTAACTGAACACTAACGTTTTTTTGTCAGTAAATTGTTGATTTGCTTTAATGATTCAATAAAGCACTTATTGACACCAGTACACCATAACAAATTAAAAAAAGTTTAATAATAATAATATATTAATAATGTAATAATAAACGATAAATATTCATAAATTTTCATATTTTTATTAAAAATGCGTTTTTTATTGTTTACAATCATTAAAAACAATAATTTGTTGGTTTAAAAAATATTCTTTGTTTTTGGACTTAGAAATTTTTGCTTATTATGTGGACGTTACATTTTTAAAAAAAGTGTCCATACATTTTTGTTGAAAACACGGTTTTTCATAATCTAAGTCATTATAAACATTAATTTTTTGTTGGATAAAAAATTTAGGTTTGTACTTAGAAATTTTTGCTTATATAATTATTGATAGATAACACTGTGGGTGGGTTAATTGACAAAATCTAAAATGCTTTCGAAAAATGTTAACAATTATATATTTTTTTTTATTATTTATTGTTTATTTATAACAATTGTCTATTCATGTACGAAGATGACCACGGTTATATCAAAGTTTTATTATTAAATGTTAAAGAAAACTAAAATAATTTATCATTTTCATTGTAAATGATTTTTGTTATTACATACAATAAATTTTATTAATGTTATATTGCAGTCTTTATTTGTTTAAATAAATAATTGTTCTTAATTAATAACGTTTGACTTTATGGTGCTGTTGAAGCCTTCAAAAATTGTCACGACAAAGATATTTTTATTCTTTCGGATAGCAAGGCAGCTATTTTCTCCTTGAAACGTTACGTATCAACATCACGGCTGGTCGGTGACTGTCATGAGGCACTTAACAAACTAGCTGAAACTAACCGCGTTACCTCCTCTGGATCCCTGGTCACAGTGGATTCATGGGAAACGATAGGGCGGATGAGCTAGCCAAAGAAGTGTCTAGAAAACAACTTATTGGTCCCGAACCGCCCATTAGTGTTTCCAATAAATTCCTCACACTGGGAATTAAATAGTGGATAGATGCGGGACACCAGAGGGAGTGACGGGCAACTAAGGGCTGTAGACAAGCCAAGGTACTCATGGGAATCAGTATTAACCCTATGAGGAAAGCGGAATTCCGCAAATTAAATAGAAAGGAGGCAAAGATCATAACAGGGCTATTAACTGGCGATGGTGATATGTGCTATCATCGGCACAAAATGGGGATTGTAGACGACCCGATGTGCCGTAGGTGTGCAGAGGAACAGGAAACCTCGATACACATGTTGTGTCACTGCCCCGCACTTGTGAAGGAGCGGGAACACATTACGGGCTACTTCTTTCTGGGGGAGACCGTTATTGCTACCAGAAACCTGGCCGAAGTCCTCCTGCTGTGGAAAGGACTTCGGATATAAGGGCTGTTATGTGGAACGTAAAGGGATCACCCAAGCGTTAGTGGTATGAACTGAACGGTCATAGATTCACAACCCTCATTTCTTAATAATAATCATAACGTTTGACACAAAATACATAGAAACTTGCAGTTATTTTACTAATTTTGCTTCCTCGTGAGGAAGCTTTGTAGTCGTTTAATTTAAAAAAATTTTTAAAATCCTTTTGACAAATTTTCTTCTATATGGGACTATGTTATATAAGACCCTGAACAATTGTCCGGATGTATGTATGTGTGTGTGTGTGGATCCCGATTTTTGTGAACACGATAACTCGAAGAGGTTTTAACGAATTTGGCTAAAATTTACCAGATATATTTATCATAAAAATATCTCGAACTGGATTGATAGACTTTAAAAAATTCTCAGAAAAAAAATTTTTTTTCAAAAATTTTTTTTTAAGTTGGTTATTGAAGTTAATATATAAGAAAATATTATTCTTTGCATCAAGACGAATCGATTGGTATATAAAAAGAATAAATTGTATGAGAATTTATAGAGTTAATCACAATTAAAGCTGAAAAATTCGCTTTTTTCTCAAAAAATGAGTTCTTTCCGCAAAATTATGTTGCTGTATAAGAAAATCTTACTCACTTATTTCTAAAATTTTATTCTTTGCATCAAGACGGATCGATTGGTATATATAAAGTATATATTGTATTTGAATTTATAAAATTAAAACCAATTACAGACACAAAATTTGCATTTTTAATAAAAATTCATTTTTTCTTAAGAATCATATTGCTGTACAATAAAATGTTATTATTTATTGAAAAATAAATCTAAAATCTTATTCCTTGCATCAAGACGAATCGATTGATGTATGTAAAATATATATTCTATTGAAAATTATAGAATTAATTACAATTAAAGATGAAAAATTCATTTTTTTATTAAAAATTTTATTTTGTTCATTTAGGATTAAAACAAATTTTATAAAAATGTTTTTTTGATTTTATAAATATTAGATCGTATTAGAAATTACTTAAAAATTAAATATACTTAATATACTAAATTATAATTATAATAAATATAACAAATTTTTAAAATTAATTTTTAATTAGATTTGAAGACAACAACATGGAAAATATGTCAATACGTGACAATAAGTTAGTGCTTCCTCCACGAGGAAGCAAATTTTTTTGCTGATCGTATAGAGGAAGCAAAATGTTCATCTAATGAACATCTGGATTTACAACTTGTTTCAATTAATTAATACGAAGCGCGTGAAATAAAAAAATTTTAAGGTTTTAACAATTTAAAAATTGTTTAAACAATTTGTTTGTTTGATTGTTATTATTCATTAACTTCTGACACAAAGCACCTAAACACATGCAGTTTCTTTATAATAATTTTGCATTTAACTAATCTGAAAAGTCTGAAATAAAAATATTTTATGATTTAAACAGTTACGAAATTTTTTAAACAAACAATTGTTACTGGTTATTAACTTTTGATACAAACAACCTAGAAACTTGCAGTTTTTTTCTAATTTTACAATTACAACTACTACTCTGATTAGCCGCCGGTTCCAAAACTCAACGTTTCTATACAATATATTGTGGCTTGGCGGCCCTGACTGCATCTTTCTAGATGCTATGTGTCAAGAGTTATTGAATAACAACAATTATTTCTGGAAACAATTTCTAAAAAAAACTGCAATTTTTTAGATAGCTTGTGTCAAGAGTTATTAATTACCAACAATCATTTGTTTAAATAATTACATCATTAATATTATAAATTAATAAATCACTCTATATTAAAAATAATTAGTATTAATTATTAACAATTAACAATTATTAATAATAATACTTAATAATAATGTATAATTGAGGAGTAAGTTTTTAAAACCTAATAAATCCAAATTTTGTCATTTCGAGAAATTTAAACAAATGACAATTCTCACATAACCATTAAAATTATTTTTTATGTAGAAGAATTGTAATAAATTATTCATTTTTTAATATTTTGTTTATTTAAAATGCTATGTTTGTAATTAAATTCTATTATAATAAGGAATTTAAAGGTTTTGGTAATTTTTTCTAATAAAAAGATAGAAATGAATAATCATCAAGGTTAGGCCAAAATATTTTTTAAACTGAAAATTCTTTATTAATAAATTTTTTTTTCTTAAATTGAACAGTGATAAGTGGATTTCTAAGGATTTTAATATTTTAAATATGTGTTTATCTTAATTTTTTTTAAATGGATTTATCAACTTTTGAAAAATTGCTCCACAATTAATTTCCCGTGTGGAAATCTGACCAAGTTAGCCCAGTTAAAAAGTAGGAGCCAGCTAGTCCCCACCTGGGCCTTCTATTTTTTAAAAAATATTAACATTATAATAAAAAAGTCTTAAAATTAAATATAAGGACCGACAGATTAGCTCGGTCGGATAAGATGCCTCGCTTGGCGGACGTTCTAGGACCAAGGGTACTTGGTTCGCGCCCATTTGGCTTGGATTTTTTCCGGCATGTGAGATAATCTGAGCGGGAGGTTTGACGTCGAGGTATAATGATGTGCACTGTCGATTATTGTCCGGTACACACCATTAGAACTCGACTGTCGATAAACCGGTTGTACTCAGGAGAAGGTTTTCTACAGTTTCCCTCTCCTCTGGCGAGAAAACCCATTAGACGGGTAGTCCAGGCTAATGCGAGTACTCCTAATTTTCGAAAGACGTTCTGTAGGCGCAAACTTAGTATTAAGAATTGTGTATATAAGAAAAATTTGTGAAAAACATGAAATTGTAAGAAAACACTTGTATAGCCAAGTATGTAAGGCTGAAGACAGGTGTATAAACCAATAAATAAAAATAAAGTGACTTTTGTAATGATCCGAAACCATAAGAAAAAAAATTAAATATAAGTATAGATAACAAATTATTCTACAATTAATTCATAACAATAATAATCTTTATTTGTTTAAACAATTTATTATTTTTAATAATTATAAACCTTTATTGAAGTACATTAACAGGCATTTAGTTTTACCGAAATTTTAAAGTTTATTTAGCTGAATTTATTTAATTAATAATTAACTCATCAATTATCATACTTTCCTATGGCTGACCGATAGCTTTCCTTACTGTATAGTAATGATGTTATCACTCGGTCGATAAATTAATAAAAGCGATGAAGTAAACGATCCTGACTCGGAGTGATCGTTTACCTAATCGCTTTTATTAAAAAAACAAAGACTTTAAAAATTTACTTTCATATTTCAAAATTACTTATTCTACCATATTTTCTACAATAATGAATGAATAACAATAAAACTTGGTAGGAACTTTCAGTATACCATGTACATTATTTTTATCGAAAAACGAAAATACTCTGATTTACCACTTTTGAATAAATTGAAGTGATTCATTACTCTCCGGTTTGTCCTCCAGATATATAGTTAGTTCAACACTTCATCTTTCCTTGTGTACCGTATATGCAATTATTCTTTATAATTATTTATTTTAATTGAGACTAATGTCCCTTAAATCGCGTCAAAGAATTATAATTGTTTAGTCTAAATATAAAATTTGTTTTCATCAAAATAATGCAATTTTTTCATGCAAATAAATTTTAATTTGTATTAAATAAATTAATCATTTTCCATTTTTATTGTACGCAAAAGAATAATAACAATTCAAATTTTGCACTATCGATTCTACATCTTAAGAATTCAAGCTTGGGGGTATTAGCACTAAATTTTTACAATTAAATTAAAATCGATCTTATTTGTAAAATTATATTCGTTATGTTTAAACAATTATAAATTACAAGTGTACAAATTTTGAGATTTGCATACTATCCTTACCTATTGTTTTATAAAATTATTTTAATATTTTTAACACATATTTATTATTTATATAATAGACTTTTATGTCGTTAAAGTAAAATTCAATAATTTTCACTAAGTTATTTATTTGATTCAAATATTTTGTATTTGTTCCTATAAAATAATAAATTTGAATTGGCGGAGAGTGGGGTAAACCGGACAGGTGGGTAAACCGGACCCCTCTCAATATTTCCGAAATGTCGAAATTGGAAAAAGTGTTGTTTATAAATTTAAAACAACCATGTTTAGTATACCTTATTTTTTCAATCTGACAGTTGTAGCTTGCTTTTGTGCGACGAAGGGAGCAAAAGTTTTAGTTTTAGTATTTTTTCTACACTTTTACGAATTTATTCTTAACGAAATTCTAAGAAAATCGTATAATGTTTCCAAATATTATGTCTTAAATTTTAAAGGTACACACCTATTGAATATTTACCACCGAAAACTTTGATGAATTTGCAAAGCGTTTCTTTTTGACAAACATTTTTTCTCAAAACGGGCCTGTGGGGCGAACCGGACCGTTTACGGTGGGGCGAACCGGCCATAGGATATTTCCATTGAATTAAAGTTTCATAAAAATTATTTTTAAATAAAATGTTTCTTTTATAAAAATATTTACTTACAATGAAAAATAATTGTCTTCCAATGAGAATTGGACCTTTTAATATTGTTTCTCTGATAATGACAAACATTTTTATTTTTTTATTAAAAAAATATTTGTTTAATTAAAATTCAATCCCGAATTATTATTTTCATTACTACAGCCATTGTTTACATGATTCATTATGTTTTTAATATTGTAGATTATGTAAATGCAATATTATAAATAAAAAACCAAGCGTTCCGGTTTACCCCAGAGGGTGGGGCAAACCGGACCGTTTGCAAAATTTTTTAAAGTTAACAGAGCAAGTAAACAATAAAAGATAAAGTATATGTGTATCTGAGAAAAAGTTGCGCAATTAAATGATCTTTCAAATAAGCCATCGAAAAAAGAAATCGGTTGATTCGTTTAGTCACTAAAGTCAAAAAACCGTTAGAGGGTCCGGTTTGCCCCACTCTTCCCTAAATAATTTACTTTTCTTGAGGCGATGAAGTAAACTAATTGTTACAAAAAACAAATTATTTGTATTAAATAAATTCATTTATTAAAATCAGTTAGGATTTATTTGTTTTAAACATATTTTGTTTAATTTAAACTTAAAATATTTTTGCTATGCAGTCAAACATATTTATGTTCAATTAAAACCATTTTTTGGTTTGTATAAAGAAATAATATGTGACGCGCTCCGAAGAAAGGTACCTAAGAAGCAAACGAATTATAGGTTAGGGTCGTGTTAGATTTCTCTTGATTAAAAGTTTATTTTTTATTATTTGATTTTGAAACCAATTTTTATTGAATATTTTGAATATAATGAAGACTTGAAGCTCAATAATTTTAAATTAATAATTGATTTTCTTTGTTTATTTTCACTTGAAAATTAAAAACATAACCTCAAATTTTTTGCTTCTTAGGTACCTTTCTTCGGAGCGCGTCACATATTTTTAATTTAAACATAAGTTATGGTTGATTTTAAATTATTTATAATCAACTTTTAAGTTTGAATCAAACATAAAATTTTTGAACTTTTTCTTCGTTAAAATCAAAACAGAAAATATGTTTAAATTAAATATAATTATTCGAACAAATAATATTTTTGAATCAAAGTAGTAGATATTTTCTATATATTGAAATTAAGCGTACAAACTAATTTCAATTAAACAAAATCACTTAAAATTATTTTTCTATTTAAATTGAGTATAATTTTTTCTCAGTGTAAGATAATTTACCTAGATCCGACAAGTTTCATAGTTTGTTGACTAACTAGAAAATTCCATTAGTCCGAAAAACATGAAGATATACTACAGTTAATGTTTATATCAAAAAAACGAAGTGGTGCAGGTGATTCAAAAAATCTATTCGACGAATTGTTAATATCCATTGTATATGGTTACAACATCCATTTTTCTAATTGATACATACACTAAAAAAAATGCCTAGGCGATTTGAGCATCCACTAAAGAAGTAAGGTTACTTTAACTAGGAATCTTGGTTACATTCACAAATTTCTTGTCGTAGTAACTAATTCCTTGCTGTAGTAACCAGGATGCCTACTGAAAGTAACCTAAATTCTTAATAGATGACTCTCGTAACTAGAAGCATAGTCAAGAAGCCTAGGAATTTTTTTCAGTGTACCTATAGTCACCACATCCATAGAAAATGGAAGTACCGTCCATAACCGTATATATGGATGTCTCAAGCATACTATTTTTTTCCGTGTATATCATAGTACCAATATCTCTATGAAGCAGTTTACACGGTAAGCCTTAAATATAAGCCTCCACGTGCATAAACGGATATACTTCCAGGAGCATATATTTGCGCCTGCGCGAACACATTGTCAAGGCAAACTCTTTCACAACACAGCAGCAGGCAAACACTTTGCGCAGACGCGAGTATATGCCCGTGGAGGCATATCCGTTTGTACTCGCGGAGGCTTATATTTAAGGCTTACGGTGTAAACTCCTTCTATATTAAGTTGAATTTATAGCCTCAAATCGCTAGTGAGCGGGTTTACCCTGTGACAGAGATTACTCTAGCCGCCCCTCATAGTCCTGTTTAGTGCGATAGTAGCATGACATATTCATTAATAATAAGCTTGTAACTGGAGCAAATACTTTTTTAAAAAGTTTGGAAAAATTTGAAGTTTTATCCCTTATTATGTAATAAAGGAACCCAAATTTTGAGAATTTTAAGTAAAGGGTCTAGGGGAGTAAGTATGCTAAAGTTGCCCCCGCACCTAATTGGCTCATATTTGCACCATGTTTTGATATTTATATAAGAATAAAATTCTAAAATTTTTAAGTCCCCATGTGTTTTTTTAAGAGTTATGGAGGGGGAAAGAAAAATCAAAAAACTCATTTTTCTCATAAACTATTTGACCGATTTAAATGAAATTTGGATATGTTATTTATCACGTTAATATGAATTTCAAAAAAAATTTCACATTTTTTTCAAAAATACCCAAAAATAGTATATTTTGTAACAACTGCTAGCACAAGTTACGAACGATATTTTTCATAACAAGGTGCAAAAAAGTGCCCTTTTTGCACCGCGTTATGAAAAATCAATTTTTAAATTTTCAACATTTTTTTTTTTGGTTTTTCGGGTACACCTTCAATTTCTTTTTTAATTTATACCCTTAAATATCCCCTTAAACACAATTTTTTTTTAAATTTTTTGCAGAGGTATTAAGGGGTGAAAATATTAAGTTTCCAAAAAGTACCCATTTTTTAAAAGTATTTTTGAAAAAAAATTTCAAATTTTCATTTAATGAATTTGTATCACCGTGATTTATAACATATTCAACTTTTATTCAAATCGGGCAAGAATTTTTTGAGAAAAATGATTGGTTTTTGAGGAAATGGGTACTTTTTGAAAACTTTTAATATTTTCACCCCTTAATACCTCTATAAAAAATTTTAAAAAAATTTTTGTGTTCAAGGGGACATTTGAGGGTATAAATTAAAAAAGAAATTTGAGGTAAATGTCCCAATTTGTGGACTACCTAAATTTCCACTACACTTAAAAGTGAAAAAATTACTTTTACGTTTCTTTCAATAAAAATCTTTTTTTACGATAAGAAGATATATTAATTTTGAAAGCAAATATGACTTTAAATCAATTTTTTATTGTCAAAATATAGTAAATTATTGTGTTTTTATGAAGAAAGGTTAATGTACCAATTTGTGAACTGATTAGTATTTTTCATAAATACGCTACAATACACTAATTTTTATATGCATTAGCTGTTTAAAAAAGTAAATTAATATCCAATCTCATAAATACTCACTTTAATTTATAAAACTTTAGTTTTTTTTGCTCTGATAAACTCTAAAACGTAAACCTGTCAAATGACTTGATTGCTTGCAAATTTCAAAATACAAAATATAATTATTAAAACATTTTTTTCATAAAATACCGTTTTATAATAATAAAATATGTTTCAGGATAAAAAGCAACTACTTACAACAGTATATTTAATTGATTTTTATTTAAATTTGCACATTTATGCGCAAAGTACACAAATCGGTACACGTGCACAAATAGGGACATTTACCTTATTAATTAAAATTAATATTTTAAAGTAAAAAAATTATTTCTCTCTAAAAAGAATAATTTTGAAATAAAGAAAATATATTATGATTATCATAAATAAAAACAATATCAAGATAATGTGTATTTTTATTAAAAAAGAAAAATATAATAAAATAAATAACGACATCTTGCGTATTATATAATCGTTACAATGTTTTTCAACTTGACTGTTTGAATTCATAAAAGATTGCATAGAGAAAAAAATTTTTTTTTAATCTAATTCTGTCGGTATCGATTATTGAGAGTCGCTTTCAGAATATCAGTCAACTGGCAGGGTTCGATTTTTAAACTACAGCTTTGCATACATATTTATATCACTAGAGAAATACTGATGCTCCCTTTTATCAGTGTCTATATTCGTTATTGAACGCAATTTCTGCTCTTCGACGAGATTTTCCCTATATATGTTAGTGTATTTTATACGCCTAAAGAGGCTCGACATTGAGCCAACATTGGTAAATCTTAGGATATAAATTCTTGTAGATATTTAAAGTCGTTTATTAATTTACTTAAGGAGGTTCTATCGATAATTGAATTAATGAATTAATTGATTGATAAAACTTTATGTGCCGCTATAAGGGGAGGCACATAAAATTTAAATTTTAACTATCGAAGAAAGTCATATTTTTTTCTTACATCATTTTTAAGCCAAAAACATATGGTATGGTCAAGAAATTAAAATTTTTAATAGGTTAGGATGTTTATCTTTTTCCTGGTTGCATATTAGGGTGACCGTTATTTTGCAAAAGTTGGAATTTTTTAGGTCGCCGGGCAGAATTTGCTTTAGAATGTGTAAAAAATTAGCTATGCACAAGAAAAGCCCAATCGATCAATATTAACCTGTGCCACTGAAGGGTAAAAGTTTAAATGCGGTTTAACATAGGATTAGTGCACTTTTTTACATTTTGTATCAGAACTTTTTTTAAATTAATCTTCTGCCTTGGCGACATTCATATTTATGGTTTTTGATGTAATGAACACGAATCCGATGTCAAAAATAAGTTATAATATCAAAAAAACTGTCAATCTTTTTAAAACTACAGTTTTTGTGGGAATTTAGACAATTTTTGTGTTTAATTTAGTAAATGAAACCTAATTTTGCTCACATAAAAATATATTAAAAACAAGGTCAAACTAAATAGAAATATGTAATATTGACAGCTGTCAATGAAACTATCAAACTTTTAAAAACGATAGTTTTTAAATCTTTTTACATTAAATTACTCAGATAAAAATATTTTCAGCGTATTGAGATAAATGTGAACAGAATTATGTAAATTTGATAGTTAACAAACGTCAATTAAGATGTCAAACTTTTGAAACGGAGACTTTTTTCATTAAATTACTTGTATACAAGTATTTTTAAGCACACTGAGGTTAATCATATTAGCGACATGTATTTTTCACAATTGGCAGCTGTCAAAAAATGAATAAGAGAATTTTACATTTTAACCATAAAAATTTAATTTTTAAGTAAGTATCTGAGTAATTTAATGAAAAAACAGACAAAAACTCTTGTTTTTAAAAGTTTAATTGACAGCTGTCAACTTTCAACACTATATATTGCTATTTAGTTTAACATTATTGTTTTTGAAATATTTTTATATGAGCAAAACTTGGTTTGATTTACTCAATTAAACACAAAAACTGTCGTTTTAAAAAGATTGACAGTTTTTTTTTGATATTATAACTTATTTTTGACATCGGATTCGTGTTCAGCACATCAAAAACCATAAATATGAATGTCGCCAAGGCAAAAGATTAATTTAAAAAAAGTTCTCATACAAAATGTAAAAAAATGCACTAATCCGGCGACCTAAGAAATTCCAACTTTCGCAAAATAAGGGTCACCCTATTGCATATTTTTGCAAATCCATGCAAGAAGTTGTGGTTTTCCATATAGAATGCCACATATGGAAAACCACATGGATACCCATATGGTATTCCATATAGTAAACCATATAGTATTCCATATGTTAAACCATATAGTATTACATCTTTGTTTCTGTTTAATGACATAATGCAATAATAATGTTAGAGTCAAAAAGGAATAATTATTATATTTTCCTAAGCACGCGAATAAAAAAAATTGAGACGATAAATATGAGAATCAATAATAAATTCACAATCCTCGGAAAATTACCAAACAGTTTTCTATATTAAACTTTTTTTTTATTTTACACAAATTTTAACAGCAAAAACAAATACAAGTTATAATTAAGAGTATTAAAAATGTGAAAATTTTTTTAAATACATTTTTGTATTTGTTTTTCTATCATTATATTATTATTATTAATTTTTGTGGAAGGATATTTTATACAATGAATTATAAAACAACATTTTTTGGTTTTTTTGTAATATAAAGTGAATAGTTTAATTTTAATTTTTAATTAATTAATTTTATTTTTTAATTTTAATTTTTTTTTTAAATTTTTTATTCATTGCATAATTTAACAACAAATTATTTATTGAATAATTGTGGAAGAATTTACTTAATATTGACTTTTAATAAATTCTATGATGTTTTTGTGATAATTAAAGTTTTTGAATATAATAACAATATTAATCATCAAAAACAAACTTAAAACACTAAAAATGCCTTTAAAAAAACAATTCTCATGTTTTGAATAGGGGAGACCGGGGCGTAATGGATCACTTCAATTTATTCAAAAGTGGTAAATCAGAGTAATTTCGGTTTTTGATCAAAATAATGTACTTTGCTACTGCATACTGTAAGTTTGTACCAAGTTTCAATGTTAATCATTTATTATTGTTAAAAAATTTTGTAGAAAAAGTAATTTTGACGCTTGAAAGTAAATTTTTGAAGTCTTTGTTTTTTTGTTATATCTTTTTTAAAATTACTTGTAAAAAATGTTTGTTTAACCTGTTTTGAGCTTTAAACATTTGTTCTTAAAGAACAATTGACAATTTTTGTTTAATACTTACGATATTGATAAATAATAACAAAATTTTCAAAAAACACCTCCGGGGCGTAATGGATCGCTTTGGCCGGGACGTTTTGGATTGCATATTTTATTAAGAAAAACCTATTATATTTAAAATATTAATAAAATAATCTTATCAAGTTTAGTTTCTTGTAATTTATATATTAATTTTTAATAATTACCAATGATAAACATTTATAAAAAATAACTTGAGAATAGATTTGTTAAACAAATGGATTTTGCATTTCGCTACAACTTTTTAAAATTTAAAAATTGCATTCAAAGTTTAAATTAAATATGTTCCATTTTCAATATTCTTCGTTATAGATGTACAATAGAAATTAAAATTGTCAATATCAAATAATATTTCATGATCAAAATTATAATTTCATTGCTAATTCAATACGCCCCAAGTAATGATCCATTATCCCCCGGCCCAAAGCGAAATTGCTCACCTTGCATTTTTCCAAAAACATTGTCCTAGAAAAAATTTATAAGTGATATTAGGGCGTAATTTTTTTAATTGAAAGCTGAGATGTTAGGCTAAGTTTTCTATATGATGAAATTTTTATCAAAGCAAGAATGATGAAGTTAAGCAACAAAAAAAAAGAAAAGTGATCCATTACGTCCCGGTGTCCCCTACTTTTAATTATAACTTGTATTTGTTTTTGCTGTAAAAATTTGTCTACAATAAAAAAAAATAATTTTCAATATAAAAAACTGATTGGAAATTGTCCGAAAATTGTAAATTTGGGCTCAGATTTTTTCTATATAGCTGCGTATGGACATAAAAAGGTAATAAAACATTGAAAAAATCGAATTATTTCACCCTTTTGCAAAGATATGGTTAAAAGCTCAAAATACCAAGTTATAAATTTTTTTGAAAAAAAAGTTTTTTAATCTACTGCGCAAGCGTTAAAAAATTTCTCAAAAAAACCAACATCGTTGGATTCTTTAGAAAATTTCCCATCCACTAGTACTTTTCTAATTTTTTTAGACTAAAATTGACTTTTTCACTTCAAAATGGATTTTTAAATCTTAGTTTTGAAAAATAGCACTTTTTAAAAAATTGACGATTGTTTACGTTCTTGAGGAAATAGGAACTTGAAATTTTGTCTAGTTCACTATATTTGACGGTAGAATACGCCTAAAAACTTTAAGACAAATCAGTAACTTCTCACGTACAACTGTTTGATTTACCCGTGGAATCCCCCCATTGTATCTTGATTTTTTTAATTGATTTTGTTTTCCGAGTTTTTTTTCGAGTGTGGTCGACGTGAAAATTAATTTTACTATTCAGTGGCCATTAATGACTGTACGCTATTGTTTCCATATTCGTATATTGAAATGCCGAAAGACTCATTAGAAGAGAGAGACAAGCTGAGTCGGGTGTTAGGTGCGGTCGAAGCGCTGACTCACTCACATGGTTCATTGAGAGAGGGTGTACACTCGGTTATGAAAACACTGGACTGTTTACAGGCCAACCAGTCTTCGTATAATAACAGAATTAATAGAGTCGAAAAAGATATCTTATTTTTGACAGACCAGTCGAGAATATAATTCTATTTGGTTTGGAGGACTCGGACGAAATTAATCATTCTCTTACTCCTGTACTAAAATTTTGTAAGGATGTTCAGCTGCTGATCCCATACCTGCCTATTGCTGGTTCTTTTCGCCTCGGTAGGACAAAAAGGAATCGTCCAATATTAATGAAATTTATTTCTGTGAGGTGGATAAAGGAGGTTTTCAGCAAGGCGAAGGAGTTTAAGAGACTCAATTTATCCATAGCAAATGATAGAAGTAAAGAAGAAAGAGAAGAAAACCGGAAGATGAGAAACATGACCTTTAAATTGAATGAATTAGGGGTTACATCTAGGATAAAAGGTAAACACATCTTAGTGAACGAGAAGCCATTGATTTTTTCAGATGCGGAGTTGCTTTTAACTTGTCTGTCCAAGGATAAGGATCCAGGGTTCAACTGTTCTCAGAATCTTTCTGAGAATCCCCCGAGTTCGAGGCAACTGAGGAATCCTGAAGCGAGAAAGAGAAAGACGTAAAAGATTGATTCACTCAAATCTTTAACTCTAAAAAAGAATAAACCGCAGAAACAAACTCTTTAACTTGGCCAGTTCGAAAACTTTAACAGAATTTTTTAAACCCGTGACTTGTAAGGGGGATAATGTGAAGCAGACACGCCCTAGCGCTGAGTCAGAGAATATTCTCAACGAAGTGGAGTAGCAATCATGGAATTCGATATCACAAACTGATAAAACTTTAATACCAAGGCTGTGCTTTTGGAACGTGAATGGCCTGAAAAATTTACCGGACATTTATAATGTTTTTTCTAATAATGATATTCTCTGTGCGTGTGAATCGTGGTCTGAGTCTAGTACTTTAGATCCTTTTATCATTTTCGGCATGCGGACGATAGTTTCAGCCGCTGTCAGAAACAATAAATATGATAGAGCCATGGGAGGCCTCTTCATTTCTTATAACCCTGACATTTTTAAGACTGAGATTATTGTATGATTATTATATGTATTTGCCCCCAGACTCGGACTTTAGGGACCTATTTAAGGAACTAAATGCCATTTTAAGTGCAATTGCAAAAAGAACACCCAATGGTACCCCTTATGGTTATGGGAGACTTTAATTGTAGGATAGCGGACCTCAAGCAGATCGATCTGAATCTATGTCAACTCTTGATGCCCTTCTACTGTAAAAGAAAAACTTTAGATTTTGTCACCAACCCCAGAGGCAGGTTGCTTGTTGATATCATGGATGCTAATGGACTTGTTCTCCTGAATGGCCGCTCTCGGCTTGATTTACCTGGGTCCTTCACGTTTGTTGTCCTCAGGGAGAAAGTGATGTCGACTAGATGTAATGCTTAATCAGCGGTCTTTATCTTTTCGGGAATTTTGAAGTCCTAAAGTTTACTTTTTCGGATCACTTTCCTATAGGGTGGACCTATTTATGACCCTTTCTGGTGGAGGATTATTAACAGGTATAGAACAAAGTCCTCGAGTAGAGCGACAATTGACCTGAAAACGTGTCAGGGTTACCTGCAAAATAGTTTTCAGAATTTAGGTTTACCTATTAACGTAAAACCACTTTTGTTAGTGCTCGATGGAGTCATTACGACTGGAGAAATTGTTAAAAGCATAAAGAAAGCAAAGAGTGGGAAGGCTCTTGGGGGTGATGGTATTTCAAACGATTTTTATAAACACATGCCTCAAAATTGGATCCTTTTTATTGACAGATTCTTTAATAAAATTATGGAAACTGAAGCAGTTCTTGATGGTTGGGAAAATCTTATTACCAGTATGATTTTTAAAAAGGGCGACCCTGATGACCCTGAGAATTATAGACAGATCACATTGGTTAACTATATCTCTAAAATGTTTACACTGGTTATTTATGATAGAATTGAGTAGTGGGTATCAAATTTGAAGCTGATTCTGGAATCCCAATCGGGGTTTAGAAGGGGTAGGAGTTGCCTAGACAACCTTTTTACACTCAATGCTTTAATTCAAATCCATTTGAGAAATAATTCTTCTATTGTCTACGCTATCGTTGTGGATTTTAAAGGGGCATTTCCTTCCGTTCTCATAACCTTTTATGGTCAAAACTTCGTAAGCTGGGGCTCAGTACTAAAATAATTAATATTCTAAAATCTTTTTATAAAGTAGCAAATACTAAAATTAGAACAAATAAAGGAGTAACTGAATCATGCAGGGTTACCCAGGGAATCCTTCAAGGGGAGATACTAAGTCCATTAGAGTTTCTTTTATTTATAAGTGACTTTTAGGATCATTCTATTTCCGAAGGATGCAGGGGCCTTGTCATCAATAGTTCAAGTGAGGCTATTGCGATTGGTTATGCAGATGATTTTGTTATACTGTCAGATTCGCCTTTCGAGGTTAGCAGGAAGTTAAAGGCTTTTCACGCGTACTGTGATTTTAACGACTTAACGGTTAATATTGATAAAACTAAAATTGTTATTTTCGCTAGAAATTGTAACCGTTCTGTCAGAAATTTTAAGTGTTTTAAGGTGCTGATTCTTGGACTTCGTAAACGGATCTATTTTGGAGTTTAGCGATTAGTATTTTGATGTACGGATCCTTGTTATGGGCCCTGAACTTTTTAGACTTTATTGAACAAACTCAACTCTTTTTCTTCAAAAAATTACGTCTGCTCCCTTCTAATACACCGGGCTATACATTAAGGATTTAAACAGGATTTTTCATCTGTCGTTTGTGGTTTAAAAAAATATTTTATCGTGGTTGACAAAGGTCTCTAAAATGGACAATTCACGCTTCCCTAAACTTTGCCTCGAAATACTTAAGTCCTTAGCCCGCAAGGACCCAACTAATAATTTTAACTGGGTCAAGCAAATTCGTGTTTTTTTACTGATAGTTCACTTGAATATTATCTGGACGAGTTTACCCTTGAATTTGGTGCTTATGATTGTAAGAAAATTCTTAATTTATATAAAGCGCATCTGAGAAAGATAGACTACGACCGATTAACATTGTCAAAAAGTTTGTTAATTTATCCATCTCTTTTATTAAGACCGGGAACACAATTTTACCTATTATTACATTAAATTATTATTATTTTTTATATTAAATTATTATTTTCGCTAAATTTGTTTTATAAGAGGATCTTTGCGCAACTTCCTTTGTCAAATCGGTACGTTTCTAGAACAATTAAAGGATCCGAGAAGCATGTATTCGAGCCGGAAAGACTTTGTAATTATTGTCATTAGGACTTTGAATGTCCGCACCATATCATAGAGGATTGTCCGGCATGGTACTCTGTGCATGAGTCTCGTTTCCCTGCAAATGCATTAACCGATCCAAACGAACGTTGGTCAGAAATTATGTCATTATGTATCATTTCGAGCATCATTGTTAATCTATGTCTGAACTCTTCTTGCTTGAACGTTTTGTTTACCAGACAAGTGTATTAAATAAAAAAAAATGTTTTAAATATTTAAGGTAAGAGTCATTTGATTTCCCAAATTATTTCTACAGAAACCAAAAGTAAATACAATCAACTCCTCTTTGGTTCGTAAAACGGCTAGTTAATACATAAAATATACAGAAAAACACCACATACTATAAATATTTACACTAAATAAAGAAAATATGAAAGTTTAACTTGAATAAACTCTTAAAACCAATAAAAACAACCAAACAAAACATTACCCACGCTTCTTAAATTCTTGTCTGAATAACTTCTTAGAAGAAACAAAGATATAACAATTAATTTACATTGCAATCTTTAATTCCGTTTTTCTTGAAATGAGGGCTTTTGTATTTTAAACTTTAAAATTTTGTAACTCATCAAATTTTTCACAAGCACATGTGCAGTTTCCAAAACCCGATTTTATATCGTACATTGTCTCCACATATAATTTCAAGAAACATCATTATAACTAAAGTCATCTACTCTCTAAATTTCAATTAGTAGAAATTTAATTCCTAATCTAAAATTATATGAAGTTAAAAATTTTGAAACTACTATAACACAGGCCAACAAAATTTGATTGAATTTACTTTCCAAGAATCAGACAATACTTTTTCGAAGGATTTTGACGTGTTGAATCCGAATCCGACCTCAAAAGGGACCCATCACGTCAGGTTTTCGAGATATTTTAACCTAAAAGTGCAAAAAACCTGTTTTTATTTATATTTGATGTCATGTAACATCAAGAGATAATTTTTTCTCTAAAAGGTCAACATTGAGCCAGAAAGTGCTACTCTTTTTCTTTAATATCCATTTTGAGAATTTAAAAAATCTTCATTCGTCTCTGAGTAATCGTTTATTGAATTTTCTGAGTTTGTCGAATACTTCGAAAACTGAGTAGAAACAAAGAAACTTTGCTAATAAAGTAGAATTTAACTACAAATATCTAAATTTCCAATAGTTCTGAGGATTTTCGATATAACTGAATACGAATTCAATATCAGATTCATAAAATTCAAAATGGCGTATACAATATGGCAGACGATTTATTTAAAACACAGGTTTACAAATTAAAAACTTTTCTTTGCCAATCAAACAAAACATTCTTTTTCCGATTAGTAGGTGCTTTCTGAGTAAGAAAATCATAGTTTTAATTTTTTTCCCTCGTGTAGTTTTTTTGTAGCTTCAAATTTTGTATTTTTGAGGAGTGACGGCACTTAAATTTACCTGTAGGAAAATCAACTCGTCCAAAAATGATGAGTAGGATGCCGTTGGAAAGGTAATTAAATTATCTTTCAATCCATTTATTACAGAATACAATTGAATGAAAATTGAGAGAGCTACAGTCAATTCAAGATCAAATTTCATGGAAATTTTGATGACTTTTAGACACTTGACTAACTTTTGATAATTTTTTTCACAACAAACAGTAGACAATATTTAGGTTTTAAATTTTTTATTGATAGCTTATTCAATTGAGAATCTTTTCAGCTCTTGTGGACCTTGATTAGATTAAAAATGAAAATTCCACACCATATTTAGTGAACAAAACTACTTTGCCATTTTTAGTATACTTTTCAATATTTGCAGCAAACATGCAAATAGTAAAATTAAGTTAAGTACTAAAGTTACTAAAATCACACATCAAGGAATTCTAGAGTTGCTCAATTCGAATATAATGTCAAGTAATAAAATTTTAAGATGACGGATCCAATATAGCGGACAAGTTTTTTTTAAAATCGATTGAATTTATGACAATTTCGTTACTCGGGGTTTTTCGGTGACGCTAATGACGAGTCTAATGTCAGATTTTAAAAATTAAAAATCGTAGACTCCATTTAGTGGACGAGTTTTGGCTCTCTGATTAGGTCTCTGATTACAAATTCGATGTCATATTTTGAAAATTCAAAAAGGTGGATTCAGTCTGTGCGAACATATTTTAAAAGTTTAAAGCTAAAACTCATAAAAATTAATACTTTAGAGTTTGTGGGGTCTTTAATTTTAAAACCAACGACGGTTCAAAAATTTTTAAATTGCTTTAATGTTGATGTAGAATAAAAACTTTACTCTAATTGCAATAAACTATCTAATTTTTTATTTTCAATAAATTTCTATAACTTTTTAACTGCAATACATTTTAAATATTTGTAATTAACTTTATCAAAGTATATTTAAAAAACAAAAGTTTTTAAATAATAAATTAAAATTATTTTTTTAAATGTTTTTGAGCCCTTTTACATTCTTCGTCCCCCTCCTTGATGTTTTTAGTGTCTGTATTTTCGAATGAGATTTAAAATGTATTGCAGTTAAAAAGTTATAGAAATTTATTGAAAATTAAAATTAAGATAGTTTATTACAATTAGAATAAAGTTTTCATTTTTCATCAACATAACATCAATTTAAAAATTTTAAAACCGATTTTGGTTTCGAAATTAGAGACCCCAGAAACCCTAATGTATTAATTTTCATGAAATCATGATTTAAACATTTAAAATATGTTCGCACAGACTGAATCCACCTTTTTGAATTTTCAAAATATAACATGGAATTTGTAATCAGAGACCTAATCAGAGAGCCAAAACTCGACCACTAAATGGAATCTACCATTTTTAATTTTTAAAATCTGACATCAGACTCGTCATTAGGGACACAGAAAAACCCCGAGTAACGAAATTGTCATAAATTTAATCGATTTTTAAAAAAACTTGTCCGCCATATTGGATCCGCCATCTTGAAATTTTAATACTTGACATTGTATTCGAATTGAGTAACTCTAGTATTTCTTGAAGTGTGATTTTAGTAACTTTAGTATTTAACTTAATTTTACTATTTGCATGTTTGCTGCAAATATTGAAAAGTATACTAAAAATGGCAAAGTAGTTTCGTTCACTAAATGTGGTGTAGAATTTTCATTTTTAATCCAATCAAGGTCTACAAGGGCTGAAAAGTTTGTCAATGGAATAAGCTATCAATAAAAATTTTAAAACCTAAATATTTTCTACTGTTTGTTGTGGAAAAAATTATCAAAAGTTAGTCAAGTGTCTAAAAGTCATCAAAATTTCCATGAAATTTGATCTTGAATCGACTGTAGCTCTCTCAATTTTCATTCAATTTTATTCTGTAATATATGGATTGAAAGATAATTCAATTACCTTTCCAACGGCATCATACTCATCATTTTCGGACGAGTTGATTTTCCTACAGATAAATTTAAGTGCCGTCGCTCGGATTCAGATTCAGCACGTCAAAATCCTTCGAAAAAGTATTGTCTGATTCTTGGAAAGTAAATCTTGTCGGCCTGTGTAATTTTTGGCGAAAATGTCCGGATAACGAACTTAGCCTTCATTTTTCCACCAACTGGAAGTGTGTTAAATTTATTTTATTTCAATTTGTTATTTCTAAAGCATCCCTTCTTCTATCTTTTTGATTGAGTTGTAGAATTTTAAAGCTCAGAATGTCGAAAACCTCTTTTCGAGAAAATCGAAATTAAAGATTGTAGTGCGATTATCTTTGCTTTTTCTAGGAAGTTATTCAGATAAGAATAGTCTTAATTCTAGTACATCTTTAAGACGAAAAAGCAGTAGCTTTCGAATTTTACACGCACTCCATTTTAAAACAATTAAAAAATAACGTAGATCCGATAAATTGGTTTCTTTTCTAAAATTTTATTTCTTGCAAAGTTAATGGTTGCATGTTATTTTATTGAGTTATTTAAAGCAAAAAAAAAGAAAGTGAAAATAAAAAAATTTTTGAGGGTCTTCAGTACGAATGATCATAGGAAATATAGAAATCGAGAATGCCAGTGTAATGCCGATGCTCACCACTGACTTAGTACTCAGACGATTGTTCTGCTATTGTCTAGCCGAGCCTCGACAAATAGTGCTGGTGCAGTAAAGAAAAATTGATCGCAACGCTTTTTGACATCATAGATTTTTTTACATAAACTTCAAAGAAATGCCAAGAAAAGTTTATGAATGTTTAGAAATATAAATTTACTCAAAAAAATTAATATTTTTATTTTCAGTTGTTCTTTTTTTATTTCTATTACGTTTAATAATAATAATAATTTAACGAAATTGTCTAATTTTGTAAATAATATTTTTTTAAACAAATTATAATTATTAACAAAATTTTAATATGAACAATAAGTCCGTTGGTCGAAGGTTCTATTTCCCTTGTGAGCAATTTTGTTTAATTTCATAGGTTTGCGATATTTCTAGACTCCAATCGTTAAGTACTAAAATATGAAAATCTAATTCGAAAATACCATTAGACTTTATTAGAAATTATTTAAAAATTAAATATATTTAATAATTATTATTTTGTTATATATTTTAATTAATTATTAAATAAAATATTTTATATATATATATATATATATATATATATATATATATATAATAATTAATGTTATATATATTTATGGGGAAATCTCACCAAATGGGGACAAATTGGGTACTGAGATATCGGTGCCACAAAAAGCCTCCATATTGCCAATTCACATTTATATATTTTTGTTAACTCTCTTTCACGAGTATGAGATTTAAAAATAATTGTTTTTAGGCAAAATTAAAGATTTGTGCAACTGATTTCATCATTAAAATCGTAGAAATTGATAAATTCCTTGCGTAACTCGCATTTATTCGAATTTTTATTAAGCAATAACTTTTTGAGCAATTTATTTTTTATGTTTTGAGTTTTTCGTCATTCATTCATGGGTTGTGAAGATTAGAAAAATATAAATTGGACAAGTGTGCCAATTATAATATTCCAGATAATGAGCTCTTAATAAATGTAACTGTATTTTCACCAAACTTTAAAAATCATTAATTTTCTTATAATACTCGTTGAGCGATCATCATTTAACATTCGCTCATATACTATTTACATTTTTAGGTATTCAGAAAAAGAATTTTGGGTGTTAGAACATTGTGCCACTTGATACATCTATGAAATCGGCCTTGGCAAACGCACAAGGAGTGCGTAACTCGTTGTTAAAATATGGTTTTTCGACGAGCACAAGAAATCACTTTTAAAAAAATGGATACACCTTCGCGTAATATCTTGCTTTAGTGTAAATAAATATATGTGCAAAATGCTCACCCCTAAAAATAATATTTGGGGTTGATATTAAATAATTTTTCACCTAAATATATTAGTTACTCTGTTTATAGGGCCATTGCTGAAAAACATTTATTTGAACTATATTGCGGGTGGATTTTTGATGAATGTAAGTTCAGGTAAATAAAAGGAAATGTGTTTTGAAGGGTTTTTAAATATACTAAATTTTTTAGAATAAGTGAAGTGACTGATAGGGTGGTATCCATCCCTATTTTGAAAAAAATTTTAAATAATCGAAAATTAATTTTAAAAAATTATTTTACTTAAAATAAGACTAATTTCTTTCCTTAAAATAAAATTCCATTTTAATCATGCCCACGTTGTTTTATCTAAAAACAAGAGTAGTGTAATTACAATCTTCATTTGTAACTTTTTTCTCTTAGAAGTAAGTTTAACCTGCACTCTTAACCAAAAATATGAATAATATATTTTAAATACAGTAGCAATTAAAAAATATAAATTACGCCAGTTAAAATGTACTTCTATTTGGTCGAAAAATAGTAATTTATGGTAAAAAACAATGTGCCACTAAATTGAAAATAAAATTTTTTTAAAAGAAAAAGTCCCCACTTGGTGAGATTTCCCCTTATATATAATTAATTAATTTTTAAAATCTCTTTAGATTAGATTTTAGGACAACAATATGGAATAGGTTTAAAAAATTATTTAAAAATTAATGCTTCCTCCACGAGGAAGCAAATTTTTTGCTTATCGTAAAGAGGAAGCAAAATATTCATTTAATGAACATCTTAATTCACAACTTGTTACTTTTGTCCTTTCTCTTTTTTATATAAATATAATTTTTTACTATTTAATTATAAAAATTGTCATTTAAAATTTAATAAAATATTTTTAACATATTAACTGAAATGATGAAAACATTGTTTTTAAACATTTAAAAGTATAAATAATTGAAATATAATGGGCAGGTAGATTTCTTTTTAACTATAAATATGTCACTTAAACGTAAGTACGGATTGCACTTATTGATAAGTGAAAGAAGTTCACACATAAAAAATTGAATATTTCACTTATGTACAACTAGATTCTACTTATTGGCGATTCAAACAGTTCAAGCAGCGCCACTGTTGGAACTATTATAAGCAGGACAGCTGGTCTTTGTTTTTGTTTGTTTACTTAAACTTTGTAATTCTTTTAATAAAATAATTTATTTAATTGTATAATATACAGTTTATTTAATAAAATAATTATAGAGATAAGTAAACAAACAAAAACGGTGGAACTGAAGTCTCATGGGGAAAAAAGCTTAAGTACCTGGGAGCGACGTTGGACCAAAGGTTAAAATTTTCCCAACATGTGGATATCACAGCGCTCAAGACCACCGAATGTATGGGTAACCTATCTAGGTTAATGCCCAACATTGGTGGTCCCAGGGAAAAAAAGCGGCGCTTGGTGGCGAATGTGGGTCTAGCAAAGCAGCTTTACGCTGCCCCTGCATGGGCCGATGCTCTTACGACCCGCAGCATCTTAGATAGGTTACTTTCTGTACAAACAGGGTGTTCACGGAGAGTAATCTCAGCCTATAGGACGGTGTCTGATTGCGCTGCTCTGGTTCTTGCGAGTACACCGCCAACAGATTTGTTGGCAAAAGAAAGACAGGAAGTCTTTCGGATCAACAAAGAACGCGCGGTCTTGCGAGAACAACAGGGCAGCGGTAGTCTAAAGATGGCTATCCGCAAGGCGGCAAGAACCAGACTCGTCGATAGTTGGCAGGCAAGATGGGATGGGGAATCCAAAGGAAGGTGGACCTACCGTCTGATTCCCCACCTCGCCACATGGTTATAAAAAAAGCACGGAGAGGTTGGCTGCTTCGGACAGTACCTTCACAGATTTAAGGTTAGAGAAGAGGCAAAATGTGTGTATTGCGGCGCTGAAATTGACGACGCGGAACACACTCTCTTCTCCTGCGGGCAATGGAGTGAGCTGAGACGGGCCATGTTTGACGCGGTGAAAATTCAATTCACTGCTGATAACATGGTCTCGATTATGCTCCAAAGCGCGGACTCTTGGCGCCACATCGAGTTCTTCATTACCTCGGTAATGAAGACAAAAGATGTGGATGGAAGAAGAGGTTAACCTGGAGAAATCTCTAGAGGCGTTTTGCGGGAGGGGGAGGAGGAAATAGTTTTAGTTCCTCCTTCCACTCCCGCGACTTCCCCTGGTGGTTAATAGAAATAATTAGAGAGAGGACTTCCACTTGCGAAGTAAAGCCAATAGGTAGTTCCGCAAGTGGATTAGATGTCCTAGAATAAGACGGGAGTGGTTTTTAGTGGGTCGACCAGAACAAGAGCGGTCATCCCCACATAACCTGGCAATTCATTACTCAGGTATCTGAATTCGCAGATTTTCCACTTCCGACTACAAAAAAAAAAACAAACAAAAACATAGACCAGCTGTCCTGCATATATTAGTTCCAACAGTGGCGCTGCTTGAACTGTTTGAATCGCCAATTAACAAGTGAGAAAAAGATTCACGCCTGAAAAATGTAAAAATTCCACTTATTCAGATTTCGAGAGTATAAATATAATTTTAAATTGCAGATCAAAATAATGTACTTGGCATACTGTAAGTTTGTACCAAGTTTCATTGTTATTCATTTATTTTTGTTAAAAATATGGTAGAAAAAGTGATGACGCTTGAAAGTAAATTTTTCAATATAATATAATTTTTTAAATTTTTTTGTTATATATTTTTCAAAATTACCGGTAAAAAATTTTTGTATGACAGGTTTTGAGTTTTGAACATTTGTTCTTAAAGAACAAATGACAATTTTTGTTTAATACTTACAGTATTGTTAAGAAATAACGAAATTTTTAAGAAACATCTCCAGAGCGTAATGGATCAATTTGCTTATTCTATTAAGAAAAACCTATTATTTTTAAAATATATATAAAATAATCCCGTCAAGTTTAATTTTTTGTAATTTATGGGTGATTCTCCCGAAATACTCCTTTTTGTGAGTTACAAACAGAAAAGAAAAAAATTATTATTTATGGATTAATGCAATCAATTATATTGATCTTTTAAAAATCTACCACCTCTATAGCATGATCATGCTGACTTTTAGCTTTTAAAGTATAGATTTTAAATTAAAATTTACAAAAAAAATTAAGAGGTTAAAATTTGGCGCCGGCGATTTTTATTATATATATTTTTCTATTTACAAAAAATTATTTAATAATTATAATTTATTAATATTATCTATAAATTTTATAGATTTTGAAATATTTACAGTTATCAAAAATCTCTTTTAACAATTGTCAAAAATTATTTTTCATACATTTTAGGTTCACTTTTCACTGGCAGTTTGTAAATATTCGACAATCATATCAATTTTTAATTTTTATTTAAAAAAGTGAGAGGAATGACGTGTGAGATAAATGACAATTTCAATATTTTTAATTTTATTTAATAGACAAATGATTTTCCTTTAGCTGAGAATGTTCTATCATGCTTATAAAGGATAACTTTATGTTGTAAAAATTTGCGATCAATTTATATATATTAATATTGTTTTTAATAGGGGTGAGAGGAATGACACTTTAGGTTGTGAATCTCTGCTTATGTCTCAATTTTTCTTTTTTTAACGCAAAATAATGACATTTTTTAAAAAGTAACTTAAGAAATTAATATTAGAGATGTTAATTTAAATATTGATCACAGTAATTAATCAATATCTCTACTCACAGCAAAAATATTGGATAATATTCAACGAGTGAGAGGAATGACGCGGTACTACATGACAAATTTCATTTTCTATATTTAAAAAAACTATACGACATATTTTATTCATATCTTAGAAAATTATTCTTAAATATCATAACTTTTAGAAAAAATTGATGAAGTACCTATTTTAATGTTTTAAATAATTGTTTTACGTATTGAAAAAATGAAAAGCACTTAGATGACAGGTTAAAAAATCGATTTTGAAGTGGTAAAATATTTTTAAAATGTATTAAACAATAAAATTTTACGACTTTTTCTTGCAGAATATCTAGAAAAAGTGATAAAATAGAGAAATATGACTTGGTATTTTCCCAAATGATTATAATTATTTAGAAAATCTTGACTACATGCAAAATGAAGTTTTTTGGAAAATCACCTTTATATATTAAATATAAAAAATAACTTGTGAATATATATTTCAAGTAAGTAGATTTTTTATTTTGCTACAACTTTTTAAAATTTGAAAATTCCGTTAAAATGTTTAAAGTTTAAGTTAAATATGTTTCATTTTTAATATTCTTTGTTATAAATGTACATTAGAAACTAAAACTGTCAACATTAAATAATATTTGATGATAAAAATTACAATTTCATTGCTGATTCAATACGCTCCGGGTAATGCATCATTACGTCCCAGCCCGAGGCAAAATGGATCACCTTGCATTTCTCCAAAACATTGTTCTAGACGCCCCTAACGCGTATCCGAAGCCTATCACAGAAAAAAAACATGGTAGCCCATCCCTGTCAGTCAATTCACATGTTTGTCTAACCTAAATTTTTTTTTATTTTTTATAAATGCAATAAATCGACTTCCAAGTATTAATGTTTTGACAAGTGCAACGTGTTTATTAACAATTATTTTATTTCATATTTTTATGAATTATTCTTAGATTTTCTATTGTGATTGAAATTTTATCGTAAGCATAAAATGATACCCCTATTTTGAGTCTTTCCCTAGAAACTCAGAATGTGTCGAAGGGGTGCGGTTTTTTTCTGTAATAACGCACCTATTGAAACCACATGGCTATTGAAAACTATGATGAAAAATTTACACACAGTAATCCTGAATTAGAGTAAACGATACAATAGTCGGACAGCAAAAATTAAAAGTATGTATGATGTTTATGAAGACTTATGAATAGATTCTATACATAAATTAAGTGACGAAAAAATTTGTCAATTCAACAGTATTGAAAGAATTAAAGAATTAATATCAAAAACACGACTAGACCACATAAAAGAAGGAAAAGAAGATTTACTAAGAATTATAACAAAATTTCACGACATTTTTCCATTAGGAAACGACCTTTTACCTTTAACTAAATTAACAGAGCATACAATTAGAACGACAGACGATCAACCTGTAAATACAAAGCAATATAGATATCCACCTATGTTACAGGAAGAAGTTTACAAACAAATTAAAGAAATGTTAAAGAAAAATATTCTTCGAGAAAGCATGTCTCTTTTCAATTCACCGTTATGGGTAGTTCCAAAGGAAAAAGACGCTTCAGGTGAAGTAAAATGGCGAATTGTTATAGATTATCGGAAACTAAATGAAAAAACTATTTTAGACAAATATCCTTTGCCATGTGTTGATAAGGTTATTCAACAGTTAGAAAATTCTAAACTCTTTCCTTGCTTTGATCTTGCTTCCGGATTTCATCAAATAGAAATGAATCCCAAAGACAAAGAAAAAACAGCTTTTAGCACAAACGAAGGTCATTATGAATATAATAGAAA
The DNA here is from genome assembly GCA_032873175.1 of Leptopilina drosophilae. Lineage (NCBI taxonomy): Eukaryota > Metazoa > Arthropoda > Insecta > Hymenoptera > Figitidae > Leptopilina > Leptopilina drosophilae. The sequence goes on along the minus strand of CM065480.1, from coordinate 14,796,294 downwards.
GCCTTTTGGTTTAAAAAATACCCCTCCAACATTTCAAAGAATGATAAATAATGGATTAAAAGGACTAATAGGTAATAGATGTTTTGCTTATATTGACGATATTATTGTTTACGGAAGAACGTTGGAAGAACATAATAAAAATTTAAAGAATTTGTTTATAAGACTACGACAAGTTGGACTCAAATTACAGCCTGATAAATGCGAATATTTGCGACCAAAATTGGAATATTTAGGTCATATTACTACAAAAGAAGGTATAAAGCCAAATTCAGATAGAATTGAAAAAGTGAAAAATTATCCAAGACCAAAAACTCAAAAACAGTTTAAACAATTTTTAGGGCTTATTGGTTATTACAGTAAATTTATTAAAAACTTCTCTAAAATAGCAAATCCACTAACTAAACTACTGCGAAAGGAAATTACATTTGAGTGGACACAGAAGGAAGAAAAAGCATTTTCCGAATTAAGAGATTAATTAATATCAGCACCGATTCTACAATTTCCAGATTCTAATCAAGTTTTTGTTTTAACAACTGATGCATCAAATGAAGGATTAGGAGCAATTTTATCACAAGGACAAATCGGAGAAGATAAACCAATAGCATTTGCTTCAAGAACATTAAATAAAGCTGAAATAAATTACACGACGACTGAGAAAGAATTATTAGCAATTTATGGGCAGTTAAACATTTTAGACACCATCTTTTTGGACGAAGATTTAAAATTGTAACAGATCACAAACCGTTAGTTTGGTTATTTAATGTAAACATTGAAACAAATAGAAGAAAAATTATAGCAGAAGCACACGAAGGAATATTAGGCGGACACTATTTTAAGGATTTCACAGTACAGAAGATAAGAAATATGACAAACTGGCCCAACATTACAAAAGATGTTGATGACTTTATCAAAACATGTGATCTATGTCAACGATTTAAACAAAATGAAAGAAAGCAGGAATATTATGAAGAATCAGATATACCAGAAGAACCAAATGATAAAATATCAATAGATCTAGTGGGACCATTAAATGAAACTTTGAGCGGAAATAAATACATTTTGGTGATTCAAGATTTTTTGACTAGATATGTGCATTTGGAATAATTGAAAGACAAATCAGCAACTTTAGTCATAGAGGCTATGTGGAAAGGATATTTAAAAACGAACGGAAAACCCTTAGAAATACTTTAATGGATGAATTAAAAATAAAACATGTAAAAACTTCAGTTTATCACCCACAAAGTAATGGAAAAAATGAAAGATCGCACAAGAAGATTAACGAATATTTAAGTATTTATGCGCAAAAAGATGAATGGGATAAAGAGTTACCTAAAGCAATGTTAACATACAATATGGCAATAAACAGAATTACAGGATTTTCTCCGTTTGAACTACAGAATGGCAGAAAAGCAAGAGAAGCATTTGAAACATCAAACAAAATAACGAACCTCGTAAAGAAAAACGAATTAAAACAATTAGAACATGAAAATAAATTACATGTTGCAAGATGAAAAATCAATGAATCTCAAAGAAAACAAATTCTGACTGATAAAACGACAATTGCAGTTGGGGAACAAATATTGATAAGAAATCATATGAGAAAAAAGGGAGAACCCTTGTGATTAGGACCACATGTAGTTTTGCATAAAATTGGGAATACATATACGATAGAAAATAATACAAAAGTACATAGAGAAGATATTAAGAAATATTTTATTTTAGATAGTGAAGAAGACGATTTAGATGACGACAATAATGGCAACTCTGAAATTGATGATTATGATAAATGTTACAGGAACTGAAGATAGAATAGTCGTTATTGTAAAAATATTAACACAGGTTAGTCATCTATGCATGACTAAATATCAAGAAAATTACGAAATTAAAACTATCGCTTCTAGATTTAGTCGTTTAAGGGAAAAAGAATCACTATTATATAACATAATGGGTAAACAAAGAGTTAAAAGAGGACTTTTAAATATAATAGGAGACGCATCAAAAATATTATTTGGGACATTAAGCGATTCATATTTAAATATATTTAATAAAGAATTTGATCAATTATATAATGATAATAAGGTTTTAAATAAAACAATAAAAAACAATACTAAAGTTAAAAAAAATGATCTTAGATTCGTCATCTCAAGATTATAAGTTCTTAGAAAATAAACTTGTAGCAGACTACGATATGTTCAACCAAATGAAAGCAGAAATAAATAATAACAAAAAGACTTTGTTTATTCAACAAAAATTATTGATAGTCGAATCTTTAATAGAAGAAATGAACGATGACATACATTTAGCAATAAGCTAAATTAATCTAGGGAAACATGGTATTATAAATCCTCAAATTCTAACGCCTAAAATGTTGTATGAAACTATTGATGGATTTGAAAAGGAATTTAGAACTAAATATCACATCGAAAGCAATGAGAGAAACTATCAACATACTATAGACATTAGTGATATCATTACAATTATTAAAAATCATCACTTAGTGTACATAATTAAAATTCCGATTTTAGATGAAGAAGAAATGACAATAGTAAGAAATTTACCAATTCCAGAACGAATAATTAATGGTCAAGCTATGGTGATTTTACCATACGACGAATATATTTTACAAACGAAAACTGAGTACGTACCGATTGACAAGAAAGATTTAGAAAAATGTAGTACTATAGAAGACTATAAAATTTGTAAGAGAAATCAACCGAATTATTTAACGTATCAAACAGAAAATTGTGACGCGGATTTAATAAAAATGCCTAATAAGAATTATCTAAAATCTCCATTACTACTCAGCGATGAAACGTTTATGAAAACAGAAATAGGTTATATATGTATATTTGTAAAAGAGACAGTTATAGATATAGTGTGCGAAAATAATAATTATAATGGTAAAAAATTGGGTACTTTTCTAATAACAGGGAATAGATGTAAGTTATATACAAATGAAATAAAACTAAATCTTAATAAATCGATAAGAAATATAACTAAATATTTTGAAGCCACAATCACAATAGAATTAGATTTTGAGAAAGATGACTTAAAATTAATTAACGATAAATTACCAAAATTACCAAGATTTCTTAATTTAGATAGAATAAAAGGAGCGAAAATTAGTATGAAAGATACTGAAACGATGTTAGATAAAATAAAAACACATGAAAGATTTAAGAGTTGGACAGAAAAGTCTTTGACTTATTTAGAGTATATATAATATGCAAGTATTGTAATTATAATCTTCTATATAATGTTTAAAACGAGAATTATACAGTGTGTTTTAAATTTGATAAGATATTGTATTGGGAATTATTACACAAATTGTAGTTTTAATAATACAGGTCCAACTCCGCATGTAGCTATTGAGAAAAATCTGCCAAGATTAAATTTTGAATTATATTTGAAACCTCCTAGAAGGAAACCTGCATCGAATTTTTAAATAAATGTTAATTTAAAAATCATCGACAATTTAAAGGGGGGAGGTGTCGACAGTATAAAGTATAAGTGTGTATTGTGAAGAGTGGGGACGAGTTCACAGTCCTTAAAAACTAAAACATAAGCAGGTGTGGTCAGATTAATTAGTCGCTATTCCAAGTGATAGCACGTTTGTCTTCGAACAAGGCTCAATGAAGAATTAAAAGGATTGATTATCTCCAAGTTTTTGTACTTTTACTTGTTAAATAAATAAAGTAAAGTTGGCTCTCAGTTGAGTAACCAACTCACAAAAAATAATAATATTAGTTGTTTCTTACGGCGACAACACAAGAATAATAAATAAATTAATGAAGGAAATATTGCACCAACAACACTTAAACAAAGTAGGGCTGAAATTGAAAAAGATTATCGTGTAAGGCAAAAATTAAAATGGTAAATTAATAATGAAAATTATTCAGAGGAAGCATACAAATCCATTTCTTACCCGAGAATAATACATGAAATCCAAAATAGAATATGCTAAGAACCTTAAATTAAAAAATAAAAATAGTGATTCAAGTTCTTTGTCAAAAACAAAGAATACCCTATGCCAAAGAAATTATTGTGAAGGAGCAGCAGCACACTTTTGAAGCCTATGGTGTTTTGAGTTCGCTTTACCCTAATGTGTGCTGTAGTTGTGAAGATATTTTTTAAAAAATTAAGCACACTTTTTTATTTTAAAACAATGCAAAATTTGAAAAATTAAAACTTTTTAAACCTTTCCAAATAATAATGTCACTAATAAAAATTGTTAATAATTTTTGGAAACTTCTTAGTAACCCTGTGAAAAAATTATTAGGAGGTACGGGATTCCGCATTGCGAGTGCCACCCTGCGAATGCGGTATTCGCGAAATAGCGCATTGGGTGTCGTGGTGAATGTGGAAATCAAAGGGGCCGAATGCGGTACAAGTTTTAAGCTTTAAAAAAAAGAAAACACTTGACAGAAGTAAATAATTAGTGTCAGTGGATCAAAATACGAGTTAAAAAAATGAAAAAATACTAATAGTGAGTTTAAGAATGAAGTTTAAAGAAAATAAGCTAAGATTAACTGTTAAACATCAGTCCAATGCGGCATAGACTTTTTTCAATGCGGCGCATAATCGGTATATAGTTCGCGCAGTGCAGCGGCACTCTTTTCTTTACCTACAGCGGATTTTTTTCTATTTAAATGGTAATTTTGAAAAGATATTTCATTTATTCTAATTAATTGTTAAAAGTTATTAACCAATAAGAATGTAATTTCTAAAGTAATATTAAAATTTGATTTTTAGTTAAAAAAATATATTCGATTTTTGCATCAAAATAGACCACAAAGAGGAAGAAAATTTTTTAAAAAATAGGTTTCAAATGACTGTGACGATAAAACAAACTCGCCAATATCATTGTTTTTATGTTAAAGATGAAAAAAGTCTTTATTGTAAATTTTTTTCTGCTGATACACTTCCTCAAGAACACATTTTTGTCAAATAGATTGTAGTGAAGAAGATCTTATTTTTACTTAATAAACTTTATTCTTGAACGAAATTAGCATTTATTTTCTGCTTATATACTTTTTGTTAACTTGCAATGTATCAAGATAAGATATATTAAGATATATTTAATTAATTGAATTAATTATTTAAATTTAATTAAATAAATTACTTAACTTAATTTACGTTTTAATAATTAATTAATGTGTTAATAAACAAAATAAAACAGTACACAAATAATCTTAAAGATGATAGAAAAAAATTTGTAACTCTTTTGCTATTTTCGACTCATAAGTTTTCAAAACGGTTATTAAAAGCTTATGAAATATCCTTTCGAATAGATTTTACGAGATTCGTTGATTCTAACCCGAAATATGAATTTTTTAATTAAAGACTGCAAAAAACTTCAATTGTTTATAATTAAAAGAAATTTAATTTTTTTTAAAAATCATTTAAACCTGTTAAATTACATAAAATTATGTGTCAATTCTCATCATTGTTAAATATATATAGGCAAATTGAGAATTTCGGGTACAGTTCACGTATTTTGACTCAATATTATTAAATAATTTTTAATACATTTTTAATTTAACTGGTATTTTTAAACAAATAAACTTCAAAGATTAAAATATAAATATGTACAACTACAAAAAATTGTTTTTAAATAGGTTTAAAATACATTTTCGTTTTATTCAATTAAAAGTGTAAATCTTAGTTTATTAAAATTTGACGAAAGTTAAGATTTTTTACATTTTGTCAATTAAACACTTTCAAAAATTCAATTGTTCTAAATTTTTTTTAAAAACCTCGGGTTTCAAGAATTGTTATAAAATTTAATTAATCTCACATCTGTTACTAAAACTTTTCAATTGTTCTAAAAAAAATTTTTCGAAACCTCGTTTTTCAAGAATTCTTACAAAATTCAATTAATTTTACATCAACATTTCAAAACTTAAATAACTTTCTAAAATAAATTTTCAAATACAATTTATTGAACTTCTACTTCAACTTAAATATTCAAAGAAAACAAACGTTCACTCAAAGTACGTAAAACATTTAACTGTTTTCAACTTAATTTAACTAAATAATGATTATTTGAAAATTGTTCTATTAAATATATTTTACCTATTAATAATCCAAATAATTATAAACATTTAGTAATAAGTAAATACTTTCAAAAGTGTGTGATATTAAAATTTACAAGCAATTAAGTTTGTTGCGGCCGAACGCCGTAACTTTTTATATCATAAATAATTATTTACAATACCTGAAAATCAAAATTATAAACAACAAATTACACAACATGAGATTTTGTTAACAAACTTTAAAACATTTACACAAAAGAACCCTTTGTAATTTCACAAAAGAGACATTCTTGGCTTTGATAATTTTAATCCAATGCATTTCAATTAGATAAAAATCTAATTCTATTTTAAATAAGAGATTTAATTGAGTTTAACATTCCTTCGCGTTTTACAACTTTCGGAATGAAAAACCTAAAGAAAACAATGCCATATTTCTTAATAAATATCATTTTCTTTGTCAAATAGTTTATTAACCTTTTTGAGAAATTGTTAGAAAATATTAAAGTAAAGTAAATTGCTCAATATAAGGAGTGGTGCATCCAAGTCACTGAACTCGGATCACGCCACTGCCTAAATCTGCAAGCTTGCAGAATTAGCTTGGCAACAGTCAAGTGCAATAAACTTAACATACGATTTCCCCATTAAATGGTCTTTTAATAAAATTGATTGACACAAGGAAATCTGGGCAGTTGAGTTTAGGCCGTGTAGCCGACAGCTAGCCCAGGCAATTAAGCTTGTAGTTTTCTGTCTAGGCAATAGAAGCCTGAAGTTTAAGTCCGGCAAGTTAGCCGTGTTGATGTGAAATAATCTCAGAAGTTTTAAGAATTTAATAAGAAGTTTGTTGAGAAAAGTGAATTTAGTTGATAAAAATATAAATAAATAATAATAAAGAAAAAAGAAGGTTGAATTAAAAAAAATATGATTAAAATAATAAAGAATAAATTAAGTGATAAAATTGAAAGGATAAAAAGTAAAAGATAATACAGTAGGATCTTCCAATAGTGCAGTTCTGAATAGTGCAGTCATTAGTGAGTTAAGTAGACGAGGGGTTCCGGGAGGCAAAGGGAAAGGGAATCTGTGACGTCAAATACAATACCACGGACCTGAAATATTTTGGTTTATGCACTCTTGCAACAGTGCACAATATTTCCAACGACTGCATTATTCAAAGAAAATGTATTCATCTGAAAAAATAAAAGAGTTAAAAAGAAAAGAATTTAAAAAATAAAGAATCCGCGAAATAGGGGAGACCGGGGTTACTTGGCGCACTCCAGTTTTTTCAAAAATGTTGAGTTAAATAATTTTTTCTCTCCACTTCAGTTAAAGTACTTAATGAACTCTAAGTTTGTACACAGTTTCATTTGTATTTATTAATTATTGTCGCATATAGATTAAAATAATTGATTTTGGTACTCAAAAGTAAATTTTTGACCTCCTTATTTCTATAACTTTACGATTACACAAAAAATGTTCTTAATTGTAATGTAAAAGAACATTTAAACATTTTTTTATTTTAAAATGACAGTGAAAAACTTATTTTACAATATCATATAATGTTTCAACTTTAAATCGTATAATTTAATTAATTGCACTCATGCGCCAGGCAACCCCGGCCCGGAGTTGCTTGGCGCACTTTGCATAGCTTTGAATAAAGTGGTATAAAAAAACTATCAAATAGATTTGCAATTTTTTTGTTTTAAATTGAAGCTGAGATGTTACAGTAAGTTTTCCGTGCAATAAGAATTTAAAAATAGCTAAAATGTTTTAGTGAAACAAAAAAAATAAAAAGTGCGCCAAGTAACCCCGGTCTCCCCTAAATAAAGTTATTCATAATTTCGTCGCGAAAAGAAACAACTACATTAGATTAAAGTGACGAATCGAAGGAAATACTGAGTAGCGAATATTATATTTCTACTCTACGATTTACACATATTACGCTTTTCATTCACACGTACACAAAGTACTCTCTTTTTTACACACATCAAAATTAGAAGTTATTTGTGTTAGGGAATTTCTTGGGTAAAATACAATTATTGTTATTTTCATCTTAATTTGTTTATAATTTTCATAACCTAAAACTATATTTTCTTTTCTTTTTTTTAAGAATAAGGATTTCAACCTATTAACTGAATAATAGTTAAGTAGAGAGGGGATCAAATACCTTAACAATTTCTTTTGTCGGAAGGACACGTGAGTTAAAGTTTTAAAAATTAATCTTTTAAAATTTAATTATTTAATTTCAAAATCCTACTTTAACAAATTTGTTATAATTTTTAATTAAAAATATTCAAAATAAAAATTTTCAAATAATTTAATTTAAAAACTTTTAGCTATTAAATGTTTCTAAAAGTTCTACTTAACTAATTCAATAACATTTTAAAATTATTAACTCAAATTCTCTATATTATTTTTCCTATTTTTCATTAATAGTTTCTTTGATGAAAATTAATTAATTTAAAGAACTATTAAAAAGTTTATACTTTGAATACATATTGAAATTAAATTTCAATTTTTCCAAAACTTGCTAATGAATTCTATTGTTTGAAATCAAATTAATTTGAAAAATATTTCAATTAAAATTTTTTGAACATTTGAATTGTTCAGAAGTTTTCTAACTTATTGATTATAAAACATTTTCAAATTACGAAATTCAATTATTCACCAGTATTTTTAATGAAAATTTTTCTCTTAATCGATTATTTTGAATAATTTTTAGAAAGTTGTTCAATGTAAATCGGTATTTAATAGGGTGGTCCTAATTTGGGCAATTTTTCAAAATCTTCGGTCTCACCCCAAAAAATTAATCAAGGTATAAAAAAAATTTTCCTGAAAGTTTGAAGCAAATCGAACAATATTAACACGTGCCTCTAGTCGACTGAAATTTTAAATGGAAAATACATGTTATTTTTCGTGGAAATCATAAAAAGTTTTTGCTAGCTTATATCTGCCTTTCAGAAGAGAGCAAATGTTTTCTGGAATTTTATATGAATAGTTGACTAAGAGGTCCTTCTTAGTTTTAATATGTGCCATAGAAAAGGGACTACAAACAAGCAAAAAAAATTAAAAAACGAAAAAAACAAAAGAATACAAAAAAAAATAAAAACAAAAAATCGAGTTTCCGTTCAATTGAACGACTTTTTATTTTTATGTCCGCCATATTGGATCCGCCATTTTGAATTTTTTAAAACCAACTTCAGATTCATAATCAGCGACCCCAGAAACCCCTGAGTACCGAGTTTCAGTCCAATTGAATGACTTTTTTTATGTCTGCCATTTTGAATTTTTTTTCATATTGACCTGATTCGTAATCAGCGACCCGAAAACCTCTTAGTGCCGTGTTTCGTCAAATTTAAATGAATGAATAAATGTATGCATCTATAAGAGTTAAAATATATAATCCTGTTTACTGTGATAGGGCATATTCATCAAGCTTGTAAATGGAGCAAAAACTTTCAAAAAAATTTGGAAAAATTGGAAGTTTTACCTCTTATCATGTACTAAAAGAACCCAAAGTTAGAGAATTTCAAATAAATTTGTATAAGCTAGAAAAAACTTTTTATGATTTTTACGAAAAATTACATGTATTTTTTATTTAAAATTTCAGTCGACTAGAGGCACGTGTTAATATTGTTCGATTTGCTTCAAACTTTCAGGATAATTTTTTTTCATACCTTGATTAATTTTTTGGGGTGAGACCGAAGATTTGGAAACATCGCCCAAATAAGAACCACCCTAGTATTTAAATATATCGAAAGATATCCATCAAAATATTTTCTATTGTTGTATTACTTAAAAATAATAAACAATTATTTCTTTATTACTTAATCACGTTCCAACGTTGGGTCGTTAATAATATTACATTAATTTACATTTTTTATTGATTGAAATACATTATCAACTTTTAGTTAATATTATTTTTCATTATTTTCAAAATTACCATTTGAATAGAAAAAATCCGATGTTGGTAAAGAAGAGAACGCCGCTGCACTGTGAGAACTATATACCAATTATGCGCCGCATTGAAAAAAAGTCTATGTCGCATTGGACTCATGTTTAACAGTTAATCTTACCTTATTTTCTTTAAACTTCATTTTTTCACTCACTATTAGTATTTTTTCATTCCTTTAACTCGTATTTTGATCCACTGACACTAATTATTTACTCCTGTCAGGTGTTTTCCTTTTTTGAAAGCTTAAAACTTGTACCGCATTGGGACCCCTTGATTTCCTCATTCAACACGACATCCAATGCGCTATTTCGCGAATACCGCATTCGCAGGGTGGCACTCGCAATGCGGAATCCCGTACCTCCTAATATTTTTTTTCACAGGGTAACTTCCAGGAAACTCACTTTGACAGCTTCCGAGAATGTTATTAAATAATGAATTAAAGTTATAGTAAAATTATTTCAATTTCTAAAGTTGTAATATAATTATTTCCATATCAATGGCTATGTTAGTAGGTTAACTTAAAAACTGCCATAATAGCAGCTTTGTCACCAACGCATTGGACATACTAAGCCGGTAAAATACCGTAGTTCCTGACAGTACAAGTTACACGGAAAATCAGTACTGTCAAACAGTACTATTAGTAGTGGATAGGACGTTAACTATGGCTGTTTACGATAATTTATTCCTAGGTTAGTATTTCAAATGACATTTATTGTTGGTAATAATATATTATTTATATAAAAATAATATAATCATTATAGTAATAACTTATTGTCCTTAAATTTTTACACGCATATAATGTGAATAAAAATAATAACAATAATATTTATTATTAAATAATAATTGAAGCTATTACTCGGCAAATTTATAATAATAAAGTAGAAATTATCGATCACTTCGAGTCAGGTTGAAAAAAAAACAATTTTTATATTTTACTTTTCAACAGCACGGCCATCCTCATCAAGGAGAAGGTTTTCTACAGTTTCCTTTTCCTCTGGCGAGAAAACCCATTAGACGGGTAGTCCAGGCTAATGCGAGTACTCCTAATTTCGAAAGACGTTCTGTAGGCGCAAACTTAGTATTAAGAATTGTATATAAGAAAAATTTGTGAATGCAAGAAATTGTAAGAAACACTCGTATAGCCAAGTATGTAAGGCTGAAGACAGGTGTATAAACCAATAAATAAATAAAATATAAAAAACATTGATAAATTACCAGTAAAAATTTTTTATATAAAAATAATAAAAAATATTCAACATTTGAAAATGCAAATTATCAAACGTTCCGATCAACGCAAATTGCTACTTAACACTAATCAAATATAAAACTATTACACAGTCTGTAAATGATAAATAATCGAAAGGTCATTAAACTAATACAATAAGTTGTTTGCTCTCATTAGTTTCTTTGTCAAGTATATAAAATCTTTTCCAGTCAAAATTATGATTAAGTGAACTTCTATGAGTTGCAGTGACACCGACTTTTGAATTTTTGTGTTCATTGATTCGTACCCCTACCATTCTTTTAGTTTCATCAACATACGATGCGGTACAATTTTTACATTGAATTTTATAAACAACATTGGTTGTTTCGGATTTAATGTTTTTATCCTTGCCTTTTTTATTAAAATGTGACTAAAAACTTAGTTATTAGTCTTGGCGTCACTTCGCGCCTGGTACCAAAAGTCGGATCTGTCTTTGTACCACGCCAGCAGACATTTAACATCCGAATCGGTACAGACTGCCTGCCATTGACTCTTCAATTCAACCGGCGCGAATCATAAAGGGTTGGACGATCCGACATTCGTCCGTCTTTTCCGCCTAAGATACGTTAAACTCTTGAGTTGGCAATGCTATGATTCAAGATTATTTATGTTTACTATGGCGCTTTTGACAAAAAATAATTTTTGGTAATATATTTACTACACGGTTAATTCTAGTGCAAAACTACTTGGTACAAATATTTATTACAATCCAATGAATATTTTTTTCATTAAAAGTTTTCAATCACTGATCATTTTTACAGATTAACGAAACTCTTCAACATTAAAAATAATATTAAATGAGAAGAAGCTATCAATTTTCCGAATCAAATAATTAAGTCTTAAATAAATCTCTATAAGCTCATGGGCTTCATATGTATCGACAGCACAGCTGTCCTAATACAGAAACCTGCTTAATCAGAAAAATATTTTCGAAATCAATTAATAATTTCAAAATTATCAAAGAACTTAGAAAAAAGCGGTAGCATGGTGGGATACGAGCCCACGACCTTTCTATTGCCGGTAGACTGCTCTGACCACTGAGCTACATGCACCCCGAGATTCTCCAAGTTCCTTGATATATATCTATCACTTCCTACATTATTTTGATGATAACGTAGGAAGGTTCTTTAAGATGGTAAGCCTTATATTTTCAATTCAAAGGCAATTATAATTCTACAAAAAGTGAATTTATCATTCGGTTTACAAATATTAAATGAGAAGAAGCTATCAATTTTCCGAATCAAATAATTAAGTCTTAAATAAATCTCTATAAGCTCATGGGCTTTTTTTCATGGCAATTTTTTCTGAGTTCTTTGATAATTTTGAAATTATTAATTGATTTCGAAAATATTTTTCTGATTAAGTAGGTTTCTGTATTAGGGCAGCTGTGCTGTCGATACATATGAAGCCCATGAGCTTATAGAGATTTATTTAAGACTTAATTATTTGATTCGGAAAATTGATAGCTTCTTCTCATTTAATATTTGTAAACCGAATGATAAATTCACTTTCTGTAAAATTAAAAATAATAATTTGATACTGTGTAAGGAAAAATATACGAAATTTAACTTTTTTTATTTACCAATTGATATCTTAATGTTAATTATATTACTATTGTTTAAAATAATAAGTATTATTGTTATATTATTTAATAATAATGTAAAAAATTATTATGAAAAAAATTTTAATAGTAAATAATTTATAAATTTTTATTTTTTATATTGTTATAAGTACACATGGTAATAAATAAACTAAATATTGAATCAAAAATTGATTTAAGCTTGGATAAAGATTAGATATTCAAGATTCACTCAAGAGAGTTAATTAACTAACTCATTTTATCAACACCCGCGCGAATTATTTTTTCTGTGTGGGGTTAGCATTTGGGTGTAAAGTTTTAACTCTCTTTATTTAACTCCCTAATGGGTGCGACTTTTATAGAATCCCCTGGGGAGTTAAAATTTAATTCCAAATTTTTTACAATATATTGATAATTTCCTTATGAAAATTTAATAGAAATATTACGTGGATTGTTAAGAGGACATTCCAGTTCAAAATGTTAGAGAAATCGATTTTTTGTTTTTATTTTCGGATGATTTTTAAAAACAAATGTCGAAGCTTATGAACAAAAACTTTAAATGCGTTTTTCTGAAAAAATTTTTTTTGATCTGGTAAGACTGATATCTCGAGTTCTTCTGAAGCGATTTTAAAAAATCAAACGGCTTTTAATTCAACGTCATCATGCCTATAAGTGGAACCTCAATAACTGGAAAATTTCCAACTCCCTATTTTTTTTATCTGAGAAATTCAGAATAAAAACACCCTTTTTTAGCATATTTTGGGGAAAAAGTACTTTAAAAAAAGCGGAGTAAGGAAATTCCACTTTTTTGAGAGTCCACAAAGAAATATCTAACAAAGAGAATGTCACTTCGTTTTTGGTTTTATCTGTTTTAGAAAGTTTGGAATTGATCTTACCACCGAAAATATGCATTTTCGAAAATGGCTTTTTTATCGCCGCCATTTTGAAATAAAAATTAATTTTTTTTTACAAATTCTTAAATAAATTATTTATTACATGTAAAAGAAATTTTTTTAAATAAATGTCATATTTATTTTAACCCATTTAGTTCCAAATGTCCGTTTTTTAAGTACAAGTTGGAACTTCCCGTTCTACGAGTTCCGGTTTTAAAAAAAATCGGGACAAAGGTTTTCTTATGGATTTGAGTGTCCTCTTTCAGAATCTGGAAAAAAATTTCAATTTCGACTTAATGATAAAAAGTTATAATTGTTTGAACAAAAAAAACCCGTTTTTTTAGTGTTTTTTTCTTTAAATGCAGATTATTTAATTGAAATCGGCTTGGGAAAAATCTGGAACATCAAAATATCGCGTCCAAAATTTTAGGACTATCAAATAGACATACTGCCAAAAACAATTTTCTACAAATTTCAAAATGGCACCTCAATAATGGCCGCCAAAATATGTAAATTTTGAAAAATAATTTTAAGAAATTTTAACTCTACATTTTTTTTACTTTTATGCTTCATTTAAATAAAATAATGCTGCTTTAATAAAAAATATTGTTATTTGATGTTATTTAACAATGTTATAAACAATTTTTATAAACAATTTTAAAAATTGTTTATAAATTTTGGATAAACGGTTGAATCATCAGTTTTCATTTTCATGTTAGAATAAGTTAGTAATAAAGAAAAAATTTGTTTCTTCTCTGAACATCTTTTTTTATAAAAATTGTTTATAGCATTGTAAAAAAATTTTAAATAATTACAGACAAAGATTTGTCTCTTAAATATCTATTCTAATGACAAACAAACAAATAAAGAAAATCAAAATTTTTTTTCCACCCTAAACTGATTTTTCTATGACAATTGTTTATAAAAATTGTTTATAACATTGTTAAAAATTGCTGAATAATGTTAAATGAAAGAATATATCTATAACAAAGAATTTGATTACAAGAAGGTATTATATAATAAAAAAATGTCTTTTTCCATGATGTTACTTCATATCTAGCAAATTGTTTATAAGAATTTTTACAACATTTTTATACATTCTTTACAAATTTTTTATAAACAATAGATACTTTAGATTTCACTTTTAATGACAAAAGAAAGTTAGTAGTGAAGAAAAGAATATTTTTGTCCACTCTGAACATCTTTTTTTTTAGTTGTTTATAAAATTTGTTTATAACATTGTAAAAAAATCTTAAATAATTACAGACAAAGATTTGTCTTTTAAATATCTATTCTAATGACAAACCAAGTAAATAGTGAAAAAAAATATTTCTTTTCACTCTAAACTTCTTTTTCTATGAAAATTGTTTATAAAAATTGTTTATAACATTTTTAAATATTAAAGATGAAAGAATTTATCAATTATCCGAATCAAATCTCTCGAAAATAAATTTCTTGAGTAAGCACTAGATTTCGTTATGAAAATAGAAAGGTCAATAGAAAGGCAATAGAAAGGTCGTGGGCTTGTATCCCACCATGCTAACCAATTTTTTCTGAGTTCTTTGATAATTTTGAAATTATTAATTAATTTCGAAAAAATGATTTTCAAAAAAAGCAGGTTTCTGTATTAGGACAGCTGCGCTGTCGATACATATGAAAAATATATTGTATTTTCATAACGAAATCTAGTGCTTACTCAAGAAATTTATTTTCGAGAGATTTGATTCGGATAATTGATAAATTCTTTAATATTAATACTACCGAATGATAAATTCACTTTCTTCAATTATTTTTAAATATTGCTAAATAATGTTAAATGAAAGTTTAACCCTTATGCAACATTTTGATAACCAGAGAGCATAATAAAATTAAAAAAATAAAATTTCTACCATTATATTTCATTTTTTGCAAAATTGTTTATAAAAATTGTTTATAACATTCTTAAACATTGCAAAATAATTTTGAAATAAATTGTTTACTTTCAATATCCATTTTTACCTTCCCCAAAAAAGAGAATTGATGAAAATAAATTTTTTACATCCACTTTGGCTCATAGTTTTCAAATTGTTTTTAATAATTATTTATAATATTGTTAAATAACAGTAATTTTTTGGTTGTTTGACCGTATGATATATTTTGTTTAATAATGATAAGGTACACCGTATTTAGGCCTTATCATTATTAAACAAAATTGTTAAATAACATCAAATAACAATATTTTTTATTGAAGTAGCATTATTTTATTTAAATGAAGCATAAAAGTAAAAAAAATGTAGAGTTAAAATTTTTTAAAATTATTTTTCCAAACTTGCATATTTTAGCGGCCATTATTGAGGCGCCATTTTGAAATTTGTAGAAAATTGTTTTTGGCAGTATGTCTATTTGATAGTCCTAACATTTTGGATGCGATATTTTGATGTTCCAGATTTTTCCCAAGCCGATTTCAATTAAATAATCTGCATTTAAAGAAGAAAAAACACTAAAAACGGGTTTTTTTTGTTGAAACAATTATAACTTTTTATCATTAAGTCGAAATTGAAATTTTTTCCAGATTCTGAAAGAGGACACTCAAATCCATAAGAAAACCTTTGTCCCGATTTTTTTTAAAACCGGAACTCGTAGAACGGGAAGTTCGAACTTGTACTTAAAAAAACGGACATTTGGGACTAAATGGGTTAATAATATATTAAAAAAGCCTTCTTTTTGACTGTTTTGAACTGGAATGTCCCCTTAATGTATAATGTTAAAAAAGTTACATATAGCTAATTGATAAATTTTGATCTCTTTGTGTTGTGATTAAAATGAATAGTTTAATTGACTTATCAACTAAGCCTATAATTTATTAGGGTTACGTGCCAATTGGGAAGCGCAAGCAATCATTATTCTATCAAAGGATTATCGATTCTATATAACAGTTCCTGTGCATACGTGTGAATAATATATCTTTCAAGACACCATTGTTAACATCTATTATTAATTACTTAACGATTATTTTATTTCACTTCCCTACTATTGCTGATATTTATTATTAATAATAATGAAAATAAAAAAGTCGAGAAAATTTCATTATTTTATTCTTTTATATTTATTTTTTTGTTAAGTAAAATTATATACTATAGGATCAGTCCAACTCAACTGAGTCAAAAATATTTTATTGATTATTTAAAATGTAACTTAAATGAAAAACAGTTTACAATAAATTAATGAACTTTACACTGATTACACTTTGATCACTATTTTCAATGAATGCATGATGAATGCATGATTGTAAATTAAATAATACCATATTTTTAATAACAATTTGAATTACTCATCTCTTCTATCCTTCCAATTTCAATAAAACTCATATGAAGCGTAATCAGTAGGTTGAATCCATTTCAAATCAGGCAAGCCAACTAAATTCAAGTCATAGAATTACCTCCCAGGTGGAAATTTCCAACCGGCGCGGATCTTAGCCAGTACTGACGCCGGTGTAACTGTACTGGCTCGGAACTGCCTGCCAACCGAATGTGAACGGGCATTCTACCGAATAGTGACTAGGCCAGGAGCGCGCTGGCAACCGGCTCGGAACTGTCATTCCTACCGGCCGGGAGAAGCCGTTCCGTGTATAATTCAACCGGCTGGGACCTGGCCCTCTACTGACTGCGGATTTTCAATTTAATAGCTGGCATTCTACCGCCTGACAACCGGATCGGATCCAAATGATTATTTTAACAAATATCAATTAAAAAAATAATAATTAATTGCAAAAGATAAAAATACTGATGAGAAGTCATTGACAGTTCTCTTTACACATTTTTTTATTTTTTTATACACTTAAACGCAATTTTTTATTACATAGACATTTGAAAAATCCTAACGCTTGGGGGTACGAACCTACGCATAACCGAATATTTCCGCACCGAAATCTCGCACGCTAACCACTATGCTACGCTCGCATGGGACTCTCAAATCTTAAATACTCTCAAGTGTCACGAGCTGAAATAAAACTTGTAGAATTACTACGTGTCAATGCTACAGCTATATTTTTATTATTATATAATATATTAAATAATTGTTTCTCAATATAATAATATTGAACATAATAATATTAATAATTTTAATTAATATCTCAATAGTAATAAATTTATTATTATTGAGATATTATTAATTAACGTGAATATTAATATTAATAATTTATTATTAATTCTCAATAATATTAATACTAATTAATAATATATAATATTAATTAATAATATCTCAATAATAATAAATTTATATTAAAAATATAAATTTATTTATAATAATTATAAAGTAAAAGTGTAAGACAAATTTTAATTGTTTAATTTAAAAAAAAGTCTCAATAAATAATTACTTAATATATTGATTAAATTTATTTATTAATTAATCATTATTTTCTAAAATAATTCAATTAATTATTGTAATAGTTATTTAGTTATGACACATTTATTAAACATAAATTCATAATGTGATTTATGATGTGACAATAAATGACAAGATACGCAGTCGGATCCGGCCCAGCACCGAGCCAGTACGGACTTAACATATCCGTCATTCTTCCGACGCCTCAGAAGAATAAGATCCGCGGGCGGAAGAAATCCAGTACCGAGCCCGTACTGACAATAGTGGGAAGACGGTTCCGACAGTCGGAGCATAATCTGTACCGCGCCGGTTGCGTTTTCAGATCCGAATCGGTACCCAGCCGGTTGTAAACTCCGACATTCGTCCGACTTTTCCGCCTGGGCTGTCGATGAAATATGTTATTTTATATCAAAAATAAAGAGACACGTATGTTTTTATTTTTCGTAAAAATGTTTTTTAACGAAGTTAGAAACATTTGAACTTTGAGCGGTAAAACCCTAAAAAACTGTGAAAAAAATGGTTTTACTTGTAATTTTTTTTCTACTGTGTGTTAATAAATTTTTCTTTGTGATTCTTATTGGGGGTCTTTTTCTCTTCAAAACACCGTTTAAAATTTATAAAAAACTTCAAAATTAAAAAAATGGCGACAGATTTTTCAAAAAAATAAACTAAATTTTCTCGAAAACACCACCTTTTTTGCTCAAATTTTTAATGTGACTTCGTATTAATATAAAGAAGAAATTACATGAGTTTCAAGTGGGCTAAATAATATTTGTAGTTGGAAGAATTTTTTTTTATTTCTTGGAAATTCTGTCGCCATTTTTTTAATTTTGAAGTTTTTTATAAATTTTAAACGGGGTTTTGAAGAGAAAAAGACCCCAAATAAGAATCACGAAGAAAAATTTATTAACACACAGTAGAAAAAAATTACAAGTAAAGCCATTTTTTCACTGTTTTTAAGGGTTTTTCCGCTCAAAGTTCAAATGTAGCTAACTTCGTTAAAAAACATTTTTATGAAAGCTAAAAAAATATGTGTATCTTTATTTTTCATATAAAATAACATATTTCATCGACAGGTAATTTTACGACTTGAAATTATTCGGCTTGCCTGATTTGAAATGGATTCAACCAGTAGTCTTTTTTTAAAGCTCCCAAAAATTTTTTTGGTATTTTCAATTTAGAATGTGCATAACAAATTTTCTTATTGTTAATAAAAAAATTTAATTTTGATATAAATAAATTTCTTTAACAATTATTTGTATGTACCCCAATCTGAAAAAAATAAATTTAAATATTTGAATAATTTTTTATGAATTTTCACCTTTAATTAAAAAAAATTTATGGAGACTTAACTAAATTCCGGTGATATTAAAGTTCTTGTCAAAAAAGGATGAAAAATGTTTTAATTTTAGAAAAATAGATATACAATATTCAGAGATATTAAAGATTTTATAATTTAACACAGTTTGAGCTGGAATGATTCTATATTATAATTTATACTTTTTACTCTTATATTTTTTATATTAGGGGAGACCGGGGCGTAATGGGTCACTTAAATTCATTCAAAAATGGTAAATTAGAGTAATTTTGGTTTTTGATAAAAATAATGTACTTGACATACTGTAAGTTTGTACCGAGTTTCATTGTTATTAATTTATTATTGTAAAAACTATGGAAGAAAAAGTGATTTTGACTCTTGAAAGTAAATTTTTGAAATCTTTGTTTTTTGTTATATCTTTTTCAAAATTAATTGTAAAAAATTTTTGTATATCAGATTTTGAGCTTCAAACAGTTGTTCCTTAAGAACAATTGACAATTTTTGTTTAATACTCACGGTATTAATAAAAAATAACAAAATTTTTAACAAAAACCTCTGGGCCGTAATAGATCATTTTGGCCGGGGTGTATTGGCTCGCATATTTTATTAGGAAAAACCTATTATATTTACAATATTAATAAAATGATTACGAATGACAACCCTTAATAAAAAAAAATAACTGGAGAATAGATTTTTTAAGTGAATGGATTTTGCATTTCGCTACAACTTTTTAGAATTTGAAAATTGCATGAAAATGTTACAGTTTAAATTAAATATGTTTCATTTTTAATATTTTTTGATATAAATGTACAATAGAAACCAAAATTCACCCTGGGTCAATATTAAATAATATTTTATAATAAAAATTATAATTTCACTGCTGATCCAATACGGTTAGTGATCCATTACGCCCCAGCCTGAGGCGAAATTGTTCACCTTGCATTTCTCCAAAAACATTGTTCTAGAAAAAAAGTAGAAGTAATATTAGGGCGTACTTTTCTTAATTAAAAGCTGAGATGTTAGCCTAAGTTTTCCACATGATGAAATTTTTTTAAAGCAAAAATGATGAAGTTAAGCAACAAAAACAGAAAAGTGATCCATTACGCCCCGGTCCCCCATTTTATTATTACTATTATTTAGAGGTGTGCAAAAAGCTCAAATAGCATGGTCGAGCTCGAGCCGGGCACGATACTCGAGTCAGGCTCGAGTTTTAGTTACTCAAAGATATTTGAGTGCTCGAAAAATTCAAGTGCTCAAAATTATTTTAGGTTTAATACTGCACGTGTCGGATAGAATTTGGTTCCAGTTCGGATTGATTCTGCTCAGCTCTGCTAGAAAAACGAAAAGCTTGAAATACTCGATTGAGCTTTTTGCACAACTCTATTATTATTATTATTTTTTGCTTAGGGATGTTTGGGAAATCTGCCTACAGATACCTTGGATTCCGCACTCCAAGGTTATGTGAGGTTGGTATGATAACAAAAGGAAATATATAAAAAAAATTAATATATAAAATAGTAAATTTAATAAACTGGCGACGTACTGCCCTTCCCCGGAACTGTCGTAAGACTTTATCCTTCGAGGATGGCGCTCCAATTCTGTCGCTGATGCGACCTTTTTCTTTTCTCTGCGGTTCTCCTGCGTCTATAGGTAAAAAATTTAAATCTGTTTTAAAGTCTGTGCGGAATTAACAGCACAACAAAATAAAAAAACAAATGTTAAAATAGTGTAAAATGTCAATGTACAAAATATTAAACGGGTGTAAAACAGAAACATATAGAATAAACAGATATATAAAGTCAAAAGGTAAAAGTTGTATAAGGACAAATAAAATACAGAATAAATTAAAATTGTATATCGACAAATAAATCACAAAATAAATTAAAATTGTATAAGGACAATTAAAAACCACAAATAAATTAAAATTGTAAAAGAACAAATAAATAACAAATCAAATTAATAACAAACGAACAAAATAAATTAAAAGCTGTTTAAATTACGCCTTTTGGCGGCCGTTGAGTTCTTTTCTCGACATAACGAAGATTATAAAGTTCTCGATATGCCGCTAATTCTCTTCCGACTGGGTCATCAGCGATACCATGTTCTCTGGTGTAACTTGACTGTTTACACCTTCGAACATGGCACGCCTCTCCAAGTCCCATTTCTTGCATGAGAAGAGGGTGTGCTCTGCGTTGTCCACAGCGGACTGGCAGTACGCACACACCTCATCGTCGCGTAATTTAAAGCGATACAGGTACGAGTTAAAACACCCGTACCCTCATCTAAGGAACTTTTTTCTTCAGAAAAGAGAAACATTTCTTCTCTTTCCCTCGCCAAAAGATCTGCTGGCGGGAGACTTGTAAGGACCTGCACATCACTCGTAGATACCGTCTTATATGCATAGATGATACGCGTAGTTATCGATCTCTGCGCTGACAGTATCTTATCACAGATGGTTTGACATCTTTTACTTCTCAGGGATGGGGCCCACGCTGGTGCTGAATAAAGCATTTTAGCATGGGTGACACTAGCTACCAGTGTTTCTTTTTGTTCACGGGGTACGCCTATATTTGTCATTAACCGTGAAAGATTAGCCGCACACTCGATCATCTTATTTGACGCCGTAGCCATGTGGTGGTGGAAGTTTAATCTTCCATCCAACTCCATACCAAGACATTTTATTTGTTCACTCCATTTGACCTCGAATCCGTCTATCACGATTTGTGGGAGCTCATAACCACGTCTGTCTGTGACCAGCAGTGTCTCGGTCTTTTCCAGGGCCATTTCAAGACTTCTGATATCCAGCCAGCTTTTTGCTAGTCGCAAATGTCCCAAGTGCCTCCTCGCTTTCGACAGTGCACACGAACAACACAACGTTTCGTTCGCAAAGCCGATGATCACCGCACCTTTAGGCAGATCCATCTGCAGGAAGTCATCGTAAGATACATTCCATATAAATGGACCCAGCCTTGAGCCTTGAGGAGACCCACGCTGCATCTCTTCCTTGAGAGTGCAAGTATCTCCCTTATATATAACCCACCTGTCGCTAAGATAATTATCCATTATCCGCAACAAGGAGGGCGGGATGTTCTTCTTTTTCATCGACTCGATGAGATCTTTTCATCTTTTTCAATTCACTAAGTGTGAAAAGTTCTTCCTCTTCGACTTCGCAAGAACTCCAGTCCATCCTAAGGTATGGCTCTGCAGGAGGAAACAAAGACTTTATTATCTCTCTAACCCAATCGGGGTTGTCCAGGCCGGGGGTCTTCTGCCTCGTTACTAATTTCTTAGAAACGATTTTAAAAGCCATACTCCATGGGTCCTTATCGACTTTCTCGATTAGGTCCTTTCAGCTACGGCGTCGCGACCTACAAATCTCTTTTTATAGGTTCTTTTTTGCCTCCTTGAAATCCTCTTTTAGCAAGGGATATCCCTTAGATCGGGTATATGTCCTTCTTGCTTTGAGACATTCCTTTCTCAAGGAGACTAACTCATCTGACCACCAGTGCAAGAATTTTCTTACAGGAAATGTACATTTGCGTGTCATTGACGCATTGCAAGCGGTGATTATTATGTTCCTCACCGCTCGCACCTCTCCATTCAGACTGTTTGGTCTCCTCACTCAACCAGATTCCTCAATTAAGAGAGATTCCTCCTGGGACCAGCCAAACTTTTCCTTGTCGAGTCTCTTAATATTACACGAGGAGGTTTTGCGACCAGGAACTTCCTGTCCTTTTCCTCCTCATGTGTCTTCCATTGAGACTGAGAACTCAATGTACTGGTGGTCGCTTACGGTATATTCCTCAGAGACCCACCAGTCGCTTATGCGGCTTAATAGTTTAGACGATGCGATCGTTAGATCTATAATCGATCCGATCACACCTCGTCTAAATGTCCATGATTTTCTCTGGTTTATAACTAATAAATCGTTCTTGGAGATCATTTCTCCAATCAGAATTCCTCTCTTGTCGAGTCTCGTCTCACCCCACTCTGGCGACTTTGTATTAAAATCGCCAGTGATGATGACATCCAGCCTGGATTCTATGAGACTCGATTCTACGTCTATATTGGCTTCATTCATTTTACATTGGCTTCGAAGGTGGTCAGAGGATCGTTGGGTGAGAAGTAGCAGCTATACATACGTATATTAGCTACCTCTATCCACACAAACCTGCTGCTCGTCTCCAAGAACTTGTCAACCCGCAGTTCTGGGATGCACCATTTGATAGCGGCTTTCTTCGCTTCATCCTGATACCAAGGTTTGAGATCGCTTCCTTGATATTGCTCACTGCAGAACAGATTGTCGACCTCATGTTCCCTAGCTGTTTGCATCAGGAGCACCTGTGCAATCCTTACTTGTATAAAGGTTGACCTGAAGAAGCTTTAAAGTTTTGCCCTTTTAAGCTTCTCCAGTTCTTCCTTGTAAACCGGGCAGGAATTTCTACCAGGAATATGGTAGACTTCTGTTTTCCCCAAGTCTGTACACGTTATGCCTCCAAGTTTTGAGTTTGGAGGGGGGCGCTTCTGAAGATCCTTCTCTTTTTTCAGCTCAAGGCCTTTTTCTTAAGGGACTTTTGTTTCTTGCTGGTGACGGTTTTAAAGTTATTTTCCTTATCAGGCTTCTTACCCAGAGTTGCCTCCTCATAAAAAGGAACTTTGGCTGAAACCGCCTTTCTCCCCTCCGTTTCCATTGCAGTAGAGTTTACTATAACCTCTCTGCTCTTTACCCTCTTACCCTTAGGTGTTGCTGTAGAAGGACCAGTCTCTGGAATTTCACACTCTCTACGGCGCTTCTTTAGATCATTTGACCTACACTCACTGGATGCGACTTGCGTCATCAAACTGGGCGTTCTTGAGGTTGAACTTGGTTCGTTTGATCTAATTAAGGGTGTCGTTATAAAATGCAGGTTATTGCTTTTTACAAGCACGTCACATGCCTACGTATTTTAGGAATTAGGTCGACCTGCTCAACAACATTTTTTTTAAAGCTGCTAAGTTCCCTTTCCGCAAAATTTATGTTTTGCCCCCCCCCCCAAAAAAATATGTGGGCCTTGCGCCAACCATCGGGGCTTTCACCTGATCGGAATCGGAGGCAGGATTACCCTCTGTCCAGGTACCTGCTTGGAGGATAACGTTTTTGTCATCACACATATTCATTTTAAAAAATTTCAGGTTTCGATATGGGTATGATAATTGTCATGTATATGTGTTCTGTTATGTAAGTGGGTGTACCCATATCAGTGTAAAAGAAATGTATTTGTGTTAATGTCTGAAGAGGCTTCAAGGCCAAGACCAGTCAGAGATCCACTTTCACACGTTACAACCAAGGGAATAACGCGTTTATAGCGCATCCCACATTCATACTCAAGAAAAAGCCTCTCCGGAGGGTTCCCCTTTCATTTCACAGACGTGAAAGGCGTCGTTTATAGACATAAACCTTTTAGATTCATAAACCAGTTTGGCATCTTCCCATTCATGGATGATGCCGTTTATAGACTATTTCTTCCACAGTCACAAAAAACGAAACAAAACAATAATTCCATACTGAACCCACCGGATCAGATTCTCAAAGGTTCCCCAAACTACCCTTCTCCTCCTTCAGACCACTTCGCCCATATACGCACATTCGCATAACATAATATACAAATAGACGCAGATGAGCAAAGAGGACGAATGCATTAGGATTATTTTTATTATTATTTGACAATTTTTTAGAAAAATATGATCTTTTATTTAAAAAATTAGTCATTTTTTCAATTGGTGATAACTTAAAAACAATTAATTTAGGAAAAAAATTTAAGGAACCTGATTTTCTCTTTTTGTGTATAGAATTAAAAAAGTATCAAAAATTTAAAAAATTTTTTTTACTATTTTTATAGTTTTAAGTTTTTAATGTAGAAATTCGTTTTTTATACTCACTATCACAACCAAGTATACTTTTCGTTGTATTTATTCAAAGTTTTTCAATAATTTATTTTTTACCCACCAATCACTTAAATAAGTTTGTATATAATTTCGTTTTCGAACAATGAAAAATATAATAATAACCCGGCGAGCGTAAAATTCCACATTTTGCAACACCCAGCGTAAGGTAGGGTATTTTTTACGCTGTAATGTAATACTATTTATACATTAAAAAAAATAAAAATCATGAAATTTTTTTTTATAAATGTTTTATGTTGTCTAGTAATCTAATTTATTAATATTACGATAAATTTTTCATTTGTTTAAACAAATTATTATTGTTAATTTATAAGAATTCCAAAAACAAAATAGAGAAAAGCAAATTTCTATATATTTAGCAGCTTGAAATCGGTATTATTTAATGCTTAATTAATGAATTAGATAAAACATCAAATTACATTTATTCAAACAATTAATTGTAGTTATTTATTTACTTTTTTTCTATTGCACCTAAGAAGATGCAGTTTTTTCTAATTTTGCAATTTTAGACCTAAGATAGTAACCGATAATTATTAAATATCTATTCGATATGTGAACAATTGTTTAAACAATTAATTGTTGTTATTTATTAACTTTTTCTCCATTGCACCTAGCAAGAGACACTTTATTCTAATTTTGCAATTTTCGACCAAAGATAGTAACCGATAATTATTAAATGTCAGTTCGATTTGTTAGCAATTCTTTAAACAATTAATTTTTGTTATTTATTAACTTTTTTTCTATTGCACCTAGGAAGATGCAGTTTTTTTCTAACCAACAAAAACGTAAGTAAGGCTTACAATGTTTTTTATCAACGATTGAAAGAAAAAAATTTGAACAAGTATTAAAATACAAAAATAAAACTAATACTTTCTAAATTAATTTTTTTATATTTGATTTAAATATTTCTTCAATTAGAAATTTTATATTTAACAATAATAATATTATAGTATTATAATAATATTAATAATATTAATATTAATAAAAATAATAATATTATATTTACCAATAGTTAATAAATAACAATTATTTGTTTAACTAAATTAGCAATTTTAAATTTTATATTTATTGGTTATTATAAGTAGGTGTAGTAGAAAAAACTTAATAAATAATAGCAATTAATTGTTTAAAGAATTGTTAACATATCGAATTGACATTTAATAATAATCGGTTACTATCTTTGGTCAAAAATTGCAAAATTAGAAAAAAGTGTCTCTTGCTAGGTGTAATAGAAAAAAGTTTATAAATAATAATTAATTGTTTAAACAATGTTAATTAATAACTATAGCAAATTTAATTTAATGTTTTTTTAATTCATTAATTTAGCATCAAATAATACCGATATCAGTTGCCAAATTTTTAGAAATTTGCTTTTCTCTTTTGTTTTTGGAATTGTTATAAAATAACAATAATAATTTGTTTAAACAAGTGAAAATTTAATTGTAATAATAGTAAAATGCATTATTTATCCTTTGTAAACAATAATAGTGAGGTTCATTCATGATTCAAACTTTTTTAAATTATACAAAAAACAATACTCGTAGTGTGTTTTATATTCAGGGTACATGTGTTGACAATAATTATAAATAAATCATAAGAAATGAAAAAAATTTTTTTAATTCTCAATTGATTTGTTACCGTATTCAGTGCAGTTATTAAAAATTACAGGTAAATTCATCAATTCAAATTCGAATTATGGAGAAATGAATATTCTACATGGTAAATTTTACCCTACCTTACGCTCGCCGGGATAAATATTATTAACTTGGAAAATGCCAGAGTAGTGTCGATTTTGACCACTGGCTTAGTACTAACTAACTTGAAATAAATGATGAAACAAATTTAAAAATGTTTGTGAACATTGAAAAAAATTATTATTTTACTTTTCAGTTATTCATTCTTTATTTTTATTAAATTTAATAATACCAATTTAACTTAAATTTTGAATTTTGTGAATTATAAATTATTTAAGCAAATTCAAATTATAAACAAAATTTAAATTTTGATCTCAACAATAATTTAGTTCTTATTAAAATATTATTAGGGGAGAGTGGAGTAAACCGGAACCCCTAACGGTTTTTTTACTCTTGTAACTAAACGAATAAATCGATTTCATTTTTCGAGGACTTGTTTTAAAGATCATTTATAATTGCGCAACTTTTTCCAGAGACACCTATACTTCATATTTTATTGTTTAGTTGTTGTGTTAACATTAAAAAATTTGGCAAACGGTCCGGTTTGCCCTAACCCCTGGGGTAAACCGGACCGCTTGATTCTTTTCTTATAATATTGCATTTACATAATCTACAATGGGGCCGTTCGCAAACTACGTCACATTCCTAGGGGTGGGGGATGTCAAGCTCTGTGTGACGAAGTGTGGAAATAATATATTGTAAACCTAGGGAGGAAAATAGTGATTTTCCCGAGGGTGAAGTTTGTAGTTCGAGAGGTAGCGAGCGTACGAGCCGAAGGCAAGTGCGAGCGAAATCGAGAACTGCAAATACACGAGGCGAAAATCATTTTCCTTCGTTGGTGCACATACTATTTTTTCTTACACACGTAAACGAAAGTACAAATATGCGATTTTTTAATGGAATTGTTTGTTGCCATATTTATTTAAAATAAATTATTAATAAAAAAATAACAACATGATACATATTTAATCTTAAAAAATATATAGCTCTTTTTATATTTTTAAAAAAATTTTTTTAAATTACAAATTTTTATAGCAGCAGGAAGAAAATATTACTTTGTCTCCCCGTGACATCACAGCGGGAAGGGAAAGTATTACTTTCCCTCCCCGTTATGACGTCACTCTCATGTACTTCTTACAATGAATAAAAAATTATTTAAAAATTACCACTGATAAAATGTTGAATGCAATAAGTAAAGTTATTTAATTTAATAATTGTAAATTTAGTTTAATTTATTTTATTTCAATTTATTATTTCTAATATATCCCTCTTTTTCATCTTTATTTTTTAATTTTTTTCTACTTTATTTACTAAATCCATTGCTATAGGTCTTTATTTTCAATACAATGAAATCAAAAAGAGGAATATTTTATGAATAATATCTATTTATTAATACTATTTACTATTTTGTTATTAAATTATTTATAATTCTTAATTTACAGCTATTAATAACAATATGGTATTTATTGCTACCGTATTCTCAACCAGCACTGGCCCAGTGTTGCCAGACAGCACTGAGAGACAGTACCGTGCCAGCGCTGCACAGCGTTATCATTTCAGCCGTATGCCAATGCTATTTGTCAGCGTAGCTGCCAGTACTAATAGTACAGGCGCAGTACTCCGCCAGTTGTAAATTTTCCAATGATATAAGTACTTATTTAAAAGATTGGCGGAGTAAAAATTATAGAAAAAAATTGAATGAATACAATAAAAAATATATTTAATTGTGATACTCTCTAAATCTGAATCAGCGATAAGTATGCCACTATTTTAATTAGCGTATATGCACTGTGAATTAGTGACATTTCACTGAATAATCAGTGAAATTTCACTGATTAATTAGCGCATATACGCTGATTGAAATTAGTGGCATACTTATCGCTGAGAATCAGTGAAATTTCGCTGATTCATATTTAGAGAGTACACGGAAAAAAATTTCTTGTATAATCCACAGAATTTCCTGCGCCATCTATGAACGGTGGTTGTAGTATCCACAAACATCTGAGTTTGGGAAATACACAAACCAGTAGCTGACGAATACTTGAATTTCTTGGTTATATTACAGATTGGTTTGTGCTACGCCCAAACCAGCTTGTTAGAAGCACAAAACTCTCCTGTTTTTAAAGCACAACTTAACACATTCGTATATTCTCCAAAAAAACTTGTGGCTTTCACGTTTCACAAGAAATTTTTTTCCGTGTGAGCAATTCCATGTGAAATGATCATCTATTTTAAACAATTTTGAAAATATTCAAATTTGAAAATTGACCTACTAATTTTTTTAAATTAAGATAACTTCGGTTATTTTCAATATTTTTTCAAAAATTTTTTTGTTAATTTCTCAGTATAACTAGTACTTTTTAAATACATTTTTTAGAAGAAAAAATTTCAACAAATATTAAAAAAATTTCAAAAAAAAAAGTTTTTTTTAATTTTTTGAAAAACACCCCCCCTTCGATTTTTTTTATTTTTTTATAGTGATAGCCAAAAGTAATAAGAATTTTTTCCAAAAAGTTTTATATTGGGATTGCGATAACTTTTCGAGAAATCAACGAAAAAGTCTATGACGCCCTGTTGAGACTGACGCGCTTACGAACGCATGCCCAAGAAGTTGGCAACGCCATTTCATTTTTTGTAAACAAAATTTTGATAAAACTAAAAAACAAATATTGTGCTAATTCTAGCAAACGATAAAAAATATTTATCTGGAAAAAAATTCAATTATTTTTCAAAAATTTTAAAAAAAAGTTTCTTTTATATTTTTATTTTTTTTGAACATTTTTCAAGAATTAAAATTTTTTAAAAACAAAATTTGTGTTTAATTTTGCTCAGTGAGCACAATATAAAAGGTCTATAACAATTTTTCAAAAAGTTAATAACTAGTCAATAAATGATTTTCTTTTCTTCTTTCAGTTTTTGACTCAAAACATTTTTTGAACCTTTTTAGAAAGTAAAAATTGTGCCAAATTGTGCTCGTTAGTAAAATAATAAAGTCACAAACGATTGTTTTAAAAAGTTAAATAATTATTTTAAAATAATCATAGGAGAAATTGAGGAATAGTGGTTAACCTCCATTATTTAACAATATTTTAATGTTTGATCGATTGGGGTACAGTTTTTCTAAAACAAGATTTCTAATTTTTTATTTTCTAAAAAAATTTTTTCTAATGAAGTTCAACTTCTAAAATAATTTTTTCTAATGAAGTTGTTGACGTGATCGAATTTGAGGCAGGTAAGAGTCAATGAAACACGTTAATTAATAAAAAAAAGGTCGTTTATTGGAGACGATGTACACGGGACGCGGTTATCACACGAAAGATAAAAGTATAGGGAGCGCGCCAAGCAAGCGAGGAAGAAAGGCGCACGCATACAGTCGTGACGTATGTGGACTACAAGAGTCAATTGAGAAATCATACGGCGCGTAAATACAATATTTCAATACTCCCTCCCGAGATTGAATCTTTTCTACTTAAGTTACATCACAAATAACTTACAAATTAAAATCACATTACAGTCGTCATTATCAACATTCGTTTAAGAACAATAATAAAAGGTATAAGATAACTTAAATCTAATTGTCATGAAGAACTTTTCTGACACTTACTATTCGTAGTTTGAACAACATATATATTAAAAATCATATAAAAGTTTTAATACTTTCTGAGGAACTTTAGAACGATTGTTCCTTAAAAAATTAAAATTAACTTAAAATTAGACTTTGTCAAATCACAACCAGAGTTTTCATTGGCACATTGGTTCTCACAGTATGTCTTCTTATAGATAAATCGGTTGATCGTCTTATAGAAAAATCAGTCCTCTGAGTATTATTAGAAATATATATATATATATATATATATCCTTTCTCGTCGCATGGTACATCTGTCGTCAAAATTTGGAAGAATCAATCGCTATCACTGGATTCAACTATTGGAGAAACAAAGGTCATTAGAAAACAGTTATTAAGAATATTTTAATTCATATTATTAACAAACAGTTATTATGAAAACGCTCGTTAATTAGTAACTATCTTTATTAAGAATTTCATCTCGCAATTGAGTGTGAATCTCAAAACTAAGAGGTTTGGTCATTATGTCAGCTTATTGTTTCTTAGTCGAAACCCACACAATATTTACTCTGTCGTATTTAACACATTCTTTTACATAGTCCTAATGAACATCAGTCATGTGTCTTAGTCTATTTCCACCTTTAGTTTTACTACAGATCGTTGCAGCCTTGTTATCGCATTTCAAAGTTGCTGGAAGAAAACTTTGATCGAAGATTCTCATCAGAGATTTATTTGTCGCAATAATTTCCTGACAAGCCTGACTCATTGCAACAAATTCTGCTTCACAAGTGGAAAAAGCAACATACGTTTGTTTGTTTGCTCGCCAAGCAATCGTATCACCGAACAGTCGTATTAGAAAACCGCAAGTCGAAATGGAATTTTTGCAGTCTGCGAAACTTGCGTCGGAATAAGCTAACAAGTCGTTTCGTCTGCCTATAAATTTTAGACCTAAATCTTTTGTTCCTTTGAGATATTGAAAAACTCTTTTGACCATTTTCCATTCGTTTTCGGTCGGGTTGATTTGATGTCTACTCAGGACATTTACCGCGTAAGCAATATCTGGACGTGTGGCCGCAGATAAGTACAAAAGACTGCCTATCGTTTCCCTGTAAGGAAAATCAAGGGACGATTCGTTACTTTCCTTACAGTTGTCTTCTTCTCGTTGTCTACGTTCGCGATTCATTACCTGTCGAGTTATCATCGGTGTATTTTTCGGGAATTCATTGTCAAAACCAAATTTCGTTATAATTTTCTCAATGTAATTTTCTTGAGTAACAGTCATTATTTTCATATCTCTTTGTCTTCGAATGTTCATACCTAAATAGTGTTTCGGTTCGCCTATGTCAGTCATTTCAAACGAGATCATGAGCTTTTCTTTAATTTCAAGCAGTTTCTTACGGTCGTTACTAGCAAGTAAAATATCAACGTAAATCAATAGAATAACTATTGAATTGCCAGATCGCCAAGTGAACAATCAAGGTTCATAATCGTCATTAACTAGTCCTAACGAAAGAGCAACTTCGGAGAACATTTTGTTCCACTGTTTTGGACTAACTCGTAAACCGTAAATTGCTTTGTGTAATTTACAAACTTTCAACCGTCGTGAAGCATCGGATATTTCTACACCATCTGGAATTTCCATGTAGATCTCATCTTCCAGAATACCATTTAGAAAAGCGGATTTCACGTCTAATTGACAGGCTTCCAGATCGTAATAATTTATGATGGCGAGTATTGTTCGAACTAGAGTGAGACGAGAAACGGGAGCGTAAGTTTCCTTTAGATCGTACGAATTCGAATCTTTAAAACCACGAATTACTAATCTAGCTTTAAATTTAATTTTTCCGGGACTGTCGTATTTTCGTTTAAAAACCCATCTCGAATCTACTATGTTTGCTTTCTTACCATTTTTACCAAATTTCGGTCGATCTACAATTGACCAAACTTTGTTTTGGTCAATGATTTCAATTCGTCGTCAATTGCTTTTAACCAGTCGTTTTTGTCATTTGATTCTACTGCTTGTTTGAAATTTAACGGATCGTCATTAATTTCAGCATGTAAACAAAATAAGATTTCATCTTCGGTTTTATTTTTCGTTTTTGAAAACTCGTCTTCTACACACGGAACTGTATAATCAATTGGAATATCTGTTATATTCGAAACATGTACAAAACTAATGTCGGCTATTTTTCGACTTCGAGTTTCATAAGGTTCTCTCGTTAATTTAATATTTTTCGCGTTTTCGTTTGATTTTTCTCCCTCCGTTTCTAACAGTCTTTTTCGAGGTCTACCGCGTTTTTTTGTTTGAGCTCCCTCCGTTTCTAATAACTCTTCGTCAATTTTTGGAGAAACAGTTTTGGTTTCGTCTTCGAATTTAATAAACCAATCGTTTATTTATAAGTTTGTTTCTGGATTTGAGCAGTATAAAATCGAGTCTTTTTTGTATCGGTTGCCGTAAACTACTTTTTCGTTAAATCGAACATTTCGAGATTCAAAGAATTTTCTGGATTCTGGATTAAGAAACACGTAACCTGTGGTAGTGTATCCCACCAGAATACCTCGTATAGCTCGTGCAGAAAATTTTGATTCTGGTTTTCTCGTAATTAACCAGTAAGCTAAACAACCAAATCGTTCAATCTGATTTAAATCAAAGTGAAAATGAGGAGCAAATTTCTTTAATGGCGCTTCGAAATCAATAGACTTATGTGGAGTTCTATTATAAACATACGTTGCTACTCCTAGAGCTAAGTCCCACAAGTTTGACGGGAGTTTAGAATCGAACATTAGAGATCTTATCTTTTTCTGAATCGTTTGATTAAATCTTTCTGACACACCGTTGTGTTGAGGAGTGTCGGGATTAGCGCACTGTCGTTCTATTCCTTCGCGTATAAGCACATCGTTTATATAACCGCCCGTGAATTCAGTTCCTTGATCCGATCTTAAATAGCAAATTTTTCGTTAGTACCGAGTAAAATTCGAGAACTTGTGATAAATTTTTCTAAACAGAATCCGGTCTCATCTTTAGTTTTCATTGGATAAGCCAAAGCTATTCGTGAATAATCATCAATAAAAACTACTATATATTGATATCCGTGAGGATGTGTGGGTGGAGATATTTTTCCCATAACATCGGAATGGATAATTTGTAACGGTCGTGTTGCTCTTGTTCTTTCGTTTTTAAAAGGTAATTTCGTTAACTTACTTAAGGCACAAACTTCACAATTTAAAATACTATCTTCGAAAACAACTGACTGTAATTCTTTATTATTTTTCCATAAAACTTGTAATTTACGTAAATAACTAATCGAAGCATGACCCATACGAGTATGCCAAAGCATAGCTTTACTCATTTTTTTACTGTAATTTTTGCTTTCATTTAATGGACTAATTTCGTCAAGAACGTCTATTTCAGGCAATTCGTCAACATT
The DNA here is from genome assembly GCA_032873175.1 of Leptopilina drosophilae. Taxonomy (NCBI): domain Eukaryota; kingdom Metazoa; phylum Arthropoda; class Insecta; order Hymenoptera; family Figitidae; genus Leptopilina; species Leptopilina drosophilae. Next base: position 14,762,264 of record CM065480.1, on the reverse strand, counting down.
CGTTAATTTTCGTATTATTATCGATGTATCAAAATTGAAAATAATTTCGTCTGATTTTTTAGAATTATCTTTAATTAAATTTTCGTTATCTTTACATAGACTTTTATTCAAAATATCGTTTTTCGGAATTGTATTTATTTCAGTCGTGGTAGTGTCGTTTGTACAGTCTTTAAGTGATTTGTCCTTTTCTTTAGAAATTTCGTTATTTTGATTTGTCATTGCTTACAGTCGTGTCAAATACAGTCATTTCGGGGAAAGTTAATTTTTCATTAATTCTCTTCCTATCAATTTTAAATTCGAGAAACCAATAAGGTTTCTCATATACACCTGATGCGAGAAGATTTTGAGTTTTAGTATCAAAAATATTAACACATTTGTCATCTAAATAAGTCGAATAACCTGCCTCTGCCAGTTGTCTTAATGAAAGAAGATTTTCGGAAACTGAATCTGTATAAATAGTGTTAAATAATTCGAGAGACTTGTTATTGTTTGAAATTAAATTGACGTTCCCCTTACCTTCAACAAGTAAATCAGCGCTACTGTCTTTATTTGCACATTTGACTATATTGAACTCAGAAGAATCCAATCTGTCAAAGATGTTTCGCGAGTTCGTTATATGATCGGTCGCGCCTGTGTCGACAATAAATGAGACATATTTATGTTTTTTATTTTCATATCGTTTTGATTTTTGAAGGCTATATAAATAGACTGGTGCAAAGGATCGTGTTTTTAAAGTGGAAACAGTACCAGACACAGACATTGATGTGATTGTTTGATTTGACTTACCTGATTTGTTGTTTTGTTGTTCAGCAAAATTTATTTTAGGTTCGTTGCTCGTACCTGTTCGTGACTGTCTTTGTTGATATTGTAAACTGTCATTTTTGTCAACAAATGATTTTTTGTTATGACTGTCGTTATTCTTCTTGATAAAGAATTTATTCTTATCATTGGGATTTTTAGGATTCAAGTGTTTATTTTTGAAATTGCGTTTATTTTTGAACTGTCGTTTATTATTGGATCGATATTAAGAAGTAGACTTATAATTTGGATTGAAACTACGTTTACCTGTGATTCCGCGACCTTTGCCTCTACCTGGTCCACTTCCTCGTCCCTGTCGTGCCAGTCGTTGAGGACACATGAAGGCCTTATGAGTGGTGAATTGCTGACACTCATTACATTTTTTAAGACCCTGTCCTTTCAAAGGACACTCGTTCTTCATATGTCCAAATTCGTCGCACTCGTAGCAACGCTCGTTAACAAATTTCGTTTTGCCGGAGTTCGTGAATTGGACAGATGGCACAGTCGTTTGATTAGAGGCGGGATGCGTCTTATTTGCCGCCTGTAAACGGTTGGCTTCAGCCTGTACAATAAACATTTTTAAGGTATCAAAATTTAAGCTTTTACCGGTCTGACTTTTTGTTATAAATTCAATTGATTGAATTTCAGGAGTTTGATTCATAATAGCGTTAAATAGAGCATCGCGTTTTTCATCATCAGACAATGATGTTGAACCGGGAATGTTTTCGTAATTTGAAACGATTTCTTCAAATCTATCGATAAATTTAATTGCTGTTTCTCGTTTCGGATCGTATTGAATCGTGTATAATTGCTTTCGCGCAGTTACTGTCGTTAAATTTACTTCGCATCGTTTGAATTCTTTTAATTTAGTTAAAATTTTGTTCGGATCTTTAAGAAGTAAGACTCGCGAGTGATAAGCTTTATCTATTCGATTTATCAAAATATCGCGAACTTTAAAACGGTGTTTTTCCTTTTGTTTTTCGTTTAAACCGTCTGGGGGGGAAACTGCCGAATCAACTACGTAAAGTAGTTCCGAAGTTCGTAATTCCGAAGACAGAAACTCTTGCAAATGTTCAAATTTACACTGGGGTGTTAATTTATAATCATATTTAATACCGCTATCTTTACCAATTAATTCGATTTTAATTGCATCTTTAATTTGATTCGCGAAAACATTCGAGTTGTCTGAATTTATATTAGTATCGTTAACTGTCGTTGGGTTTTTGGTAGGCAATTGATTTTTGTTAGTAATTTTCGTTTGAAACAAGGGAATGGCAAATTTGGAATTTTGAGATAAAGTTACTATCTATAATTTTTGGTCGTTTTACCTTCAAATCTTTTTCTCGATGATCCAACCACATTTGCATGCTATCTTGCATACGAGCATTCATTGTGAGAGTCACTTCCATGACTTTTTCTATTTGGGTCAGTTTGGAACCCAATCTGTCCTCAATTTCACAAAATTGTTCAAATTTTTGGCCAATCGCATCGTTTGTATCTAACTGTCGTTTTAAGTTTTGATTTTTGGATGGCTGAGTGTTTTTGTTCAAACTACTGTCGTTTTGTGTCATCGTCTCTTTTCCAGCGTTAACTGTCGTCTTATGAAAACTGTCAGTTTTGTTTTCTTTTGATTCTATCGAAAAATTAAGGTTGTCGTTACTGTCGTTATTATTATTTGAAGTCACGGTCGTTAATTCAATTTTGTCAATACTTTCGTTAGTGTTTTTCGTCATTTCAGTCGTTGAATTATTTTTGTCTTTATCGTCAGTTTGATCGTCAACTTTTGGAATTGACGAGTTTTGATTGTCAATTGTTCCTAATTTATTCTCAGGAGCCGGAACAATTTCAGTTGAAATAGTTAAAGTCTCTTCGTTGTCGTGGAGTCCAGAACCCTTCGTCGCATCTGGTGACACATCTACCAGAAATAAATTTTGAATTTATAAAACAGTCATTAGATAAAATGTTGTCGACAACACAATCGTCCAATCGTTAAGTATAAACAAATCGTTAAAGAAACTAGTCACCTGGTTTGTCAGGACACTCATCAATCAGATTTTGCAAATAAGAAAGAATTTTTGTTTCATCAGAAGAAATGATGGGAATTGTTTTATTCTGATTGGTCGTCTTATCAAGAGCCCCTTGTGTCAAGACAGTGGGTGAATTCACTGTTGAGTCTTGCGCCCCTTTGCTAATGACGTCGCCGCCATCTGGTTTCGACTTGTGATTAGCACTCTTTATTTCCTCTCGTAAAATGTCCCATTCATTTTTGAGAGATAGTTTGCCTTTTTAAAAAAAATATTTAATGATTAAATAGAATGCACACTCGTTATACCGGTCGTTAATAAAGAAAACTGTTTATTAAAAAAAAAAATTGTGCTATCAATAGTCTGCTCTAGAAACATTAAAACAGAACACATGTTAAAATGAATCAGAACTGATTCGCTTTTCCAACACCGTTACTATCGTTGTTACAAAAAGCGAGCCTAGTCGTTTCAAATTTTCGAGAACGAACACAATTTTCTCCAAAGAGAAACAACCCAGAGACACGAATTTATGTGTCTTGAAAATTTATTAGGCAAACATTTCGTTAAATTTAAAAACTTTCGTTATAGTTAACTGGTTCTTCGTTTATTTGTAGCAAATTATTTTTTCGACGTCTGTTTTTAAATAAATATATATATTGAAAAGTATTTTAATAAATAGATCATCAGTACTGAAAAATTAATTTGAAAATTTTCGAAAAAAGGTTCCCTTCGTTAGACTGTATACTCGTTGAGCACTTTTCATATCAAGGTTAAGAAAGCATATGTGTGCGCAGGCGCGCACGTTCATGCAAGTTCAGACACGAAAGACTACGTCCGAAAATCGTAAAAGAAAAGAAAATCGTTTTTCATTTGTTAATGAAAGAAACATCGCCCTATTCCTTTACCATCGTTAAAAAAAAGAAACATCGTTTTTATTAGAAACTTGATTAATTTAATTGATCAATTGATTGTAAAGCTCAAGTAAAGCGTAAAATTCATAACACGTGCATGATCGTGAATAAAAGAAAAATCGTAACATTTGTTTTTTTTAATTTGAATTGATGAAATTAGAAGCGATTATTTTATAAGTAATTTAACTGTCGTTTATACGTGCACTGAGAAGAACATTCTCACTTACTCATACTGATCGTTTCTCCGTCTTTGAAGGTCACTGTGAAATTCGAGTCGTCCATATTCACCTCGACACAGACATCCTCGTTTTTCATTCCTTGGATAAATCGGCATCGATTTATTATACTTTTTATCACAGTCGACATCGTTGAGATCACTTTTCGTTTCAATTTTTTAAACACTCGTTAAACTATTCGTTAGTCACTCAAAAACCGGTCGCCACGAGAAAGAAAAAAAAGTCTTCCACGTGTTTCGGATCACGAGGAAAAACACGCCGCAAACGATCACAGGAAAATAAAAAAAAAGTTCACAAACAATTTGGTTTCACGCAGTGGAAAACGTTCCTGTGGCCCATAACCTGTTGACGTGATTGAATTTGAGGCGGGTAAGAGTCAATGAAACACGTTAATTAATAAAAGAAAGTTCGTTTATTGGAGACGATGTACACGGGACGCGGTTATCACACGAAAGATAAAAGTATAGGGAGCGCGCCAAGCAAGCGAGGAAGAAAGGCGCACGCATACAGTCGTGACGTATGTGGACTACAAGAGTCAATTGAGAAATCATACGGCGCGTAAATACAATATTTCAATAGAAGTCCAATTTCTAAAAAATTTTGTTCTAATGAAGTCCAATTTCTAAAAATTTTTTTTCTAATGAAGTCCAATTTCTAAAATATTTTTTTTTCTAATGCAGCTTAATTTCTAAATTTTTTTAAATGTAGTTAAAAATGTTAAAATTGATAGTTAAATTGTTTTCTGTTATTCGAAAGCAACTTCGAAGAAGTGGGATCAGTTGTTTTATATCACTTCAAAATTTTCGTATTACAGTTGAACGTTTTTTAAACTAAATTTCAAGTTCGCAAATTCTAATTTAAGAAAAATGGTTGTGGAGCTTATTGCTAGCAGGAAAGGGAATTTGTTCCACATTAATGGTTATTTATATTATTTTCAACGAGAAGCTAAGGGAAGATCATATTGGAAGTGTAGGAACTTAGAAGAATACAGTGCTCGCGCTATAACATCAAGCTCTGGGGGAGAAATATTTGTTCAGAAAGGACCAGAAAAATTTATACACGAACATGCGCCTAATGTGGAAGAAGCAAATGCTTTAGAAGTAGTGAATAATTTGAAGAGGTTAGCGTCTGAACAACAAAACAGGCTAAATGACACACTCCAAAATATTGTATCGAAGTATGATGACTACACTGAAAATGACATAACTTATCTTCGATCTATTGGACACAACATACATTTTTAGTAAAAAATTTATTTAAAAATCAAACGTCATTAGATAATGTAAAATAAATTTTAGAAAACAAAACTTGTTAGAGAATTTTTTTTTAGAAATCGAACTTTATTAGAAATTTTTTTTTAGAAATCGAACTTCATTAGAAAATTTTTTTTTAGAAATCGCACTTCATTAGAAAACCCTTTTTTGGAAAAAACGGATTAGAAAATATTTTTTAGAAAAAGTGACCACCTACCGTTTGATCATCCAATTTTTTAATTTTTTAATTTTTATTTTGGGCATCTATGTTCTTATTGTTTTTACAAGGATTTTTTAAGAACAGTATAGTTAAAAAAAATGTTAATATTTTTTTTCTTTTTTTTACTTCAACTTCAAAAAGAAAAATTTGCATGAAATTTAAATAAAAAAATACAAAACTTTTTGTAAAATGAAGCATTCTGGTAATTGTGAGACAATATTTATTTTAAAGTATGCAGGTACATGATATTAAAATCACTCATAGGGATAATAGTAATTTAACTAAAACAATTCTATTTATTGCAGTGTATAAGATAGAACTGTTGTAAACCTGATGTAAAATTGTTATAGACTTTTATTAATGTGCTCGCTAAACACAATTCAGCACACATTTTATTATTTAACTTTTTGAAACAATCGTTTGATACTTTATTATTGTGCTCACGAGCACAATTTGGCACAAATTTTACTTTTTAAAAAGGTTCAAAAAATGTTTTGGGTCAAAAAGTGTGATTTTCTCGAATAGTTATTAACTTTTTTAAAAATTGTTATAGACCTTTTCTATTGTGCTCACTGTCCAAAATTAAGCACAAATTTTATTTTTTTAAAATTTTAATTTTTGAAAAATGTTTAAAAAAATAAAAATATAAAAGAAACATTTTTAAAAATTTTTGAAAAAAGTTCAAAAAAAATAAAAATATAAAAAAACATATTTTTAAAATTTTGCTAGATGTAGCTAGATGCTAGATGTAGCACAATATTTGTTTTTTAGTTTAATCAAAATTTTGTTGACAAAAAATGAAATGGCGCTGCCAACTTCTTGGGCATGCGTTCGTAAGCGCGTCAGTTTCAACAGGGCGTCATAGACTTTTTCGTTGATTTCTCGAAAAGTTATCGCGATCCCACTATAAAACTTTTTGGAAAAAATTTGTATCACTTTTGGCTATTACTATAACAAAATTAAATAAAAATTGAAAATTTTTTTTTGAAAAATTTTTAATATTTGATGAAATTTTTTTTTCTAAAAAATGTATTTAAAAAGTACTAGTTATACTGAAAAATTTAAAAAATTTTTTTGAAAAAGTTTGAAAATAACCCTAGTTATCTTAATTTAAAAAAATTAGTACATAAATTTTCAAATTTGAATATTTTTAAAATTTTCAAAATCGTCTTCACTTTATTATATCTTAAATTTTCAAATTTGAATATTTTCAAAATTTTCAAAATTGTCTTCACTTTATTATATCTTATGCTTACAGCTACAAGGAAAAAAAGTTTCAAAAAAATTGCTAACAATGTCGAAAAATAGTTGATCATTTCACATGGAATTGCTCGTGTAGTGAGTGTAAAAAGCCAGTTTCTACAATAATAAAACTTAAAAGTGTAATAATTATTTTTAATTCTATACACAAAAAGAAAATTTTATGTTCCTAAATTTTTTTTCTAAAATCAAGAATTGAAGAAAATGTCTAATTTTTAAACAAAAGATCATATTTTTCTAACGATTTATCGAATAAAAATTTTTAAAAATAGCGTTTTAAAGGTGATAAAACTATAGCTTTCAAATGATATATCTCGCATTAAATTGCGATGATTTCCAATGAAACTGTATCACTTTTAAAAAAACGAAAAATTTTGATTCACAATAACATTATTTACTCATTAACAAAATTATTGTTTTAATTTCGATTTTATGTAGCGTTAAATCTAAGGAAAAGAGCTTTTAAATAATATTTTTTTGAGCTTTGTAACTTCAATAGGGAACAAAATACAAAACTTCTTATAAAGCCTTTAATCGCTGTAGGGTGCGGGTAAAATTTATTGAGCGGAACTGTACTTCGAAAAAGGACATCCAAGAGCTTAAAAAACCTACACCAAATAAATTAAGGCTCAAAAATAATGATCGAAAAACTGATGAATCCAAAGAACATTTTTTTCGGACACTTCTAATCCCTCTTAAACCTTTCTGATTTTATGCTAAATTCTTGGAACTAAACGAAAGATAATTAACATAAGTTGTATTCATAAGTACTATTTAAATCTAATATCTCCATCTTAAGTTGAATTCATAAAATCAAATCGCTAGTGAGCGGATTTACCTCATGCTTTCCTACTAAGTTATTTTACAAGCTCGTGTTCTGTTAAGTTAAAATAATAAATTGCAAAAGTTTGTTAATAATTTTTGTATTGTTTACTTATAATAACTTATGTAGAAATTTCGCAGGAGCCCTGATCAGGGCCGGATAGGGCCGACCTATTAGGGAATGAAACGCCGCGCCCGATGTGTCCCTGATCAGGGAATCCACACTTTCTTGACGCCCCGATCTGGCCCTAATCAGACACGGCGTTTCATTCCCTAGTATGGCCCTAGTAGGGTAATTTCTACACGGGAAATAGCAAAAAGGAACTGGGTCAGAATTTATTATTCTTAAGTCTTACGTCTTAACAACCGTTGCTATGGTAATGGTTGTCATAACAGCCGTTGCCATGGCAACCGTTGCTATGATAATGGTTGTCATAACAGCCGTTGCCATGGCAACCATTGCTATGTTAATGTTTGACATAACAAACGTTGCCATGTCGACCGTTACTATGGTAATGGTTGTCATAACAACTGTTGTTATGGTAATGGTAATTGGTAATTTACATAGTTCTACAATTGATGTATATTGCTAAAAATAAATTATTAAATTCTTAATTTGTTAAAGTTATACTTTTTGATAATATATTTTAAATCACTCCTATTCCATATTTCCATTGAAAACATATGCGAAATGAAAATACTCGAAAATACTAAAAGAACCAATTACTTCATTAAAATTTTTAAACAATTAATTCAAAAAAAAATTCTAAATAAATTATTATTTATTTTTTTTATCCATTCATTATCATTATCATCATTTTTGTCATTTTAGGCCACGAAACCTTATGATGTAGGAGCGTTGCGCCTGCTTCTCTGCCTGATTTTTACATTCTACCTAACCTGTACACATCTTGTTCTATGCAACCACCCCCTCTCACCACCCACTCACCCGTTACCTATGTAAAATGCATTGCTTTAAGTTTAACCACCCCCCACCCACCCACTTTTTCCCTTTATATATATATATATTTTTTCTATACTACCACCCACCACCACCCACTTTGCATAAACCAGAAATTTTAAAAATCGTATAGAGAATCGCGAGGGACAAAGCGTTCGCGAGATACCGCGCAGGCGTTGTGGGTAGTGGGAGTGGGTGGTGCGGTAAGGCCCAGTGCGCAGCGGAGGTGTGCGTACGGTTACCGCGTTGAGTGAGTGGATAGTTCCATGCGTCAAACCTTGCTGTCTAACTCATGCAGGGTGCTTCACTGGCACTACAGTACCGTAGGGATAAATGTATTGTTCAAAAATATGTAAGCAAGTTTCAACTTGCCTATTTTCAAAATAACAATAGTATTGTTTGAAAATCTTAATACAAGTTTTAACCTGCATCTTTAACAGAATACAGACATTGTCTAAAAAAAACCTTCAGACAGGTTTTAACCTGCCTGTAGATAATAACAAAGACATTTTTTAAGAAACCTTTTAGTGACGTCATGTATTTTTTATGCAAGTTTGAACACGTCTTCCAAATGACTCTTCTTTTTAACAAAAAGTGGAGGTAGTTGCGTGCGCAATCGTTAAAGTGGGGGTAAAATAGTAGGAGTTGAAGAAGAGTGGGGTTTAAAGGATATAAGGTAGGTTGGAATCCACGATTCGACACTTCTGTTACAGTTTTCATCAGCAGTACCAGCAACTTCAGCTTCTACAGCAAACATTAGCAGTACTAGCAGCTTTAAAAACTATAGCATCATCTTATTTGATAGGTAAATTTCTTTTCTTATATTGGAAAATTTTGTATTAAAAAGTTGTTTTTTTAAAATTTGATATTAAAATATACATCTTTTTTCTTTTCTTGCAGATATTAAAACAATGGACTTCCAAAAAGTCAACGCTACTGGTCGCATGGAGAGATTTCTGCCAACGAAACCCCTTTCAGAGTTGACTGTGAATGAGTTACAAAACGTAACTAAAATAAAGAAGGTGCAGACCAAATATGGTTCTAGGATTGTAGTCGACCTGGATGCTACATTTACGACTTTTTTCCGGCAAGGTTTGCAAAACTATTTGAAGCTGACCCTACCTCCTTCACAATGATGGAAGAAGCCGTACAATCGGAGAAGTTGCGATTAAAATATATTGGTGGCAAATTTAATCTTATTGAATTTGAATAAAATATATATTCTAAGACTATATTGTAAAAAATTATGTAAATATTTATAGGTTTTAATTAATAAAAAAAATTACCTTTAAATGGATTCTTTTATTATCTCACCTTCATATTATAAACCATTTTTAAATAAATAAAAATATTTTATAAAATTATACAAGTAAATGTTTATAAAAGTTAAAGGAAAAAAAATCAAGTATATAATATTAAAAGAGTAGGTATATCATGAAAGAAATACAACATTTTTTAAAAAATTATAAAATTCATTTATTCATATATGTGTAGAAATTCAAACTTATTACAATAGTTGCTCATAATTTTCATAAAATGATTTCAAATTAGTATTCACATCATCCACTTCATTGATACCATTTGAGAAGTTTCTAAGTTCACTCGTTACATTCAAAAACCATTTTCGAAGCTTAAATATATTGTTTACTGCAAATTTTCAGTTTGTGTAATATGATGAGTATATGTAGGTGATGAAAATTCAGTTTTAATATTCTTTAACGCTGGACAGTCAATTTCTTCTAAATTGTATACATTCATTAAATACTTTTTTGACCACTGTTTTTTTCACTACCTTTAACATAGATAGTTTTTGCTCCTCGTAATGCATCTTGTAAAATGGTTCGCACTTCATCGTAACACACATCTCCAGCCATCCAAGGGATAGAATGATAGTTGTTTATTAACCATAGGTTTTCACTCTTATGACGTCCAGGTAGTGAATTCCAAGCACAAGGTGGTTCAAAAAGATAAACTCTTGGTTGAGCATCTGCCCCCAGAGGAACTATAGCCAACTCTTTGAATATAAACTCATTGCAGGGTTTTTTAAAACCTTGAACGTCTACTATAAACTCCATTTTAGAATAGAAATGAGTATCTGCTTTAGAAATATGTCTTATATACCTCTCCACTTCACCCCTCTACCACTTGTTTCCCACTCCACTCCTTATAATTTTTTAATAATCCCACTGATTGGTTTATACTGTACTACACGATCAGGTATAACGAGACAATATGCAGTTGTATCGTTGGGTATATTTTCTCTTGCTTCAAATTCTAATCGTACATCAACTGAAGACTGCTTTAAAAACTCATTTTGTTTCGAGCAATCAATAACAATTAAAGGTGCTTTGGATTTAAAAGTATCAATCGCTAAAGTAGGTTCTGAATATTTTCCATAATAAGAATATTGAAAGTTTGCATACATATCATATAATATAGCATACTGATTTTGATCAAAATTTAGATTTAAATTTCCATAAGGGTAAGATTGAGAGTTCAAAAAGAGTTTTACATTTATAATATTACAAAGATCAAAGTAACAGGATGTCTTCTTAAGTTGATTTTTTCTCCCAGTTTGAAATCCAACAATTACATACCATGGTTTCTCTAATTGAGATGATGATTTAAGTTGCCACATAACTCTTGTACTAGCTGGAAGTAAAGGATACTCATACATTTCCCACGATCGGAAACTCATAGAAATTAATGGATCCTTCTCAATAAATTTTAATAATTTAATTTTATTACCGTCAGATAGTAAAATATATTGTACTAACCATTCAATTTTATTAATTGTGATTTTAAATTATTCATTATTGTTAATATTTCCTGATTGAATAACAGCATTTATATCATTTCTTGATCTTATCAAAATGAGTTCATGTTTAGCATTTACAACAATTTTCTTATAATCTTCTGCAAAACCGAAAATCATACTGAGTGGAATTGAAGCGTTGGGTGCAAGAAGGACGTTAGGCGGATAACGCCCGTTTTGATATTATTGAATGAGAATTATTACAATATCATCTAGTTCATATCACCAAAAATTTATTTCGATATGAGACTTCTTGACGATGTTATGAATAAAAATCTGCGTGAATGTCACATAATTTTGTAATTTAAATGTTTTTAAATACAATTTGCATGTAAAAACAAGTGAAAATCGACACTTCATTAAAAAAATTTGGTTAAAAAATTTTTCATTAAAAATGTCCATTTTTTTATAATTAGAAATGATTTAAGGCTTAATTATTTTTTAAAAATATAGAAAATCACAAAGTATATCTAGAAATATTTATAAATTAAAGTTATCGTGAGTTTAAAATTCAAATTTCACTAACGCCTAAAACATTGTGTGGTTAGGCGAGTGGCTGGGTGCAAAAAGGGCGTATAAATTAGTTTTGAAAAACATTATTATTAAATAGTTAATTACAACTTTCTCTTAATTTTAAAATTGCATTTGATAGCTTAATAAAAGACTAATTAATTAAAAAAGAGTTTTTTTTATTTGAATGTACAGTTTTTGGGCAATTAAAGTTTAAAACTTTAACTTGAAATATCTCCGTTTATCGTTTTTTGTTATACGCCCTTCTTGCACCCAACGCTTCAATTGTTATATTAAAATAACCATTTTCTAAAGTCATTTATTTTTAAATCCAAAGCAGAATATTCAAAGACACCTGCATTTTCAACACGCTTTAGTTGAGAAGGAGTTAGAGAAACCAAGTTTTTTATTGTTGAAGTATGGCCGACATATTTGCATCGATCAATCTCGATACCATTTAATTCATAACGAATTTTAACAAACAAGTAGGCTATATCATTATTAACAAGAGAAACATTTTCTGTTAAAATGTCTCCACCACTCTGCGTCATGCGTCCAAATATATGTAAAGAACTGCTGCTCGGCAAAATAGATAAATCTTGATTTTGAACTATAATCCGAATTTCATCACTGTTGTTAAAAGATATATATATATATATATATGGCTGATGACTATGAATTTCATAATTAGCTATAGATTCATCAAAGTTCACTGGAGCTGGAATGTTGAGAATTTCGTCCATTTTTCTTATAACAACAACTTAAAATGAATATAAAGAATTTATCACCTCTCTTTTTCTTTATTTTTGATGTTTGATCCGTAGACCAAGTTTCTTCATAAATATTAGATTCTGAGGTGTTAACACCTTGCGAGTTACATTCTACCACCAACTTATAGCTACCACTTATAGCTACCACTTATAGCTACCACCAACTTTTCTTTTTTTATGATTGTAAATAATTCCCATTACACTGATTTTATATGTAAACAAATTGTTATTGTCTCTCCTCTAAAATTAGCTATATCACCGTTCTGATCTACTAATCGAAGTTGAATATTATGTATTGTCTTCACAGTGACTGGAAGGTAAATGACGTTTTCTGGAATATCTATAATCTTATATCCTGGAGGAACACTTGGAAAAAATTCATGTATAGTATGTACTTTTTGACTATTTATATAAACTCCTGTTGTAATATTACATTCAACGCGTGTAGCATTTACTTTCATTATTTGTATAAGATTTGTAGAAAAATGATAATTATCTGCACTTAGTTTAATTGGAGGAAATCCTAATAATTTACCAATTGAGTCTTCAGGTTGGAAATTAATTTCCATATTCGATTTAAGTCGTAAACCTAATGTAGTATGATTAACTTCTACATCTAAATGATCTTTAGGTGTTATTTGACGCTTAATAAAATCTATAATATCCTTAAGTTCATAACTGCCTGTTGGTTTATGTATAGGATCAAAAAAATTTGTATAAAACTTATTGCATCCTTTATCAATGTTGGGAATAGCGCTCGTTCTCCAACTTTGTTGGATGTTCCTTCTCAAGGTACTCAAGTCCATGCTGCTACAGTTACTGATGTTGAAAGAATTATTAATAATGCGATGTACAAGCTTAATCAGCGATTAGATGCAATGTCAGATTCTATTTCTGATTTAAAAATTGATGTAGGCAACATAACCTCGAATGTTGATGAAACAGTACATGATTTGAACACTTTGCAAGTGACAGTTGGCAGCACCGATGCAAGAGTCGACGATTTAACAAATAGATCAACAGCTGTTGAAGGTACATTGAAGAATATTTCTGTTAATTCTGATACTAATCTTGATAAACTTTCACGTATTAACACTTGTATAAGTGAATTTGATGAGAGACTTAAACGTAAATGTAATTTAATACTTTTTGGTCTCCCAGAATCTGCTAACACAAAAATTGATTACGAAGATGTATGTTCTGATAAGACGAATGTGTCAAGATTGTTATCAGGATTATCTCCTACTGTTGATTTCGATATTGTTGAGTCACTAAGATTGGGTCATTTCTCTCAGAATCACTCAAAGCCGAGCCCCGTAAAAGTGACACTTCAGAATGCTGCTCAGGCGAAATCATTACACCACAATTTCATAACAGCAAAGAAAAATTAATTAATTAATTTTAGACTTGGTTTTGTATAACTCGCATAATTATAATTTAATAATGGCGATTGAGTCAGTTGTTCCTATTGATTTTTTGCATCCTTCTCTGGAACGTACTATTTTTTTGATTTATGTAAATTCTGTGAATTTAATCTCTACTAAATCGTTTAAGAATGACTTCGCTAATGCTAATCTTGCAGGTTTTGCAACATTTATGAACAAAATTAATTGGAATGCATGTTTAGTTAAAGATGACGTTAATATCGCTTTAAATACATTTTATAAGCATGTTTATACAGGTTTTAAATTTTTTGTTCCCATAAAAACAATTTTTTATAATAAGTACCCGCAATGGATTAATCATGATTAAAAACGTCTTATTTGTTTTAAGAAAATTGCTCATCGTAAATTTAAGCAATCAGGCAATAGTTTTGATTACGATAATTTTTTTTTTACGCTCAGAATGTAAAAGGTTAGCTAGGGCATGTTATCATGTTTATGTAAATAAAATTGAACGATCAATTACTTCTTGCCCTAAAGAATTCTGGAAATATATTAATAATGCTCGTAATGAAAGACTATTGCCAAAAACAATGTTTTTAGATAATGAGGAAGCGGTAAATGATCTTGATATCGCCAATTTATTCGTTCGTCATTTCAACAATAAATATCAGGTTAGCACAAATTATGATCATGAATTTTCTGCCTTTTCTGATTTTAATAGCCTTCATTTAGCGGCAATCAACAGATCTGTGATTAGTGATAAACTTAAGAATCTTGATGTCAAAAAGGGTTCTGGTTCTGACGAAATACCACCTTATCTTTTAAAATCTTGTTTTTATTGTTTTATAGAACCTCTTTTTATTTTATTTAATATGTCTCTCTCCTCAGGAATTTACCCTAACGAATGGAAAAAAGGCATAGTTGTCCCTGTTTTCAAATCTGGAAATAAGTGTAACGTATCTAACTATCGCCCTATTACAATTCTTGATTCTATATCTAAGGTATTTGAGAGTATAATTTTTTATATGATTTATAGTCATGTTTCACAGTCACTTAGTTTTTAGCAACACGGTTTTATGAAAAAAAGATCTGTACTTACTAATTTCACATGTTTTTCTAATTATTTAATAAATAATGTAGGTGCTGACAGTCAGGTTGACATGATATACACTGCCTTTTAAAGGCCTTTGATAGGGTTGACCATGGTATACTATTGTCTAAGTTACGCAAATTTGGGTTTACAAACGCGTGTATATCATGGTTCAAGAGCTATGTCATCAGCTATCATCAGTGCGTGTCAATGAAGAATATTCGTTGTCTTTTTTGGCAATGTCAGGTGTTCCCCAGGGTTCAAATTTGGGTCCACTTGTTTTTTGCTTTTTATTGATGATGTAGTTGAATCAACATCGCAGTGTGCTTGTGTCTTGTTTGCTGATGATTTTAAATTTTATAGAGTTATCACGAACACGGCAGATTGTGATGCTGTTAAACATGATTTAAATTCATTATTCAAGTGGACGATAGACAATAAACTTGATTTAAATATTAATAAATGTGGAGTAATTTCGTTCTACCGACACTGTCAACCTGTAATATACAATTACAATATTGGTAATGTTCTATTACAGAGAGTCAATAGTGTAAATGACCTGGGAGTCACCTTCAGGTCTGATTTGACATTTGACACTCATGTTAATTTAACTGTGAATAAGACTCTTAGTGTACTTGGCTTTATTGCCAGAAGTTCGCGCGACTTTAAAAATATTAAAACACTAAAGTCATTATTTTGTGCACATGCTAGAGCAAATTTGGAGTTTGCAATTTTATTATGGTCGCCCTATCAGGATTATCAGATTTTAAAATTAGAGCGTGTTCAAAACAGGTTTCTTTGTTTTGCAGCACGACAGGTTGGTGTATATTATGACACGTTCAGTCATGAGTATTCAAACTTGAGAGAAACATTTCTAATTCCTAAATTTTCATCAAGATTAATATATATTGATCTTCTTTTTCTTTTTAAATTACTAAATGGATTTGTTGATTGTCCAGAAATATTATCGAATATTAATTTAGCTGTACCATCGAAAAATTTGAGAAATAAAAAACTATTTAAAGTTGGCAACTTTAAAACAAACTATGAATGTAATTTTGTTATAAATAGAATTTGTACAAGAGTAATGAGTTTTGTCATAAGCTTGATTTTTTTGGTATCTCTTTGAACCAATTTATCAGTGAGTTACGTGATGTGATACTACATTATTAGCGCTAAGGTAAATGTACATATTTCCGTGCTAGAACCTAATTCCGTGCTATTTTTTTTATTAATTAAAATAAGGAATTGATAAAATATTTTAACAAGTGGAAAATTGTAGAATAAATTTTGCTATTTAGTAGATTAATATTATGGGTTTTATTTCACTAAAATATTTTATTAATTTTTTATATTAATTAATATTATATGATAGCACGGAATTATGTTCTAGCACGGAAATATGTACATTTACCTTATACATATTTTTATAACAATTGTTGTTCATATATCTAAATTATAGTGCTTATGCGCAAAAGGGCAATTTTTTTGTATGCCCGTACACTGTTTAAATAAATAAATAAACTGAAGAGTTCCCACTTAACGTAAAATTATAAAACATACGTGTATTGGTTAACAGACCGAGGGAAGTATATATCTAAATATTTTCCTTTATTTTGATTCAAAAGCCCACTGTACGGTAAACTTCTGAAAACCCACGTGTTTCTAACATGAGAAATATCTTATACATGTGTATTAAATATTTCTCATTCTTATGTAATCTGAATAGAAAGAATGTCTTTGTATAAATTTAAAGGGACATTATTTCCTAAATTTAAAGATCCACTAACAATGAGGCACGTGCCAAACTATATCAACGGATAAGATCTGTTTTGACAACATATAGTAATATATTATATAAATGAAATTATGTAATTCAAATTTCTCTTTAATATTGTATTTTATTTTTGAGAAAATTTGTCGCTTTATAACCAAATTAAAGAAATCTGCTCCAATAATTATTCGGTAATTCAGCTTTTATTCTTTCTAAATTATCCACTACTAAATAAGATAATTTTGTTATCTTTCTTTCGTAGGATAAAATTATAAAATATAAATTAATAAATTAAAAATTAAATTAACACAATTTTTTAACTATAAAGAAATCTTTTCTTATGATATAGTTCATTTAAATAAATAATTTTGTAAGTTCGGTTGCTATGGTCTATATGAATTGACTCAGTAATTAATAAAATAAAAATAAATAAAATTGTTCATTCACCTTCGTAAGTATTCTTCCTTCTTTCAATAATATCAATAATTACAATTAGTAAATTATGTTCCAATTAGACAAATCTAGAAACAAAAATTAAATAAAATTTAATAATAAAATTTTATAAATCCTACCTACAAAAGGTCAAGTTTTCCCTATTCCCTATATTAACTATTCTATTAATAAATAAATATTCTTTAAAATTATAAATTTTCTAAATTTTGATTTATTTTAGATATGATAAAATTATAATATCGAAAAATGATCAAAATTTGTTCAATTTACATAATAAAATCTATTTATTTCTCTGAAAAATTAACTAAAATAATTAATTCAAATGAATTAATTATTACCTATCATAAATAATAGTTTGGTGGTCTAGGATCAATATTTATTGAATCTTTCAAACTGCCACATCGATATAGCCTATTACTATATGAACGCAGCTCATAAGAATATTCAATAAACTTACGATTTGCTCTTGTTACCCCTTAAGGTTTTAGATTATGAGGTAGTAAACCAATTTCTTGGTAAATTCCCCATCACTTCCACCAGGGCTTGACTTTGTAGATAATTTTTATTTAATTACCAGGTAGTAAATTGTAAAACAACAAATTCCTGAGTAATTTTTACGATTTGTAAATGTGAGTATAAATGTATGTTAAAAATTGTAAAGTTCAGGTCGTAAGTTGTAAAACAACGAATTCCTGCGTTATACAATTTTTTTAAAATATCAGTGTAATGTAAAAAAAATATCAGGTAGTAAGTTGTAAAACAACGAATTCCTGAGTATTTTTTTTTATTGTAAATGATTATATTTATGAGTTATATATATTGATATTCGCCCTTAATCTCTTCCGGTTACGCGTTGTCATTTCCGTTTCGCGAAGCAAGCTTTCTCCCTACTCACGGAAATTCGTAGTACGTCATATTCTTTCCACCAATAATATTTAAATTTTTCCCGAAAAGACAGAGATATATTTTCTCTTTCTCTTGTCTCCAAATTGTCTACCGTTTACCCATAACAATGCTATTACGTAACTGCCATTTATTTCCATCTCTGAATTTATTTTATTTCTTATAATTTAAATAAATCTTTAAATAATAAATTTTCAACACTCTAATTTTTTGTAATAAAATATGCTAATTTTTATCTATTTATCCATACTAATTTTGCTACTACCATATTTATTTCAAGTAATTTTAATAATTAACCATATAAATTTAATTATTAAAATTAATACTATTTATACAAAACAAAATATATAATTCTATTTAAAAAATTATCAGTATTAAACTTTATATAAATTGTGCATAAAATTTATCTTGTCTTGAAATGATTTCTAATTTCTTCAAGTATAAAATTTTTTTTATCTTTTTCTTAACCTTGGCCTTGAATCAGCTTTGCTGTTTCCATAGGTTTTCAAATATCTTAGTACATTTATACTCTATTGACCTTATTTAGAATTTCTCAAACTTTAAATTTAGTTAAAATTTCATTTCTCATTCTCTCTAATTTATTCTATTTCCAATTTCTATTCAATATTATCTTATATTTCATAATTTATTTTTTATTTAAAATAATTTTTTACAATTTTAATTTTGACTATTGAAATACCGTTTCAAGTAAATGAATCATTCATGTTGAATATCTACTTTTATACTGAAGTATACAAATGATTACACAGTCTTATATAGACTGAAACTGTTCTTCACATTAAGTTGATTACATAGAAATTTAAGACACAAGTGACCGCATATATACGTATCAAAATCTTGATATCTTTTATGATTATATTTTATACAGCTACCAACACCTAGGTAAACAATGAGATCCAATGGTGGTGAAAGATTAACAAAACTGTCAAAGTATTCGGTTTGATTGTTTACCTTCTTATATGCAACCCAATGAGTTCCAGGACCTTCTTTATTATCAAGATTTATGATTGCTGATTCATATTAAAGTGGCCCTCCTATTGGTAATTCATTTCTCATAAAGACTCCTCTAAAATGTGGTATTTTTAAACTCTAGTATATTTAAGAAGATCATAATCACTCAGTGCACTGTGAGGTAGCTTCAGTATTAGTTTTTTAAATTTTTTTCTTATTGCTCAACCCTTTACCTTTATAAGGTTGTATATAAAGACCCAGCCCTCGTTGATATGGTTTCATGTATAAACCTTTTCCTAAGGCAATAGACTCCATGGTGTGATTATGTCGTTGAGCTTCTGAAAGTTCTTTCTTAGCAACCTTAGCTTCATTTACAGCTTTCACTATACCACTTATTCCACCACTAAGAGCCCCTAGAGCACTTAGTCCAGCAAAAATTGGAACCAGCGGCAAAATACCGCCAACTTTGGATAGTATAGAAACAATTCGAAGTGATATAATCTTACATTTACCGCCATATTGTTTTATAGCCTTTCTTGCACCAATCATATCAGTTCTAATTGTATCTAAAGAGTTGTTATTAGATTTCATAGACTTTTTAGCAGCATGAACAATCTTTCTTAATGAAACATGTCTCTTAGAAGCAACCTTCTTCTTCTTTGTCGTCTTCTTCTTCTGCTTCTTGGTTCTTGTCTTTTTATATTTCTTATTAACTTTTATTCCCATCCCAAATTTAGACTTGGTTTTCATTATATTAGTTACAGCTAATGCAACTGCTTTTTCACTTAATTTAGCGTCTTTAAAAACAACTCGTTCCCACGCCTTCTCAGCAAGTATTTTATCTGCAGAATTTCTTGTAGCTACGTCTGTATCTTTTGAATAAGCTATATCATGCTCTTTACAAGCTGCATCTAAAGGGTTTATTCCAGGATCACAACGTGCAAGACGTTTTGCTAATTTCGTACCAGGTCCACAATATTGATAACCCGGAAAATGAAACTCGAATGGTAATTTATTAATTATACTATTGAGAAAGCCTTGACCACGACAAGAAATTTTTTTGGTACTCTTTTTCACTTTATCATGAGTAATCATTCCTCACTCGACCGTGGTTTTAAACCAACTGATTGGAGAACCTATATAAACAATATATTTATAGCTGCACACTCAGTCGATTTCAAGATGTGGTTCAAGATGTAAGATGTTCAACTCCCAATTGTAAATGTTGATAACCTTCTTTCAAACAAGGATAATGAAGTTAAACGACACGGAAGTTTATTTTCAAACAGCATTCGTGCAGCTTTTTGTGGACCGTCAAATTGTGGAAAAACAAATGCACTTTTGTCTTTGATAATACATCCGAATGGTTTGAGCTTTAAAAATATATATTTATATTTAAAGTCTTTACAACAACCAAAATATCAATTTTTAGAAAAAGTTCTCAGTAAAGTGGATGGTATTGAATACTTTCCATTTAGAGAACATGAAGAAGTGGTTTCACCTAAAGACGCTAAACCAAATTCAGTATTTATTTTCGATGATATTGCTTGTGAGAAGCACGACAATGTGAGAGCATTTTTTTGTATGGGTAGATATGTTAACGTTAACAGTTTCTATCTATGTCAGACATATGCTCACATTCCCAAATATCTTGTTAGAGATAATATTAACTTATTAGTACTTTTAAACAAGATGAGAGAAACCTTAAGCATGTTTATAATGATCATGTAAATACAGATATGACTTACAATCAATTTCGTGATTTATGTTAAAAATGTTGGAATTCTGATAGATATGGGTTTGTGGTTATAGACAAAGACCGAAATTTAAATGAAGGAAGATATAGAAAAGGTTTCGATTGCTTTATTCAGTTATAAGTATCAATTGGTTTGAGAATTTCATTAGTATAATATTAGACATTAATATAGAAACATGTTTCGAAAGGAACGAGTAACGCTTCATGAAATAGCTAAAGCAAGTGATGCTATACGTAAAAAACATCGCATACTTAAAAGTGGTAGAGAGACTGCAGAAAATATTTTGAAAGAAACCTTTCAACCATTAGTTACTCCATTGAAAAAATTAGTTAATAGATCGTATAATTTTATCAAGAGTGAAAATGTGTCCAAAATTAAAAAGGAAGAAGAAGAAGATGAAGAACAAGAAGACTTTGAAACAACATTTAAGACTGCTGTTAGTGAAGATGAACCATTTGATATATCTTCTTATAATAATAATTATAACTCATTTCATGATCCTGTATCTGAAGTAGATTTACAAAATGTAAGAAATGCAAACATAATTAATGATGACTTATCAAATCAAGAGCAAAACAATGTGTTAAATGATAATTTAACAAGTCAAGAGTTTGATGAGCAGAATAATCTACAAGACCAAGATTCTGACAAATTAACAGATAAATTCATAAAATTTTTAAATAAAAATAGAAAAAAATATTTGGATATGATTTATGGAGTGCGGAATGTTGAAAATGGAAATTTTATGATAGGTAATGCAGAAATTAATTTCAATGGCCCTTTCATTGACTTAGTTGGAAAGCAAAAATATAATAAAACAGAAGGATTACTAGAACTTTTATTCAGACAGCAACCTAATGAAGCTTCTATAAGTTCAAATGATTTAGCCAACAAAAAAAAATTTATTACCGCAATCTATGTTAGTAGAAAATAAATCGTACTCAGATTATATCTACTGGGATGATCCAAACGAACTTGTCGATCGTTTACGTCTACTTATAGCATCACGAGAAGCTGGAAATCCAAGTCAACAATGAAATTATGAGTATCCTTGAAGAATTACGTGAATCCAAAATTATATATTAAGATGATACATGTCAACTTTAAATCAGTACTATGTTGAGTATTGATGTATTCATATATATCTTAAAAAATGGATGCTAAAAAGTTAACAGTGGTCCCAGAATTACACAGACAAGCCCGGAGAAATTATCCACGTCGAAAAGTACAATTGCGTGGTGTAGATGAAACATGGCAAGCAGATTTGGTTGAAACGATACCATATGCGAAAGTTAACAAAGGATTCAAATATATGTTAATTGTAATTGATACATTTTCCAAGTATGCATGGGCAGTACCTGTAAAAAGTAAATCTGGAAAAGATGTTTCTACTGCTATGAAATCTATACTTGTATATGGACGTGTACCTAACAATTTACATACCGATAGAGGCAAAGAATTTTATAATTTAATATTCGAAAATTTAATGAAATCATATAAAATTAAGCTGTATTCAACATTTAGTAATTTAAGAGCATCAATAATTGAAAGATTTAACCGAACACTCAAAAATATGATGTGGCCACAGTTCAATTTAAGAGGAAATTATAAATGGGAAGATATTTTACCATCTCTAATTTTAAAATATAACAATCAGAAAAATCGAACTATTGGTATAAAACCAAAGGATGTCAGAAAAGAAGATGAAAAGGAATTATTAAAACGCATTTCAAAACAAAGAAACATTTTAACTAAAAAGGCAGAATTCAAAGTTGGCGACAGAGTTCGAGTCAGCAAGAATAAACATGTTTTCAAAAAAGGATGTACACCAAACTGGACAACTGAAATATTTACCATCTCTAAAGTTGAGTCAACAAAACCAGTAACTTATAAGCTGAAAGATTATCAAGATCAACCCATCGAAGGTGGTTTCTACGAAGAAGAAATTTCTAAAGTGAAATATCCAGATATATATCTCATAGAAAAAGTTCTCAAAAATCGTCGTGATGAAGTGTTTGTAAAGTGGTTAGGTTTTGATAATTCACATAATACAGTCGGGCCTCCGAACTGCACGCTTTGAAAGTGAACGCTGTCGCCAAACTGCACGCTGGCTTTAGTTTCTAAGTCCTCCACAGTGTACGGTGGCGCTACTAAAGTCAGTGCCGTATATTTGAAAGTTAAAAAATAAAAAACAAAGACGGTAGGCTTATATGAATTGTTGAATGTATGTAACTTTTTTATAATTGTAGATACATATAAATATGTACATATTTATGTAATATGTACACTACAATAATATATTTATTTTTATTGGAATTTATTTACATTTATAATATAAATTAAATATTATTTATAACTTAAAAAGTAATTCTTATGAATATTTTGCCTCTTAAAATTAAAAATAAATTTACTGATTTATTTACATTATTTCACTGTAAAAAAGAGCGTCTTGGTTTAAGACGTTTACGTGGTCACTTCTAAGACGTTTATAAGCGTCTTATTTGCCATCTAAAATGCATGTATTTGGAGGTTACGTTTTTCATTTAAGACGCTCAAATAATAATATATTAGTAGAAAAGACTATTTATTAGTAAATCTTACTAATTCAAAAGCAAAAAGTCAGTCACTAATTCAAATTAGTAAACATTTTTACTAATTCAAATTTAGAGAGCGGTATTATTAATACTTATAATTAAAATAGTAACATCTGCAAATATTGTTTTGTTTACAAAAATTATCTTTCAAAGTTTAATTGAAAGTGCTATCATTCAAATAACTTTCAATGACAGTTTTAAATTGAATCTGGAATATATGAAGTGATTAGTGAAGTTTTAAATTGAAGTAAAAATTGTTTAAATAAAACATCTGCCATCAACGCAAAATATATTTTTGCTATGATCACAATTAAAATCCCCCTTAATAAATATGTAAGTACGGTCCTAAAAATTAGAAAGTGGGGATTTCGTCTGCGTGCAGTTTGAAATCAAGTGGAGGGGTTATTTCTAGGGTACCGTGCAGTTCGGCGGCCCGATTGTAGTTGGATAAAAAAGACAAATATGTAAAAGTTAAAGTTAACTTTTTGAAAAGTTAAAGTTAAGTTTTTGAAAAGTTAAAGTTTACTTTTTGAAAAGTTAAAGTTTACTTTTTGAAAAGTTAAAGTTGATTTGACTGGTATTATTGTTTTCCTTTAATACATATACTGTACATTTTAATACAATTTTTATATTAAAGAAACATTGATACCAGTCAAATTGAAGTAAACTTTTTGAAAAGTTGTGGTTAACTTTTTGAAAAGTTATGGTTAACTTTTTGAAAAGTTAAAGTTAACTTTTTTTAATTTTAATATATTTTAATACTGCAAAGAATAGAAGAAAGTTTAAAATGGTTTAAGAATGTTTTTTTTCTTGTATATGAATTATAAAATAAATAATACTGATTTAAATATAATTTACTATTTAGTTAATGTAATAATAAATAATATGTAATCTAATTTATAAGGTTTTAATAAATAAAGTAGACATAATATTGGTAACAAATTTTTGGTTTATTAATAATTTTCCAATTTCACCCATCCAAATATTTCACAATATATATATAATACTATAATATAAATTTAATACCTAATATTTAAATACGTAGACTTTATACAACATTAATTTCTAAACTTCTAACATCACAACATCATCATCATCATCATTCGCTTCGTTTCTGATTTTATAATGTCCCCAAACAAAAGTATCTGTACTGTTTTTTAATAAATATCTTTTATCATCATAAGGACTCAATGCTATTTTTGTCTGTTTTAGTGTATGAACATTGTGTAGTTTTGATCTTATAGAATATTGTACTCTAGTTTGTATTTTAATATTTCTTAGACAGTACATACAATCATCAAAAGTAATAGATTTTTTCACAACTACCGCTTTAACACCTTTTGCTTTTTTCAAAAAATCTTCTTCTTCCACACGAATACTGTACATTTTACTTTGTAAACCAACAAATTCTGTTATTATTCGTCCATTACACTCATCTTTCATGAGTCCTAAGACTTTTTTGTTAGCTTGCGGAATTTCATATACATTATTTGTAGGATAATCATATGTATCAAATTTAAAAATATTTGCTTTCATATCAGAGTAGAAATCTGTTAATTTAATTTTATAAATAAGGCTGTCGGTATCAGTGTAGAGCAATTTACAATTTTTACTATACTTGTTTCTCATATACTTGTAATGAAAATCATACATTAATGTTTTAGATATGTCCAAAACGCTAAGTCCAATATAGATTGGTTTATTCATAAGCACTGCAGTTTTGTTAAGTTCCACAGCAATCAAGTTTTCATTGAAAATAGCCCTTGTGTGGAAGTTTGGTTTCGAGATGTAAGCCTCTGCTCCATATCTACCCTCCCATTTTGTTAAAAGTTTTACATCAACACGTTTTCGTACATTCTCCATTGTCTTTCCATAAACTGCATTATTCATAAGTTTGAAAAGATTTTTTTCAAACTCATTTTTTGAATTTGTTCGCATGTCAGTATTAAAATCAATATAACTTTTCAACCATGCAGATTGTTTAAATTTCAGAACCAAATGATGAATTATAAGCGATGTTAAAGTTAAAAGTTCTATCTACATTTTTTTACCCACTCAAAACCACCATAGGGAAGTGCTTGAATCATAGCCCAACCATAAAGGTTATTAGCATCCAAATATACAATGTAAGATGGATCTTCATTTTCATTATAATTTTTCATGTACGGATTATTGGCATAAAAATATCTGTTTGAACATTGACTAATTCCCCCTCTAATACCAAGTTCAAGAAACAT
Source organism: Leptopilina drosophilae (assembly GCA_032873175.1). Lineage (NCBI taxonomy): Eukaryota > Metazoa > Arthropoda > Insecta > Hymenoptera > Figitidae > Leptopilina > Leptopilina drosophilae. The sequence continues at coordinate 14,736,519 of CM065480.1, read as the reverse complement.
AACCATATCAATATCCGTAAGAAGTTCCAACTCTACATTTGTATATTTTAACATGGCATACCAACTGAGTCCCGGTGTTGTATAATAATAAGCTGGATATGCATAATAAGCTTGATGCATATGCATCAAGGCATTGGTCCCTAAAATTTTCAAAAACATCTGCGAGTAGTAAAATGTCAATTTTCATGTACAAATATACAAACTCATAGAGATTTTTACAATTAAATGTGGACCAAACGTTTTGTGCATAAGTATAATCTTCATTTGTTACATGAGAATCATTTAGGGTACTGTAAAATTTCTCTTTTGGAGGTCTTTTGGAGTGTCTTTTGGAGTGTCTCGTTTAATTTCGATCTATTATCCAAGTACTCATATGGAAAAATTCCTTTGAGTGTTAATAACTGAATCTTATTAACATCAAAAGACTCAAATTCAGAATGTACTATTGTATATTTAGATAGATATGAAGCCAATTTATCTAAAGATGATGCCATAAAACGAATTGAATCAATGAATTTAAATTTTATACCAGTTTCTGGGAAATGTTTTGTGAAACTAATATATTTTTCTTTGGTAATAGGAAGAAGATCAATTTTACCTTCAAACTCATTCGCAATAGCTTCTATAATGAAATGAGCATCATAACCACTCAAATTATGAAAAACAACAGGAATAGTATGCAATTCCTCATAATTTAGGTTACAAGATTTATGAGCTACAGCTCTGTATTTACCAGTTAGGTGACAATGACCCCTAACCTTAATCTCACCCTGCTTAATCATTTTTTTACAAATGTGGCACTTGTTAGTTGTTTAAAAAAATACTCTTCTTTTGCACTTAAAACTGCCATCGGAATGATAGTTTTAAATACAGGTTCAAGTGTCATAGCAACTTGCTTCAATTCACGAGCAAACCATTTCGCTGCATCTTCTTCATCAATGGGAGATGCTTTGTATACAGATTTTGTATTATTAGATCTTTGTTCACTACTTTTCAGATAATATTCAATGCTTAACAGTTCATGATTTTGAACAATTTCTGTATTACCTCCTATAGATGAAGAATCTGTTTTAGGAAGTAATAAGCTTTCACAGTCTGCATATATGATAATGGTGCACGTTCCTGGTTTGAAAAGTTTTTTAATTTTAGTTTATTTCTATCCGGATTTGGTAAAACAATTTTTGTTTTATTTAAAAGGGAACAAGTTACTGTATGAGTATAAAGTTTATCTTGACTATGAAAATAATGCAAACAGCGATCGCAAATATACTTCTTATGTTCTGTTTTAGATAACTGAGAGCTTACAAGTCGTGATAAATTTTTAATCTAAACATAATGATATTTAGTTTTTGCTTGAGTTTCATGAGGTGGGTTCACCTCATGAATATTGTAATCATCTTGAATAAACAAAAGATTAACATGCTTGTCTTTTATTTGTTGGAAGTTAAATGTAATGGAACTACATTAAATTCATCAACATTATTTAACAGTTTGTTAACTTTTAAAACTTCAAGAACATATAAATTAATAGAAACATGGTTTTGTTTTTCAAATTTTGGAATTTGTGAAACTGAAACGTGGAAGTTAATTCCATCAAAATTGAATTTATTTGTATGTTGTATATAACTTTTCAAATACTTGGGGTCTACATTTTTTTTAGGTGGCGCGGAAAGTATGGACCACTTGAAGCATTCATTATCATTGTTCCGAACATTAATGCAATCTTTTTTTCGTCGAATAAACTCAGGTAAATCTATAAAAGAACCAGCCATCATGGGGTTGTATCTATTAAAATTTATATCTAGTCTTTGAATTGAATCAAGTCGCCAATTTGAATCTTTTTCTTCAAAATCTTCACAAAGGTGAAGCGTTACTTGTTTAAAGTTTTCATTATACAAAACATCTAAATCAGTTGTAGGAAAAATTTCTTTCGTACTAGCAATAAATGATTTTACATCAAAAACTGTAGTATTATCAGGCAGAACTTGTTTATATTTAGCAACAAAAACTGTGTATACTTTTATTGGACCATCTCTTAATGCTAGTTCTACCTGATCTTTAAAAACTGAATAAGCATCATCTAGGAAATCATTGATATCTAAATGTGAAATATTTATAATACTTCCATTTTTAAGTCTATTGTTAAAAGCCCTATCAGTAACAACCCATTTAATTTTTTCAATTGAGTCATTTATGCCAGCTCCACATTTTATAAGCTCGTTTAAGTGTCATTCATAATATTTTAGTTTTAATAACAAATTTTCAACTCTTTTACTTTGATAACCCTCAATTATAACACGTAGACAGAACTTTGTTACTAAAGCAATATTCGTCTTACATTTATTATGCCACTCAAACGCATTTATGATACGATCATTGCCTTCTCTGGATCAAATAGATCTCAATTCTAAAGCAACAACATCAATGAAATTTTGTGAGACTTCACAAATTTCATCAATGCTGTCTTGAGATGCTACTCTCGCGTATGGATCATTTGTTCTTCGTTGGTTATCTTTTCGGTAAGACATGTTAAAAAAAATTAATCCCTGAAACAAAGAAGCAGAAAATGATGTCCACTCCTCTTCATCCGTGTCTTCAATGTTAGGAGAAGATGGAAAGGGTATGAAGTAGACGTTGATACACTGTCCACAGCTGACTCTGCCTCGTCCGTGTCTCCGATGTTACGAGGAAAAGGAAAGAGTTTTTACTGCCATGTCTTCAATAATTATAGGAAAAAGTACAAAGATATTTGAAAGACAATCTTTGAGAATCTAGAACATAATAAAGAACAATTATAATAATTGAAGACAATAGAGAACCTAATGAAATGTGATACATATAGTATTAATATGAAGATCTACACAAAAAAGGGTTGATATAATATATATCACTCCAACGATTCAATTCTCGGGTACACAGCAACCTCGGTAATGCTCATACAAGCAAGCAAACTGCTATCCCTGCGTGCCAATGCTGCAACGGTCTGCTACTACAGCGACAGCGGACCAGTTGACTGAGACTGCTCTTATAACTGCAGTGACTAGCTGCCTTCTTGACTGGCTGGCTCGCTCGATCGTTGGCAGGCTGTCTGGCTGGTTGGCTCACTCTCTGGCTCGTTGGCAGGCTGTCTGGCACGTTGGCAGGCTGTCTGGATCGTTGGCTGGCTCTCTGGCTCGTTGGTAAACTAGCAGGCTGGTACTGCTGCTGGAGCTGGAGAAGTTGCTGAAGGTGATCCCTGTAACAGAATGACGGTCCCTGGCTTATGGACTACCCGAGGTAACCTTCCTCCCTTCCACAGGCCTTACTCCCACTACTATCACTTCTCCCACTAACACTTCATCCACTGTTACACTACCGCCGTAGACGGAAAATATCGAAGACATAATGAAATACTTAGAAGGTAAAATAAAAATGTGATGGTAACATCTCTATGTATACCAATGAATGGTAAATTTATATACAAATGCTGAAATACTTAGAAGGTAAAGTAGAAATGTATGGTAACATCTCTATGTATACCAATGAATGGTAAATTTATCTACAAATGATCATTTGTTTACCTTAGTAAGGTAATATACTTTTGAATGATAATTTTTTTTGGTTATATATATTTTTTATTTTTCTATTTATTTTTTTATTTGTATTTATTTATTTTATCTTTATTTATTTTTTTAAAAATATTATAATAAAAAGAAATAAGGTGACACAATTTCATTCATATAAATGTAATCTTTATTGCGAAGGGGAACGAAATTGGAAGTTGATTGCACTGTTGGTGTTGGTGCTGGTGGTGGTAGAACATCCCACCTACTTTTTTTTAGGTTTGGGACTATTAATATCCCTTCTCTCAACGAACTTTTTGCTGAAACTTGTCCAAGTCCTTTTCTTTCCAATCGCTCCTCCTATCAAGGTAACTGTTAGTAGTGAATGTGAAGTGGATGGTTTGGCAAATAAATGAAAATCATCATAATCCACTGATGATGATTCATATGATGACAATGATGTCATTATTAGGTGCTGGTGGTGGCGGGGGTCGTGGTGGCCGTGGTGGTTGTGATGATGCATCTTCATATGAAACACCCACCTATTTCTTCTAAGTTTAGGACTATTTATATCCCTCCTTTTAACATTAATTTTATAGAAACTTGTCGAACCGTATTTTTTTCTAACCACCCCTCCGATGAAGCAAATAAGGATATAGTTATATTGTAAAAGTGAAAAAAAATTTATTCCAACCGAACTTCCTTTTTAAAACAATTTAATACATACTAAGGTAAAATTATATTACGTACCATCCATAATCTGCTCAATTTCATCCTCTCCGAATCCATTCTTCTCAAATTCATTACTCCTCTTCTTGGTGCATTCACCCGACGATCAAGCAATCTTAATCGTAAAGTTTCTTCGATTGAAATACTCCCCCATTTCTCCATTTTTTCACTAAAGGCACACTATGACTTTTCAGGAAGGACAAGTTTTCACATAGAGAACAGTTTTCACAATGATAGGTAAACGTAAAGCCTCTGCAGAAAATTTTCAAAATTTACTCCCACTACATGTATAAAGATTGTAAAAATTAGAAAGTTTAAAGTATTTTTATGATAGGGTCGCAGGTACTGTTATGTCCCGAGCAAGAGAAAGGCTTTTAAATAATTTTAATTATTTATTTAAATATGTTGTTGAAACCAGTTAGCTGATTAATCAGGTTGGTAAGGCCTGGTCTTTATTTTTATAGTAGGATCGTGATCACTTGTCAAAACTATGGGTTTTGCGTTAAAAACAAGAATAATATTCCTTTTATAAATTTATTGTTTATAATATTAATTAAAGTTACAATTATTACAGTAGTTACTTACGTTTATTACACAATTTTCGTTGATATCTTCTTCCATGACATTTCTGGGTAGAGTATCGGCATTTGTGTTTAGTTTTCCTCATTTGTGTTGAAATTCATACTCATAATCTCTCAATTTTAATCTCCATCTTATTAATCGCTGTCCTGGATTCTTTATTGTGTCAATCCATCGCAATGGTTCGTGGTCACGGACTAAAGTGAATTTCTTACTATAAATATAAGGTCTAAAATAATGAACTGCATATAGGACTGCTAGACATTCTTTTTCGGTTGTAGAATAGTTTATTTCTGGCGCGTTTAATACTCTGGATAGGTAAGCAATTGGTAGGTCGAATCCATCTTTTTCTTGACTCAATACTGCAGCTATAGCAAAATCAGATGCGTCTGTTGTTAATGTGGAAGGTTTTCCATAGTCTGGATATTGTAAAATTGGATTGGTGCATAGAGCTTCTCTTAGCTCGTTAAAACTGTCTTTTTGTTCTTGTTTCCACTCGAATTTGTATCCTTTTTTAGTAGATTGTACAATGGTTTGGCTTTTACTGAAAAGTCCTTGATAAATCTTCGGTAATATCCCGCTAATCCTAAGAATTGTGTAACATTTATTGGTGTTTTGGGGGTTGGACAATTTTTGACTGCTTCTACTGTTTTTGGGTTAGGTTTTACTCCATCACTACTTATTGTATGTCCCAAATATGCTAAATCTTTGTAAAGAAATTCGCATTTTTCTGGTTGTAATGAAAGATTAGCATTTTTCAATCTTTGTAGTAATCTTCTTACCTTTTTACCGTGTTCTTCTAAATCATTAGCGTAGACCACGATGTCGTCTAAGTAAACAAATAATTCAACTCCTTGGAGTCCAGTTTAAACTTGATCCATTAATCTTTGAAAGGTAGATGGTGAATTTTTTAATCCCATAGGCATTCTTATATATTCATAATGCCCATGTGTGGTGGAAAATGCTGTTTTTGATCTATCAACTGGATCTAGTTCGATTTGATGAAATCCACTGGCCAAATCAAATACTGAGAAATATTGAGCGCCTCCAATGGAATCCAGTATACTGGTAATATTGGGCAATGGATAACAATCACCAATTGTTTTCTCATTTAGTGCTCTAAAATCAATTACGATTCTCCACTTTTTTTGACACTTCCATCAATCTTTTTCGGAATTATAAGCAAAGGTGAGTTATATGGCGAGCAGGAAGGACCTATGGCGACTTCTGATTTCATTCTATCGATGACTTTGTCGATTTCTTCCTTTTGAGATGGAGAAAATCTGTATTGTTTAACATGAATTAATATTTCATCTTTAGTAATGATTTTATGTTGAACTTTATGAGTTGGAGTTAGTTGTTTTCCTAGGAGATGAAAACTATGCGGGAATTCTGTAACTATCTGTTTTACATGTTCTTTTTCATCCTTATTTAAATGATCCAATCTTAAATATTCTAATATCGCTGAAACTCTATCTGTTGGTGGTGTATATTCTTCTTCTGTGGAGTAATCATCCGAATCTTCACCTGGTAATTTGTAAAATTCGAAGGGAATTAATTCCTGTGGTGGTATGTCGATTTCGGCGTCTTCAGATGGCATATTTATAGCATAGATGTGACAAACTCCATCCTGATTGGTTACTTCATCTTCACCTACTAGTAGTCCTTTAGCTGTTTTTATTAAAGGTAAATATCCTTTTTTTAATTCCGTGTTAAGAACATCGATTGGTATTACCTGTCTAGTTCTGGCCTTAATAGTTACATTTTTTCTTTCATTAGCCTTATTTTTTGTTAATGCATCTCTGGCTTTAGTTGATTCTTCATCTGCGAAAAATATTGGTTTTATAGGATTAGAATGTGTGACAATTGTATTATTCCAAAAAGAAATTTCAACTTTTTCTTCGCGCAGGCATTCTCGACCTAGTATACCGTCAGATTCTATAGGGAAATCTATGGGTACTTCTTGGAAAGTTATTTGTTTCGTATTTATTTCAATGTGAACGGTTCCCAGTGTTAAAATTTTTATAGGAACGATTCCGTCTATGTGTATGGCTTCTTCTCGAATTACATTTAAATCTGGTAATATTATGTTTTCCTTGATTATGTTTACATCTGCTCCTGTATCTATTAACAAGGTTGCTGCAGATGCTTGAAAACTTGGAGAATTCATAATTATTAATGGAAATTCTCTTGAATTTCTAGCGTGGAAGATGTGTTTTGTAATGATCGAATCCTCGCGTTGGCTGGACGCTCTTTGTGATCTCCACTCGTCGTCGCGTCTGTCCGTCGAGTCGTGTTTAAGTTTAAATTATTCCTTTCAAATGAATGAGGGGATTGAGAACGGGGTGGTGTTCTACTTCCATCTTTATTTTTATTAAAGTATCCTTCTTGCGGAGGGGGATATGGATAGAAAGGATATGCTGTGTAAGACATGTAAGCGTTAGGAAAATTAAAATTAGGTTGATTAGGATATGGTTGTGGGTAATGATTATTCTGCATATAAGGAGGATATGGATATCTCAAAATTCCAGTGGGGGTGGGTGATTGAGAACGATATCTCGTTTGTTCATAAGGGTACGAGAATTGTACTCTATTACTAGGGCTTCTTTCTCGATTTCTGTAATCTTGTGGTTGGTGTCGTGAATAATGGTAAGCATTGTAATCGGGTTTATAACTTTCATGACGTTGTTCACATTGTAAAGCAATGTCGAAAGCATCTTTCAGATTTTGAGGGTTTCGTGCCTCTATTACAGTTGACATTGAATCTGGAAGTCCTTTGATGAAAGATTCCAATGCACAGAGATTTAGAGGTTGCATTTGAATTTTAGCATTAGGAGCTCCATAAGAACTAGCGAGTGTCGCATTTGCCCCTGCTAATAATTGAGACAGTCTGTCGTAAAATTCGCTAACATTTTCGTTGCGATTCATACGAATTGTGGATATTTCTTGCAAATACCATGCATATGATTTATGAGTGGAGTATCTTTGTTTTAAATGATCTATTAATTTATTAATGGTTCCAAAAGACTTACTTTGAGTACTGTTTCTAGCAGCACCTTTTAACTTAGCAAGAATGGATTTCAAATACTGATCTTCGCAATTTTTAGGAATGGATGATGCAGCATTCAAAATATCATCAATAAAATCTTTAACCGGCGTATTATGCGCGTCATAAAAAGGAATATTCATTATACCTTGTTGTAACGCAAAACATTCTGCCATAGAATTTACCATAGTGTCATGAAGGGTTCTATTCATAGAGGTAGCAAAGGTTGCATCGTTGGCTGGAACAGTATTATCATCATCATTATGGTCTATATAATCTTTTTGATATTTATTTTTACGAGTCATTTTGTTGTTTATCAGAATAGTTCGTTAATAATATCAAATGAAAATGGAAGTCCTAAAACTCCAACAATATCTGATTTGTCTTCACAAATTATTGTTTGGAATTCTATTACTGTATGATTAATACAAAATTTTCGTTTCCCCGTGTGTTCCTATAGTACCGTCTCTTAAAAAGTATTTTAGTACACGATTTATTCCTAGGAAGGGGTTAACTTTGTCTTCTTTAATTAAGTTTATTGGTAAAGAAGAGTCTAGTATAAATCGACTTTCGTTGCCGATAAAGAACGATGAGTTTAGTGACAATTGAGGATATAATTCGTTATTCTTTATTAAAAAGTGAAAATATAAATTCATAAGGAAGTTCAAGATGGTGGTTTGTTAGAGGAGTCGCGACCGGCTTAAGGTACGTGTGAGAGTTGCCTTTAAGGTGTACGTCTGACTTGCCTTGCGGCGTACTACTTGTAGCTTTCGCGCGCGAAACCAATGAGTACTTTAAGTAAATGAGGAGATGATTAATAATATTAACCGCGAGATTTAATTATGACTTCTTGTATTAATATGTTCTCCTAATACTTTTCTTGCGTGAAAATTTGTTTAAATCAATATATCTGTTAATTTATTGGTTTTAAAATTTTTGAAAATATGCCAAAATTTTAAGCACCAAATTAACCAAAAGATTGCTATGACAAAAATTGTTGTTATCAGTGAAAAGTGTCGCATATATTAGTATTGATGATGATAACAATACAAATTCACTAGGATCTGTGTTTAGGAAGGATAATCGCAATATACCTGTCAATTCGTGTTGTCTACTATTAATATAAGTTCGAAACTCGATTGGTTTATTTGCAATTAATATTTCTGTTGTTCCAGAAGTAACAAAAGAAACCTGAATTTAGAGTGATTGATTGTGATCTATCAAATAGAATGCCTGGTGCCAATTTTCTTTCATTTATTAAATTGATGTTTAAAGCAGGATTTATTAGAAAAAGACCTCTTTTTCCGTTAAACTGGGTGATGATATATGAATTTTTGGAAAAATATCTGTATTAAATTCAATATTATTGACGTAACAATTCATGGATATTTTCTACAAGATGAATTTCGTATTATTCTACAAATGCGTCTAATAAATCGCTGTCTAATTGTATTTGCTCTCCTTCGGGCTCTTCTATCGTATTCTCTAGCAATTCGACTAAAATGATTGGTTTCGAATAATCGATCTAGGAATGGAGCGCCTAAAACACCAATAATTTCGGAGTTATTTTCGTAATCGATAGTTACAAATTTCAATGAAAAATAACAAAATTCTACTATGGCACTACCGTCGGTGTGAATTGAGTTTTGTCGGAGTGTGTATCGAATATTTCTATTGATGTTGACAAATGAAGACAATTCTGTTTCTTTTATTAAATTTAATCGATTAGTATTATCGATAAGAAATATACCTTTATGAAATACTAAATCTCCTGAAACTAATTCGATTTAAGGATAGTTAAAATTATTAATTATATCAAAATATCTATTTATATAGATTTCAATTATATGTATGTGTATTTTTGTTTGTTATTTAGTTGATTATTGATCAGCTTATTGTTTAATTGATTAGTTTTATTCAATTTTTCCTTTTTGGACTTGTATACAAAATTATTGCAATTAATATTAGGTATACTATTATCATACAACAATAAACAAAACACATTAATTTTAATGAGAGTTTATTTTGTTATTTATTGAATATTAATTACACTTTTTATTTTTTTAAATTTGCTCCGTTTTATTTAATAAATTTTCAAAAAATTTAGAAAATTCTTCTTGTGTTTTTAATTCTTTAATGGTATTTTTTGCTTGGAAATTTTCTACAAATTTTTCTGATTCTAATGATGACTCAATATTAAACCTTCTTCGTGCCTTGATTCCTTCTCGATTTCTATTTTTCTTTGTTGTCGAAATTTTATCGCACATAATTCTTAACTGCAAATTAATGACATTTTTAGGTATTTAATATTTTTAATAATTTTGTTTATTGATAGTTCAAAATATTTTAAAAAGCACTTTACAATTATTTTAAAGAGTCAAAGAAACATTTGAAGAAAGTAAAAGGAGTGAATAAATAGACATATTCGCCGGACGGCGTATTTGTCGTTTGATCAATTAAAATTCACCGGACGGCGCAATAATAATTTTACAAAATATAGGTGAATGTGATTTTATTTTAATTAGAAGAAAGGGAATCCTTGATTAAATGGTCCCGCCGGACGGCGCAGACTTTTCTCAAATTCGAGCCGAAATTCGCCGGACGGCGCAAGGACAGCTCAAATGCAGGATTATTTGAGGGAATTAGGAAATTGTTTATAATTTGTAAGCAATTAAGAGTTTGTTAAATATGATTTGAATGTGAATTTTAAATTTAGAGTTAGTTTTGACTCTAAAAAAATTGTTAAAAAATTTTTTTTTTGAATAATTAATTTGTTTATAACAAAAGTGACAATCCCACCGCTGCCACCAAATCAGCTGTTATGTCCCGAGCAAGAGAAAGGCTTTAAATAATTTTAATTATTTATTTAAATAGGTTGTTGAAACCAGTTAGCTGATTAATGAGGTTGGTAAGGCCTGATAATTATTTTTATAGTAGGATCGTGATCACTTGTCAAAACTATGGGTTTTCCGTTAAAAACAAGAATGATATTCCTTTTTTAAATTTATTGTTTATAATATTAATTAAAGTTACAATTATTACAGTAGTTACTTACGTTTATTACACAATTTTCGTTGATAAAGTACAGCAAAGTCGTTATATTTAGGTTCTTAATTGGTTTCGTTTCAAGTGAATGAAACTTAAAGTTTGTTATGTTACACTTATGTAACTTTCACAACTTTGTAAGAGTTTTGCTACAAATTAACAGTTTCACGTTTTCTAAGTGTTAAATTATTTATCTTGCACCTTTTTATGGGAAAGAAATTTGTTTCTAAGTGACAATAATATAACTTGCATCTTTTACGAAAAGAATTAATGAAATTTACACTGTTAATTATGTATAACAAATACGACAGTTAAAACAACAAAATAATTGATTCTAAGTGTTAAATTATTATATTGCACTTTTTTACGGGACAGAAACTTGTTTCTAAGTGATAAATAATCTAACTTGCACCTTTTACGTAAAGAATACAGTAATTCGCGTTTAAACTGAAGGGTCGATTCGACCAATTAAAAGGAATTATTATATATAATAATCGTCGTGATTCCAGATTTCCGGATCTCTGTCCACACTTGAAGTTAGTTATAGTTATTCTTTTGTTTTTTATACGTTTTGATAGAAAATAGAATACATATATACATAATAATCGTAAGTTTTCTTACCGTTAGCAAATTATCTGTATTCATTTGTTTTTTTTTTTTGAAAATTCATTTCTGTAGGTTATTGTCATTTTTTTAATGTAAAAAAGAAACCAAAAAAACTCGTTTTATTCACTTCACAAAATTGACAAAAATTCCATTCCATATTTTTTATTTTCCTAGCTTTTTCCTAATTTTCATCAAAAAAATTTACTTTTTTCTTATCCTGCTAATAAATTGAATTAATGCTACGAATTTTATTACTTATGAAACAATTTAAAATATTTTAATTCTTGCGAAGAATTTTAAAAAAAATTGAAAATAATTGAATATTTTAGAAGAATTTTATAATTTACAAAAATAATTCATTTTTTTAGGCAAATTTTGTTATTTATGAAAATAATTGAATTTTCTTGAAAATAATAAAATATTATTATTTATTAAAATAATTAAATTCTTGTGAAGAATTTTTTTTAATTTGGAAAATAATTGAATTCTTGGAAAGAATTTTTTAAAAATTTTGAAAAATAATTGAATTTTATAAATTTTGAGAAAAATTGAATTTTTTGAAGAATTACATTTTTTCATAGGATTTTGTAATTTATGAAAATAATTGAATTTTTTCGAGAAATTTTATTAATAATTGTTGAAAAAATAATTTACTTACTTTCGAAGAATTTTATTATTTATAAAAATAATTTAATTCTTTCAAAGAATTTTATTAATTAGGTAAATGATTAAATTCTTGCGTCGAATTTTATTAAAATTGATGAAAATAATTGAATTTTTTCCTACAATTTTATCATAAATTTTTTTTAATAATAGAATTCTGTTTGGTTATTTTATAAAAATAGTAGATATTGAAAATCATTGAAATGTGAAAAGTTTTTAAACATAATTGAAGTTTACAAAGAATTCTATTAAAAAATTTGGCAATAATTGAATGTTGGTTGGAAATTTTATTAAATTTTTTTGAAAATATTTGGATTTTCCAAAAAAAAATTTTATTATTTATGAAAATAATTGAATTTTGAAAAGAATTTTATTGAAATACCTCAAAATAATTGAATTTTCGGGAGCAATTTTTTTTATTATTTAAAAACAAATTTTTATTAAAATTATTTTAAAACAATTAATTTCTTTCAAATAATTTTATTAAATTTTTGAAAATCATTGAATTATTGCGGTAGAGTTTATTAAAATGTTTAAAAAGAATTGAATTTCTGTTGAAAATTTTATTACTTTTGAAAGGAATTGAAATCTGCATTCGAATTTTATGAACATTGGTTTAAATAATGAATTCTTAAATATTATGAAAATTTTATTATTTTAAATAATTGAATTCTTGTTCAAAACTTTATTTGTGAAAGTATCTGATGCCAAATTTGAAATTAGTATCGAAATTTGTTAAAGTTTTTTTATATACTTTAAAGTTTAAAAATATAATATATTTTGAAAATTTAATTCTAATTAGTTTTTTAGTTATGTGTCATAATAAGTATTTCCTTAAAAATTACTTAAATTAAAATGACTTGAAATTGTTTATAATAAACATTGCACCACAATATTTCCGCGCGCTTGCGCGCGGATGATTTGGCTAGTTTTAAATTAATTGTTGATAGCATACAACAAATAACAATATTTGAATGTTATTTAGTCTTATTAAATGATTATTCTTAATAATATTAATTAATTTTATAATTTGCATTTATTCTTTCTGTCATCCTTTTAATCATGCGTCATCTCTTTCATTCATAGCTTTGACACTTGTCGCAAAGGCATAGTACGTTGATGCAGTTTTACTATTTCATTCATATGAATAGTAACACGTGCTAATGACTCATGTGAATGAAGAATTATAATATTTAATTATGATTTCTATTTTATATTTCTAACTATAGGATTCGTGAAAAGTAATGTATTAATTTCAACCATGCTTTTGGACATTGTTCAATTATTGTATTTATAATTCTCATTTAGTTAATTGGTTAACTAAATTAAAAATTATTATTAAATTTACAAAAAGTTTAAAATATGTCGGGATGTAACAGGTACCCGAAAATGTTTCGTTTGTACATAAGCTGAGCAGGAAAGTCTTTACGCATTTTCAAATTTATTTTCAATGAACAGTTTTCAGAAGTTTTAACTGAAAAAAGTTTGTTCATAACTATACCAATTGACTCAAAAAAAAGTTGATGACCTTTTTTTAGAGGTGTCCAAAAATTTTACAAACTTAAGAGTGGCTCTAGATTAATTTGAATGTTTGGAATATAAGAGGATATACATAGAATATATTACACAGCATTTGCTGAGGGGGGGGGGGTGAAAAATGGGTACTATTTCTAATATCTACGCCTGACAAACTCATTTAAATATATGTAAATTAAAAAAATTCAACAAATTTACATATATTCAAATTATCAACCTCACAAACGCTAAGTAACTTACCATACTACACCCTACCGACGGTCGGTAACTTAACCTACCGAACAGCAAGGTTTGACGCATGGAACTATCCACTCACTCAACGCGGTAACCGTACGCGCACCTCCGCTGCGCACTGGGCCTTACCGCACCACCCACCACCACCCACTCCCACTACCCACAACGCCTGCGCGGTATCTCGCGAACGCTTTGTCCCTCGCGGTTCTCTATACGATTTTTAAAATTTCTGGTTTATGCAAAGTGGGTGGTAGTATAGAAAATATATATATAAAGGGAAAAAGTGGGGGGTGGTTTAACTTAAAGCAATGCATTTTACATAGGTAACGGATGAGTGGGTGGTGGGAGGGGGTGGTTGCAAAGAACAAGATGTGTACAGGTTAGGTAGAATGTAAAAAAGGGGGGTTAAAAGTGGGTGGTATTTGCATATTCTACGTCTTCTATGAAACTTGTGGACCTTTAATCATTCCACGGATGGTGGAGGCGCCACAGTTCTAGGTGGCCCAAAAATTCATTGAATCTCATTGAATTTTAACATTTTACCCAAAAAACAAATAAATAATTGAAAAATAACATTTTTTAAATAAATATATTTATTTAATGATTAGTTTTTCTTAAATTCTGTAGAAATTAAAAAATTTAAAAATAATAATAAAAAAATTAAATTTTTTAAAGCAGGCGGTAAAAATATTCTTAACATTTTAGACTGAATATTGAAAATTATCAAAAACACTTAAAAATATCTACATACACTTAAAACTATAAGAAATCAAAATCCGTTGAGAAAATTGTGGAGCGACAATTATTTTAAAAGTTATAATGGAAATTATATCTAACAGAGATGCGATTTTGATGATTTTCAAGATTAAAACATTATTTTTAACTATGAAATGAACAAAACACTGTCGAATTAACATTTTTATTCAGTTATATAACCATAAAAATGATCAAAAACTAAGTTCAGTGTTGATTCACTACACCGCGCCAATATAATTTCCATTATAACTTTTAAAATAATTGTGGCTTCAAAATTTTCTCAACGGATTTTGATTTCTTATAGTTTCAAGAGTATGTAGATATTTAAAAAAAAATTTTTAAGGCACAGAACATTAAAAAAATTAATTATTTATAAAAAATTTATTGAATAATTATTATATTATAAACTTTTTTAAAATTTTCTAATTCTAAACGAAAGTATTTTTTATTCCCTTTATATTCCCGCTTGGTTCACTTAAATCGGTTTATTCATTTAGGAGAAATGACATTTTGTTTAAAAAGTTGCAAAAAAATTAATTTTGCAATAACTTTGATAAAAAAATATTTTTTCTGTTCCTTGGTGGACACATTCCTAAGACCAAATAGAAATGTTTTTCCACCATTTTAAATTTAAAAAAATACTTTTTGTTTTCTGTGAAAATTTCACGAATTCTGACCCGTATATAATAAAAAATAAATGTTTAAAAAACATTAAAAACTTTTTTTCAAAAGCAGAAAGGGAATCACTAATTCAAATTAGTAAAATTTACTAATTCAAAACAAAATGTCAGTCACTAATTCAAATTAGTGAATAGTTACTTCAATAAGAGAAAGAAAAAAATTTCTCAAAATGAAGTTGATTGAAGTTTGGCTTCTTTTTTTTAACCGACTGATTTTTCCAACATTTGCTATCTCTTTTCTTACGAATTTTCTTTTATGTTTATTAACATTTAAAAGTAGATATTATAAAAGTAAGAGACACTGCAGCACACACATAACAATAACAAATTAGCAGAAGAACTTGGCCCCCTACGAAAGTGGCACCTCTACTGGCGTGGAATAATTAAAGCTTCTCGCAAATACATAGAAAAGTACGAGAGACAGACGGGTCTGTACTGTGCGATTGCGAAACCTCCACCAACGGCCGGTAACTTACCCTAAAGATCGGTAAGTAGGAATCTACATTACCGACACGCCGTAGAACCGGTATAGCTACACTACTGACTTTAACAAGAGAAATTTGTTAAATTTCTATCTGCGATATTTTTATCTAAATCGATATGGGGGTTTATAACCAATAGTACACTGCAAAAATTATATTCTAATTTTAAGAAAAACTTTTTATATATGTGCCTAGAATATTTCCCACTTAAATTAAGTAGGAAATATTCTTACAATAAGAAGAACATAATTATTTTAAGAATATTTTCATATTTGTCCCTACGTAGGTAAACGTAAAGTGAGTGTTTTTAGTACGTAGTTCCAAAAATTCTGCGAATGACAGTTCTGTTCAAAAAAGAGTTTTGTTTGTCCTTGTTTGAGTATTTTCGTAACGCTCGTGTAGTTGCAATTCCGCCCAGTAGAGGCGTGATTAAGTATTAGTTCAGTTATCTATGTTTACCGTGACTTACAGCTGCAACGCAGCGTCTGTCAAATCCTAATGATAGAACGTCCAACGTCCTTCCGGCAGGACCAAAAAGACTCAGTGAGTCCGTCCGAAATCGTTAAATAAAACTAGCATGGATTGACATAAACAAAAAGTAAAATATATCGTTGGAAATGTGATGGAACAAGCTTTCAGCGCATGTAAATGTCGAGCTTGTAAGTTCAAACCGAAGAGCAGGGTAGCTTAAAGAAGTTGAATTTTCCAAAAATTCATATAATTTTTAGTCACAAAATGATGGAACCCGGTCCTGCCGGCAGGACGCTTTTCGCTTTGTTTAAAAGGCTACCAAGCCTAGGCATATAAATTTAGAAACTTGATATTTACATCATTGGAAAGCTTGTTTCATTACCTTTCCAACGATATATTTAGTTTTGTTTTTATCTGCTTCCATATTAATTATATAAGGCAAATTTGAAGAGAGTTTTTATTCAATTGGCCGCAATTTTGCTGATTAAAATTAAAAATGAATTTTTTTTAATTAAACAAATAGGTATCATTCTTTGATCGTTTCTGAAGAAAAAGAGACAAGATCGGCCAAAATATATTGATTTTTGTGGATTTTACATTAAATTTGCGAAAAAATGTTTTTTTACTTTTTAGAAACAGCAAGTTTGAGGGCTTTGAAAAATGGTTTAATATTATTATTTTAAAAAGTCAAGTACATGGATTTTTTCATCTTTTCGTCTACTTTAATCCCAAGGAGTTCCGGAAAAGAAAAATTGAATTCCCTTTTTTTAAAAGCCTTATTTTCGGAACATCCTTCCGGCAGGACGGGCGCTTGGACGTTCTATCACTAAGGTTTCTAACCTTCTTTTCGAAATCGCTCGCTCGTGTTGCTTATTACTATTTTTATTTATTTCGAGATCGCTCGTATGAAAAATTTTGTTTTTCTTCTTTAATGATATTATTCTTTTTCGTAACTCGTCTCAAGGGAGGGAGCCTTCGGCGCCCTCACCTACGACTCGTTACGAAAACTTAGCGATCGTTCCAATAAGGCCGCTAGTTCACACTTGTTACGCAATGTACTACACTTAATTTAAGTGGGGAATATTCTTGGCTCATATATAAGAAGTTTTTCTTAAAATTAGAATGTAATTTTTTCAGTGTATATTATCAAATATTTATGTTAATTAGAAAAAAGTGAGAATGACACCGGCTTAGAAAAAAATTTTCTTTTCATTCATTTCTTATCTGAGAAGTTTCATATGAGATTGAGGGATCAACTCTCGAATTTTTTTCAAATTTCATTTTTCAATAGAGTTTGTTTGTCTATGTAATTATACCAAATATTAATTAAAAATATTTAATATTTTGTTAGATATTTGCATTAACAAATTAATGCAATATTTTTCTGACAAAATGCAGGCGAAAATCGACTTTTAATCATAAAAAACCGCTTGAAAGCGTGAAGTTTCTAACAAAACAAAAGACGATCTTATTTACTCGTTTGCAATTTTATCTTTTTCAAGTAACTCGAGTCGAATTTTGCCTGAATTTTTTCAGAAAAATCTACACAATATCTATAATATTGGAGGTTACTGATTTTTCTTTTTTTTATTTAAATGCTTGGAGTTTTACGCATCAATACATCGTAATTTAATTTTTGAAAAACATTGAGCACATTCTTCAATTTGCAATTGTTAAAAAGAATTGTTAATAACAATTATAAATTTTCATCTTTTAGCAATCGCTTTATTTAATTCTTAAAGTATAGAATTTAAGCTTTAATTTAAAAAAATATTCACTTAATTATCTTTTTTTGTTTCAAAGTAATAATAAGATGAAAATAAAATGACTCAAAACTTCAACACCTGATTACTTCAAAAATAAATTTTTTTTTGAAAAAAATTTAGGGGGAAAAAGTGTACTCATATATCTACCAAAAATCATAGATAACTTGAAAATTGGAGACAAAAATTTTTCAAGTGGCCGGTTTCACTTATTTTGGCTCATTACTATTATAAATCAGTGATTGACTTTTTATCATCAAATAATTTCTTTTTAATTAATTAAAATGCAGAAAACAATGTTTGTCAATTATTTGTAGAAATTTAATTATAGTATTATTAGTTAATCCAAAATTTCTACTAATTTTCGACTAACTAATTCGACTAAAAAGTCGAATTCGAACTAATTGTATCATAATTGCTAAAATCTAAAATAAGACCTATATTGCACAAGCTGAATTCACAGTTTTTCCAATTAAATTAAATTCTTGCATATTTCCCATTTTTCCCAGTTGGTAAAGCCCCTGTTAAAAGTATTAGTAAAAACAAAAACCCATCAAAGAGTATTTTCATAAAATATGTGAATTTTTGTAGCCATTTAAAGTTTTATTTATCTTTAAGACTTATCAAGAAAATTTACATTTGATAAAAAAATACACCTAAAAAAATTTTGACGAAGCTGGGAAAAACCGGATAGTTTGTAAAACAGAAATAATAATAGACACCCTATTTAACTTTTGCCTTTACAATGCTCAAAAAATCTCTAATAGTTAAATCTAGAATTAAAATAGCAAAACATTTTAATATCGAAGTTTTTTCCCAGTAGTATAATCCAAGTATCGTATCACAGGTATTCTTGAATTTCTGCAGTATCTATTTTATCATAAAAAATATTCATTTTTAACAATTCAAAAATTATTTAAAGCTATAAATTAATATTTTTTAATATCATTTACCATCCTTATTAATAAAATCAGATGTCTGTGTGTACATTGCTTCAAACTTCAAAATTTTAGCATAAATAGTTGTTATATAGTTATATAGTTCTGAATTGTATTATTTTGACGTTAAAATCTTAATCAAAAATCCCAAACATACTACTGACTTAAGTTTAATAGTAATTAGTATCAGTTATATTTTTCTCAATTTTTGACATTAAAACCATTTTTTAACAAATATTTTAAAAGCTTTCCATTAAAAAATGTGTGATTTTCCATTTTTTGGAAATATTTTTATATTTATATCTCAGTTATAGGATAGTATTTTTTGCAAAATTATACTAAAGTGTGCCTTAATAACATGTAATACTCAAGTATATAAAGTTTAAAAACAATCCATGATACATACATTAAAATTTATAAGATTATTTCTGGAATCCTTCATATGAATAACAACTATATTTATGCTAAAATTTTGAAGTTTGGAGCAATGTGCAGACAGGCGTCTGATTTTATTAATAAGAATTAAATAGAAATATTAATTGGATATTAATTTAAGCTAATAATTATAATTTTTTCTTTTTTTGAAAAATTATGCTAAAATTTGACCAAATAACATGTAACAATTAATTATAGATCATTTAAAAGCAATTCATTAAAAAATATAAAATTTGAAAAATTTCGATTTTTTAAATTTTTTGAAAACATTTTTATACTTACATATTGGTTATAAGGCATTATTTTTGGCAAAATTATTTTGAATAATGGCTGAATAACATGTTATACTCAATTATAGAAAGTTTAAAAGCATTTTAAAAAAATGTAAAATATGAAAATTTTCGATCATATGAGAAATCTGGCCCCGGTCAGAATTGTCTGTAATAATTTTTGATCGGGATATTAAAAAGTAATTATTTATAAAGATACAGACAATTCTGACCGGGACCGGATTTCCCATATGATTGTGCGGGGTCCTTTATAAACTTTCCTTGGGCCAATACCTAACAATGTGCCAAATTTAGTTCAAATCGGTAGAAGCGTTTTTGTGTTATTAGGGAACAAAACTTCTGTGACAGACATACATACATACACGCATACACACATACATACACGCATACATTAAAATTTTTACGACTATTTCTGGAATCCTTTATGTCAATAACAACTATATATGCTAAAAGTTTTAAGTTTTAAGCAATGTACAGATAGACGTCTGATTTTATTAATAAGGATAATTATATAGACAAACAAACTCTATTGAAAAATGAAATTTGAAAAAAATTCGAGAGTTGACCCCTCAATCTCATATGAAACTCCTCATCACTCACAATTCATTCTCAATCTTCTCGCGTTATTAGTCAATAATTTTGTGTTTATATTGAAAATTACAAATATACTCTCTTACAAAGATTAGAGTTTTATTTTCTATCTCGAAAGTAAAATATTCATGTTTTTGTGAGGATAAATCGTTATAGAATAGAACATGAAAAAGAGAGCAATCTTTTTCTCCTCTAATTTTTTCTTTTAATGGAAGGATTACATGTTTTATGTGCGAAGTGAAATAAAGTTTTAAATCATGTTTGTGCATTAATATACAAGAAGAAGTTGGTGGGGGGTGCACTAAAAAAATAGGAAAAGAATAAAGAGACTTTTCTTATACTGCATGCTCTTTAAAAAGTCAGCGCAAGGCATTTGGCAGAAGCTTACAAGAACTGAAAAGTTTCTCCTAGGTCAAGAAATTTTTATTGTTTATTACCGTACATACAAGCACATGCTTTCACTATGGCATAGGGAGGGATTCCGAGCTTGTTTGCAGAGCATCCGGCCACATGGATAACGGCTTTTCTACCGCAGTAGGCAGAAACGCTGTAATAAAACAGAAACGCGAATATGAAGTGGGGACGAGGGTGGTCAGGAGAGGGAGGACGTTGTGTTGAGTTCAAAGTGGTTGTATATGACCTCAGGTGCACTGGCAAGTAGGAGACGTTGGCATATCGACCAATGCTTCCCTCCATCGTTACTATAAACTTCCCTCTTTTTGTTGCTCTTTTTTTCCTTTAATTTTGACACCTTCTAAAACCCTGCTAATTTTTTGAAATTTTTCAAATATTTTATATACATTTTCATTTAGTAGTTTCATACATTAATATTTCGTTGTGAATAATGAGTCTAATTTTTATTTGTTGAATTATTGATCCAATGATTATTCAACATTAGAGCGTTAAACGCAAAAATTCTTCTTTTTATTTCTCAAAAGGCAGACCATCCACCAAAAGAAGGAATCTTCCTCTAAACAGAATGTATATTTTACTCTTATATTTAAAAGTGATAGACTTCAGTTAAGGAGATTTTCCTCTTGCATATTATTTAGTGATTATGATTATCAACTGATAAAGAAAAGCTATTTTGATACACTAAGTTAAACGCTTGTGATTAAATAAATATGATTAATGATTTACTGTTGAATACTTATATACTGATTAATAAATGCATTTTTTTTATTTATTTTTTTTCCAATGAGTTGACATTTAAACCTAAAAAAATTAATTGGTTTTATTATTAACCACCAAAGAATAAAAATATTATACATTCAAGTTGAATACTTCTCGATATCTCCGTGCAAAATAAACCACTTTCACACTGATTCTCTAAAAAAAATCACTGTTCAGTTGTTCTTTAAAAGTAACCGAACTGTGTTTTTCTCATAGCCAGGTATGAGTTAGTTATACACCGAAAAAATCTCGATGGTATTATGAACTATGAACCTATAGTTAATCTTAACCTAGTAAAACTAATAAGGATTTCTAATCATTATAATTATGATCTCTGGGTTGATTCAATCAAATACCACAATATACTTATCCTTCTTTAACAAAAACCTTTTTTTTTCTTCTTTTTCTTCACTCCTACGGTTACGCTAACGAATGAGGTTCCGGTTAAAGATTCTATTCTGCGTTAGCCTTAAGAAAGTTCTCTCTTTGCATTGCTAGTCAAAACAATCGCCATTTAAATTGCTTCCTCATACTGAGGAAATATTGTAATACCAAAATTTTTCGACTTCGATTTTTTTAAAATATCTTTATGTTATTTGACCTCAGGAGTTCAAAAATGACATTTTTACAAAATGTCCATTCCATATGTGTATGTGTGTAAACATCACATTTTCATAAATATCTCCAAACTATGAAGAGCTTTTGGACTGATTTTTTTTTAAATTGTAGGTCTCATCTGCGGACATAAAATAAGAGTACTTTGAGACAGATTAATAAAGTATAACAATATATTTTTTTGATTTTTAATTTTTCAAAAAAACGTTTTTTGTCCATAACTTTAAAAAAATGTTTGGACACCTAAAAAAGTTTTTATGTAATTTTGTAGAGTTTTTTTAGACGCATCTTTTGAGCCCTCAATGAAAATTTTTCGTCAATATTCATCAGAGATATTAAACTTTTAAAAATTAAAAATTTTGGAAAATAAGACTTTTTTGAATATTTTGTTGAAAAATGTAGAAATAACTTTAAAACTATAATTATTATCTTGTAGAGCATTAAAAAACGCTTCGATTGACCTATTTTTGAAGCTAATTCGATTAGAAATAATAAAGTTATTCATATTTTAAAAAGACCGACAGATTAGCTCGGTTGGATGGATGCCTGGCTTTGTGGGCTGACCAAGGGTACTTGGTTCGCGCCCATTAGCCTGGGATTTTTCCGGCATGTGAGATAATCTGAGCGGGAGGTTTGACGTCGAGGTATAATGATGTGCACTGTCGATTATTGTCCAGTACACACCGTTAAAACTCGGCTGTCGATAAACCGGTTGTACTCAGAAGAGGTTTTCTACAGTTTTCCCTCTTCTCTGGCGAGAAACCCCATTGACGGGTGGTCCAGGCAAATGCGAGTACTCTTAACCTCAAAAGTCGTTCTGTAGAAACGCAAATCTAGTTGGTATATAAGTGAGTGTGTTCTGACAGTTGGCCTAGCTTCAAGTCATTTCAGAAAAAAAAAGATTTTAAAAAACAGAAATTGTGATGGAAACTTTAAAAAAAATTTTTAATGTGGAACTTGAATTTTTAATTAAATAATGAGAAAAAATTATTACAGCAATTGAGAATAATTGTTCAAAATTTATATTTTATTATTATTAACATCTCTATGAGGAAGCAAAGTGTTCATGAAATGATCACCAAAATTATAACAAAAATATATAACTTGGCAGCGGTTTTTTTCATTTGAATCACAGAATTCTAACAATACTTGGCAACATTGATATATTTCGATGTTATCATTTCACGTTGTATGTAATACTGTAATTGACAATTTTTCAGTTTAAACTTTATATGGGGAAAGTTAAAGACATTGTGTTTAATATTGTATAAATTTGTTGCTGAATAATTATTTAATAATATTAAATCTAAAATTTTAAATTCCCTGATTCTTGTGATCTGCAACCTGCAGAAACAAAGTTGACAAGAATTACACCTAATGTCTACTGATTGTTAAATTACTGTGTTTATTTTTACAAGATAATTAAATATTTTGACTTTCATAACTAATGACATGTCATTTTTCTGGTAAAGATATGATAACACAGGCCAACAAAATTTGATTTAATTTACTTTCCATGAATCAGGCAATACTTTTCCGAAGGATTTCGACGTGCTGAATCCGAATCCAACTTCAAAAAGGACCCATCACGTCAGGTTTTCGAGATATTTTAACCTAAAAGTGCAAAAAACCTGTTTTTAGTTCTATTTGATGTCATGTAACATCAAGAGATAATTTTTTCTCTGAGAGGTCAATATTGAGCCTGGAAGTGCTACTCTTCCCCTTTAATATCCATTTTAAAAATTAAAAAAATCTTCATTTGTTTCTGAGTAATCATTCATTAAATTTTCTGAGTTTGGCGAATTCTTCGAAAACTGAGTAAAAACAAAGAAATTTTGATAATAAAGCAGAATTTAACTACAAACATCTAAATTTTGAATAGTTCTGAGAATTTTCGATATAACTGAATACGAATTCAATATCAGATTCACAAAATTATAAATGGCGTATACAATATGACAGACGATTTATTTAAAGTTGATTGTATTTCCCTAAGATATGTAATTTTTAATTCTGTCAATCTGATATCGAATTCGTATTCAGTTATATTGAAAATCTTCAGAACTATTTAAAATTTAGATGTTTGTAGTTAAATTCTGCTTTATTATCAAAGTTTCTTTGTTTCTACTCAGTTTTCAAAGAATTCGCCAAACTCAGAAAATTCAATGAACGATTACTCAAAGACAAAAGAAGATTTTTTTAATTTTCAAAATGGATATTAAAGGGGAAGAGTAGCACTTCTAGGCTCAATATTGACCATTTAGAGAAAAAATTATCTCTTGGTGTTACATGACATCAAATATAACTAAAAACAGGTTTTATGCACTTTTAGGTTAAAATATCTCGAAAACCTGACGTGATGGGTCCTTTTTGAGGCCGGATTCCGATTCAGAACGTCGAAATCCTTCGGAAAAGTATTGTCTAATCCTTGGAAAGTAAATCTTGTCGGCCTGTGTATTAGTTATTTATTTAGTTTCACATGTAAAAACTAGGGTAATAACCCAGGCAGAAAAATTAGAGTTCTGACTTTGTACCGCACCGGTGGAAAAGACGAACTCATACCAGCACCAGGGTAATAGTACCAGACCGGCTAATAAAAACAACCGGCCTGGTTAAAAAAAATTTCTTGTGTTTTTTCTCTGACACAGGAGTTATTTCTTCCTTAGTTGTAACAAACTGGTGCCATTTACCATTGCATGTAAATACTTGTTAGTGATGGTAGAAAACTTATCACGTCACTTTCATTAGGTTCCAATTAAGTAAGCGAGCAGTACAAACATGAAACGTAAATGTGTGGTGAATTTTTAAAGCAAAACTTTTTCTTTGTGTCGAGAAAGATTAATTAAACAAAAGGAAAGATGCAAACAATAAAGTAAGGTGATGAAATTTATTCATTAGAGAGTGCTTTAATACTTTAGTATGTTATTTGGTTTTTATATCGTGCATTTATGTCTGTGTGCTAAAAAAATCAAAACGACGCGAAACTGACCGTCGGGTCACTTTATTTCGTGCAGGTTGGGACACAAAATTTTACAATTATGGTGCGTTCTGACATCGTCATTTTTTGACGTAGAGATGTGTGAAGAACGTTATTTTACAATGCGAAAAATATAATCATGTTCGAAAAACGTTCGTAAAACATTTTAAAAAGTCTCATTTCACATCTCCTTCGATAATGCATTGTAAACGTTTCGTGTACTGAGAACGTTTTTAGATTAATTTTTATACGAACTTTATATTTCCTTTTCCCATTTTCAAGTGCATTTCAGCACATTTTCTGATGCACAGAAGAAACATTCTACTTTAGAAGATCTTTCCAAACATATGTTAGAAAACGTGAAATTCGGCCTAGGACGGAAGTTATGGGCACAAGTCAAAAAGTGTCCCGACCATAGTGATTCTCCCCTAATTTAATTAATTAAAAATGTAGAATGTAATAAATCATAACTTTTTAAAATTAACAAAATTTTTAAAAGGTTATATTCATAAAAATTATGACTTGTGCCCATAACTTCCGTTCTAGGCCGAATTTCACATTTTCTGACATATGGTTGGAAAGATCATCTAAAGCGGAATGTTTCTTCTGTACATCAGAAAATGTCTAGACAAAAATTGGAAAAGTTCTAAACATTAAGAAAAAAAATGTCGTTACGGTCGGGCCAGGTGGTCGGACGTAAATTACAGAACAATCCTGAAATACACTTGAAAATGGAAAAATGAAATATTAAATTCATATAAATATTAATTTAAAAACGTTCTCAGTACAAGAAACCTTATCGAAGGAGATGTGAAATGAGACTTTTTAAAATGTTTTACGAACGTTTTTCGAACATGATTATATTTTTCGCACTGTAAAATGACGTTCTTCACACATCTCTACACGGAAAAAATAAGTACATGAAAGATTACTTGACAGTACTTGACTTTTGGATGGGACAATAATTCTGTAAATATTTAATAGACAGTCCTAGAAGTTTTCATTGACTTATGTGAAATAATAACGAGCAGTGCTAGAATATTTAAAATATTCAATTGATTACTTTAAATATTCCAGCACTGCTCGTAATTATTTCACATAAGTCAAAGAAAAATTCTAGGACTGTCTATTAAATATTTACAGAATTATTGTCCCATCCAAAAGTCAAGTACTGTCAAGTAATCTTTCATGTACTTATTTTTTCCGTGTACGTCAAAAAATGACGATGTCAGAACGCACCATAATTGTAAAATTTTGTGTCCCAACCTGCACGAAATAAAGTGACCCGACGGTCAGTTTCGCGTCGTTTTGATTTTTTTAGCATACAGACATAAATGCCCGATATAAAAACCAAATAACATACTAAAGTATTAAAGCACTCTCTAATGAATAAATTTTATCATCTTACTTTATTGTTTGCATCTTCCCTTTTGTTTAATTAATCTTTCTCGACACTAAGAAAAAGTTTTGTTTTAAAAATTCACCACATATTTACGTTTCATGTTTGTACTGCTCGCGTACTTAATTGGAACCTAATGAAAGTGACGTGAAAACTTTTCTACTATCACTAACAAGTATTTACATGCAATGGTACATGGCATGTAACCCGACATGGCCCAACCGTAGTGGTGGCCTGACCGTAGTGACTGTCTCCTATAATTAAAAGGAATTTCCTTTCAATAGAAAAAGAATTCCTCTTGGACAAATATTAAAAGGAAAATCCGCTTATGGTAAAAGGATTTCTTTTTTCTTAAATCGACTGTTTTGTGAGTGTATACAATGCTATAACAATATAAATTGACTGTTTCATATTGATTTAGAGCAAAATTATTATAAATACATTGAATAAATAAATTATTAAAAAAACTAATTTAATTATTTATTAAAATAATAAAAAAACTTTTATTTATTTTATTAATAATACATAAGAATAGTAAAAATAATTAATTAATAATAATTTATTATAGGGGAGAGTGGGGCAAACCGGACCCCCTAACGGTTTTTTGACTCTTGTGACTAAACGAATTAACCGATTTTATTTTTTGAAGACTTGTTTGAAAGATCATTTAATTGCGCAACTTTTTTCCAGAGACACCTATACTTCATTTTTTATTGTTTAGTTGCTGTGTTAACTTTAAAAAATTTTGCAAACGGTCCGGTTTGCTCCACCCCCTGGGGTAACCCGGACCCCCCATGGGGCAAACCGGACGGTTTGATTTTTTATTTATAATATTGCATGTACATAATCTACAATAATAAAAAATAAACAATCATGTAAACAGTGGTTGTTGTAATGAAAATAATAATTGAGGGATTGAATTTTAATTAAATGAATATTTTTCATTTTAAGTAAATTTTTTAATGAAAGAAACATTTTATTTAAAAATAATTTTTATGAAACTTTAATCCAATGGAAATATCCTATGGCCGGTTTGCCCCACCGAAAACGGTCCGGTTTGCCCGACAGGCCCATTTTGAGAATAAATGTTTGTCAAAAAGAAATGCTTGGCAAATTCATCAAAGTTTTTGGTGGTAAATATTTCTGAGGTGTGTACCTTCAAAACCCAAGACCTAATATTTGGAAATATTACACGATTTCCTCAGAATTTCCTTAAGAAAAAATTCGTAAAAGTGTAGAAAAAAATTTTAAAAAAAACTTACTCCCAGCGTTGAACAAACAAAAGAAAAAAATGTCAAATTGAAAAAATAAGGTATACTACACATGTTTGTTTCAAATTTCAAAATAGCACTTTTGACAATTTCGCCATTTCGGAAATATTGAGGGGGGTCCGGTTTACCCACCGGTCCGGTTTGCCCCACTCTCCCCTATTATTATGAAATACCTAATAATTAATAATTAATTAATTACGTAATTAATGTTATTGTTGATGATTAAAGTTTTTAGAAGTCTTAGAAAATATTTTAATAATATATTAAACGCCTATCTTGTATAAATAAATAATACTTAATAAATCAATAAACTGTTATAAACTGTTGATTTAATGTTTAATGACGTTATAACAAATTTTGTTTTTCTTAACTCCTTCGCAGTATTGATTTGGTGTTAAGCCAGTTTTCTAACAGTACTGATTTTAATACTTTTTTAACTCTAACATAGTACTGATTCGATTTTGGAGTCAGTATTCTCCCAGTGCTGACTGGATTCTAAGAGTAAGTACCTGCGGTCAGTACCATGCCGGAATTTAATTCCGTCATAGCTCCGGACATTTCTACTTGGGTATGTTATCTGGGTCCCTGAAGCCGAAAAAACCGCCCAAAATAAATTAGTCCTCTCCTCCACACCCTAGCACTCCTTTAGTGTGTGTGTGAGTTTCTGACCGTGTTTTTCGGTTTTAGTGACCCAAAAAACATAGGAATAGACACCCTTCTCGATTTTTTTTTGAAAACTGAAATAAGAAACCCCTCATTTCTGTGTGAGGGTATAAAGGTGGTGGTAGCGGAAAAATGGGTAATTTTAAAGATTTTTAATTGTCATATTCGATTTCAGCAATCCCTAAATAGTTATATTATATAAACAAGATGAAAAAAAATTTTTTTTAAATAAGGTAAATGTCCCTATTTGTACACGTGTGCCGATTTGTGCACTTTGCGCATATATGTGCAAATTTAAATAGAAATCAATTAAATATACTGTTGTAAGTACTTGCTTTTTATCCTGAAACGTATTTTATTATTATAAAACGGTATTTTATGAAAAAAATGTTTTAATAATTCTATTTTGTATTTTAACATCCGCAAGCAATCAAGTCATTTGGCAGGTTTACGTTTTAGAGTTTATTAGAGCAAAAAAACTAAAGTTTTATAAATTAAAGAGAGTATTAATGAGATTTTATGTTAATTTACTTTTTCAAACAGCGAATACATATAAAGATGAGTGTATCATAGCGTATTCATGAAAACTACTAATAAGTTTACAAATTGTTACATTAACTTTTTTTCATAAAACCTCAATAATTTATTATATTTTGTGAATAAAAAATTGATTTAAAGTCATATTTGTTTTAAAAATTAATATATCTACTAATCGTAAAAAAGATTTTTATAAAAAAACATAAAGGTAAGGTTTTCACTTCTCAGTGTAGTGGAAATTTAAGTAGTCCACAAATAGGGACATTTACCTTATCTATTTGACGTTCCTTAAAAATTCTCTAAATGTTTTGTGTAAAATATTGCAAAGAAAATTAATCAAATTTTTATCATCAAGGCATATTTAATGGTCTTTGAAGCGAAATAATTAATTTAAAAAATAAAATATTTATTAAAAATAAAAAAATATTTTTTATTTATTTATTTTTTAATAAATGAGACAAAATTTCCATTAATCCACAAAACAATATACACATAAGCGGAACTTTAGACAATTAAATGGCGACATTTAGTTCATGAATAGAATCACAGGAAACAAGGAAAACGTGAACTCTAATTAAACTACTCCCATAATTTCCTTTAAAATTTCCTATAAGGCATATTAAAAAATTTAAGCTTTATATTTTTTGTTTGTTAACTTAAATTATAATATTAATGTTGTGTAATAGAAAATTTTGGAATGTAAACAAATAAAAATTTTCACTGTGTGGAAAAATTTCAAAATTCAATAGTCGCTTATTATTTTGTTTACATTATCAAGCGTAAACATATTTATACAGATTCTCAAGAGCGGTAGTCAAAGAGCTATTAAATTCACATATACTTTATAATTTTTAAAATTTAAGTACACCTACATGTAATTCTTATTCCTCAATTAAAATATATATGCGCCAAATAATATTAACCCTCAGGGGACTGGGTTAGTGTAACCCAGGAGAATAATAACTTTTATAATTAAAAAAACATCATGAATTGGGCAAATCCATCATATTTCTAAGAAAAATTCTGATCGATTTAAAAAAAATCTTTTAATTCATCAATTTTCATAGTCAGCACACTGAGTGTTATGATTGAATAAGTTTCTTTATACATTATATAATTTTTTTAGAATCCACTATATTTTCATTCATTTCAGCGACAGACAAAATGAAAATAAATGTGAGATAAATATTGGTTTAATTTTTAAAAATTAATACTGTCGTTTCTTTTTTTAAAAGTATAATAATGAACAATAGTAATATTGTATATAATAATGATGCGGTAATAATAATAGTAAAAATAACGATAATAATTAATACCGAAAAACCGTGATATAATAATCATAATTATTATTATAATAATAAAGAGGATGCAATTCAAGATGTTAATACAAAATAAAGTGAGTTGGGTTTAAAATGAGAGACCTGCTTTTTTAAAATTTTTTTATTAAGAAAAAGACTCTTATTTTTTCTGTTGTTCCTTTTCATGGTTGAACGTCTTTTTCAGGGTTGATCGCGTTATTAAATTTTCTTAGAGAACGGGAAAATCTGTCACTAGGCCTTTAAAAAACCACAAAGTGTTGTATCAAATTACATCAAAATGCTTTATATACTGTGACACGGCATTTTGCCTCGCACAATATTTTCATTAATAAATTGAAACTTGGTTAGAATTTAAAAACAAAAATTAAAGTTTTGATAATAAAATTATCAAAGCGAGAATCTTCTTTCCTACAACAAATAAAATTAACATTAGTATTTTGAATTTTTCAAAATTTATAAAATCAAAAAGATTATACCTCGTAATTCAATTATTTTACTAATTGAAATTATTTAAATAATCCGGTCAACTCGCCTGGTCAGCATTCAAAAATTAAAAATTGAATTTACAACATTCTGCTGTTCGCATTTTGTTTTTTGTATTTTTCATATCGTTCGAGAAAATTTCCATCGGATGATTCGCCGGTCCACCGCAAATTATTAATTGTTCGTAATCAACAAGGGAAGTGCTTCCTGGTGTATATATTTGGAAGTGATTCCCAAATATTCAAGAACACCAGGAAGACGAAGACCGATTGTTTTGGGCCTGTCAAAACACTGACTGCGGCCATCTTGATTTAAAGGCCAACGCGTGAACGACAGCGACCAATAAGTGGGCGCTCTGTAATACCGGCAGCGGATATCTTATCTCGGGCGGATAATAATAGAATAAAAAGTAACAATAGTACGGCGGGGACTCACCTTAAAACTAAAAAGAAGCGCCCGTGTAGCGACGCTCTCGTCACCAGACAGATGGCCATATTATTCATTCTCGTCTTGGTAGTGTTAACTGGCGCATCACGCCCAATTAAAAAAAAATTAAATTCAATTAATAAATATAAGTCTTTTTCTGTGCTATGTCGGAGCGAGAAGCCATGCGGGGTCGACGCCGCATCGACGGTGAGTCCCAATAAAATCAATTGTCATTTTCTCGCCAGATTGGCAATATTAAAAATAAAATTTTCAATATCGTGAGTGATGCTTGTCACCGTATGGTCATGCGGTAATTCATTAACAAATTCGGCCTTCCGCCGAATATAATAGTTGTCAACGTAATAAATAACACTCTTAAAGTAAAATTTTCTTGAATAAAATTAACTTTGTTAAAAATTAAATTCAGTGACTGTGTAATTATTGTGTTGTCTCCTTACTACCCCCTCTCCGCGGTTTATTAGGAAATTAGTGTATAATCTCCTAATAATTTTCTGAACTAGTCTGGTAAAATAAATTTAATTAAGTAAATTAATCTTTTGGATATTTTTGAACAAAATATCCTGGCGCTTTAATAAATCTTTTCTAAAAATTTATTTAAATTCATAAAATCAAAGTGTAGATAACCTTCGTTTCTGACCCATTATCAAAGTAATTTTGATTTTGGTATAATTAAAATTGTAAAATTGAGTTAATGTTAAATAATTATTAAAATATTAATTTTAAAATAATTAAAATCGAAAACAAAGGTTATAATACATAGGGAAAATTTTGCTCACCTTACTATAAGGTGAGATACGCGCGCTTGGCGTTCAGCCGCAGACGACTTTTAACATTCGCCATTTGTTAACTAATTGTTTAATTGAACTGTAACATTCGGGAAAAACTTATTTGGACCTTAATGAACAACTTTCTCGCTGGAAGTTTTTTGTTGCTCTAAATTTGCTCAACTTCCCCGCTTGGTGAAAATTTGCGTGTACGAATTTTGCAATATCTCAATAAAAAATTAATAACTTTTTTATTTTTTAATAAAACGTCATTTTTCTTTTTTAGTCACTCGTAGGATAAAGTAACTCGTATATCGTTTTTGTTTCACTGAGAAATTCGTAAAATTTACTGAATAATCGTGACTTGAAGTGAAAAAAATAATTAAAATTTCGTTTAAAAAAAACAGTTTTTCCTTATATTTCGAAAACGGTAATAGATACAAAAAAATTTCATAAGAAAAAAAGATGCGCAATGAAATTTTCTATAAGGATATGTTCATAAGATATTTAAATTTGAAAGTTGAATTTTGGATGTCCAGGGGACTTTGATCTCGGCCGAGAAAAATTTACGTGCCCTTCTAAGATCCGGCGGCTCAAATAAAATAGCTTCATAGAATTTCAGAAAAAAAATTTACATTACGGAAAAAAACTAGCCTGGAAATCAACATTGGAATGCATTTCTTATAAAGATTTAGTTACTCCATTTCCTGTCATCAATTATCAAGTTGCCAATGGTTGATTTTATGTCATTGTTAAACATAAAAGTTTAATATTTATATGATGTTAAAAAGTGCAATCTGCATTTTGATTTAGTATTAAATATTTTATATTTTAAAACATTTTATTTAAAATAAAGAAATAAATTACATTAAAAATTAATGGTTAAGTCAACTTCATTGTCATTAGAGAAAACTACTTTGTCTGGTCAACTCAAAAACTATAAAGGTTTTGAAAGCAATACTATAGTATTAATTAGTTTAGTTAGTTAGCATAAAAATATAGACCGACTCTGACAACAATATTATGCGTTGCCTCAACCATATAAAATGATTCTAACAACAACACTATGTAGTTTTATTTACCATTTATAAAGTTTCTGACAACAACACTATTTAGTTGCCTCAACCACTCAGAACAATACTGACAACTATACTCTGTGGCTGGATCAACTTTGGATGTTGACATAGCAAGACTGTGTGGTTATCATAATAACACGCTTTGATTCCGACAACAGCAGTGGTTTATAAAGTTCAATGTTGTTGTGACAACCACAAATGTAGTTGTCCTGTATTTTACAATTTTTTGTGGCTGTGGTAACCATATTTATGGATACCACAAACATGAAGTTTTTTCCGTGTGTGATTTGGATAAAGTAATGAATTTCATAATACATACGTATTTAAAATTAAATCATCAATTTCCTAAAGTTTAAAAAATAATCAAAAACCAGTTCTAGCAGAACTAGAAGAATAGAATTTCGTCTGCTAAAACTGGTATTTGTTTATTTTTTAAACTTTGGGAAATTGATGACTTAATTTTAAATACGTAAAAGTATTCTTTATTAAAAAGATATTTTTTAAATGCAAAAGTGATTTAAATTTTTCCTGTACATTATTTTATGTGTGACGAAACACGATCTTTGATACAGGAATGTCGATCTGTCAGATATTTTCTCTGGCTCGTTTCCTGAAATACAATAAGATTCTATACGTGTGAGGTTTAGTGCGTAGCTATATAATTTTTATTAGAACGTCCTTTTATTTACAAACGTCCGCATTTACACTAACAAAGTATTTTCAGTAATACACGACATAAAGCGTTGTTTTCGGTCTTTACAAAAAATTTTATTTTTCCTTTAGAGGCCGTTCAAAAACTATACGTCACCTGCCTAGGGGTGGGGGGGTGTCAAGCTGTGTGTGACGAAGTGTAAAAAAATTTTTTTGTATGTAAAAAATGTGACAAAGAGGGAATGGCCCCTCATATACTTTAATTCTTTACTCAATGTAAAGAATGTACCTTTCACTTTTTCAAAACTTTTGATCACAAAAAAATAGAAATTGTTTTTTCTGTTTGTCAAAAGCTTTCAAAAAATTTATTATTAGCATTATACTTTACAAACACGTTGTTTCAAATATAAGTCATTTGTTTTCTCAGAATCTAGTTTCTCTTGAAGGAATTAACCAAAATGTATGAACCTTGGACTAAAATAAAACTAAATAAATGTAGAAAGAGGAAAATTAAAGAAAATTCTTTATCTTATTTTTTGAGCTCCTGAGAGAAAAATCGGAATTTTCATTTGATATTTTACTTTTCCAAGCGAACTACCGAAACTGAGAGTCGTTATCACAGTTTTGACTTAGAGATGCTCACGATATTTTACACGTTTAAGAAGTTCCGTGTTTATCTGTAGGTATGATTTATTTCAACGGTTAGAAAGAAAGTATTTTAAAAATATAAGCCTTTTAAAACGATCCACATTGATCACGTTGCGATCACGAATGCGCGAGTCGAAAGTAAAAAATACATTTTTGTTGTAATTGACTAATTTTCTAAAATCACGAAATTATATCCTACAAAAAAACGACTATAACGGAAGTTATTAATAAATTAAAGATGTATTGTTATTATTACAATAAACCGAGAGTTACACGGAAAAAACTCTATGTTTGTGGTATCCATAAATACGGTTGCCACAACCACAATAAATTGTAAAATACTGGACAACTACATTTGTGGTTGTCACAACAACATTGAACTTTCTGTACCAATGTAGTTGTCAGAATCAAGCCGTGTTGTTGAGACAACAACACAGTCTTGCAGTCACAAACGTTTCGTGTGGTTGTCCCAACCACAGAGTGTTGTTGTCAGTATCGTTCAGAGTGGTTGAGGCAACTAAATAGTGTTATTATCAAAAATTTTCTGTGTCGTTATAGCAACTACATATTTTTGTTCTCAAAATAGCATTTTGTTGTTGTAGCAGCTAAATATAACTGTTGTCAGAAACGTGATAAATGGTTGATACAACTACATAGTGTTGTTGTCAGAATAATTTCATATGGGTGAGGCAACTCATAATGTTGTTGTCAGAATCAGTTTACATTTTTAAGGTAACTATATAGCATTGTTATGAAAATCTTTATAATGTTTGAGGCAACTACAGAAAGTGTTTGTCTTTAATTGCAATGTAGTTGACATAGCAATAATGATAGTGTTGAATACACTTTGGTTAAACAGTTAATAAACATTGTTAAAATAATTTATTTTTTAATACAAAAAGAAATTTTTTTATAATAAAATATAATATAATTAATACTAAATCTAAATTATAATCACACTTATTAACATCATATAAATATATTTAAATTTTATGTGTAACAATTGCATATAATGAACCATTGCCAACTTGATGAATGATAACAGGAAGTGGAGTAACTATATCTTTTAAATGAATGCATTCTAATGTTGATCTCCATGCCAGTTCGTATCCGTAATATAAATTGTCAAAACCATATGTTGTACAACGCTTATAAACAAAACAAATCTCACCATGCTCATTCTGAAGAACATTTTCAATATAACCAAATTGCGGAATAAGCTCGTCTTCTCCTTCAAATTTAATTACAATACATATTCTGTGTTTATAAGTTATACCATTTACTTTCACCGAGGAAAGAAGTAAACATGGACCGTCAAATGACGGAGGAATACTATTTCGAAAAGCCTTTGCATTTGGACACATTAAAATGTGGTTGTAACATTCTTCAACTCCACTATCATCACAGGACGAAAGTCCTTTTTTTTAATAAAAGGATAACACATGCCTAATTGTTATTTTTACACAGAGTGTGAGTTATGTTGGTCCTACTACTTGTTGCAATTGCTTCAGTTTTTTTCTTTGCGTCTAGCTTTAAATCAACTTGATGAAAGTTTTATAACTGGCCCGGATTGTTCAATTACTGTGGGGTAATGAAGGAAATTATGGCTTTTCGGTTTTATATTTAGCAAAGGAAAAACTTCTTTAAATAATGTAAGATGTTCAGAAACTAGAGTTTTTAAAAGGGTGATATCATCCCTATGTACCGAATAACACATAATAATGTCAATTATTTTTCTCAAACTGATATAATTTATTGGTTTATACACCTGTCTTCAGCCTTACATACTTGGCTATACAAGTGTTTTCTTACAATTTCATGCTTTCACAAATTTTCTTATATACACAATTCTTAATACTAAGTTTTGCGCCTACAGAACGTCTTTCCGAAAATTAGAAGTACACGCATTAGCCTGGACTACCCGTCAAATGGGTTTTCTCGCCAGAGGAGAGGGAAACTGTAGAAAACCTTCTCCTGAGTACAACCGGTTTATCGACAGTCGAGTTCTAATGGTGTGTACCGGACAATAATCGACAGTGCACATCATTATACCTCGACGTCAAACCTCCCGCTCAGATTATCTCACATGCCGGAAAAATCCAAGCCAAATGGGCGCGAACCATGAACCCTTGGTCCTAGAACGTCCGCCAAGCGAGGCATCTTATCCGACCGAGCTAATCTGTCGGTTTTCAAACTGATATATAGTGTTCAAACTTTATCTTCCAATGGTATAAGGTCATAAACTAGTAGTGGAAAAATCATAACGAAATTCATCATTTCACTGCCTGACATTTTTCAATTTTTTTGATTTAATTCTTCTTCTGAAATTAATGGAATTTTATTTGAAATTCCATTATTGTGATAATCAAAGGAGGAAAGTCTTGAATTAAGAATTTTTAACATTAAACCTGACTTGTCTAAAATTTTAAAAAAGTAATAAACAGTATTTTCCATTACATATGCATAATGACCCTCCGGTCCATCATGTAGTTTGTCAATTGTATAATTTTCTTCTGCTTTAAAATTAATGACTTCATTCCAAATAGATTTTTCTTTTATACCAGTAAGAGTGTAATCATTACGTAAAACATCATTTATATAATTTTGAGAACGCAGTTTTGTTTCAACAAACATAAATTGAGTCTCTTGTTTTGTCATTTTGCAAAGTCTACAAAAATATTTAGAATTAAAACACTCAACAAAACCGAGAATAGAATTTAAACCAAGATTATCCCCTAACACTATTCTTAGAGAAAAATAAATTTTTTCACTACCATTTTCTGTTTCAATTGTGATACCTTCAGTTTGTAAAAAATTAAGCTCATCAATAATTCATTGAAAAACTCTGCCATTTGTAAAATCAACTCTATCCGACGAGTGAAAAAGAGCGCATAGAAAAATATTTTCTAATAAATAATTGACTTTTGGAGGAAAGCATGGTATACTGAAGTACAAACCTCCGATTTTATGTATTCCAGCATGAGTTCCTAATGGATTGCAAACTTCAAAATCATAAAAATATATAAAAATTGGAAAAACAGTTTTACCCTGGAAATTCTGAAGCTTTTTTTCCATAATAAGCCTTGTACAAAATTCTGAATATAATCTTTTTCCCTTTCTAGTTCATTTACATAACGGTTAACAGACATGTAAGCCCCTGGTAAAGAAAAAACCTTTTGCAAAACTTCTCTCATGGGGTTGAATTTAGCGTGAACGGAAATTTTTTTTACAACAACGCCATTTCTTAAAACGTCATCAATTCTGTCACCTATTACATAACTATCAACTGGAATTAAATAACCACTTTGCTTTAAAACGAAGGTATTCGGTGGAAAATGAAGAATATCTATCATTAAACGAATTTAAGATTGAGTCAATTTTTTTAAATTTTTCTTCTTGCAACTCTTCTCTACTACAATCTTTTAATTCATTTTGAATACTTTGTCTTATTGATGAACTAAATTTATTTACTAGATCCTTTGTATCTTCTAATATTTCTTGAAATATTATAGGCAGCTTCTTATTAGCATATAATTTTACAAAGAATTCAATGCTTAATTGGCGTATTTGTGTTTTCAATTCAACAGAATTATCTACATCCATTGGTGCTACAAACTCTTCAGCATTATTTGCAGAAGTTAGAATATTTTCATTTGTAGCATCAATGATTGAGGAATCTGTCTGTTGCACCTGATTTTCTAAATGTGACTTATTAAAATGGAATTTCAAATTATGTTTTTTTAATGTTGACCAATTGGAAAACAGTTTATAACAATTCATTTCCTTACATCTAAACGATGATGATTTTTCGGCTTTATGTGCAAGTGAAAGATGAATCCACATAGCTGTCATAGAAACCAATGAAACTTCACACTCTGGACAAAGAGGCATTTTTAGCATGTGACAAAAATGAAACCTTTAATACATCTATTAATCGTAGGAGAATATGTTCGCTTGTGGGCATAGTTTCGTTTTTGACTCATAATTTGTTTCCTTGTAGATATTAAGCAAACATATGTACATGTATTTAAAGCTAGAGACCTTAGCTAACTACTCGTGAAGAAAATAGATTGATTCCGTTGACTAAAAAAATTTTATTAAAAATTCTATAAATTGGTCATTTTTCTAACAAAAAAAATTTTGGTTCGGTTGTGGGCAGTCTTGAAAAATCTATTGAAAGTGCAAAAAGATTAATTAAGTAACCATTCATTAACTACATAAGGATGATTTCTTCTAATTTTGACAATAAATGCTCCCCATGTATGGGCATATAGATTTCTCACACTGAACCAGAACTGCCCAGTTACTACAATTACTATAACTGCGAACGACGTACGAACATCAAAGTCTCATTATATTAATTTCCGTGCTGGACCACGAAACTCTTAAAATTCATAAAACACTATTAAATGTTGTAAGGAATTACTTACGATTATATCGACAACGATATTTCACGATTTATCAAAAATAAGAGTTGGGTCTACAACCGAATCAATTTAGATGCCCACAACCAAACTTGACGATCATTCTAAAACATCATGAAAAAAATTTTACTTGTGGACATTTTTTTGATGCTTGGTATTGGATTATAAAATATAACACATTTGCTGTGTAAATACGCTTTGAACTTATCATTTTAATTAATTCACTTCGATTTGTTGAACATTTAATAATGTTTAAAAATACATTTTTCTTATATTGAACGTGTCGAAAAATTAATTTATGTATAGTAAAAAGCGGAGTTGTCTAATCATTTTTGTATTGACATAGAAAACTACGTTAGATCATAACATATACGTGATATTTGCCAGATTAGACAAATCTCATTTCTGTCAAAAGTTCTGCGTGGGTGCCCACAACCGAACCTCTTCCCCTAGTATCTCAGCATTATTTAATGCTTCGGTTCCCCAGTCTTCATCTTTTTTAAATAGAGTTTTTTCTAACACTACCCACAAACGTTCACTTTGAATTCGATAATTACAATATAGTGCGTGGTATGTTTTAAACGTAATTTCCAAAGCTCGTAAATGCGATTCAACAAGAATTGGTGTTCCGTCAATTACAAGATAGCTGGAACTAATTTTCGCCAAAGTTGGCCCAACAGCTAGTGGAAACGGCTGAAGTGTTATCCCATGTTGTATTGCAGTGTTTCTCATACCTTGTATAACTTTCTCTAAATCACCTATCACCTATTAAATATTATAAAAGTAAGAAACACTACTTTACAAAAAGTTAATAGATAATTTAACAACTACTTTACAAAAGGTACCTTTATATGGACAAAGAATCCCTCTTGAGTTTCAGCTCGAGAAGCTCTCCAAGGTTTTTGGTTCTTTACTTTCACAGAGGTTATTGGAAATAGCTTTGTAAATGCGAGTAGCAGTTCGATTTCAGATGCTGAAAATATAAAGAATTGTTTAATAAATGTTGCTGAAATTGTATTGCTTTAAACATTAATAAATAATTTTCAAAAATTAAAAAGTACTTACTTTACCTCCAAATTTGATTCTTTGTTTAGTAAGTTCGCTTTTCAATTTCTTTGAAAAGTCTGCCCACAGCTCCTGAACTCTATTAGATGCACTTTTATACAAAGCATCAAAATCACTTTTCAACTGAAAAATTAATAAATAATTTCTAAGTTAATCAATTTTAAAAAAATATGCTCTTCTAAATTGCTTAACTACATATAAATATTTTCTTACCAATAAGTGACCATGAACTTGACTTAATGCAGGATATAAAGACACGTACTCGGAACAGTTTTTGTTCTGATCCTCATCAAAGAAATTGCGCAAGTGCTTCATACGATACGCACATGTATTTGACCACTTTTCTTGAACAAATCCCCAAGGTTGCGTATAAGTTTTCAGGAAAAGTAAATCTTTCTCGATCTCTGCTTCAGTTGTGTTATTTTGGGGGATAATTGGAAAATTTCCTTGGGTGGTGGAGAGCTCAAACACAGTATCTCGTTTTACTGGTCGAATTTCTCTTAATTTAACTTTCCGTAGAATCCTATTTAAATTTGCATATTGGTCATAAAGCTTTCCAGACGCAGATTTTCCTTATCCTCTACAACTGAAGCTAATATAATATGTATGCTATAAAATAATAAATTGTATCAGTAATTAATTTTTTATAGAATTTGTTTACCAATTTGTATGTAAGTAGTGAAGTAATTCATACTTATAGAAATTTCGCCAGGAAATGCGTCGACAATTAGTTTAGCAAGCTCTGAAAATCGAACGCACGGTATTCTGATATAAAGAGATAGCTCTTTTCAAGGGTCTCAGTTATTTCCTGTAAAGTAAAAAAATATTAAATAATTTTTAATAAAATTTATTTCAAAATAGGCTTTTAAAAAATTATTTCTTTATAGTTAATATTTTACTTGAATTTCAAAAAGGAAAAAGAGCTATAAAGTAGAAAAAACATTGTTTTAAAAAACGTCTGTTAAACCTAAATTGTCCAAAAGTATACAAAAATTATTACGAGGAACTCTAGCATTATCTGCAATAATATCAGTAGATTCTTCAATTTCCTGAGAGGAAATTCGTCTCTTTTTGGGATTGGGTTCTACAGAAATATCTTCGACTGGTGTACTTGGTGAAAGAACAGGATCTATTGCCTCCACAATTTCTAAATTGCCAGGTACATTTTTTGGCAAAGTTTGTACAAGTGTATTAGTCATAGAAAGAGAAGAATTAGGTCTTTTCTACTTATACTTTTAGAAACAACATCTAAATTATCAGATAGAATGGATTGCATTAATCCACTTTCATCTGGAAATTCAATGACTTATTGAGATCCACTTGCTTTTAAATTTAGAGTAGCCAGAAAATCTTCTCTATTGACATGTTCTTTTTCCAAATATTCCGCAAGAAAGTTCGCCATAGCCTGTTTCATTTTTTCATCTTTTGAAATCAAATCTCCCAAATTATCTTTAATCAAAAAAATAATGAAAAATGTTAAAATCTTTTATAACAAACAAACTTCAGAATTAAAAAATATTATATTCATGATGGAAAAAAGTTGTTTACTTTTGTCAACATTTCAATTATCTTTATAAATAGCAAAATATTCTTGAACGAAATTTAATTTAAGCGTTTTGTGCAGAAACAGCATAAGTCCATAAATCAAAATTGTTCAGGAATCAATAGAAAGTGTGTTGCTTGTAAATGACGAGATTTTTTCTAATTCTGCTTTTTACATTATATTCTAGTAACCTACAATTTAAAAAATCCAATGTGATTAATTTTTTATCTACTTAATATAAGAAATAAAATAATAAATAACATTTGGAGTTATGCTGTTTCTGCACAAAATGAAATGAAAAACACAGAAAAGGCCGTAGCCGGATAAGCATTATTTTTGCGGCCCCAGCTAAAATTTCCACGATATTTTCAGGATTAATTAGTCTCTATATGAAACTTTCTTTCCCCAAGTATCAACTCGAAAATATTATTTTTGAAAAACTTGTGGCACTTTTTTGAAAAAATTAAAAATTAAATTTTCTCTGAATTGACTAAACCGTTAAAGCCCTCAAATAAATATGTTAAAAAGGAAGCAAAAGTGCATCTAAAAAAAATTTTGTGGTAAATTTTTTGCAGCGGAAGGGGTAAAAAAATTGTTTTATTTTTTTATTTTTTAAATTTTTTTATTAATTTACTTGGCACAATCACCAAATATTTTTTTTACATTCTCTTACATACCAAGAGTAACATATACGTTTTCCAGCTTGATCTAAATGGTACTTGATAGTTAAAATTGAAAAAAAACTTATTTTTGGCCCTTAAAATGTATAGAATCTCATGAATTTTAAGGGCCAAAAATAAGTTTTTTTTAAATTTCAACTATCAAGTACACTTTAGATCAAGCTGGAAAAAATATATGTTACTTTTAGTATGTAAGAGAATGTAAAAAAAAATATTTGGTGATTGTGCCAAGTAAATTAATAAAAAAAAAATAATAAAAAAATTTTTTTACCCCTTACGCTGCAAAAAATTTATCACAAAACTTTTTTTAGATGCACTTTTGCTTCCTTTTTAACATATTTCTTTGAGAGCTTTAACGGTTTAGTCAATTCAGAGAAAATTTAATTTTTTCAAAAAAGTGCCACAAGTTTTTCAAAAATAATTTTTTCGAGTTGATACTTGGGGAAAAAAAAGTTTCATATGGAGACTAATTAATTCTGAAAATATCGTGGAAATTTTAGCAGGGGCCGCAAAAACAATGCTTATCCGGCGACGGCCTTTTTTTAAGTTGAATGAAATGGATAAAGAATCAAATAAATTACTCCAAGTGGGTACCTCTGTAGAGGGTAATCCCAACACCGATTCTGATCGGGTTGAAGCCCCGGTAGTCTGTGCAGGCGGCTCCAAGGATTTTGGAGGGAGCCAAAGCAAAAATTTTGAGGATGTGGGACTTAGCAGATTCGAGGAAAATGTTTTAGAACAGGTCGATCTGATCCCAAAAATACTGGAAAATATGTGGCGTGCTTGCAGAAAGCAAAGAAACATAAGCAAGGATGTTAAGGATGGAATGGTGGCAATGGGGAAGGTGCACGAGGTGCTTCGCAGTAACCTGCGTTTTATACCTAAGCCCAAGGAAACCAAGGTCGAATCCTGAAACTCCTAGATCGATGTCGCACGCCACATCCAGCGAGAGAGAGTCCATCGACCCAAGGAAGCGCCCTAGAAAGTTTGAAGGTCTGGAGACTGATTCTACTGGGACCACTCCCAAGGGTAAGAGGGTTAAGAGCAAGGAGACCAAGGCAAACCCTACTGCTATGGAGACGGAGGTGAGTAAGGCTGCTTCGGCCAGGGTTGCTTCTTATTCGGAGGCAACTGCGGTAAATAAGCCTGAAAACGAGAAAGACTTCGAAACCGCCTCCAATAGGAAACGGGAGGCCCGTAAGAGAAAGACCTTGAAGAAAGCAGAAGAGAGGAAGAGACTTCAGAAGCGCCCCCCCAAAATAAGAACCCCGGAGGCAATAAAAATATCGGCCCGGAATCCAGAGACCTACTATGATCTTATAAAACTGGCAACAACTTCGGTAAAGCCAGAGGAAACCGGCACCGAGATTGTGAAAATTAGGAGAACTTTTAATAAGGAGGTTCTTGTTGTG
This sequence comes from Leptopilina drosophilae, assembly GCA_032873175.1. Lineage (NCBI taxonomy): Eukaryota > Metazoa > Arthropoda > Insecta > Hymenoptera > Figitidae > Leptopilina > Leptopilina drosophilae. Next base: position 14,692,986 of record CM065480.1, on the reverse strand, counting down.
GTCAAAAAGGGGGGTTAAACTTCAAAGTTCGCTGAGAAACTTACCTCCGTCCTTCAGGACAAGGCCGAGGTTACGGCTCTTGTCAGTAAAAAGACCCTCGAAATTCGGGAACTTGATAAAACAACTTCAGAGGCGGACGCTTTAACCGTCTTATAGGACAAGTTGCAAGAGCCCGAATTAGATGTGACTTGCAGAGTTCTGACACGTTTTGGTGGTACGAAAGACAACCATATCCCCGGAAGAATTTCCTGCCCAGTTTACAAGGAGGAACTGGAGAAACTTAAAAGGGCAAATCCCTAAATCTCCTTCAAGCTAACTTGCATACAAGTGAGGATGCACAGATGCTTCTGATGCAAACAGCTATGGAAAATGAGGTCGATATTCTGTTCTGCAGTGAGCAGTATCAAGGAAGCGACCTCGCACCTTGGTATCAGGATAAGGCGAAGAGAGCCGCCATCAAGCTGTGCAACCCAGAATTGCAGGTTGACAAGTTCTTGGAGACAAGCAGCGGGCTTGTGTGGATAGAGGTGGCTAATAGACGTATATATAGCTGCTACTTCTCACCCAACGACCCGCTGACCACCTTCGAAGCCAATATAGAAGACCTAGAATCGAGCCTCATAGAATCCAAGCTGGATGTCATTATTACTGGCGATTTTAATGCAATGTCGCCAGAGTGGGGTGAGACGAGGCTCGACAAGAGAGAAATTCTGATTGGAGAAATGATCTCCAAAAACGATTTATTAGTTGTAAACCGGGGTAAAACATGGACATTTAGACGAGGTGCGATCGGATCGATTATAGATCTAACAATCGCATCGTCTAATATATTTAGCCGCATAAGCGACTGGCGGGTCTCTAAGGAATATACCGCAAGTGACCACCAGTACATTGAGTTCTCAGTCTCAATGGGAGACACACGAGGAGGAAAAAGACAGGAAGATCCTAGTCGCAAAATCTTCTCGTGGAACATAAAGAAACTCGACAAGGAGAAGTTCGACCGGTCCCTAGAAGAATCTATCTTAATTGAGGATTCTGGTTGGGTGAGGAGGCCGAAAAGTCTAAATGGAGAGGTGCCAGTGGTGAGGAATGTAATCCTCACCGCTTGCAATGCGTCGATGCCACGTCGCAAAGGCGCCTTTCCAAGGAAGAAATCCTTGCACTGGTGGTCAGAGGAGCTAGCCTCCTTGAGAAAGAAATGACTCAAAGCAAGAAGGACATATACCCGATCTAAGGGAGATTCTTTTGCTGCAAGAGGCTTTCAAGGAGGCGAAAAAGAACCTCAAGAAAGAGATCCGCAAGTCGCGACGCCGTAGCTGGAAGGACCTAATCGAGGAAGTCGATAAGGACCCATCGAGTCTGGCTTTTAAAATCGTTACTAAGAAATTAGTGGCGAGGCAAAAGACCGTCGGCCTAGACAATCCCGATTGGGTCAGAAAGATAATAAAGTCTTTGTTTCCTCCTGCAGAGCCATATCTTAGGATGGACTGGAGTTTTTGCAAAGTCGAAGAGGAAGAACTCTTCACACTTAGTGAACTATAAAAAGCCGGCAAAAGATTGAAAACAGGCAAGGCGCCTGGAATCGATGGGATAAATAACGAGATCCTAATGTTGGTTATCGACACTTCACCCCAGATTCTGCTTCGATGCTTCAATCTTTGCCTTAACAGAGGAGAGTTCTTCCGCGACTGGAAGTGACAGAGGTTAGTCCTCCTACGGAAAGGCGAAAAACCTTTTGATAAAGTCTCGTCGTACAGGCCCATATGCCTGTTGGATACGATGGGTACACTTCTAGAGGATATGGTTCTGCAGAGAATGCAAAGGCATTTGACCGAAGAGAATAGTCTATCGGATCACCAATTTGGTTTCCTTAAGGCAAGTCTACAGTTGATGTCATCCAGGCAGTTGTATGCATAGCCAAAGCAGGAAAAAGCAAATTGGGACCTAAAAAAAGAAGAGCTTTTGCGCGCTAGTAGCAATTGACATACGCAACGCGTTTAATTCCGCAAGATGGAAAGATATCATCGAGTCGATAAAAAAGAAAAACATTCGGCCCTACTTGTTGCGGATGATGGATAATTATCTTAGCGACAGGTGGGTTAAATATAAGGGAGACACCTGCTCTCTCAAGGAGGAGATGCAGCGTGGGGCTCCGCAAGGCTTGAGGGTGGGTCCATTTATATGGAATGTATCATACGATAACTTCCTGCGGATGGATCTGCCTGAAGGCGTGGTGATCATCGGCTTTGCGGACGACGCGTTGTTCGTGTGCACTGCCGAATGTGAAGCATTGCTGGTCACAGACAGACGTGGTTATGAGCTCCCACGAATCGAGATAGACGGATTCGAGGTCACGTGGAGTAAGCAAATTGTATATCTTGGTGTGGAGTTGGACAGAAGATTAAACTTTCACCATCACATGGCTACGGCGTCAAATAAGGCGATCGGGTGTGCGGTTAATCTTTCACGGTTAATGCCAAATGTAGGCGGACCCCGGGAACAAAAAAGAAGACTGGTGACGAGTGTCGCCCATGCTAAAATGCTTTATGCAGCTTCAGCGTGGGCCCCATCTCTGAGAAATAAAAGATTTCAAACCATCTGCGATAAGATACTGTCTGCGCAGAGATCGATAACTACGCATATCATCTCTGCATATAAGACGGTAGCTACGAGTGCTGTGCAGGTCCTTGCAAGCGTCCCGCCAGCAGATCTTTTGGCGAGGGAAAGGGAAGAAATGTTTCTCTTTTCTAAAGAAAGAAGTTCCCTGGATGAGGAAATAAGACCAAGCAAGGACCTGATTCGCAAAGAAGCGAGGCACAGGCTCATTGAAAGATGGCAAGAAATATGGGATGGTGAGGAAAAAGGTCGATGGACTTATCGCCTTCTCCCGGCACTCGCCACCTGGATAAATAGGAAACAGGGTCAGGTTTCCTATTATTTGACGCAAGCGTTTACAGACCACGGGTGTTTTAACGCGTACCTGTATCGCTTTAAATTACGCGAAAATGAGGTGTGTGTTTACTGTCAGTTCCCTGTGGACAACGCAGAGCACACCCTCTTTTCATGCAAGAAGTGGGACTTGGAGAGGCGGGCCATGTTCGAAGGTGTAAACAGTCAAGTTACACCGGAGAACATTGTATCGCTGATGACCCAGTCAGAAGGAAATTGGCGGCAAGTCGAGAACTTCATAATCTCGGTCATGTCGAGGAAGGATCTCGACGGCCACCAAAAAGCGTAATTTAAACAGCTTTTAATTTGTTTGTTTGTTTTTTTATTATTTTATTTTGTGATTTATTTGTCCTTTTACAATTTTAATTTATTTTGTGATTTTTATTTGTCCTTATACACTTTTAATCTATTCTGTGTTTTATTTGTCCTTATACACTTCTAATTTATTTTGTCTTTTTATTTGTCCTTATACAATTTTTACTTTCTGACATTTTATATCTGTTAGTGTGTCGGGCTGGCAGTAGGTCGCCAGTTTATTAAATTTACTATTTTATATATATTTTTTATATTTTCTTTTATTATCATACCAACCCCAAATAACCTTGGAGTGCGGAATCCAAGGTATCTATAGGCAGATTTTCCAAAAATCCCTAAGCAAAAATAATAATAATAACGATATTAGTAATGTAATAATAAAGGATAAATATTCATAAATTAATATTTATATTCTTATTTAAAAAATGACAATATATTTTTATTTAAAATACGTTTATTATTGTTTACAGTCATTATAAACATTAATTTGTTGGTCAAAAAAATTTTCTTAGTTGTTTGGACTTAGAAATTTTTGCTAATTAATTATGTGAACGTTACATTTTTAAAAAAAGTGTCAATACATTTTTGTTCAAAACATATTTTTTCTTAATCTAAGTCATTATAAACATTAATTTTTTGTTAAAAAAAATTTTTTTAGGTTTGGACTTAGAAATTTTTGCTCATGTAATTATTGATGTGGGTCCCCAAAAACTAGGAAGCCTAGGTCGGGCCCAGCTCACGCCCACTTATAATATTATTTCGCTTGATCGGATTCCACCGTGGGTGGGTCAATAGACAAAATCTAAACTACTTCCGAAAAATGTTAACAAATATTTTTTTATTGTTTATTATTTATTTATAACATTTGTCAATTCATGTACGAAGATGACCACGGTTTATCAAAGCTTTATTATTAAATATTGAAGAAAAATTAAACTAATTAATCATTTTCATTGTAAGTGATTTTTGTTATTGGAAAATTTTACTAAATTTATATTGCAGTCTTTATTTGTTTAAATAAATTATTGTTGTTAATTAATAACTCGTGACACAAAATACCTAGAAATTTGCAGTTTTTTAACTAATTTTCCAATTAAATAATACGAACCACATGAAATAAAAATAATTTATGGCTTTAACTATTCAAAAATTGTTTAAACAAATAATTGTTATTGTCTTTTGATACAAACAACCTAGAAACTTGCAGTTTGTTCTAATTTTACAATTACTACCACTATTCTGATTAGCTAATTGCAAAAAAAGAAAAAACTGCATCTTTCTAAATCATATTATGTGTCAAAAAGTTAGTAAATATCAACAATTATTTGTTTAAACATTTGATAAATTGTTGAAATCATAAAACATCTGAATGATTTACTACTTAGATTAGTTAACTGCAAAGTTAGGAAAAAACTGCAAGTTTCCAAGTTATGTATATTAAAAGTTAATAAATAACAACAATTGTTTGTTGTAACAATTTTTGAATTATTAAAACCATAAATTATCTTTATTTTATGTCATTCGTATTAATTAATTGCAAGATTAGAAAAAAACTGCAAGTTTGTAGGTAGTATGTGTCAAAAGTTATTAATTAACAACAATTATAATGTTTAAATAATTTTCAAAATGTATTAAAAACCGTTATATCTTGATGAGTTAATTATTCAATTAATAAATTTAGCTGCGGATAAACTTTAAAATTTCGGTAAATCTAAATTTCTGTTAGTTTACTACAATAAAAGTTTATAATTGTTAACAACAATAAATTGTTTAAACAAATGATAATTATTATTGTTATGAATTAATTGTAGAATGATTTATTATCAATAATTATATTAATTTTTAAGACTTTTTTTATTATAATATTAATATTTTTAAGAAAATGGGAAGTCCAAGGGGGGCCCAGCCAGCCTCCACTTTTTAACTGGGCTAACTTGGGCAGATTTCCACACGGGCATTGTCTTAAAAAGTTTTGTATGCGTTTTAATTTATATAGATATTCATATTTTTTTGCTGAAAATTTTAAAGTTGTATTACTTTAAAAAAAATTTGCCATATAGTAATAAGATTTTCTTATTAATATGAATTATATATATAGGATAAAAAAATTAAAAGTACCTATCATGGAATAACAAGTGTACGAGGTTTATGGACGGTTCCTTACGTCTTTAATGAATCACGTAAAAAAGTCTGCACTACCACTGAAAATAAAAGAAGAAAACATCTAGCAAAACTTTTTTCCCTTTCTTGTCCTGCTTTGAAAAAAAATATTTTCTCATTATTTTCTTTGATAGATGAAAATCTAATTTTAAACCTTTTTTAAATTGAAATAAATTGGTCGACAAAAGCTTTTATTCAAATTTTTTAAAAAACTCTATTTCCATGGTTGTTTTGTAAAACAAAATTTGTGATTTCTTTCTAATTTAAATTACTTACTTTTTAATTTTATTTCCATCTTTTTATTCTTTTCTTCTCTTTATCCATATTTACAATACGAAATAATTTTTTAATTTTTATTCAATCTTGTTATTTTATTAAACTCAGAATTTTTTATATTTCTTTATCTTTATTTATAGAAAAAATTATTTATATTCATATCTATATTTTAAATAAATTGTTGATAATGATTTATAACAAAAAATAATATAAGATTTATTACAAAAATTGTTTTTAATTTTTAGAATAAAATATTGACTTGTATATTTTTTTTACATTTTTTTAAATAAACGTCTTACAGTAAAAGAAGAAATTTATGATTTTGTTGTTCTGAATTCAGAAATAATACATTTTAACTTGAACTCGCAAATCTGAAAACAGACAAATCGCTACGTCTGACTTTTTTCGATTTGTTTCATTATTATTAGAACGCTGTTTTTTAGCCGTTTTTCTCGAATTTTTTTATGATAAGAATTTTTTTGAATGAGAGCAACTCCACGCCAAGTGATCATAAGAATTTTTAATGATTTTAGAAATATTAAAAAAACTTTCTGAATTTGTTCCTTTATAAGCATGGAATGAAAATTTATAAAAGTTTTTTATTTTTTTTATTTATTGGTACCTGTCTTCAGCCTTACATGCTTGGCTATACAAGTGTTTCTTACAATTTCTTGCTTTACAAATTTTTCTTACATATGGGGCGTTCCACGCGAAATCGGACAGTATTTGACTTTTGCATCTCAGATTTTTTTCAAATATTTTTTTTCTTTTAGTGCTCATTGAAATAAGCTACCATGATCTTTTTCAAATTTTTTTCTTAAAGCCGTTTAAGAGATACAGGTTTTTGAAAAATCACGTTTTTTACGAAAGTGTTTTTTTGAAATGGTTATAACTCGGTCAAAAATTGACCAAATTTGATGTTCTATATATGAACATTTTTGTTTTTACACGTAGTTTTTAATAAAAATATTAAAAAAATTTTTTTTTTAAATTTACGAAATTTTTTTTTAATTTAAAAAAAATTTTATTTTTAAGAATGTATGTATCGATCGATTTTTTTCAAAATTTTTTGTAAGAAACTAGAACTAAATTTACAACTTTTAGGCGTTGTCTGACTGTGGGCAAACGATGGGAACTATTTATTTTGAATTTTTTAATTTTTATATCCATATAATATAGCTAACAATAGGGCTTTTGAGCTAATATTATTAATAACACAGGTCAACAAAAGAAGTCTTACTTTTTCATGAGATACCATAGTGTCTATTAAAGACGCTGAACACGATTCCGGGTCACAAAATTGGCCATCACGGCAGGATTTTAAGAAAAAGGGAGTTAAAGACCCTAAAAAACGTGTTTTTAATGGTTTTCAAAATTTTTTTTATCCTAAACCTGACGCGCCAGAAACTTCTACATAGACTTAAATTAAAGCTTGAATTGTCCACAACAAGACCCATATCCGTAAAACCAAAAAAAAAATAAAATTTTTTCAAAAAATGGGGTTGAAGTTACCAAAAATGTGTTTTTTGGGTTGCTTTAATGAACTTTTAAAATTGTTTTAGATTCTCTTGAAAATTGTTACTCGGAGGTTTTTGGGGTAGCTGATTACGAATTTGATATCACTTTTCGAAAATTTAAAATGTCGGGTCCAAAATGGCGGATGTCAAAATTTATAATTGATCGGATTCGCTTGAAAATTGGTACTCGGGGGTTTTTGGGGTCGTTGATTACGACTCCGATATTAGTTTTTAAAAATTCAAAATGGCGGATCCAAGTTGATGATGTCAAAATTTATAATTGATCGGATTCGCTTGTAAATTGTTACTCAAGGGTGTTTGAGGTCGCGGATTATAATCTGACGTGCCAGAAACTTATCAAATGTTATAATCTGATGATTATAATCAGCGACCCTAAAAAACACATTTTTGGTAATTTCAACCCCATGTTTTGAAAAAAATTTTAATTTTTTTTGGTTTTACGGATATGGTTCTTGTACCCAGGCAGAAGAGTCGGTGGTGTGCCGATGCCTACGACCGGTTCGACACCAGCTCGGTGGTAAAGTCGGACAATAACCGGTGCCGGCACTGTGGTACCGGGTCGGTTTCTAAAAGACAACCGGCCCGGCACCGGACCGGTAGTAACGTCGAACAATAACCGGTACCGGCACTATGGTACCGGGCCGGTTAATAAAAGACAACCGGCCCGGTTCCGGCATTCGATACCGTTTTTACACCGGCGATGAACTTTTGCCGGCATCAAAATTAGTACCGGCACCGGACCGGTACAACTACTTGATACCGTTTTTACACCGGCGACGGAGTTTTGCCGGCATCAAAATTAGTACCGGCCCGGCACCGGCCCGGTACACTGAAAAAAAAATGTAATTGAACCAAGTAAATGCATTTACTTGACAGAATTTATTTGAATCAATCCTATATTTATTTGAAGAGAGAAATTTATTTTCTTGTGCCAAGTAATTATGAGCATTGGGTATAGTTCTTGTATTAATAATTCAGTATTTGGTGTAAGTAAATATGTTATTATTACAATCAAATATTTTACTTATCCGAAGTACCAAAAAGGATTGAATCAAGAATATTATGTTCTTAAGCGAAATAGTAAAGTATTGTCTAGAGAATTCGTGTTTCTTAAATCAAATCATTTCATTCATTTGCTTTGAAACTTTTTGTTTACTTAACACAATGACGGTGTTCTTGATCCAAGAAAATATTTTTCTTCAAATGGATGTGCAACTTAAATAGCAGTTTTTGAAAACTATCCATTGTGGCTTGGATGGCATAGTGGCAACGGTACGACTTCTGACGCGTGCAACCCGGGTTCGATTCCTCCGACCGTGGAAAATTTTCTTTCAAGGTATATTTGTTGTATTTGTGATAAGTATTAATTAAATGTAAATATTATGTAAAATAACAATTGTTTAATTATTTAAATAAAAAAATATGAATGTTAATTAATTAAATAATAAAAATGTTTGACCTAAGTATTAGAAATCATGGGATGAGGGAAGGGGGGGGATTCAAGTAAATCGACGCCCCCCGTTGATAAAATGTCTATTGGAAAGCCAGTGGAATAAAATGTTAATTAAAAATTTTGTGGAATATAAGTCTAATTCAATTGTTTGTGTAATAAAATGCTCGTTGAAGTTGCGTGCTATAAAATGCTAATTGAAATGAAAATTCAATATAATGTTTATTCAAGTAAATAACCAAAATAACGAATAAAATTATAAATCCATCTTTAATAATTATAATGCTAACGTAAGTTTTCATAGGAAATATTCTCTTCTTAACCTTGCATCTTTGAATCATAATTTGCCAAATATTTTTTAAAATATTTTAATTAATAGTATTTTCTAGTTGAAAATACTGGAAGTTTAAAAAAAATAAAGTGATTAATTATTATTTACAATATACATGAAATATTTCTACAAAAATATTAATATAATAAAAAAATATATTTTCCAAAATTTATTTACTTTCAAATAAGAATTTAATTATGATTATTGCAACAAACTATTATTTAGCATTATATTATTTTATATTTAATTTAAAATTACACCTTTAATCCTTGGATTATTTATTATTTAATAAAAGTTTCTATAAACTTACTACGAAAAGTCACTAAAAACGTTAACATTATAATTATTAAAGAGCAATTTATAATTTTATTGGTTATTTTGGTTATTTACTTGAATAAACATTATATTGAATTTTCATTTCAATTAGCATTTTATAGCACGCAACTTCAACAAGCATTTTATTACACAAACAATTGAATTAGACTTATATTCCACAAAATTTTCAATTAACATTTTATTCCACTGGCTTTCCAATAGACATTTTATCAACGGGGGGCGTCAAAATAATTTACTTGAATTGAGAAAATATTTTTTTGATTGAAATCTATAATTTTCTTAAATCAAGAAAATATTTTCTCAATACAAGTAAACCATTTACTTGATTTGATACACAAATGATATTGAATTAATATATTCTGAATTTCTTACAAGTTACTTAATTTCTTGATCGAATTCCATATTTTCTTGGATCAAGAACATATGCTCTCCAACCTAGTATACTATGTCAAGAAAATCATTTTCTTGAGCCAATCGCATAATTAGATTGATCCTATGCAATCCCGATATTTACTTGAACCAATTCAAATTTTCTTGATTCAATTAAAATTTTTTTTCAGTGTACCACTACTTGATACCGTTTTACACCGGCGATAAACTTTTGCCGGCATCAAAATTAGTACAGGCCCGGCACCGGCCCGGTACCACTACTTGATACCGTTTTACACCGGCGACGGAGTTTTGCCGGCATCAAAATTAGTACCGGCCCGGCACCGGCCCGGTTCCGGCATTCGATACCGTTTTTTCACCGGCGACGGAGTTTTGCCGGCATAATATTTTTGTGTCTTAAAAAGTCTAAATTCTTAATTTTTTGAAATTTTTTTACACTATTCGGAAGAATAGGAAAATCAAATCTCTCGAAATCAAATGTTTTTTAAAATCTTTTTTTACATAGTTGGAAAAATTACATTTCATTAAACTCTATTAATTCAGCTTTAAATTGTCTGGGAAAATCACTCAAAAATCCGGGAATTTGTTACTGCTGAATTACTAGACACCCTATAATAACTTTGTTCGTTTAAAATAATTTTGGTCAGGTTTTATTTGATTTATTGTTATAAAATTTTAATAATCTAACAAGGTATTATATTAATTTCATTATACTAAGTTTCTGCAAGTTGTTTCTATAAAGCCGGTACCGGGCCGGTACCATGCCAGCGTTTTTTCTTTAGCCTTAGTCCCAACGTATAATGACATTAACAAATGTTATTATAATTATTAACTTGAACATTACATTATTCAAACTGTCTTTTAGAAAAGGTTTTTTCTATTAATTTAGAACATTTTGTAATTAGTCCTGGTGTCACACTTCATCCCACATAGCACAACATAATACAGTAAGGCTATGGTAAGCTTATTTGTATGGCTTGTAAGGTTACAAAGTAAACCTGAAGTATACTTATGGTGAACTAAAAAGTTCCGCCCTGACAGTAACGTTACACATACAGGTTGTAGTAAGATTAAAAATAAAGGATGAGGTAAGATTACAAGTAAAGGTTGTAGTAAGGTTACAAGTAAAGGATGTAGTAAGGTTACAAGTAATGGTTGTAGTAAGGTTACAACTAATGGTTGTTGTAAGGTTACACGTAAAAGCTGCAGTAAGGTTACAATTAAAGGCTGTAGTAAGGTTACAAGTAAAGGTTGAGGTAAGCTTTAATGGTAAGGCTGTGGTAAGGATACAGTCAAGTTGTAAGGTTGATGTAAGATTGTGGTAAGGTTGCTACTTAATATGAGTATTAATAAAGTAAGTTTCAATATTATTAATAAATATTTAATAAAAAAATTATGTTTGATTCTCTGATATTATTTATGTAGAAACTTAACATTTCACAGAAAATATTTAAAACAAATTTGGTAGGACTGGGATTCGAACCCGGGATCGACACGCATGAACCTAATATCCCAACTAACTGAGCTAAGAGGGGAACTGACAAAGAGAAATTCAATTTTGCTTTTAAAGTCAACCAAGATGATAACTAACTCTTTAAAAGCAAAACTGAATTTCTCTTTGTCAGTTCCCCTCTTAGCTCAGTTAGTTAGGATATTAGGTTCATGCGTGTCGATCCCGGGTTCGAATCCCAGTCCTACCAAATTTGTTTTAAATATTTTCTGTGAAATGTTAAGTTTCTACATAAATAATATCAGAGAATCAAACATAATTTTTTTATTAAATATTTATTAATAATATTGAAACTTACTTTATTAATACTCATATTAAGTAGCAACCTTACCACAGTCTTACATCAACCTTACAACTTGACTGTATCCTTACCACAGCCTTACCATTAAAGCTTACCTCAACCTTTACTTGTAACCTTACTACAGCCTTTAATTGTAACCTTACTGCAGCTTTTACGTGTAACCTTACGACAACCATTAGTTGTAACCTTACTACAACCTTTACGTGTAACCTTACTACAACCATTACTTGTAACCTTACTACATCCTTTACTTGTAACCTTACTACAACCTTTACTTGTAATCTTACCTCATCCTTTATTTTTAATCTTACTACAACCTGTATGTGTAACGTTACTGTCAGGGCGGAACTTTTTAGTTCACCATAAGTATACTTCAGGTTTACTTTGTAACCTTACAAGCCATACAAATAAGCTTACCATAGCCTTACTGTATTATGTTGTGCTATGTGGGATATATAAACTTTCCATTCACTTTTCATAAGCAGGTTTAGGTTAGCGGATGCGGCGTCGACTTTGCAGCCTGAGGGTCCGGAGTTCAATTCCTCATGTCTTCAGATTTTTCGTTAACAATTAATAATAATTCATATGTTTCTGCATTCTATTTAGTGTTTACAATTAAATTAATTAATAAATAATATTGTTTAACGTTTAATATATGTAAAAATGTGTTGTTCATAAAATATACTAATCTGACACCGTGCCAGCATTAAGCCGTCAGAAAAGTAACAAAATAATTTTTTTACTACCAGCCCGGTATCGAGCCGGTGGTTTACCGGCACCGAGGCGGATATTTCCCGGGTTATCATTGTTGACTGGACCGGCTCCGGGCCGGCGGTAATGCCGATCTCACGCCGGCACCGGAAAGTCCGCCTTTGGTACCGGCCCGGTACCAAGCCGGTCGTTGATTTCTGCCTGAGTAATTTAAGCTTTAATTTTAGTCTATGTAGTAGTTTTTGGCGCATCAGGTTAAGGATAAAAAAAAATTTAAAAACCTTCAAAAACACGTTTTTTAGTGTCTTTACCTTCACTTTTCTTAACCCTTTGCCGTTCTTGTGTTACGAAATGTCGTTTAGAGTCTTTTCTGGGGGAACAACCAATGAGAAAAGGCGGTATGCTTGTGTTGATAAATTATTTATGTGTGAGAATGTAAGTGTTCTGAATTTGCAGTAACGTACCTAATTAAAAAATTAATCCATTTATATTTTAAAATAAATTATATTTAAAAAGAACCGGACAAGTGCGAGTAGAACTCGTACTAAAACCGAGGGTTCCGTACCCTCCATAAAACTTCTAATTTTTTTCTTACAAAAAAATTTGAGTTTTTCGCTAAAGAAATTTGAAGATCAAATCTAATCAAGTTCGCTATATTTTTCTTGAAATCTACAAATGGAAATACATAAAATAAAAAAAAAGCAGTCCAATAGGCAAAGAATTGTGAAAACCAAGGGGGGTACACACTTTTTTTTAAAAACGAAATTTTTTTTTAGTTTTTCGCATAAAAAATATGAAGATGAACTCTAATATTTTTTTGTGTATTTTTGTTAAAATCTGCACGAAAAAATAAATAAAAGTGTATAACTTCAGTCCACTAGGTTAAAAATTGAGAGAACTAGCATATGTGTAATTATTATCAAAAATTGGAAAAAAATTTAGGTTTTCGCTTAAAACGTAAGGAAGATCGATTCTAAAAATTTCCACTATATTTTCCCTGTAATCTATACGTGAAAATACAAAAGTGTTTCAATTTTCAGCTCTCTAGGTAAAAAACTGTAGGCGCTAGAGTGAAAAACACGCTTTTTTGACGAAATTTTTAAAAACTTTGAGTTTTTCGCTGAAAAAATATGAAGATCAAATCCAATCATGTTCGCTATATTTTTCCTGAAATCTACACACGAAAACACATAAAATAAGCAAAACTGCAGTCCAATAGGCCGAGAATTGTGAAAACCAAGGGGAGGGTACACACTTTTTTTTTAAACGAAAATTTTTTTTAGTTTTTTGCAAAAAAAATATGAAGATGAACTCTAATATTTTTTTGTATATTTTTGTTAAAATCTGCACGAAAAAATAAATAAAAGTGTATAACTTCAGTCCACTAGATTAAGAATTGAAAGAACCAGCAAGGTTTAAAGTATTTTCGAGCTTGCAAAAAGAGATTTTAGTTTTTCGATGAAAACACCATGAAAATAAATTCTAATCACTTCCGCTATATTTTTCCTGTAATCTATGCGTAAAAACGAATAAGTATGCCAATTTTCAGCTCTCCAGGTAAAAAAATGTAGGCGCCAGGGGGGGTACATGGGTTTTTTTTCGAAATTTTCAAAATTTTTGACTTTTTCGATAAAAACAGAATGAAGATCAATACTAAATATGTTCGCTATATTTTTCCTTTAATCCATTTTTGAAAATACATATGCATACCAATTTTCAACTTTCTAGGTAAAAAACTGTGAGCGCTAGGGGGGGTACATGCCTTTTTTTGCGAAAAATGGCCAAAATTTGATGTTTTTCGTCGAAAACTCTATGAAGATCAACCCCAATCACGTTCGCTATATTTTTCCTGTAATCTACGCGTGAAAATACATATGTATACCGATTTTTAGCTCTCTAGATGAAAAACTGTGAGTTCTAGGGGGGCGGGGTACATGGTCATTTTCGTAACCGTTCCAATAGGGTTCCTACCGGGGTACGGAACCCTAATAATATTTAATACCTAAAAATCTGTTTTTTTGTATAAAGTGGAAGTGTATATGCAATTTATTACTTTTTAAATATAGGTATATTTGATTATTAAAGACTTTTACCAAATCTACATAATCTATGTAAACATAACCTCAAAATCAAAATAATTATTAATTAATTAAATAATAATACTATGGTATCTCTTAAGAAAGTATGACTTTTTTTGTTGACATGTGTTATTAATAATTTTAGCTCAAAAGACCTATTGTTTGCTATATTATATGGATATAAAAATTAAAAAATTCAAAATAAATAGTTCCCATCGTTTGCCCACAGTCAGACAACGCCTAAAAGTTGTAAATTTAGTTCTAGTTTCTTACAAAAAATTTTGAAAAAAATCGATCGATACATACATTTTTAAAAATAAATTTTTTTTTAAATTAAAAAAAAATTTCGTAAATTTAAAAAAATATTTTTTTAAATATTTTTATTAAAAACTACGTGTAAAAACAAAAATTTTCATATATAGAACATCAAATGTGGTCAATTTTTGACCGAGTTATAACCATTTAAAAAAAACACTTTCGTAAAAAACGTGATTTTTCAAAAACCTGTATCTCTTAAACGGCTTTAAGAAAAAAATTTGAAAAAGATCATGGTAGCTTATTTCAATGAGCACTAAAAGAAAAAAAATATTTGAAAAAAATCTGAGATGCAAAAGTCAAATACTGTCCGATTTCGCGTGGAACGCCCCATATATACAATTCATAACACTAACTTTTTTGAAAAACCAACCAAAATTTTGAGTAATTTTTAAGTTTATTAAGTGAACTAACTTTTAAATGAAAATATTGAAAATTTGAAATATTGTCATTACTTTTAAAAAAATCTTTGATTTTTTGTCTACTTTTTTGTAATTTTTTTATTTTAAAAAAGTTACTAAACATTTTTTTCAATTTCCAATTTTTCATTTTAAAATCGGTCAATAACTTTTTGACCTACACTGCACGACATTTTTAAAAACCCTGTTTTGAGAAAAATGCATTTGAAAAAAGTATAAAAAATTGATATATATACAAAAAAATTTTTTTAAAGTGATTACACTTTAATCGGTTATTCCAGCACTATACTTCATAAGTATGCTATGCATACACTATGCTTTATAAGTAGCATGTAAGTCTAATAATTCCTCTTTTTGTGCTATTTTGCACTCCTTAGTCTCAAAAGTGCTACGCCTATTCTACTAACTAATTTATGCAATTTTTCCCATAAACCGTCAAAACTTTTGTCACATTTGACCTATTTTCGACCTGTAAGTCAAAAAAGGCACAATAACGGCTTTACGTTACGTCAAAATCTGTGTCTAATTTGACGTATTTTTTACCTATAAGTTGAAAATAATTCATACAACCGCCTTACCTCAATGGGCTTATCCGCCATTTTGAAAATTTTAAATTTGACTTCAAATTCGTATTCAGCGACCTCAAAAACCCTACAGTAGCCAGATTCAAGAAAATTTGATCCATTTTTCCTCATATATATTATATAATAAAATAAAATAATAATATAATATAATAATAATATAATATAATAAAAATTTAATCATATTGGAAAACTTAGCTTAACATCTCAGCTTTCAATTAAGAAAAGTACGCCTTAATATCATTAATACTTTTTTTAGAACAATGTTTTTGGAGAAATGCAATAAAATTAAAATTTTTATCATGAAATATTTAATATTGTCAATTTTAGTTTCTATTGTACATTCATAAAAAAGAATATTGAAAATGGAAAATATTTAATTTAAATTTTAAACATTTTCATGCAATTTTTAAATTGTAAAAAGTTGTAGCGAAATGCAAAATCCATTTACTTAAAAAATCTATTCTCCAGTTATTTTTTATAAAGGGTACTTATTAATATATTAAATACAAGAAATTAAACTTAACAGGATTATTTGATTAATATTTGAAATATAATAGGTTTTCCTAATAGAATAAGCTATCCAATACGCCCTGGAGGTGTTTATGGAAAATTTTGTTATTATTTATCAAAACCGTAATTATTAAACAAAAATTGTCAATTGTGCTTTAAGAACAAATGTTTAAAGCTCAAAACCTGATATACAAAAATGTTTTACAAGTAATTTTGAAAAATATATAATAAACAAACAATGACTACACTGTAAAAAATTTTTTGGGGAAAATTCCCAAAAAGTTGGTGACGCAAAAGACACCAAAATGTTTGTGATTATTCACCAGAAATTTTTGGGGAAACATGTTTCCCTAAAATTGTTGAATATTCCCTAATATCTTTCAGGAAAAATTTTCCCCAAAAATTTTGGTGAAACTTTTTTTCCCAAAATGTTTTTAAATATTCCCCAAACTTTTACAGAAAATTTTTTACATAACTTTCTTAAATATTCCCCAAACGCTTGGGGAAAATATTTTTTCAATAAGTTGTTGGATTTTCCTCGAAATTTTTGAGAATGCATTTCCCAATAAAAATTTTCGAAATAATTTAAGAATTTCTCTTTTTTTGTGAATTTTACAATTAATGATAAATTTTCCCAAGACTTAAAAAAATAATTGTACTGTATAGAAGTTCTTTATATTCCAAAAATAATTTTTATTACAAAACTGTTTTACAAAATATTTTTTTACAACCGTAATAAACAATTGTGAAGAACAAAATTATAAAATAGTCTTAATATTATATTAAATTCATTACCTATAACTCACACTTATAATCAAATATGCAATTCCGAGTCAAAATAACTATATATAGTAAAAATAACTAATAATGCACAAAATTAAATTAACTAATTAAAAACATCACTATTTTTGTTCACTATATATTTACACAATATAACATTTTATACATATTTATATTGAATTAAATTTGAAACACTTATTTTTTATTCAAAACACTTTAAAAACAAGAAGACTTTCACGCGCGGATCTAGTTCCTCTAGCAAATGCTGTACAGCAACTGACGCTAAAAGGACCTTTTGTCGAAAATTTCTAAGACATTGTTCAAGAAGCTTGGCTGACTTTTTTAGGATTCGGTGGAAAATATGTAAATATTTTAAATCAAATAAAAGTAATTTTAATTAAATACAAAGTTGTCGAAAATTATTTAAAATTTTGTTGAATATGTTTTTCCCCAAAAAGTTAGTGAATATTCACCATTTTATAAAAAGTATTCCTTAAAATCTGGGGAATATTCATGAAATTTTTGGAGAAAATTATTTTCTTTAGAATTTTGTAAAATTTTCACCAAATTTCAAGAGATATTGACCAATTTTTTGAGGAAAAGTATTTTTCCCAAAAAATGTGTAATATACAGCTTAAAAAGTTAGTGAATATTCCCCAAATTTTTTACAGTGTATTTGTAGGTTAGATGTGCAGAAGTCTGTTGCGCCGGAGACTTTTTTGACAGAAAACGCCTGAACGCTGAGCGACTCAGCATTGCCATACCCCCACTACCGAAGTTTTACCTCCTGTCTCTAGCCTTTTTGCCTCAGGCACAAAATAGGGGCTTTTAGACATTTGTACCTTTGATAAAAGATAATATATTAAGCAAGAAGGTGCACTTAAAGGCAGCCATTTATTTACAATGATATTTGCGTCTCGGGGCGCCCTCAACCTCCACTCGTGTCACAAAAATCACTGTAAAAAATCGCAGCCTTTAAGTACCTTGTTGCTTAATATACTATTTTTTACCAACCCAAGTGTGAAATGCCAGGACTATCAATACGACCCAGGATTGGTCCAGTGATGTCTGCCGAATTATGGCAAACATTACGGGGCTATCACTGATATTTAAATCGGCCCATTATTATGCCAGCCTTGGCAGCGATCCTCAATTTTTCTAATTTGCCGAAATTCGGCCAAATATCGGGCCAACATTGGCAATTTCTAATTTGCCGAAACTGCCCCGAATTTTGGGTCAATAATAATAATAATGAAGTAGCACATTAATGGCTAAAATGTTGTGTCAATCATGGCAAATTATAATTGCCATTAATGAGACGTCGATCGTCCAATAATAATGGTCCATTATCGACCAGTAGTATAGCTTATGAGAACCTTTTGGCTCTCTCGACTTCAAGTTAGCGTATAGCGTAGTGGTTAGAGTGTTAGGCTGTGTTGCGTCAGGTTGTGGTATCGATCTCCGAGAGTGGTAAGAATTTTTTAAATGTTTGTAGCATTGCGTTTAATTCAAACGATTAAAATATTATAAATTAATTAGTTAAGTAACTAAAAATATTATTTTTATTATTTATTGCATTTTCCAATATTGGGGAAGTAATGGCAGCCAATATTAGATCATTAATGTCTGCTGAATGTTGGCCGATCTTCAAAAACAAACACTGGGCGAAAAAAACACCACCAATGTTGGGCCAATAATGACTGCCGGTTCTCGGCCGTCGACGTCTAACCGTGTTAGGCCGCGTTGGTTTTCTCACTTTAGAATAATACTTATGAATATTAAATTTTTATAATTTGTAATTTAGTAGTTATAAACATTTTAAAAAGATTGTTACGTTACAAAAGTTTTGTTTTCCGCGATGTCACCATGTATTGATTAAAAAATGTTATCTCGTAACTATCAGAAATTTCTCTGATTTTATAGGTAAATTGAATAATTTTGAGGCCGAAAATTATTTTTGAATAATCTTGTGAAGAAAATTTGAGCTATCACTTTGGAAAAGTAATAAAATTGAAATTACTCGACATGAATTGTCGATTTTAGGGGAGATTACGAAAATGAAATTTCAATGTGTATACTCTTTTATATATCGTCTTTATTCGCTCGTAATGACTATCAAAAGAACGGCGTCGACCGATCGTCCAACCTACCCTTTGTGCTTATATATGCGGAAATTACGTTATATATAGACTAGGAGATCGGGCTTTGATTCTCGTGTAGAATTCCGCCTGTTTCACTCGACATGAGTGCAACTATGAGCCCATTACCTATATAACGTACTTTATCACCTCAGCGACCCTTAAATCGACAATCTCTCGAGCCTTATTCGCTTTCCCAATCAGATCTAAGAGCAAGAGAGTCACTCACTCAATTAACAAACAAAACCATTTTATTTCTCATCAACTGCTATTATATAGTCAATTTTACCATATCATTTTGTCTTTTTATTTATTTATAAATCAAGATTCCGCAGTACTCTTGGACCACACATGGGTAATTATATATATATATATATTAATATTGTCATATTGTTGCATTTAACAGTTTTTTAAAAACGTATGTATAGCATTATTATCGTCAATTATTGACTGTCCAATCCATGGAGAAAATCGATGCTTAAAATTAAATGATACCATTTAAAGTTTAAACAATATATGATATAGTAAAATAAGTTTTATACTATCATTTTACAATAGAAATATTTGAAAACGGATCATAGTTAATTACAATTTTTGTATGTAATTGTAAAATTATAGAAAATTGTATAACATAGAGTAACGCCAAGTAATCCTAAAGGTACTTTTTATATATTTATTAATTTTTGATTAATAATATTCATTTACATCAAAAATTCTTTGTTGTCCCTTGAAAATAAATGTTTAGAGCTCAAAACTTGATAAATGAACTTTTTTTAGAATCGTTTCTTAAAAATATATAACAAAAAAATGAAGACGTAAAAAATTTACTTTGGAGTACCAAAATTAATCAAAATTAATCAATGAAAAAACAAGTTGTTTATTCCACGAACATGTAGCTTCCTCAATATAATATGCACTAATTGTTTAATCTTTTATTAAATAGTAATTATTTTAATGTAAAATTTTAACAATCTCAAGAAATTCAAAATTTTACCTTTTTTTGCAAAATATAAATAGTGATTATTTTTATACATTTTAATAAAATATATTATACTTTATATGGCTCATTTCATTTAAAAGGTAAAATATAGTTTACAGGATAGTTAAAATGTGAATATTCGATTATGTGTTTGTAATCAAAATTTCTATTTTATTCATTGTTTTAGATAATTGATAGGGATAATAGTTATAACATTAGACTTAAATATTTATAATGGCAGACAGATTTTTGGCAGAATATGATCACTTTTGTTTGTTTTTTGTCCAACTTTATTTTTTTAAATAAATAAATCTTTGTCTTTTTTGTGTAAATGTTAAGATGCGTTTATATAAATAAATATTAACTCTAATGCGTAGACAACAAACTTTATATTTTTATACAACCCAATGGGAAACTGCCAAGAGTCACCATTGGCACATTAATGAACCAATATTGAGAGCCATTGATTTTCTATTGGTATATTATTGGCACCCATTAAGGGCATGTCCAAGTTGTGAAATGTAAACAAACCAAAATGTAAACAAACAAAGCACTAAAATCACATTATTCAAACAGCCTTTTCTCCCACAAAAATTAACATTGAAACACTTTTTTTATAAAAATGATAAATTAGAGTTTCAAAGTGTCCAAAAAAATCATTTTTGGTTATGAGCAATAAAAAGCAATTACTAAAATTACTAATTGAAATGACCAGTAAAATAGCATTTTTGATGCGTCACGAAAAATAAACCCAGTGGACACAAAAATCACCTTACGTTTTAGGAACGTTCTTAAAACGTTTTTAGAATTTTTCATGTCCTTTACCAGATATGAAACGTTTTAAAAACTTTCCTGATGTTTTGTGCCGAGAGGGAACAGTTTAAGTATATCAACCGCACTGACGATAAAGAAATCTCATATCATCGATTGGACCTTCAACATGTGGAAGGGGAAATTTTTCCCTTTCCTTCATGAAATTACGAGGAGAAAGGGTAAAAATTTCTGCAACGTCCGTGCGGTTGATATAGTCAAACACTTAAACTTTTTACCACGTGAGACGTTTGCTGTACGCGCACGCGCAGACCAGGCCAAGGAAGCATTGACAACAGCATGCGAAAACGCAAATTTTGTTTTAGACTGAAACTCAGTTATTTTCTTATGCTTTCAGGTATTCATTTACGAAAATGGGAAGGTCGGAAAAAAGCAGCAGTAGAAGACGGAATATTGACGAATTTTCCGACCTTCACATTTTCATAAATGAATAGAAATTTACCTTCTTTGCCTGAAAATGGTAAATTGAAGTGTTGAAATTGGTATCTATACCTAGTATACCTGAAAGCATGTGAAAATAACTGAGTTTCAGTGTAAAACAAAATGTGCGTCTTTGCATGCTGTTGTCAATGCTTCCTTGGCCTGGTCTGCGCGTGCGCGTACAGCAAACGTCTCACGTGGTAAAAAGTTTAAGTGTTTGACTATATCAACCGCACGGACATTGCAGAAGTTTTTACCCTTTCTCCTTGTAATTTCATGGAGGAAAGGGAAAAATTTCCCCTTCCACATGTTGAAGGTCCAATCGATGATATGAGATTTCTTCATCGTCAGTGCGGTTGATTTACTCAAACTGTTTATTTTTCGCGACGCATCAAAAATGCCATTTTTATTTAGGTCATTTAATTTAGTTATTTTACTAGTTGCCCTTTATTGATCACACTCAAAAATGATTTTTTTGGAAACTTTGAAACTCTAATTTATCATTTTAGCAAAAAAAGTTTTCAAATGGTAATTTTTGTGGGAGAAAAGGCTGATTTAATAATGTGGTTTTAGTGCTTTGTTTGTTTACATTTTACAATTTGAACATACCCTTAATGGACTAATAGTGGTAAAGTCATGGGCTGACTACGTCGTTGCCAATAATTAGCAGCCATCATTGGCACAATAACTAAAGTGACCATACGTCCCGGATTGTGCGGGACTGTCCCGGATTTTATCCTTTTATCTCGCAGAGGCTAGCGTTCCGCAAAACGTCCCGCATTTGACATATAATGTCCTGCATATCCCGGAAAATAGTAAAGAATATCCTACATCTACAGGTTAGCACAGTAGCTTATAGGTGTGAGAGAGATAGACTTTGTTACATCAGTGGTTGCCAGTCTTTACTTTTGTTTGAGTTTTTACCACGTTTACGAACTTTGCATTTAGATACAGCTAATGCAGTTTCCTATCTCAGTTTTCATGGTTATGACTAATCTTACTTTATTCTTGTCGTAATTGAGAAACATTATAAATATAGAAAGAAAAAATATGTGATATAATGTCATAAATGAAGCATAATATAAACATGTAAAAGCCATAAAACGAGCGCTCTTTCAATTCCACTCCAATTTACTCCTACAAATTCCCTTTTCCTTTTTTCTTGTGGAAAATGACCTTTTTTTGCTTAATTATATAAATTAGCGAGCGTCCCGCATTGACACTATTTCCATATGGTCACTTTAACAATAATAACCCGTGTAGAAAAATCTTTTGGCGCTGGCCTGAGTCAGACCAGACCGTCTATTTTAGAAACGGTCAGCCGCTAAATAAACATCCTATACAGGCGGCTTGCCGGGCGCTAGCCAACGGCAAGATAGATATTTAAGGCCTTCTAAATATAATAAAGCAGCCCTCCAACATCGTCTATTTAACAAAATAAAAGATAATTTTTTTTAAATTCAACGTTAATATAATAAAAAAAAATTAATTTGTATTTGCAAACATGAAATAAACATTAACTTTTAACATTTAATCAAATTAATGTTCACGACACAGAATAAACACAAACCTATAACTAAATAAAATTTGATATTGCGGGGAATCGAACCAACGACCAACAGACTTCTAGCCTAACTCTCCAACCACTACTCTATAGAAGCTACAAGAAAATAAAAATAAATTTTCATAAATTACCGCGAAAATTTTCTAAAAATTGCTAAAATAAAAATTTTTAATTGTTATTTATGTGGAACTAATTTTCATGATTCATTGCGAAAAATTCTATAAATTACTGCAACATTGTTATAGTTGTTTACAACAAATTTAATTCACTTTTTAATAATAATTCTGCGAGGAACCTTTTGGGTTTCTTTTGGAAACATAAATTAAGAATTCAAACGGCATTCTTTTTATAAAGGTTTTTTCTAGACAACATACCTTAAAAACTATTTTTTTAATCTTTTGCAATTTTTTATACCTACACATTGTTCTTAAAAAGTCGAAAAATGATGTGTTTCTGGACAATCTTCTCTCGTAGAAAATATTATGTGGAAGAAATGTTAAATTTGATAGATTTTCAGACAAAGAATTAAATGGTTTTTGATATATTAAAATTTTAATCATTTAGAAATTCTGACAAGAATCAGAGCTGGATCTGGACAGATCTTTTAGACTAGCATCGCTCGCCGCAGCCTAGAACTTGCAAAATAAACAATTTTAGTCATCTAGAAACTCTGACTAGAATCAGAGCTGGCCCTCTCCAGATCTTTCAGACCAGCATCGCTTGCCGCAGCCTAGAACTTGCAAAATAAAAAATTTTAGTCATCTAGAAAGTTTGATTAGAACCAGAGCTAGGTCTGGACAAACCTTCCAGACCAGCATCACTCGCCGCAGCCTAGAAGGTGCAAAATAAAAAATTGTTGCCATCTAAATATTCTGACTAGAATCAGAGCTGTCTCTGGCTAGACAATCCAGAACAGACAAAATAGGTACAGTCTGACATGTAGCTACGCAGCTCCAGAACTGGATCAAATCAGATCTTCCAGACATGCGAGGCTAGACGCTTTCTAGTTTGCGCCAGACTTGAATCTAGACGTTCCAGAAGATTTTTCTACACGGATAAGACTTAAGAGGTTATAAATAATTTTCGTTTAAATATAACAAAAAAGAATGTATATATTAATTATTGGAGGCAATGTAGTGCAAGTGCCTCGAGGACGGGGACAGTAGGGGACATTTAATCTGCTTTTTAATCCGTCATTTCGTTTTAAAGCACCTCAAAGTTCTCTAAAAATTATAAAAAATTAAAGTATGTTAGATATTAATTGTATAAAAATTAATTATTTGTAATGTATTTTGAAGATTAATTTGGAAGTCCTTGTGTCTGATTTTAGTTATCAATTTCTGCAATAAACCCACAATATTTTGTGATTTTTTACCTAAAAGATTTTTTAAAACATTTTTTGTACATTTTTTGTATTTATGTGTTATTTTGCACAAATTTTTATTTTGTCATTTATTTATACATTTTGATAAAATATGTACTTTATATAAATCTATAGATTCGTTTTAAATTCAGGAACGTAATTTTGACCAGAATTAATGAAAATATGAAAAAATAAATTTTTATTTTCAAATTTTGAAAAAATTGTATAAACAAATGTGTAAACAAATTGTAGATGTATTCTGAAATCCTTGTGTCAAATTTCAGCTATTAACGACTGCAATAAGCCTGCAAAATTTCAGAAAAATCTAATAAAATTTGTTCGAGATATTTTATACACAATATTTTGTGACATACACACACATACATCTGGACATTTGCTCAGAATTAAATATACACCTGTTCTAGATAAAAATGAGCCCATATAACCTTTTTTTGAAAAATTGAAAATCGTCACGAATACAAAGCAAATGAAATGAGGAAGCAAAATGAAACTTTGTACAAACTTACAGTTCATCCAGTACTTTAACTTGAGGGTACAGAAAAAATGATTCAACTTATAACAGCCCCGGTCTTCTCTACGATCAAAATCACGCACGAAGAAAATTACATGATTACTACACTTGCAATATCTTTTGTTCAAATTTAACCGAGCAACATGGTTACTAATAAACAAGTGCTGGTTAAAGTAATTATGTTGTTGTTTAAATTTAAAATTGGCTACAATCGTTTCTATAAATTTTTCCAAATTCTAAATCAATCTGAATATAAATTACAAATTAATTTTAAAAAATTTCATTTGCACTTGAATTTTGCTTTTTTATCCAAGAATGACGGTTTGGATATGTTTCTGCTAATGTTTTCATAATTTCACCTTTCTTGTGCGAAACTGGCATCATATATATCATCCAATTTATCTGAAATTGTATAAATTATATGTATTACAAAGATTTATGTTTTCTTTATAATATTTTTTATGGTTGTTAAGCCAGTATAAATAATAAAAATAGATAATTATATACCTTGCTGCTGAGATTTTCTTAGGCAAGTAATTCTTCATTCAACAAGTTTTCAGCTTCCAATTTATTCAGTCTCATCATCCTGTCATTTACGTTTCTAAAATCAAAGCGGAAAAGTAAAAAAATTATTGTAGAGGTTATTATCGCCTTCTTAAGTATATTAAGATAGAATTTCCATTAGCAAATCATACTTCAATATAAACTAGCTCCGTATATTGTTAAATAATATATATTTTTAATTATTAAAGAAAAATATAATCGAAGAATTAAATTAGTTCAATGTAATAATATTTTATAAAAAAAAATAAAAGTTAATTGAATAAACTTTGTATGTAGGTAATTCCTTCCAAGAATTTTAATATTTAAAAAAATTGTATTGCTTTCAAGGATTTATTAAAATTTCAGAAAATAATTGAATTTTGTCGAAAAATATTCTTAAAAATTAAAGTCAATTAATTCTTTTGTGGAATTTTATTACAATTGTATTGAAAATAATTGAATTTTTCAAAAGATTTCTACTATTTATAAAAATAATAATTAAATTCTTGCGAAGAATTTTATCTGAATTGTTAAAATAATAGAATTTTTTGAAATGCTTGAAAATAATTGAATTTAAAGAATACTAGCGTCGTTGTCCTCGCTCGCTCGGAAGACATTTTACTTGTTTATTTCCACTTATATAAATTTATTAAATAGCATCTCCATGGATAATATATATGAAAAAAATTTTATTTAAATATATACATATGTATGTGTTGTAAATTTATGTGTGAATATACATGTGTATGTAAATAATAATTTATTTTATTTTCTTTTTAAAAATTATTTGTTTGCTTTGAATTATTTGATATTTAACATTTCTATTTGTCCATAAATTAAGATTTAATTATTTTAAATATTGACATTTGAGTTAAAAAAAAATATTGAGTTTAGGAAATTATTATATTATTTTATTTTAACTTTTAAGAAATGTAAAAGAAAAATTTTTGTTAATAAACAGATTAATTTTTTTTAACTGTAGGTTATATTATATTAATATAAACTGATTTAGAACATGTGCAGTACTGGAATCCAAAAATAAACGTTTATTTTAAAAGGAAAACTTAATTTTTTTATAAAAAAATTTTTGTTTACATTTCTTAAAAGTCGAAATAAATCTAAAACTTTCATTCTTTGACAACTTTTTCCTAAACTCAATATTTTCGGACTTATAAGCTACTGAATATAGGTCTACAATTAAGGCTTCCAATTTAAGAACCGGTCGTACGCTCGGACGACACACGCTAGTACCAGTCGGGTAGCAGTGAGGAGGCCAGAGGAGCTCACTGCTCACTGACTGCCAGTTGCGCCTATCGTCCGAGCGTCTAACCGGTTCTTGAATTTATGTTATTAAAAATAATAAATGTTATTAATTAAATGTTAAAATTAAATGTTAAATTAAAATGTTATTAATAAAATTAGTAAATGTTATTAAAGCCGAGTAATATTTAAAATGTCTCGAGCAATTAATATTTTGAGTAAAGCAACTTTTATTATATATCAGAGCATATATTACTACTTTGTATAGATTTTTAGTTTTTACTCGAAAAAGCAAACGCTATGAATCAAAATATCAGTTACACGCATATATCCCTTTCGCATATATAAACGTAACATTACAGTAATATTATAGTCATATTAAATTTTACTATTGTATTTACATTTAAAAAAAAATTTAATACTTTTTTTACTGTCTGATGAGTAATATTATTCATTAATATTACTGTAACATGACAGTAACATTACTTTAATATTATACGCTTATAGAAAAATTGCAAAACAGTTCCCAAACAGCACGTAAGGTTATAGTGACATCACTGTAATATTACACTGGAGATTCGTAATGTGCACTGTAATATTACAGTGATCTTACTGAAATATCAAAATGTCTGCCTGGAGATAATATTATGTTGTACAATTACGGTAAATTAATGGGATTAATGAAGTAATATTACACTGTGATCTTATTGTAATGTTAATATAATATACAGATAAAATTAGAATAATTTTATATTTTAGAAATAAAACATTTTACCAAGTCTGGACTCGAACCATGGACCTTGTGTTCAATAAGTTCAAGTAAGATTGGCTCACTGGTAAGACTCTTGCTTACTGTACACAAGGTTCAGGGTTCGAGTCCAGCTTGGTGAAATGTTATTTTCTAAATTATAAAATTATTCTAATTTTATCTTAACATTACTCTGTAATATTACCATAAGAGAAAAACGTAAAACTACCTTACATGCTCGAGTAATAGTACTGGAATGTTAAATTAATTATGCTTTGAAAAATTTACTGTAAGATTACTGTAATTTTACACTAAAATATTACAATAATATTACTGTAATAATAATAATAATAATAATAATAATAAGGGGCAGTATATTTAATTTAAAATTATTTATTTTAATTATTAGATTATTATTCTTACATTTCTTATTCTCATTTTGTACAAAATAAAAAAGAATTATTTCAATAAATGTTATAAATAATTTAATGTAAAACTAAAATTGCACATTTTGAAATATAGAACTTTAGGAGTATTAGCATAAATGATTATTATAACAATATATAACCTTAATATATTACAATCGCTGAGCATGACAGTAGTGACGCGATCACACACTCAGGTGTGCGAGGTAGCGATACGGATTACTACTTTTTCGAGCCAAAAATTAAAAAGTAAAACTTTAAAATTTCTACAAGTAATATTTTTAGGTCAGAATTCGTGAAATTTTTCCTAAAAATAAAAAGTATATTTTTAAAATCGAAATGCTGAAAAAACATTTCTATTTAACTTTAGGAATGTGTTTACTAAAAAACAAGAATAAAAATAATTTTTTACAAAAGTTACGGCAAATTGAATTTTTTGCAAGTTTTTAAACAAAATTTTATTTCTCCTAAATGAATGAACCGATTTAAATGAATCAAGCGGGGATATAATAAAGGGGATAAAATAATTATACTTTCGTTTAGAATTAGAGACTTCTTAAAGAGTTTATTTTTGAATAATTATTTAATTTTATAAAAAAATAATTTTTTTTCATGTTCTGCGTCTTTTAAATTTTTTTTGAAAATTCCAACGTAAAATTAAAACTATAAGAAATCAAAATTCGTTGACACGATTTATTCGAGGAACAATTTTTGAAAAGTTACAATCAAAATTATATTGCAGCGGATATGCGAGTTTGATGTTTTTCTGAATTAAAACACTGTTTGCATCTACGAAATAAACAAAATACTCTCCAGTTAACATTTATGTAACCATAAAATTGATTAAAAACTAAGAATAGTCTTGTTGCACTATACATTTTGATTTCTAATAGTTTTAATTATGTTGACATTATTATCAAATTTTTCAAAGGCGCAGAAAATTAAAAAAAAATTTGTTTATAACAAATTTGTTAAATAATTATTCAAAAATAAACACTTTAAAAAGTCTCTAATTCTAAACGAAAGTATATCTTATCTCCTTAATATTCAAGCTTGATTTATTTCAATCCGTTTATTCATTTAGAAGAAATAAAATTTTGTTTAAAAAGTTGCAAAAAATTCATTTAGCAATAAACATTATAAAAAAAATAAAATAACATTTTCACTGAGAAAACAATATGTGGACGTCCGCATGAAAAGGGACCACTTTGTCTGTCCTAGATTCTGAGATATTCGCAATTTACTAATTTTGAAGAAAAATATCGAAATTTTTTAAATTCTTTTTTCTTAATCTACAGGGTCTAACACGTCGATTCATGCAATTTTCATTAATTTATTGACTCTCTAAGTATTTTATTTCGTTGTTAGAAAAAAAATGAAAAGGGACCACTTTGTCCGAAATGCGTTATTTTTACATTGTTAAAAAATGAGGGGGGGGATTCGAAACCTATTGATTTTCAATCTTAAGGGTGTACTAGACTTAAAAAAACTCTTATCCATATAACTTCCCAGAAGATCCGGAGAAATTCGCTTAAAAAATTTTTTAGGCTACTTTTCTTTTCTTTGCTTGAAAAAACTCTAAAAAATAACACCGAACCTTTAACTTCGTTGAATATTGGACTTTATTAATTAATAACCGTAATTTTAGAAAAGGGACCAATTTGTCGGAGATCCATTATTTTGTCATTGTTAAAAAATGAGAGGGGGGGGGGAAATTCAAAACCTATTGATTTTTAATCTTAAGGGTGTACTAGACTTAGATCAACTCTTATCAATATAACTTCCCAGATGGACCAAAGATATTCATATTACAATCTTTGATTTCGTTTTTCTCGAAATGACGTTTATGATACTCCAAACTTGAAAATTCTGTAACTCATCGAATTTTTCACCAAAAAGGTTGTAAGGCCACTCAAAATTTTCAAAATTTTGTCAGGAATTCGCCCATATAGATAAGTCCAATAGTGCCAAAGTGGTCCCTTTTCATGCGGGCGTCCACATATTTTTAAATCAAACATCATTATCTTAGTCATACAGTCAACCAAAAATTATGTTTAATTTAAACATAATAATTTTGATTCAATGCATAGCAAAATTTCGTTTGATAAAAATTAAAATTAATTTAATAACAAAATATGTTTAAATTAAACTTATATTCGAAAAAGCCAAAACAATTTTTTTGATACATTATATATGCGAGTATACTGTGTGTGTGTTTAGTGTATATGTGTGTATGTATGTATATGTATATACTCATACATTTGTATGTGTTTATTGTATATATGAGAGTATACATGTGTATACTACTGTATTTATATACATATATATGTTTTATATGTTGCCGGTCGACGAACCGATGTATATCTATATATGTTGCCCAACGACGAATCCGACGAAACGACTAAACGACGAAACGACTAGGAAACATTTTAATATTATAGATAAAGAAGAAATTTTTAAAAATAATTTTATTCTTTCGAGAAATTTTATTACAATTATTTTGAAAATAATTGAATTTCTCAGTAATATTTTATTATTTATGAAAATAATTTAATTCTAACGGAGGATTTTTTAAAATTCATAAAAATAATTAAATTAGTTCGAAGAATTTTTTTCTGAATTTTTGAAAATTTTTTAAACGTTTATCAGAGTTGTCGAAAATAGAATTTATATAAAAAATTTTTATTTATATTATTTAGTAATTAAAAAAATAAAAAAACATAAAATAAAAAAATAGAAGAGAAAATCTTATAAAAATTAATTAAAAAATTGACAGAAAATAGTTAAATAGAAAAATATAAATAAATAGTGTAAGAATTAAATAAATAGTAAAAAAATTGTCAACTTTTGCGATTAAATAAAATAAGAAGATTTATTAAAATTTCAGAAAATAATTAAGTTTTTTCGAAAAATATTCTTGTTAATTAAATTACACTCAATTAATTCTTTTGTGAATTTTATTACAATTATATTGAAAATAATTGAATTTTTGAAAAAAAAATTTACTATTTACAAAAATAATTGAATTATTGCTAATGTTACGGTATAATTTATTAAATAGACACAATTTACTTTTATTCACTTCAGAGAGTGACAATTTATTAATGAAATTAATAATACACTTCAAAGGCAGAAATAAGACTGAGTTGCAAATACGTTTTGCAGTTCATGTTGAATATGAAACAATACAGGTGGGGATATATATATATATTTTTGCTGACTATAACATCCCTCTCGCTAGATAGGGTTTAGTCCCTAAATCCTAAGTTTTACATTTTTATTTAAATAAGGTTTAATATTTAATTTTGAGTTTCTATGTGGTTGTCTTTCGTAAGATATAGCGACGTGAACATTACTCATTTTATTGTTACACATATTAGACCTAATTTTTTAACTCAAAGATTTACATATTGTTTTAAACAATTAATTTAAATGTATGACTGTCGCTTTCATTTATATCGAGTAGTAAATCGCAGCTTACATTTTGTGTTCATTCTATCTAGTTTAGGAGTACAGTTGGGAGATACAACTTTGGTTTTTTTATAACAGCGTGTTACATTTAAAATCTTGTGTTAACCTAGTGTGTATGATGTAATAGTATTATTTGTCTGTAGTTTTAGTTAACCATTTTTCGTGCTTCTCTTTCCATTAATAATTTAATTTTGGGTATTTTAGAATTGGTGAAATCAGTTTCTTATCTATAACTTCTTCAACTTGATTTTTAAAATATTTTAACTAGCTTTCTTTTTTGAATTGGGGTAAATCTCTTGTTAGCCTTGTTTTGCATAATTTTCCTTGAGTGTTAGGTTTTATTGTAACATGTACAGTTTCTTTATTCTTTTTCCATTCTACAAAATTTTGTGTTAGAAAATCTGTTTCATCGTATTGTTTGGTTTTAATATAATTTTCATTATTTCTCGGCTGTGGAATGTCATCAAATCTCTGTATATCGGGTGACATGTATTCTTCTTCTTTTGTTGAAATAAGTTCATTGTCTTCTGAATTTTCTGCTGGTGTTGCTTTTTTACTATCCTCGTCTTTTATTGGAAATAGCCTTGAAAGACAGTCAGCTGCTTTATTTTCTTTTCCTTTAACATATTCTATATCGTATTTAAACTCTTCTAAGCGTAATCTCCACCTTAATAATTTTGAACTAGGATCTTTTACATTATGTAACCAAATTAGTGCTTTATGATCTGTCTGAATAGTAAAAGTCCGTCCCAATAGATATTGCCTTAGTCGTTTTGTAGCCCATACGATTGCTAAAAGTTCTTTTTCTGCTGTATTGTAATTTTGTTCTGCTTTATTTAATAGTCTCGAAACATAGCAACAAGGATGTCCATCTTGAAAAAGAACGGCTCCTATTCCTACATTACTGGCGTGTGTTGTCAAAACAAATCTTTTATTAAAATCTGGATATTTTAAAACTGGTGATTTACACAATAAATCTTTTAATAGTTTGAAGCTTGTACTACATTCTTTAGTCCAATCGAAAATAGTTTCTTTTGATGTTAATCTTGATAATGGTTTAGAAAGGTGTGCAAAATTTTTAATAAACTTTCTGTAATATCCAACTAATTCTAAAAATGACTGTATTTCTATCGCGTTTTTTGGTTCTTTAAAATTTTGAACAGTTTGTATTTTTAAAGGATTTGGTTTTATTCCTTTGTCCGTGATAACATGTCCTAAATATTTTAATTCTGGTCGAAGGTTATCACACTTATCCGGTTTCAATTTTAATCCCAATGTATTTACTCGTTCCATGAATTTCGTTAAATTTTTATTATGTTCTTCTAATGTAGATCCAAAAATAACAATGTCATTTAAGTGTAAAAAACATGCATCACCAATTAATACTTGAAAAGCGTGGTTCATCATTCTTTGAAATGTGTCAGGTGCATTGTTTTAACCAACAGGCATTCGGATAAATTGATAATGTCTTCTAGTTGTGCTGAATCCTGTACATTTTTGACTTTCTTTTTCTATTGGTATTTGGAGAAATCCTGAAGGCAGGTCAAATGCTGAACAGAATGTTGCTTTTCCCAACTGTGAAAGAACGTCTTCAATCACTGGTAAGGAAAATACTTCTCGATCTGTATTCTCATTTAATTTTCTAAAGTCATTAATTATTTTTCCAGTTTTGTAATACAATTTTGTTACTAGTCGAATTTGTGCAGGGAATTTCGTTGTCGTCTAGGGTAAAATTACTGTGATATTTTTCGATTATTCTCCAAAGATCTTCTTTTGTATTTTTATCCAAATGAGATAATCCTGTTTTATTTTTTAAATCAATTAATCGTTCAGATAGTTCTTCAGCTTTTAATTTTGTTTTATTTTTGAGCGTTTTATCGTTTGTGATGTCGAAATCATTTTTCTCTGTATTTCTTAAATTTTGTTTGGCACTTTTTAAGGTTGATTAGAATAATTATAAACAGGTGCTTTTATAATCCCGTTCTGTACTTTATAAAGTCCGGTGGGAATATTTGGGTGGTCTTCTATTAAAATATTACCATCTTCTTTATTCATTATGGTGTTGCATATCCGCATTTTATTTTGTTCTACAAAATATCCATCTTCATGTAAGGGTATCTTCCATTTTTCTATGATAAGGAATTTTGGAGTAATAGCGTATTTTTCATATTGCTGTAAAAATGTCAATCCAATTATTCCATCCTCAGGTAATGAGAAGTTTTCGTCGACAATATGGAACAACTGTTTTTTTCCGAAATAATTTAAATGGACAGCGTATTCGGATTGATATTTATTTTTACCCATACAAAAATTCTTTTTCACTTTAAAAGTCGTGTAATTGTTTTTAGGTATTTTATTTTCCTTTATTATGTTAACTGATGCTCCTGAGTCTATTAATAATCTGTATTGTTCTCCGTTATCAGCTCTTCCGTATACGGATTGTAATCGTCCACACAAGGTTGATATTCGACCTTCTTTTCGTATTGCTCGTGGTGTTGTATTTCTTCCTCGGTCATTGACTGAAAGTCTGAAAATTCTTGGTCTTCGCTTGTCTCTCTGATTAATTCCGGTGGTCTCTTCGGCAACCAGCCGTCGCGAGTCATATGTCCTATCTTTCCACACTTGTAACATGATACCTGCTTTATCTGTGATGGAACTTGCACTGCAGGTGCATTTACATTATTTGACAAATTCTGATAATTTTGGAAAGGTTTAAGAATTCCTCTAAATGTAGGTGTGATTGGAAATCGTGGCAAAATTTTACTTGTTGATTCTGTTTTTGGTATTTCACTTTCTTGAAACCATAATTCTAATTCCAATGTTTGCATTTGAGCTTCATTTAAATTTTGCGGTCGTTGAGCTTTTATTTGTAATCCTATATCTCGACGAATGTTCATCAAGTATCGTCTTAAAATTTCTTTTTCTTCGTTTTCGATCGCAACTTTTCGTGTAATAGGCTTTGTGCATTCTGATTGAATTGCATACTTTAATTCGTGACAAATTTTTCTATATCTATTGTTGAAACTTTGAATATCTTCAGTAAAATTTTGCTTGCAATTTAATAACTTTGATCGAAGCATTGACACTGATCCGATTTGCGTTAAATTTTCACGTAAAGCATTGAAAAGTTTTGCATAGCTGTCTAAATCTATGTATCGTATTGCTCTTTCTGCGTTTCTAGTAATTTTTTCAGAAATTATAAAATCTAATAATAGGTCTGGTTGGTAACATTGTCATTTTGCTCTTTTAACGTTTTTAATAAAATCTTCAACTCCACAATCGTCTTGTCCCGTTAAAGTTTTGATTGTTCTAATTATATCTTTTGCTGAGATTTTTTCTAAATTTTGATTTTGTAACGTGTTTTGGTTATTTATTCTGTTTGTTTGTTGTTGAACATCGGATTGCGATTTGTTATCACCGAAATGACTTTCGTTATGGGATGCATTTTCTGATTCGTTATCTGTTTCTTCCGTAGGATTCAACCCTAATTCTCTGCCTAATTTTACTATCTTATCTTTTCTGTTATTATTTTCATGAACTAAACTCGTAACTCCTACATTTAATCTTGAAAGTTGATCCACAGTAGATGAAACAATCTGCTCCGTGTTTGATGTTCCATGTGGATTAAGCGTAGTTTTTGATTCGTTCTCCATATTAACACTTTCGTCAGTCGAGTCAGAGTTTCTGTCAGATGTATAGTTTATGTGTTTAAAATACCTATATGTGTAATATGTCAGAATGCTAAATTTTAATTTAATTTTGTCGGGTGTAAATAACTGTTTCGCGTAACAAAAGTTATGTGTTTTTAGTTCTCTTCACTTGTTTAAGTGGTTACATACTTACAACAAGGTTATTCAAAGAAATAGTTTATTGTATTAAAGAAACTAAGACTTACTAACACACGTAGTCTAGTTACCAGTTAATTAATCAAACATATCAAATGTAGTTTATTCGTTGAATAAATCTTACGTATTTCTGCTTCTTCTGGACCCTGGTGATGTATTAAAAGTGGCCGTAGTCACTGCTGCAAAGCACCCCCAAGTAAGCGGCTAACGTATCTGCCTGGATCTCCAAATGGATGAAATTCTTCCAGAAGTCATCTTCTTCTGAGTCTTATTGTCTAGGTCGACAAGCTCAAGTAGTTCAATTAATATCACTTTCAAATTTCTCGAAGGTATCCGTAGAACATCCACGGAGCCTTTTCTCCTTTGATTGAACTTGAATATTTTCCGTAGAAAAACAGGTTCACACTCGAAGATAGCACAGTTTGACGAATAAGTTTTTACGTCGTTTGTTGCTATCCTGGCAGGATCGCCAAAATGTTACGGTGTAATTTATTAAATAGACACAATTTACTTTTATTCACTTCAGAGAGTGACAATTTATTAATGAAATTAATAATACACTTCAAAGGCAGAAATAAGACTGAGTTGCAAATACGTTTTGCAGTTCATGTTGAATATGAAACAATACAGGTGGGGATATATATATATATATTTTTGCTGACTATAACACGAAGAATATTATTAAAATTTTTAAAAATATAGTTATTAAAAAATTTAAATTTGAAATTAAAAAATTTTGTAATTTGCGTAATAATAATAATAAATTGAACATCACGTAGTTGGCGCATAACATTTGCTAATTGTTTAGCTTATAAGTTGTTATATAAAAAAAATTGAACAATATTAGGGAATAAAACATTTATATGGTTATTAATTAATAAATTTCTTTGAATCTAACTTGAAAAATTAGTTAATGGAGTTTCTTAAAATTAGAAGTGAGAAAAAATGGACGCTATTCACATACGTCAAAACCATTTTTGAAAAAAATATTTTATAAAATTCCTTGATATTTCCAGGTTTTCCGTGACCGAGAAAAAATTCCCTAACAATTCCAGGTTTTCAAGGTTTTCCCTGACCTTGAGCTTTTCTCTGTAACATTATCTTTATAACTTAAAATAATTTTCTATTTAAATTTTCACAAGAAAATAATAAAAAAAACTAAATAATCGGCTACAATAAACAAAATAAAAATTAATTAGTTTTTTAAAATTAATAATTCACAGTATAACAGTAATAAAACAAGAATTTAAAAATAAAAAACCAATTTTTGATGAACCTTATTATTCTGCAACAATTTATTCCAGCTTCTTATATTTCATTTCTTATTATTTTATTATTATAATTAAATAATAAATTCTTGATAATAAGCCACTTCACAATTAGGCAGAAGAAAAAACGCGATAATTATTATGCACCAATGCATCAAATTAATAACCTCGGAATGATTCAAAAATGTAAACATGTCAATGTCAAACCTATTGTATATACACAAAAAGACAAAATCCTCCACAAAAGTCTAACTTCAGGTATGGACAGAGATCTGGAATCACGACGATTATTATATATAATAATATAATAATATTTTTAAATTTATTTACCATGTTATACTTCTTTTATCTCAAATGTAAATTTCTACGTATTTTCCAGAGGCGGTATTCGATAAATCATTTTCTTGTAACTGGATAGAAGCAATGTTTCTATGTTCAAAAATTTAAAAAAGGAAATTATAGCTGCAGTTTATTAAAACTCTTTTACTTTTGATCTCGGACTTAGGTTTCTAACTGCATGGTAGGGAAGACTTATATTTTTATTACTGACCACAGAAAGATAGACAAATAATTTAAAGACCCTGTTAGAAAGTAAAGTAGACGAACAATGGGCTTTTAAGTTTACTTTCATTACAAGTATGCCTACAGAAATATTTAAATTAAACAAAACGAATTAAAAGTAAATAAATGCATATTTACAAAGTTACTATTAAGTAATTGAAGGCAGAATTTGATTCAATATCAATGCTATATAATGAAGTGAGCATCACATAAAATTAATTCTGATTTTATAAGTATTTAAGTATAATTCAATAGAATTTTTTTTTAAATTTGTAGTTAATACACTGAGAAAATTTTTTAGTTCAGGCAACTAAAAAAATTTCGTTTGTTTAACTGAAAATTATAGTTTGTTTTGGCGACAAATGAGTGTTAAATAGATGAATTAACTGTATATTTAGTTGTACAAAATACAAAGAAAATTTATACCAAATTTACAGCATAGTTAAATTTACTATATATTAATCTTTTAAAAAACTACAAAGAAATATTTGAAGACACTATGATGAATAAAGTTCTGGTTCCATTTTCGTATATTTGTATTAACTATGAGAATAGCAACAATAAATATAAACCAACCAGTTTTTCAAAATATTTTCCATAGTTATCCTGACTATAAAGCATAGCAAAACTTATTATGCTGTTATATTCTAAATAACTAGAAACCATACAGTTTTTCAAAATATTTTGCATAGTTATTCTAACTATAAAGCATAGCAAAACTTATTATGCTGTTATATTCTAAATAACTATGATACGATATTTAACTATACTATATCATAAATATTTTTTTTATTTTTCTTTCAATATTAGGTAACTATATAATATTTAACCTTAAATTAAATATAATAAATTAAAAGAAAATTTTTTAGTAAATAATAAGAAAAAGATAAATTTTATAAATCAATAATCTTTATTATTCGAAATTCATGATCGAAATATATAATACAAAATAAACAGTTATTTAATTCGTACGCTTAATTTAAGTAAAAACAATAAACGACTTATTGCGTAATAATACTTTTTGGTATGTTCTAAATAAGGGCAAAGTATGCAGAAAGACAAAATTATGTTCGATACCATCTTCAATTGCGTATGCTTGAATATGGTTATCAAATGAACTTTTTAGTTCTAGCACTTTTGCCATAAAGTGCTCCATTTTTGTGCCATCACAATTCTCTTTTTTATACAAAATTTTTATTTCACCAAACAGAGGAATATTATCGGAAATAAGTAAAAGAATAATATCACCACATTGCAGCGTTTGTTGTTCAACTGACATTTTTTCAATTACTCTCTACTGTAGGAACGATTTTGAACCACTGCTCACAAAATAAACTATACTTCTGTACTTTTATATACATTTTGCGCATGTCTATATCAATTCTTCGAAATTATCTATTCTTCGAAATTAAATTGAGTGAAAAATAATATTTCACTTTCTGAAATTCTTTGTTCTGGACTTGCGATACATTTGTAGAAAAGCGGACACCGCGCCAATAACAAACATGTTTGTACTTATGACATTCTCCTGCTTATTCTCGATTTAGTCGAATTATATTTTTGTTTATTATATCAAGAGATACATATGATTAAAATAAGAATAAAATGATGAATAAAGAGAAAGAAATAGACTCATATATTTTTACACATCATACAAAAAAAATTTAATTTTAAGGTTAATATTTCTATAGATTATTATATTTTTTTTCATTTTCAAATGACTTGTGAAATAAACTTTATTATTTAAATGAATAAAATTAATTTTTCATATATTTCTAAAGATACTTTAGGTTAAATTTAAATTTAAAAAAAAGTTTCGTAGAAATGTATTTTATTTAACAATCAGAATTTTAAATTCATTTAAAGTAAATAAAAAGGTATTTTAAAAAAAATCTGTTTTAAGAAGTTATACTTTATGTCAGAGTTTATTTGAATAAAGTAAAAAAAAATTTCATTTAACTAATACGCATTAATTCACATAAAAATGTAAAAATTGTTTGTCTAAATTATAAATAAATTTGATCGAACTTTGTAAAAATCTACCTTAACTCTCAGGTATAGTTGTCGCCAAACGAACTATAATGTAAATAGTTCGATAAAATACAAAAATTATAGCCAAGTTAACTGAAATTTTAGTTTCCACTACTATTTTTAGAGTTAATATAACTAAATTTCGTTTAACTTTTAATAAATAGTTATTTTTACTTATTCGATTTCTCTCAGTGTGTATTATGATAATTTCAAATAAAGACTGCTTTTATTTAATTTAAATGAAATATTTTAGCAAACACACTTTAAAAACAGGAACTAAATATTGCATTGTTCGTCCATAGGATTCTTAAATACATTATATATGTTACGTACAAAGCCCGAAATTGTACAAAATGCGGAGTGTACAGCAATTTTTGTACACACCGCGATGTGTACAAGCTATTTTGTACAGAGCTGGAGTTTCCGGGCTTGGTACAGATTTTCTGTACTGAGCCAACTCAGTACAATGCCATTTGCACAGAGCCTTCGATATCAATTGTAGTGTATAAAGGCGATGATAGAATTTTGTTTACTGTTTACATTTGCTTTATTAATATATCGCAATAAATATTAATTTAATTGACAATTAATTTTATTTTTGAATTTGAAATTAATTTAGTATAATAGTAGCCTTCCTTGAAGATAGATTATTATTGCTTGCTAATAAAATGGATAATTTTGAAATGAAAAGTGAATTTGAAAAAAAATTGAATGAGTTGCCTATTTAAGATAATTCTCTCACTATAGCTAACGAAAACGACTGGCAATTTGCCAGGCCTACCTTGGCTTTCCTTCCAAACATAGTGAGAGAATTATCTTTAATAGGCAACAATCACTTTTCATTTCAAAATTATCCATTTTATTGACAAGCAATAATAATCTATCTTCAAGGAAGGCTACTATTATACTAAATTAATTTCAAATTCAAAAATAAAATTAATTGTCAATTAAATTAATATTTATTGTGACATATTAATAAAGCAAATGTAAACAGTAAACAAAATTCTCTCATCGCCTTTATACACTACAATTGATATCGAAGGCTTCGTACAAATGGCATTGTACCGAGTTGGCTCAGTACGGAAAAATCTGTACCAAGCCCGGAAACTCCAGCTCTGTACAAAATAGCTTGTACACATCGCGGTACGTACAAAAATTGCTGTACACTCCGCACTTTGTACAATTTCGGGCTTTGTACTTTTTCAGCGCATGCGTTGTTCTGTGGACTAGAGAAACAGTTATCGACACGATGGTTGAACAAAAAAAGTAAGTCTACTGCCTATCAAAAGGACGTCTGACGTGCTGGTCAGAAGGAAAATACTTGTTCCGACGGTTTAAAAGAACCAATAAAGCCACTGCCTAAAATTTTTTCAGTGTAACGAAATTCAGGATTTAAAAATCTATTGTAAAAAATGTATGGTAATTTATGCTGCAATTTATAAAAATTGTGAGGTAATATATAATATTAATACAAAACATACTTTAAAATTGAAAAACTGATGCAGGAAAATTATGGTAATTTATTCGGTAATCTATACATTTTTTTGGTAATTTATAGTGAATAAAAAAATTTTTAAAAAAGTTTTAGAAATTTATAATAAAATTTATGTTATATGTTATAATTTTACAAATTATTAAAAATAATTTAAGTTTATTTGTGGTAAACGTAAACAGTTATTGTTTCAGCTAAATTTACAAATTTAAAAATAAGTTTAAAGTCAATATTTTTACCACAGTTTACTTACAAGATGTTATGAGTATTGCCAATATATATTTATATTTTTAAATTAATATTTAATATTAAAAATTTGAAAAATCAAATTAAAATTTTTCATTCTTTCTTATTAATGCCTTAACAAAATTGACTTTGATTTTCGTCAATTTAGTTAATAAATAACAAAGGTCTACAAAATACTACTTTTTTAGATATGGGAGTGGTTTCTTATGTAATTTTGTGCGCTGAATACGATCCCTGTGTCAAAAATGGCGTATCACGTCAGGATTTTGAGAAAAATGGATGTATACACCCAAAAAACGTATTTTTTGACGGTTTTCAGTATTTTTTTCCTAAACCTGATGTGCAAAAATCTTCTATATAGTCTTAAATTGAAGCTTTATTCGTGTACTTTAAGACCCAAATTAAAAAAATGAAAAAAAACAAAAGATTTTGAGAAAAGTGGGGGTAAAGTCCCAGAAAAGCCTGTTTCTGACGGTTTTCAGTATTTTCTTCTCCAAAACCTGATGTGCGAAACACTTCTATATAGTCCCAAATTGAAGCTTATTTGTTCAATTTAAGACCCATATGCGTAAAATAAAAAAAATATAGAAGATTTTGAGAAAAGTGGGGTAAAGACCACCAACAAAATGTACTTTTGAGGGTTGTAATTTTTTTCTTCTTAACCTGTCGTGCTGGAATTTTTATTATAGTCTTAAATTAGAGCTTGAATCGTACACTTTAAGACCCACCAGCGCAAAATAAAAAATGAAGGATTTTGAAAAAAGTGGGGGTAAAAAAACACAAAAAATTTATTTTGGTTATTGGAACGGTCAAGGAGACTAGAAACAGGAGGTCTAACTCCAGTAGTGGGGGTACGTAATGGTTTGGTTTCCAGAAAGAGGCTGAAAAGTCATGAGCCACAGTAGCCTTCTGTGCATATTACCTACAGGTGGCAATTAAAAAAAATAGATTTTCTTTTGATCGATTCATACATGTATATGTCGTAGCCGAATTTCTATTTATTATTATTATTATATTATTATTATTATTTATTTATTTTTTATTTATTTTCTATTTATTCTATTTCCAACATAACACAACATAATACAGTAAGGCTATGGTAAGCTTATTTGTATGGCTTGTAAGGTTACAAAGTAAACCTGAAGTATACTTATGGTGAACTAAAAAGTTCCGCCCTGACAGTAACGTTACACATACAGGTTGTAGTAAGATTAAAAATAAAGGATGAGGTAAGATTACAAGTAAAGGTTGTAGTAAGGTTACAAGTAAAGGATGTAGTAAGGTTACAAGTAATGGTTGTAGTAAGGTTACAACTAATGGTTGTCGTAAGGTTATACGTAAAAGCTGCAGTAAGGTTACAATTAAAGGCTGTAGTAAGGTTACAAGTAAAGGTTGAGGTAAACTTTAATGGTAAGGCTGTGGTAAGGATACAGTCAAGTTGTAAGGTTGATGTAAGATTGTGGTAAGGTTGCTACTTAATATGAGTATTAATAAAGTAAGTTTCAATATAATAAATAAATATTTAATAAAAAAATTATGTTTGATTCTCTGATATTATTTATGTAGAAACTCAACATTTCACAGAAAATATTTTAAAAAAATTTGATAGGACTGGGATTCGAACCCGGGATCGACACGCATGAACCTAATATCCTAACTAACTGAGCTAAGAGGGGAACTGACAAAGAGAAATTCAATTTTGCTTTTAAAGTCAACCAAGATGATAACTAACTCTTTAAAAGCAAAACTGAATTTCTCTTTGTCAGTTCCCCTCTTAGCTCAGTTAGTTAGGATATTAGGTTCATGCGTGTCGATCCCGGGTTCGAATCCCAGTCCTACCAAATTTGTTTTAAATATTTTCTGTGAAATGTTGAGTTTCTACATAAATAATATCAGAGAATCAAACATAATTTTTTTATTAAATATTTATTTATTATATTGAAACTTACTTTATTAATACTCATATTAAGTAGCAACCTTACCACAATCTTACATCAACCTTACAACTTGACTGTATCCTTACCACAGCCTTACCATTAAAGTTTACCTCAACCTTTACTTGTAACCTTACTACAGCCTTTAATTGTAACCTTACTGCAGCTTTTACGTATAACCTTACGA
Source organism: Leptopilina drosophilae (assembly GCA_032873175.1). NCBI lineage: Eukaryota > Metazoa > Arthropoda > Insecta > Hymenoptera > Figitidae > Leptopilina > Leptopilina drosophilae. Next base: position 14,650,195 of record CM065480.1, on the reverse strand, counting down.
CAACCATTAGTTGTAACCTTACTACAACCATTACTTGTAACCTTACTACATCCTTTACTTGTAACCTTACTACAACCTTTACTTGTAATCTTACCTCATCCTTTATTTTTAATCTTACTACAACCTGTATGTGTAACGTTACTGTCAGGGCGGAACTTTTTAGTTCACCATAAGTATACTTCAGGTTTACTTTGTAACCTTACAAGCCATACAAATAAGCTTACCATAGCCTTACTGTATTATGTTGTGTTATGTGGGAAGAATCCGCCGTTTAGCTAAACGCCTAGGCGGTTAGCTAACCGGCGCCCAATAGACAAATGAACATAATAATTGCTCATATTCTTCTATTGGCCTAAATGAATCCGTAAGTTAGTCAACTGACTAGGCAGTTAGCTAACCGCCTAAGACGTTTTAGGCCAATAGACGAAGTTCAAACGCACGAAATGTTATTAAAAATTAAATAATTTAATTAATATTTAATTTATTAAATTAATAAATTTAATTTAATGAATTAATGACTATTCAATTATTAGAGTAATAAATTTAATTATTCAAGTCTATGAAAAAATAAATTAGGTTTTAACAAATTTTATTTAATTTTATACATTTAATTTTTACATAGTTTATTTATTGAAGCAAGGCAGACTTTGATGACATCGAGAATTACAATTTAGACCGGATTTAAAGCAAATGCATTTTTTGTACTCATTATCAAATCTAATATTCGAATTAGACAAATGATTAAAGTAAAAAATATCGACGCATAGACAGAGAGAACAAATAGTTTTGGAGAGAGAAAAAAAATAACATAAAATAAATGACTGAAAATCAAAATTTTCGTGAGTTTGCAATATACAATATAATTGTTCTATTCCAATGAACAAAATTAAAATTAAATATAAAGAAAATAATTTACAATATTAATTAATTACTTAAATTTATTAATCTAATAATTAAATATTCATTAATTCATTAAATTAAATTTATTACTTTAATAAATAAATTAAATATTAATTAAATTATTTTATTTTTTAATAACATTTCGTGAGTTTCAATTTCGTCTATTGGCCTAAAACGTCTTAGGCGGTTAGCTAACTGCCTAGTCAGTTGGCTAACTGACGGATTCATTCAGGCCAATAGAAGAATATGAGCAATTATTATGTTCATTTGTCTATTGGGCGCCAGTTAGCTAACCGCCTAGGCGTTTAGCTAAACGGCGGATTCTTCTATTCGGCTACGACATATACAAATCAGTGTTAAATATTTATGCTGAATTACCACCAGGAGGTAAATTAAAAGTAGTCTGCGCAGAAGGCTATCGCGTCTCAGGACTTGTTCAGTTTGCTGGGCCTCTTTCGTGAAACCGTATTCTTACATATTCGGCCTGTACTCCCACTGCTGGAGTTGGACCTCCTGCTTCTAGTCTTCTTGGGAACGGTTTTCAATGTATTTTTATACGCTGTACACGATTCTGGACTTTAAAATTGTGTATAACGTTAGCTTTTGAGAAAAGTGGGGTCAATATTTATTGTTCAGAAAGGTTTTTTGTCTTCCTTCCAATCGTGAATTTTATTTTTTAATATTTTAAAAATATACCTCAATTTTTAATAATTTATATTTAATTTTCAATTTCCCAAAAATCAATTTGTTTTATTTAAAAATAAATTATTGCAAACCAAAGCTGAGTTTTTTCCTATGGGCATGTAAGTTTTCAGAATGCCCTTTTTTATTCTTTGAAATTTAATAACTCAAAAACAAAAAAGGGCATTCTGAAAACTTACATGCTCATAGGAAACAAACCTCAGCTTTCGTTTGCAATAATTTATTTTTAAATAAAACAAACCGATTTTTAGGAAATTGAATATTAAATGTAAATTATTGAAAATTGGGGTAAATTTTTAAAATATTAAAAAAAAATTCACCATTGGAAGGAGGACACAAAAACCCTTCAGAACAATACATATTGACCCCACTTTTCTCAAAAACCTGATGTTATACGCAATTTTAAAGTCCAGAATCGTGTACAGCATATAAAAATACATTGAAAACCGTTCCCATAACCAAAAGAAATTTTTCGAGTCCTTTTACCTCCACTTTTTTTAAAATCCTTCATTTTTTTATTTTGCGCTAGTGGGTTTTAAAGTGTACGATTCAAGCTCTAATTAGGGACTATAATGAAGATTCTAACACGTCAGGTTAAGGAGAAAAAATACTGATTCAACTATATTTTTAAAGAAAATAATTAAATAAATTATTGGATCCATCATTTTCAAATTTAAAAATTCGATTTTACATTCTTAATCAGCAACCTTAAAAATTTCTTTTTACCAAGTTGAATGAAAATCTATTAAAATTTGTTGAAGTTATTTAAGTTTTTACATTACTAATTTTGTAATGATTAATTGTTTATTTTGTGATACATTAACAGACAACTGGTTGATTTACTATACATTTATGAAAAATTTCTTTTCAGTTTTTTCATCCCTTAAAACAGTAGTATACTTGAAATAACTTGTTTCTTATAGTGCTGCCCACGATACCAAGACTAGTCTCAGTCTCGTATCGTCTCGGTTTTTCGAGACGATACCGAGACGATACTAGTTTTGGCTCCATCATAGTTGGTACACTGAAAAATATATTTATGGTACTGTCATAAATATAGCCAATTCTCAAATATTATATTGGTGGATATTGAACTTACATACAGTATTGCTGTTTCAGCCATACATCCTAACCATACATGTATATCAAAATTGACCAGGTAATTATTCACTTTAAAAACCGAAAACCAAATACAGAAATCCTAATTCTTTGAAAACGAAACCGTAACCGAAATACCAAAACCGAATTTTTTTAGAAGAATACCGAAAGAGAAAACCGAAACTGTTAAAATTTAAGTTGCCATTGACTTTAAATTTTTAAAGTGAATAATTTTTTTGTAACCGTAGGGGAGACCGGAGTTAAACCGGACGGATTTGGTCTTTGACCAGAAAATTCATACAAAAACATATTTTTTGCTAAAGAGTAATATATTGTTTTGAAGCTTGTACACCCTAATGCTTTAATGCCTTCCTTCCGGTTTTGACGGCTTTTTAAAAAGTCGTGACACTTCTATCAAAATTTTGTTAATTAGTGCCATTCAAGTTTGTTCATACGTCATGAACTAACAACATTCTTATAGATATGCCACAACTTTTTAAAATGCCGTCAAAACCGGAAGGAAGGCATTAAAGCATCAGGGTGTACCTTCATCTACAAATCGCACTCGTTCGATTTTAAAAAACTACAGTAGCTTTGGAGATATATTGCTTCGAAGGTGACTACCTCGAAAACGAAAATACGAAAATTAATGGGGCTAAACCGGACACCCCATGGGGCTAAATCGGACACGGCTAATTAATTAAAGAATGAGACACAAATTTTCGTCTTTTTTGTAGAAAAGTCAAATCAATTCTTCTTTTATTTATTTGCAGATACTTCTATACAATGAATATAATATAAACTGTAAAATCGGTAATTAATAGAATATAAAATGAATTACAGTTTTCAGACTTGTCTGTTTCGAATTCGAGTTTTAATATAAATTATTTTTTTATTTGTAAAATGGTTCTATGCAAAGAATATAATATAAAATAGTTAATTAGTATAAAATAAATTAAAGTATTCAAAGATTTGGTTGTTTTTTACCACGATTTCCGATTTAGCCCCACACCGTCATCTTATAATTAACCTGCAATATATTTTTTCTTCTTAACGTTTTCCATTAAACTTTTTTTCTACTAAACTCAGTACACCTTGAGCTAAAAGAAAAATTGCAGTATGATATTTGCACTTTAACTTTAACGATAAAAACCCAAAAAAATGAGAAAATTTTTTTTTTACTTTTACCTCAAAAAATGACATTTTTATATATTAACGGCAACTATTATTACAAGAAAAATGACACGTCCCTAAAACCTCATGCAGCATATGCATAACGAAATTGCGCGTTCATAGGTTATTTACATGATTTGAAATTCTTCACGGTTTCGGAAATATTTGACTTGTCCGGTTTAGCCCCGGTCTCCCCTAATTTTAACGGTTTCGGTTTTCTCTTTTCGGTATTCTTCTAAAAAAATTCGGTTTCGGTATTTCGGTTACGGTTTTTTTCAAAGAATTAGGGTTTCTGTATTTGGGATTTGGTTTTTAATGTGAATAATTACGGTTGCGGTTTTTCGTTTTCGGTTTCTTAAGAATTTAGGTTTTTTGGCTTAAAGGTTTCGGTTTCTCGGTTGTTTTCCCAGGACAAAATATAAATGAAAATATTTGTGTGCATTTTAATTACTTAGAATAAAATATGAGTATTAATTACTCATAATTTATTTATATATTTGTCTTATATTTTATAAGATGGCCATAGCGTTATCAAGGAAAAACTAGAAATTTTTTGAAAGAACGTTTTTCTTCCTAACTTCTATATTATTTAACCTAATTACCTAAAAATTGGTACACTAGTGTATTTTTACAGGTTGATCACACATAATTAATTTAAAAAACCTTTTTTAATTCATTTTCAAAAAATTTTTGTTGTATTTTAATTAATTATTTGTAATCTGCTAATTTTGGTTTCTCTACTTATTATTTACAATATTAGACATACCATACTTCAATATTTCTTTTTCATTTATTTTTTTGTATACCAAAAGATTTTAATTTTGGTGTAATATTCAGTTTTACTTTTATATTAAAAATCGAAAAAACGAAACTTAGGTTTAGAAATAAAGGGTTTTAAATTTTTATAATAAGGGTTTCGGTTTACGGTTTTCTGTTTCAGATAATATTTTCTCTGGTTTTTTAAAAATTTCTGTTTTTTCGGTTAACGGTTTCGGTTATCGGTTACGCTTGCCATCCCTGAAATTGACATTATCATTTTTTTCAGTGTGTGGTTGGTTTCAGTATCGAATGTAATATTTACAGGAATTGTTAATTCTATAAATAAAAATTTGTTTTGTTTTGGATAGTTTTTCGATAGTTTATCTATAAAATAAAAAACTAAAAAATTTGATTTCGATTTTTCAATGCATGTACTTCGACTTAACTGAAGTCTCGCGAGACAGCGAGACGACATCGAGATTATATTTGGCGATACCGATACCGATACTTAAAATTACAATATTTAACGAGACCGAAACGATACTACATAAAATCTCGTATCGTCTCGTCTGTGGGCAGCACTAGTTTCTTAAACCTCGCTTAATTAATTACAGTGATATTTACATTTACCCCGAATTTTAGGAAAATTTCAAAATTTCGTGGTAAATGTAAACACTTTTAGTCGATTCAGGTGTATCAATATTTTTTGTACTTTATAAAATTTTTCTAGGGGAGTATAGTAACAAGTTCATGCAAAAGAAATCCGTCCGCTTTACCTTTTAACAAAAAAAGTTAATGTTTTTGGTAAAAAATAGATATTCCGTTTACATTTATCCCAAATGGCCCTATCGTAATTTATTAACATAATTTAAACTTTGGAAATCAATTCTCGGAAATTTATAGATATTTGTACGGTCATTTATAAAAATTTATAAAGTAATTAATCTTACTGAAAAAAAGTTTTTTTTTATTTATTATGAAATATGTAAACTTTTCACCATGACGCTTCTGTGATTACGTGTACAATGTTAACGTTTTAAATGTAAAAAAAACCCAAAAAAAGAATAAAATTTGTTTCTCTCGTAGTGAAACTCTTGAAAGAATCCCGTGTGGAAATCTGCCCAAGTTAGCCTAGTTAAAAAATGGGGGCCAGCTGGGCCCCACCTGGGCTTCCCATTTTTTAAAAAATATAATTATTATAATAAAAAAGTCTTAAAATTAAATATAATTATTAGTAATAAATCATTCTACAATTAGTTTATAACAATAATAATCATTATTTGTTTAAACAATTCATTGTTGTTAACAATTATAAACTTTTATTGTAGTACACTAACAGACATTTAGTTTTACCGAAATTTTAAAGTTTATCCAGCTGAATTTATTTATTTAATAATTAACTCATTAAGGTATAACGGTTTTTAATATATTTTGATAATTATTATTTAAACAAATAATTGTTGTTAATTAATAACTCTTGACACAAACTACCTAGAAACTTGCATTTTTTCCTAATTTTGCAATTAACTAATCTAAATAGTAAATCATTCAGATGTTTTATGATTTCAACAATTCATCAAATGTTTAAACAAATAATTGTTGTTATTTACTAACTCTTGACACACAGCATGATCTAGAAAAATGCAGTTTTTTTTTATTTTGCAATTACCTAATCAGAGTAGTGGTAGTAATTGTAAAATTAGAAAAAAATGTAAGTTTCTAGGTTGTTTGTATCAAAAGTTAATAGACAATAACAATAATTTGTTTAAACAATTTCTGAACTGTTTAAATTGTAAAATATTTTTACAATTGTTCAGATTAGTTAAATGTAAAATTAAATAGAAATTGCATGTTTTTAGGTGCTTTGTGTCAGGAGTTAGTAAATAACAACAATCATTTGTTTAAACAATTTTTAAATTGTTAATACCATAAATGATTTTTATTTCATGCGGTTTGTATTAGTTAATTGGAAAATTAGTAAAAAAAACTGCAAGTTTCTAGGTATTTAGTGTCACAAGTTATTAATTAACAACAATTATTTATTTAAACAAATAACGACTGCAATATAACATTAGTAAAATTTATCAATAACAAAAATCACTTACAATGAAAATGATTAATTAGTTTAATTTTTCTTTAATATTTAATAATAAAACTTTGATATAACCATCGTCATCTTCGTACATGAATTGACAATTGTTATAAATAAACAATAAAAAATAATAATTGTTAACATTTTTCGGAAGCATTTTAGATTTTGTCTATTGACCCACCCACGGTGGGATCAGATAAGGCGAAATAATATTATAACTGGGCGTGAGCTGGGCCCTACCTGGGCTTCCCAGTTTTTGGGGACCCACATCGATAAATAATTATATGAGCAAAAATTTATAAGTCCAAACCTAAAAAAATTTTTTTTTGAACAAAAAATTAATGTTTATAATAACTTAGATTAAGAAAAAACGTATTTTGAACAAAAATGTATTGACACTTTTTTTAAAAATGTAGCGTCCACATAATTAATTAGCAAAAATTTCTAAGTCCAAACAACTAAAAAAATTTTTTTAGACCAGCAAATTAATGTTTATAATGATTGTAAACAATAAATACCGCATTTTTAATAAAAATATATTCACATTTTTTAAATAAAAATATAAATATTAATTTATGAATATTTATCGTTAATTATTATATTACTAATATTATTATTATTATTATTATTATTATTATTATTATTATTATTATTATTATTATTATTATTATTATTATTATTATTATTATTATTATTATTACCTGGGCCATCCCTGCTGGGGCCCACCTAGAACCTGGGAAGCCCACCTGGGACCCACCGTGGGCCCATCTCACATTTCCACACGGGAATTGAACTTTTGCTTGTACTAAAGTATAATTAAATTCTGATTTCATTTTTTAGAAATGTTTTTTTTTGAGGTCGCTGATTACGAATTTCAAGTCAAATTTTAAATTTTCAAAATTACATATACCCCGAGTTTTTGAATTCGCGGAGTAAATGTAAACACTTAATTATTTATTAACTAAATTGGCGAAAATCTAAAATCAAAGTCAATTCTTGTTAAGGGATTAACTATGGCATTGCCAATTATCAAAATAAAATATTGGCAATACTCAGAACATTTTGTAGGTGGCCTAAGGTAAAAATATTGACATCGTACTTATTTTAAAATTTCTAAATTTAGCTGAAACAACTACTGTTTACATTTACCCCAAAGGACCCAAATTAATTAAAATAATTTTGTTAAGATTGAGATCTTTCCAAGTACATAAATTCATGTATAATAAAAATAAAAAACAAAAAGTTGTAGACAAGAGGTATTAAAAAGTGTTGCAGCTTTCATAAAAAAGATTAAACTAATCATATGAAAATTTAATTAATTCCCGATTAATTTTTTCCATGAACAAATGAGTCTAAATAAACCAAATCATTTAAAAAATATTTTGAAAAAATAATCCTTCGATGAATCATTTTAATTCTTGTTGGATTAGAGTATTTTAATTATTCTTAAATGATCTTTGAATGTGTCATATTAGTTGAATTAAATGAAATTACTGAGAAAGAACTGAAAGGAAATAAGAGTGTTTGTGAATTAGTGAAAAGAATAGTGACAAAAGATTCATGTCCGAAAATCAATTTCCCATTCTCTTTTACACGTGTCTGCGCATATATATAACCATAGGAAACTTTTCCAAGTCGATATCTCATTACTTCTGACTGATTCTCTCGCAAAGAGGATATCTATTTCTCACCATGAAGAATCTGATCAAAGTCTCGCACGATTCCCTTAGGTTCCAAGCTACATTTAGCTTCAAAAAAAAAAAAATATATATATATATATATATATATATATATATATATATATATATATAAGAAAGAGAAAAAAGAATGAGAGAGAGAGACAGAGAAAATAAAAAATTGGCTAAAAAAGACAAGATAATTTATTTTCACTCGTTTATGAATGAAAGTCACCGGATGCTCACGACTATATTAGTGATCCAGTAATTCGATTGTGACAAGAATAAGACATCTATTTTTTCAAAGGTTATTTTATCACTTTTAGGAGGTGTTCTTTTTTCTTTATTCAATTTCAAAGGAGTAATTTATTTTGAGTCGTGATATTAAAGGTTAGAAAATTTACACTTTAATTTGTAAGAAATATATCTTCACTGTTTCTTTGGAGTATCATTGAAATATTAAATTTTTTTGCAATATTTTTTTCACTTTATTTACGTATATATTACACGATGCAACAGTATATATACATATATCGTCGGCTTGGTGGAAAACTGTACCATTTCAGGAATTCGTTATAAACTGTACCATTTCGGTAAATGTTTTTAAAACATACAATTTCGAGAAAAAAAGTTTTTTGCTTTTTTTCCAACTTTGTCAACACTGATGCTAGACATAAAATAAGGTTATGCATTTTTAAAAAGCGGTATCTTAAATATACTCTTGTTCATCTTTTTAATGTATTATTTAAAAATTTCTAATAATTTAAATTAATTGCTTGTTAATCTTTAGAAATTCTTTAGTGCAACGCTTTTATAGATCTTCCTCGAAATGGTATGTTTTATAACAAACTTTTCAAATGGTATAGTTTATAACAAATTCTTGAAATGGTACAGTTTTCCACCAAGCCGACGATATATATATATATATATATATATATATATGGGGCGTTCCATGCGAAACCGGACAGTATTTGACTTTTGCATCTCAAATTTTTTTTAAATATTTTTTTTCTTTTAGTGCTCATTGCAATAAGCTGCCATGATTTCATTCAAATTTTTACATCAAGCCGTTTAAGAGATACAGGTTTTTGAAAAATCACGTTTTTTACGAAAATGTTTTTTTAAAATGGTTATAACTCGGTCAAAAATTGACCAAATTTGACGTTCTATATATGAAAATTTTTATTTTTATACGTAGTTTCTGATAAAAATATAACAAAAATTTATTTTTAAATTAACGAAAAAATTTTTTAATTTTAAAAAAAATTTATTTTTAAGAATGTATGTATCGATCGATTTTTTTCAAAATTTTTTGTAAGAAACTAGAACTAAATTAACAACTATTAGGCGTTGTTTGATTGTGGGCAAACTATAGGATCTATTTATTTCGAATTTTTTAATTTTTATATCCATAGAATATGGCAAACAATAGGACCTTTGAGCTACAATTATTAATAACACAGGTCAACAAAAAAAAGGCTTATTTTTTTATGAGATATCATAGTGTCCATTAAAGACGCTGAACACGATCCCGGATCACAAAATTGGCCATCACGTCAGGATTTTGAGAAAAGTGTGGTAAAGACCCCAAAAAACGTGTTTTTGAATATTTTTAAAATTTTTTTATCCTACACCTGACGCGCCAGAAACTTCTACGGACTAAAATTGAAGCTTGAATTGTCCACTACAAGAGCCATATCCGTAAAACCAAAAAAAATTAAAAATTTTTTCAAAACATGGGGTTGAAGTTACCAAAAATGTGATTTTTAGGGTCGCTGAATATAATCAGCAGATTATAACATTTTATAAGTTTGTGGCACGTCAGATTATAATCCGCGACCTCAAACACCCTTAAGTAATAATTTTCAAACGAATCCAAAACAATTTTAAAAGTCCATTAAAGCAACCCAAAAACACATTTTTGGTAACTTCAACACCATTTTTTGAAAAAATTTTAATCTTTATTGGTTTTACGGATATGGGTCTAGTAGTGGACAATTCAAGCATCAATTTAAGTCTATGTAGAAGTTTCTGGCGCGTCAGGTTTAGGATAAAAAATTTTTTGAAAATCCTCAAAAACACGTTTTTTGAGGTCTTTACCACATTTTTCTCAAAATCCTGACGTGATGGTCAATTTAGTGGCACGGGATCGTGTTCAGCGTCTTTAATGGACACTATGATATCTCATAAAAAAGTAAGACTGTTTTTGTTGACCTGTGTTATTAATAACTTTAGTTCAAAAGTCCTATTGTTTCCCATAGTCTATGGATATAAAAATTAAAAAATTCGAAATAAATAGATCCTATAGTTTGCCCACAATAAAACAACGCCTAAGAGTTGTTAATTTAGTTCTATTTTCTTACAAAAAATTTTGAAAAAAATCGATCTATACATACATTCTTAAAAATAAATTTTTTTTTAAATTAAAAAAAAATTTCGTAAATTTAAAAAATAAATTTTTTTATATTCTTATCAAAAACTACGTGTAAAAACAAAAATTTTCATATATAAAACGTCAAATTTGGTCAATTTTTGACAGAGTTATAACCATTTCAAAAAAACATTTTCGTAAAAAACGTGATTTTTCAAAAATCTGTATCTCTTAAACGCCTTGATGAAAAAATTAGAAAAAAATCATGGTACCTTATGTCAATGAGCACTAAAAGAAAAAAAATATTTAAAAAAAATTTGAGATGCAAAAGTCAAATACTGTCCGATTTAGCGTGGAACGCTCCATATATGCTAGGGGGGCTCCGCCCCCTGCGCGCTTCGCACGCTAACCCCCAGATTTTATATTTACTTCTATTTATGGATAATATAAAGATTGTAAAATGCGATCTTATGATATTAGCCATTCTCAAATTTTCAATCTTTGTCATCAATTTTGAAGTAACATACCAGCCTGCAAGTAAAAAAAAATTTCTTTTGGATAGACTTTGACGTCCTATTTCACGCTTCTATTTGAGGGGGCAAGCTCTGACCTGTTGGAAAACACAGATTGAATTTTAACGTAATGTGAAGGCCCACATTAAGGCACCTTTTAAAACCCGTAGCTCAAAAAAATTGGTAAAATTAAACATGCATTTTTATTCGTTATTTATCCTTTTTTTGACATAGGTCAAAAAATAGGTCAATATTGACATATGTTTTGATTTATGTTTTTGCCCTATAGGTAAAAAAATAGGTCAAATTAGACACAGGTTTTAAGGTAATGTGAGGCCGTTATTTATCCTCTTTTTGACCTGTAGGTCAAATTAGACATAGATTTTTACCTAATGTGAGGCCGTTATTTATCCTCCTTTTAAACCTATAGGTCAAAAAATTGGTCAATTTTTACATAAGTTTTGAGGTAATGTGAGGCCGTTATTTATTCCCTTTTTGACCTATAGGTCAAAAAATAGGTCAATTTTGACATAAGTTTTGAGGTAATGTGAGGCCGTTATTTGTCCTCTTTTTGACCTAATGGTCAAAAAATAGATCAAATTAGAAATAGATTTTGACGTAATGTGAGGCCTTTATTTATTCTCTTTTAAACCTATAGGTCAAACAATATGTCAATTTTGACATAGATTTTAACGTAATGTGAGGCCGTTATTTATCCCCTTTTTGACCTATAGGTCAAAAAGTAGGTCAAATTAGAAATAGATTTTGACGTAATGTGAGGCCTTTATTATCCTCTTTTTAAACCAATAGGTCAAAAAATAGGTCAATTTTGACATAGATTTTAACGTAATGAGAGGCCGTTATTTATCCTCTTTTTGACCTAATGGTCAAAAAATAGATCAAATTAGAAATAGATTTTGACGTAATGTGAGGCCTTTATTTATTCTCTTTTAAACCTATAGGTCAAAAAATATGTCAATTCTTACATAGATTTTAACGTAATGTGAGGCCGTTATTTATCCCCTTTTTGACCTATAGGTCAAAAAATAGGTCAATTTTGACATAAGTTTTGAGGTAATGCGTGGCCGTTATTATCCTCTTTTTAAACCAATAGGTAAAAAATAGGCCAATTTTGACATAGATTTTAACGTAATGTGAGGCCGTTATTTATCCTCTTTTTGACCTATAGGTAAAAAAATAGGTCAATTTTGACATAAGTTTTGACGGCCCCTTTGGGATAGGGCGCCCTTACAGAATCTTGAAACAGCGGCGGCGGCGCTGTTTCTTTTTGTGATATAGGTAGATATATATATATATATTTATGAGCCGCCGGATCGTAGAAGGGCACGTTAATTTTTCTCGGCCAAGAACGAAGTCCCCTAGACATCCAAAATTCGACTTTCAAATTTAAATATCTTATGTACATAACCTTATAGGAAATTTCATTGCGCATCTTTTTTTTTATGAAATTTTTTTGTATCTATTACCGTTTTCGAAATATAAGGAAAAACTGTTTTTTTAAAAAAATAAGTTTTAATTATTTTTTTCACTTCAATTAGCGATTATTCAGTCGATTTTACGAATTTCTCAATGAAACAAAAACGAAAATACGCGTTATTTTATCCTACGAGTGACTAAAAAAGGACAATGATGTTTTATTAAAAAATAAGAAAGTTATTAATTTTTTATTGAGATATTGCAATATTTGTAAACTCAAATTTTCACCAAGTGGGGAAGTTGAGCAAATTTAGAGCAACAAAAAACTTCCAGCGAGAAAGTTGTTCATTAATGTCCAAATAAGTTTTTCCCGAATGTTACAGTTCAATTAAACAATTAGTTAACAAATGGCGAATGTTAAAAGTCGTCTGCGGCTGAACGCCCAGCGCGCGCATCTCACTTTATAGTAAGGTGGAGTTTTATTCTGCGTATACACAATACGGGTGAGAAACGCGCGCTGGGCGTTCAGCCGCAGACGACTTTTAACATTCGCCATTTGTTAACTAATTGTTTAATTGAACTGTAACATTCCGGAAAAACTTATTTGGACATTAATGAACAACTTTCTCGCTGGAAGTTTTTTGTTGCTCTAAATTTGCTCAACTTCCCCGCTTGCTGAAAATTTGAGTTTACGAATTTTGCAATATCTGAATAAAAAATTAATAACTTTTTTATTTTTTAATTAAACATCATTTTTCTTTTTTAGTCATTCGTAAGATAAAATAACGCGCATTTTTGTTTTTGTTTCATTAAGAAATTCGTAAAATTGACTGAATAATCGCGAGTTGAAGTGAAAAAAATAATTAATATTTCGTTTTAAAAAAAAACAGTTTTTCCTTATATTTCGAAATCGGTAATAGATACAAAAAACTTCCTAAGAAAAAAAGATGCGCAATGAAATTTCCTATAAGGATATGTACATGAGATATTTAAATTTGAAAGTCGAATTTTGGATGTCCAGGGGACTTCGATCTCGGCCGAGAAAAATTTACGTGCCCTTCTACGATCCGGCGGCTCAATTCCGGATGCTGACGAAATCCTTGCCGTAAGCGGTAACGAGTAAGTATAAGTAACTAGGAAAGGAAATTAATTAACTAGGCGTACTTGTAAACTTTCCACGAGAGCACCCCTGGTCACTTGCCGAGCATGCGAGGAGAGGGAAAGTTCGTTTGGCCTAGGAGCACCTGGGCAGAAAGAACATGTCCCTTCATGGAATTTGCCTCATAGATGAGCATCTCCAACTGAAACAATTACCTATAAGGCCCGAAAAGCACCTCGGGCCAAGGCGGAAGACGATCTGGCGATCTGGGATCGTGCAGCGAGGTATATAGGTGCGCTCTGCCGTGACGGTAAGAGAGCGAGTGGTGGGGGAGCTGAGGCAGTCGACTTAAGTTTCGTGTGCGGTTGTCACTCTCTCGTAGCTCTCACGCTGAACGCGACTACGATGGCTGTGTGTTTGACGTATTCTTATTTTTTTAATATTAAAACACAGCCCATCGTTACAGTGTAAATGTATTTTCTTTTAATATCGTTGTGTACTTCACATTCTATAAAGATATGATATAATTCTCTACCCATAAACTCTCAATATTCACAGCAATATTATAAATTCCATTTATATAATTTAGTTTTAAAAATAATTCTAGTATTATAATTGTTCAGTAAACAAATTTGTAAAAAAATTTAATTAAAACTTAAAGGAACCTTCCCACGTGAAAAGATTACCGGTAAACTCCGCGGAGTCACTCTGTGGAGATTCCGCAAAGTGAAGCCGCAAATAATTTTTGGACAATTTCCACGGTAAGTCAACATAACCGGTCCAAGACAATGCACAAGTAAATGAGACAGAGATATCCAGGTATTCGGATATCGAAAGATATTCTATCAAATATTCAAATAATTTCGAAGGTAAGTCAACATAACCTGTCATACTCAATACACTTGCTAACCATCTAATCTTATCCATATATTCAGTCGATTATTTGGACAATTTCAACGGTAAGTCAACGTAGCTTGTCATACACGATACACCTGCTAATTATCTAATGTTATCCGGATATTGAAATTGTCCAAACATTTGACTGAATACAAGGATAAGATTAGATGGTTAGCAGGTGTATCGTATATGACAGGTTTCGTTGGCGTACCTTTGAAATTAATGTTAGGTTACCTTTTAAATTTGAAACTTAGGATTCTCTGGAAATGTTTAAAATAGTAACAGGCCAACTGGATAACTATGGATAATATTGAGGTGATCGATCTTGAAAGTAAACTTACCTATGAAATTGTACCAAATTTTGACAAAATACTGTAGATCATACCGGGATAGACGTGGGTAATGTTATGGACAGATGTATACTTTGAAATTATTTTATTATTGTCAGGATATGTTAACCCTCGGAGAACACACCTCTTTTTTAGACTATTTTTCAAAGCTCAACCAATTTTAAACTGCTCATCTAATCAAACTAAATAATTTTTTTAAAATATAGTTTAAGCTCTGTAGAATAAGTCTGTTTACTTGAAAATACTTATTAAAAATATTAAAGAAAGATAAAAAGCTTTTTTGAGATGTTGCATCCGAATGTTTTCTGATGTAATTTTCATACAAAGCTGACTACTCAAAGTCAATAGTAATTGTTAATCTCGTTTTTCTCAAAACGACTTTTTGAAAGACGTGTTCACTGTAATTTGAAAACCACAATATCGATTTATCTTAAACTTAAAACACACTTTCTACATATAAAATACCTAACAGCAACAATAAGTTTTCATTTTTTTCTTAACAGTAAGGAGGTTTCGACTTACAGAAGGGTGGGATTTTTTCGAAAAAATAGCAATTTTCACTCCAAATGGCCACAAAAAAATTAGAAATTATTAAAATTATTATCAGGCAAGGTTGAAGTTAGAATTTGATAATACTTTGACTAAATTTTAAAGAACTTTGATTTTAAACTATTTTGAGGTGAGATACTGTGAATGGCATATCCAATATGGCGAATGAATTAAATCATCAAAAAATTCATCAGAATCTGTTAAAGTGCCTGACATAACTGTTAAAGGCATTCGGAAAAAATCGCACCCAAAAATGTGTTTTCCCGCGTGTCGTCTTACTGCTAAATAAGTTTTTACATTTCGTTCATATTTATTAAGATAATTAAGAAAATTCGTTCTGATAAAGATTATTCTGCAAATTTGCAAGTATTTTTTTGTATAAATATTGAAAAACGTAATTATAAAAGTTGGATTTTTAAAGAAAGTGGACTACAATATGGTGGCGCAAAACACAGACAAGTGGATCTATGTGTACTGACAGTGGTCAAGGAGGTGGCTTCTATTCATAAGGATTGCAAAATTCCGAGAAGACCGCTATTCCCAGAGCGCTCATCTATATTTACCAAAAATTCACGACTCAAAATATTCTTTTCTTTTTTAATGAGACGTCGATCACGAAACCACTATTTTTTCCTGGATGCCCTTATGCAATTTAAACAAATAAAATTAAGAAATGTATGGAAGAAATTTTAAGAATAAACTATATAAAAATAATTATTAGTCCTGAAAAAAGAAAACACTTTAAAAAATATAAACTGTATTAAAGCAAAAAACAATTCCACCTAGTGGCTCTTTTAGAAGCTCAAAATTGAGCGGCTGGATTCCATAGGGGCAGGTAAATTTTTCTCGGACGAAATGGAAGTTCCCTGGACACTCAAAATTCAACTTCTGAATTTAAATGTTTAAAATATATATCCTTATAGAAAATTTCATTGTGCATCTTTTTTCTTATAAATTTTTTTTAATCTATTACCGTTTTCGAAATATAAGAAAAAACTGTTTTTTTTAAAAACGAAATTTTAATTATTTTTTTCACTTCAATTCGCGATTATTCAGTCAATTTTACGAATTTCTTAATGAAACAAAAACAAAAATACGCGTTATTTTACCCTACGAGTGACCATAAAAGAAAAATGATGTTATAATTATGAATATGAAAGTTATTAATTTCTTATTGAGATATTGCAAAATTCGTAGACTGAAATTTAAACTAAGCGGAGAAGTTGAGCAAATTTTGAGCAACAAAAAACTTCCAACGAGAAAGTTAAGGTCTAAACAAGTTTTTCTCGAAAATTACAGTTTAATATTAAACAATTAACAAAAATGCCTCAAAAGTGTGCTGCTGGGGTAGGGCTTTATGCACTCAACCAAATCGTCACTTGACTTCACAAGGGTTAATTTATGTATTATATATTTCATTATATCTTTGAGGATTTTTAGAATCTTTCTGGTAACTTTCAGGAAGTTACCATGAAGTTTCCATGGGAAGTTTCTAACCTGCATTGTATTTCCTGGAAATTTCGAGGAAGTTACCAAGGGTAACTTCCGAAGATTGACACGGGAAACTTCCTGGAAGTTTCCTGGAAGTTTTTGTGCTATGTAGGAGTATTCTATTATTTTTGTTTAATTCGCGATAGTTTTAATCTATTTGTATGTACTGCACTGCAAAAAGAAGTATCTTAATTAAGATATTTTGGTAATCATTTCTAAGATGTTATCGTTGTCACTTTTTACCCAGCGGGCACAAAGACAAAAAACGTTCTTTGAACGTCTGTAGAACGTTTAATGTCTGCCAATTTACGTTCTAAGAATGTCCGAACGTTCTGAAACACTTTTGGAACGTTCGGACGTTCTTAAAACTTAAATTGGCAGACATTAAACGTTCTACAGACGTTCAAAGAACGTTTTTTGTATTTGTGCCCGCTGGGTAGTCATTTAAAATATCTTAATTTAAGATGTTTAAAGTATCTTCGTACATATTTTCCAACATATTTTTTGGGGAAAAAGTTTTAAGGTTAACTATGGGCTTATATGTAAGATATTTTATGCATCTTAGCTTTTAGCAACTTAAATTTTGTCGCATCTTACAATTCACAAGTAACTTATCGCTAAACATCTTATTGAGACAGAAACATCTTATTTAAGGTACTTTAAAAAACTTACAGAAGTATCTTACTTTTTTAAGATAGAAAAATATCTAAGACGTATAAAGCATCTTAAAAATCTGTAAGATACTTTCGAAAACATCTTATTATAAGATGTAAGATACCATTTTTCCATCTTACATCTTATGTTAAGATATCAAATAAAATACTTATTTTTACAGTGTGTTTTTTGTTTATTTTTAACCTCTATTTTACCATTTCTTTTCAATTATTACATGAGAACATATAGCTAATTCTACCAAATCGTTTCAAGTGACTCAAAATGAGTAAAATGGCAATGTTCTACTTACTTTTCTTGTGTTTCGCACGTTTCGTGTTACATGGTTGCCCATCTCTGTCAGACAATTCACAAATGTCTAACCTGAAAAATTCTTTCCATTTCTCATAAAAATAATAAATTGACTGCAAGTATTAATGTTTTGACAAGTGCAACGTGTTTATTTATTATAAACAATTATTTTAATTAACATTTTTATGAATTATTCTTATTTTTTCCAATGTGATTGTAATTTTATCATGAACACAAAATGATATCCCTTTTGACTCATTTTGGGTCCTTTCCTCAGAAACTCAGAATTAGTTGAAGGGGTATCATTTTTGTTGGAGTTCAAAATAAGTCTCATATGTGTCTCATTTTAAATTAGGTTTTTTTTGTGCATGCATTACATATAAAATTTTTTACAAATTAATTTTCAAAAATTCATTGATTTTTTATTTATATTTCATTTTTGTTGTGAAAATTCGTTGTGTTTATATTAAAAAGTAGCTACAGACACATAATTCTTTTTATTGTCATTTTTTGAATTCTTACTACTCAAAACGAAAAACTAAACATGAAATATATTCTTTTGACTTTTTCGAAAATTTGAAGGAGGTAGAGGGGGGACAATTTTACCAATTTTGTTAACACCGGCTACTTTGTGAATTTTTTCTGAATATACTTTTAATGGGAAAAATTTTTTAGAATATGTTTCGGAAAGGTTTTTTTATCTTCTTTCCAATGGTGAATTTTATTCTTTAATATTTTAAAAATTTACCCCAATTTTTGGTAATTAATATTTAATTTTCAATTTCCCAAAAATCGGTCAGTTTTATTAGAAAATAAATTATTGCAAACGAAAGCTTAGGTTTTTTCCTATGCGTTTGTAAATTTTCAGAATGCCTTTTTTTGTTTTTAAGTTATTAAATTTCAAAGAATAAATTGCTGCGCGCTGTGGCGCGTGGTACCCAGCGTGAGGCGAGGCGTCCGCGCCGCAGCAATTTATTCTTTGAATAAAAGAGACCTTAGTTCCGAAAAAATTAATTTCGAGTTATGTATATCATTCAATATTTATTGAGTTGTTCTTTCACATACAAGCGTCAAAAATACTTTTTATTTATAGATTTTTTTGTTATTAATGTTTAAAAATGAGCTTGTTGAATGTTTGCACGTGGTTGTTCAGAAAAGCATCCCTTCTACTTTCTAATACAACTACACTGGTCATCTACATACAATTCGTGTGCTTCGTGTAACTCATACAAATGAGTTAGTAGTGAGGCTGAATTCTAGTGGAATGTCTTTACCAATCAGAGATGCTCTACTTCAATCACCTTTCCTGCAAAATTCACTATTGGGAACTAAGGTTTCTTTTGTCGGGGCACGTCTCATATAAGAAAAAGTGGGACTAGAATGTTTTAACATTGAAAAAAGAGTTTTCTACTGACCGGAGCGCTCTAAATCCGATTTTTAGTTCCGTTTAGTAGGAAACTCTTCTTTTTAATGCTTAAACATTCTAGTCACACTTTTCATATATATATATATATATATATATATAAATATATATATGTGTCCTTTTAGTAAAAAAACCTCACCTTTCGTTTAAAAAAACTTATCTTTCCCCCCAAAAAATAAAATTTATTTTTAATTTTTTGGGTCAAAAAATTTTTTTAAAATGTTTATTTTCAATCGAAAGAGCATAAAAAAGCTTTCCAAAATGCCCTTTGACAAATTTTTAAGTTTAATTTTGTTTAAGAGTAAAAAATTATCGAAATAAGCAACGTACTGAAAACCTAAAAAATTTAACCCCCTTTCCCTCGCAAGTATTGGACTAAGTAAAAAAATATTTTCACGAAAAAATTACTATCTATTAGTACTACAAAAGCCTCAAGTTTTGCTACGATTAGAGAGAAATTTTTGACAACCTTGATCATTTGACATGGAATCGCTCATAGAGAAAAGTCTGATTTTACTTGTATAGATAGATTCTTTGCTAAACAAGGAATAGTGCAAAATAATTTTTTAAAGCCAGACTATTATGTTCTCCATTGAAGAAAAAGAGAAAATAGAATCAATGTTAAAGCAAGGAAAAGTATAACAAAAAGACATTAATAGGAAAAGAAGGTTGTTTTACTTTTTAGGAGATGGAAATATTTTTAGTTGACGTTTTCTTGTCTGAAGCTTCTCTCTCTCTCACTCGCTAGCTTTACCCATCTTACAAGCAGTCGATGCTCAATACTGATTGATGTTCACCTTGGTCAAGTTTGTATCTGTTAAACCCATTTCAACCTATACCAGCTTTCCACTAAAAAGAAAAAAAACGAAAAAGAGCTTATCTCACAACAGATTTAGCTTTCTTAAGGAGGTTTGATCGGACATTTATCGCACTTTGGATACTTCTTTTTCGTTAAATTCAACGCCACTCGCAACTCAGCATTAATCGATGCTTTAGCAGTAAACCTTTATAACAATAGAGGGGATTTGCGAATAAACCTCATGAGATTTTTATCATCTCTCATCTCACCTCAAATGGAACTACCATTGCGTTTTATTTATATGAAAATTTTGCCCATTTTCAAATCCACCTGCGGTCGACACTGTTTAGGTAATTGAATTTTTTGCCTCCAGTAAACTAAAAAAGTAAAAAAAGAGAAATTGCTTTATTAGAAAAATTTAGTGAATTTGTGAAAAAGAACTTTCATATTATACAATGTTTATAAAATCCTGTCCGATATTTTTAATTTTTCTAATTGTCAATTTTTTTATTTTTTTTTGTTATATCTCTTATATTTTACTTTCTATTTTTATATTTATTTTAATTTTATTTCGTAATTTTTTGTTTAATAATTATTTTACATATTTTCATAATCATTAATAATTCTTTTTTATTTTTCGTATTTATTTATTTTACTGAAATTTTAATTTTCAAATAAATAAAATTTAATTCTGTTAAAATTAAGGATTTTAAATATAATAGAGTAGAACGGGGTGAGGCAGCCAATTGCTTCTTATTTCTGCATAAATTTTTCAAATAGTGAGCTATTAATAATTTAGAGTGCTTATGGTCTTTTACTTTAGATGCTAAAAGATGAGCGTAATTGCTGCAGGAGTTTAGCAGTGACAGTGTAATTTATGAAAAACAGACTTTTGGATACAACTTTTTTAAGAGTAATTCTTGTCATTTTAGTTGATTTAAGTTACACGAATAAAATTCATGTAAGTGTTTTTTAATGCAGAATTTAGTGCTGAAGACGATGGTGTAAATAAAATTGCGATATTTTTAATATTACGGTTTTTGTGGAAGTTTTCATGAAAAAGTGCTCGTGGGGTTAGGCAGCCAACGCTAAATTTTTTGTCTTTTGTGTTGATTCTATTGGTTCTTCTAAAAGTTTTTTTCTTTTTTTCCTACTCCAATCTTGTTATGTTTCACTGATTTTTATTTTAACCCTTTAAAGCCCGAATTATTTCCACCGATTCGTTTTCAACAACACTTAGTATATAATAGTTTTTGGGGTCGCTGATTACGAATATGAAGTCAAAATTGCAAAATTCAAAATGGCGGACGAAAAAATAAAAAATAATGGGATTTATGCGAAAATTGCCACTCGGGGGGTTTTTGGGGTCGCTGATTACGAATATGAAGCCAAAATTGCAAAATTAAAAATGGCAGAGCGTTCCAGGTTTACCAATTGTTTTTATTGATTATCTGACTGTCATTTATTTTTCTTCATACCAATCGAACGCTTCAATGTTAACAATTGTTTCTAATGATTTTTCGACTGACTGTCATTTGTTTTTTCGTTTGAATCAAGTTCTCCAGGGTTACCAATTGCTGTTATTGATTAGCTTACTGACTGTCATTTGTTCTTTTTTTAATAAAAGTAATAAATTTAATTTATTTGTGAAAGGAAAGGGTAGAAAATGACACAGCCAGCAAAGACGAGGTCAATCTTCCGCCCAATAGTAGTGAGATAATTACCCCGTCCGTTGAAGGCAAGTGTAGAAAGTGATCCAGCCGGTAAAGGCAAGACCAATGACCCGGACAGTAAAGGCAAGGTCAATCTGCCGCTAAGTAAAAATGAGAAAATCTATCTGCCAAAGGAAAGGGTAGAAAATGACACAGCCAGCAAAGACGAGGTCAATCTTCCGCCTAATAGTAGTGAGATAATTACCCCGGCTGTTGAAGGCAAGTGTAGAAAGTGATCCAGCTGGTAAAGGCAAGGTCAATCTGCTGCCCAGTATTGGTAAGATAATTACCCCGGCCATAGAAGGCAAGGGTAGAATTGATCCAGACAGTAAAGGCAAGATCAATGTCGTGATCAGTAAATGCAAGGGCATTTTTCGGCTCAGAAAAAATGAGATAATTACCCCGGCCATCGAAGACGAGGGAAGAAAATGACCCAAGTCATTTATGGTATTTAGAAAAGCAATTAACACATAGGGCTACCTTGCATACAGTACACACTGTTTTTGAACGAGTTTGTTTCTTTTGTTTTGTATAGCAATAAACACATCGTTTGTTAATTAGTCGATTTTTGGAAGACGGGTGAATAAAAACACATTCACTTTTTTAACGACGACGTTTCGGAGGCACGGTTAGCCACCATCATCAGGTCACTTTATTAAAATCTAATTAAAAGTGGTTGCACTAAACATTACGTCAAAGACACAAAATTAAAAAATTCAATTTTGAATCTACATTTCTTTTTAAATGTTTAAAATTAAAATTCACGAACATAGTGATTGTAAGTGATTAGTCAAACTGAATAAAGTGACCTGATGATGGTGGCTAACCGTGCCTCCGAAACGTCGTCGTTAAAAAAGTGAATGTGTTTTTATTCACCCGTCTTCCAAAAATCGACTAATTAACAAATGAAATAAATATATATGGAAGAAAAAAATACTCTTTAATTAATAAACACATCGTCTTCTTGTAGGTCCAATTTTGATTTCATGATCTTTAAACATAATTCGCCCTATTAGATCCACCATTATGATTCTTAACATTTTAACCTCAGAAACCCCAAACACCCAAAGCATCAAATTTAAAGTCAATCCCATTAATTTGGTATTTTTTGTCTTTCATATTGTATCCTCAATTTTCAATTTTGCATTTTTTACTTCATAATCGTAATCAGAAACCCCAGAAACCCCCGAGTGACAATTTTCGCATAAATCCCTTTATTTTTTATTTTTTCGTCCGCCATTTTGAATTTTGCAATTTTGACTTCATATTCGTAATCAGCGACCCCAAAAACCTCCCGAGTGACAATTGTCGCATAAATCCCATTATTTTTTATTTTTTCGTCCTACATATTGAATCCGCCATTTTGAATTTTGCAATTTTGACTTCATATTCGTAATCAGCGACCCCAAAAACCTCCCGAGAGACAATTTTCGCATAAATCCCATTATTTTTTTTTTTCGTCCGCCATATTGGATCCGCCATTTTGAATTTTACAATTTTGACTTCATAATCGTAATCAGCAGCCCCAGAAACCCCCAAGTGACAATTTTCGCATAAATCCCATTATTTTTTTATTCTTTCGTCCGCCATATTGGATCCGCCATTTTGAATTTTGCAATTTTGACTTCAGATTCGTAATCAGCAGCCCCAGAAACCCCCGAGTGACAAGTTTTAAACGAGTCTGATTAATTTTTTAAAATTTTTCGTCCGTCATAGGAGAAAATGTATCTTGACACTTTTTTTATTTATTATTATATTATTTATTTACTATTATTTTTTTACTTTCGTTCTTTTTAAATATCTGCTGGAAGAGTTTTACTAGAGCTGAGAATTTAAAATTGTTAGAAATATGTATTAGTTTCAAAGTTATGATGACTTTAATGCATTTGTGGTACAGCGTATGTACCACAGGGCGTTAAAGGGTTAAGTTATGTTAATTCACTAATAAAACAGTTGGCTGTCTCACCCCACGTGTTTGCAACTATGTCAAAAACGTGGTCCTTTCGAAAAAAGGTTGTAGAAATTTTTAAGTGCAACCTACGTCAGAATGTCCTATGACGATTTTTTAGCCCAAAAGACAAGGTTTTTAACACGACATTGAAATTGAAAAAACCTTTTCAAATAACTGCCTCGCAAACCAAAATGTGTCGTCTTGGCTGCCTCGCCCCGTTCTACTCTACAAATCATTTTAATTGCAAACGTAATATTTTACTTACCTATAATAAGAATTAATTTTTAACTATAAAGTCAATTTATAATTTTGTACTTAAAAAAATTTTCTTTAAACAAAAACAGTAGCAACATTCAAGAACAAAATTTTTAAAATAATTAAATTAATTTAGTGAAAAGTTTACATTTACTTCAAACATTATTACTTTTAATAATTAGTATAATTATAATAATTATTTTCAAAAATAAAAGATGAGCGTTTTGAATATTGTTTCAGCTTTACTCTTTTTATAATTTATACTTCAGTATTCGCGTGAATTGCATGCCAAAGCGACGTTCGCAAAACGTTTGCGGTTTATATTTAACGAGAAAGAAATTAATTCAAAAAATTTTTTTTACGAATTCACAAAATCATATATATATATATATATATATATATATACATTATTTTGTATTTTTGTACACAAATATTTTTTTAAACTTCTAAAGTTTTTGTTTCCTTTGAAGACGTAACTTTTAATTTTTTTTCGTTGGGAAAATTAAAAAAAGTCTTTTCACCTTATTAGATAAAAGGCACATTTTTTGTAAAAATGAAAGTTTACACTCGAAAAATTATAGTTATAAAGGAAACTTCAATTTTATAAGAGAAATATTTTAAATTACTTTCTTCGTGTTCATCAACCCTACAAGAACAGCACTGCCTGGTTTAAATGACGTGAAATTGGTAAAAAATCATTTTCAAACGAATTTTTCTCTGCGCCCCTTTATCCTCCAAAAGCACGAATACGTTCTCCCTTGTCTTTCTAAAATCTTATCTTATGACGTATTTTTTGCCTGTAATTTTTAGTGACTTCTAGTAAAATTAGGTAAATTCATTGACCTTTTGGTCAATGCGTCAAACTCATTGACTGTGATTTCACCTTTAGAAGTGAACTTTCGATATATAATATATCGACTTTAATGTGCAATCGTTACATCGATATCGATGTTTTAAAGTAAATAAACACAGTATAGTAGTGATCTTAGAAATACGTATTATTCCTTAGCTAAAGATTTCAAATCTTAATTTAATCACATATATTAATTATTATTCGTTAATTATTGAATACACATATATAATCAAGTGTGATCTGCTTTATTATTAATTGTGTGTGTATATCAGTATGTGTGTAAAACTATATATATATTATTGATAATTAAATGAGAGGTTATGTAGATATATAAATAGAATTAACTGAAGAAAAAACTATATAATTTAGAAAAACTCAAATATAATAAAAATGGCGGAAAAAGAGAAACATAGAAAGTGCCATTTTTCAGAAACCTTAAAAAGTGATTTTCCATATATAAAAGTTGCAGATGATAAAGATGATAGTATGGTCAAATGTGACGTGCCGCGACAAAAGGGACCTTAGCTCCCAATAGTGAATTTTGCAGGAAAGGCGATTGAAGTAGAGCGTCTCTGATTGGTGGAGATGTTCCACTAGAATTCAGCCCCACTACTCACTACACATTGATATTTGTCCGCGTTACACGAAGCGCACGAATTGTATGTATATGACCAGTGTAGTTGTATTGGAAAGTGGAATGGGTGCTTTTCTGAACAACCACGTGTAAACACTCAACAAGCTCATTTTTAAACATTAATAACAAAAAAATCTATAAGTAAAAAGTATTTTTGACGCTTGTATGTGAAAGAGCAACTCAATAAATCGACGCTTCCCGTTCATATAATGCTTATTGAAAAACAAATGCAAGATGATTCTTATTCACTTTTTGGTGCAAGACAATGCTTATTCGATTTTCCGTGCAATAAAATACTTATTCAAAATTCTATGCGAAAATGTACATTCTGAAATTAGCTTATTCTATGAATTTTATAAAATTTTCAATACAGTATAATTTATAATTGCAATGGCTTAAAAAATATTTCTTAATACGTGTGATAGGATCCGTGTTTAAAGTTTCTTATAACAATAGACACGTTCTGAAATTCACAGATATTTCATTGCAATTTAATATTAATAAGAAGATTTAGGGTTACATTTATTGTTCTGTCAGTGGCAATTGTTTTGCACACAATTTTAAATAAGCATTTTATTGCACGGAAAATCGAATAAGCATTGTCTTGCACCAAAAAATGAATAAGAATCATCTTGTATTCGTTTTTCAATAAGCATTATATGAACGGGAGGCGTCGAAATATTAAATGATATACATAACTCGAAATTAATTTTTTCAGAGCTAAGGTCCCTTTTATCGCAGCACGTCACAAATGTGTAGTCTGTGATTCTGTATTCACTATTTCTAGAGGAGGGCGATCAAGTATCACCAAACATAATGAAACCGCCAAACATAAAAAATCATTGGAAGCAGCATCATCATCTCAAAAAGTATCATCTTTTTATTCAAATCAAAAATTTCTTGAAAGTGAAATGAAATTAGCACTAGCTGAGGGAACATTTGCGTATCATACGATGTTTCATAACCAAAGTTTTAGAAGCATGGATTGCACTACAAAATTATTACAAACTCTTTATGACAAAAAATTTCATTGTGCCAGAACAAAATGTGAAGCAATAATTAAAAGTATTTTTTCAATTATGCTCTAGAAAATCTGCAACATGATTTACAAGAAGCAAGGTATGTTTCTATATTGAGCGATACTTCTAATCATAAATTTATTAAATTATACCCTGTCCTTGTTCGTTATTTCAATTTTAAAACTGGGGTTAACATAAAAATTTTAAAATTAGATGAAGTAAGTGGTGAGACTTCTGATATTCTTTGCAAACAAATTAAAAAAGTAATTGAACAGTACAAAATACAGGACAAATTAATAGCTATATCTGCAGATAACACTAACACAAATTTTGGCGGATTGAATAGGAGAGGTGAAAATAATGTTCACAAAAAGTTGATGAAAGCTTTAAATAAAAATATAGTTGGAATAGGGTGTAAAGCTCATATTGTCTCCAATGCTATAAACACTTCTTCCAATTTGATGGATATTGATGTTGAGGTTACAATTTCAAAAATATATTTCTACTTCAACTCTTATACAGTAAGAGTTGAAAATTTAAAAGAATTTTGCGAAGAAGCATCCGTGGAATTTAGAACCTTATTAAAGCATTCAAATACAAGATGGCTTTCATTAATGCCAGCAATAGAGAGAATTCTTAAATTATTTGAACCATTGAAGTCTTATTTTTTAAGTATAGATAAGTGTCCCAAAATTATTTAAGATTTTTTCGAAAATGATTTATCAGAAGTTTATCTGTATTTCATTCACAGTCAAGCCGTAACTTTCCACAATGCTGTTTTAAAAATTGAAGGCAATAATATATCGTGCATAGAAGTGAATTCCGCATTAGATGAGTTGAAGCAGCAATTAGAAAGTAGATTGGAATCAAATTTTATGCCACTGATAGTCAATAATTTATTGAATCGTTTGGAAGACAGTAATTCTGGCATTAAGCGGAAATTTCTTTTAGATGTTAAAAAGTTTTATCAGAATAGTCTTGATTACTTAAACGAATGGACGAAATATTCAAACGATTTTAAACATCATCAGTGGATTCTCCTCAGAAAGAACTTCGAATGGGAGCACGATGTTCTGCAATCCGTATTATTTTTAAACGAAAGATTTAACATTAAAATTAATGACAATATGTTATTCGATGAAGTAAGAATGGTCAAAAACTATTGCTCGGAAGAAAAGTTTTTAAAATGGATTGAAGAACAAACCGAGATAGGAGAAAAATGGCTTGAAGTATTTGATCATTTTAAAACTAATTTTATTCCCTGTGAAAATTTGAAAATAATAGTGGAATTATTTCTTTATCTTCCTGGAACGAATGCTAGTGTAGAAAGAGTTTTTTCTTACGTTAACAATTTATCTAAATTATCTAAATCTAAATAAATCTAAACGATTTATCTAAATCAGTTAAAAGTAATTCAATATGACCACCATATAATTAATAAGACATAAATTATACTAATTACAATTTTTTTTTTCAAAAAAGTGCAAAAAATGAATTATTGCTATTGCATGAGTTGTTCCTTCTGTTGTTGTACTAAGATTCTAAAATGCTCATATCATTTGAACTGTTCATACTGTAAATGCAGCAATCTGGTTTTATTATAATTTATTTTTCTCTTTATGCAGGATTTGGTAATTTATTAAATATATATATAATTGTTTTCTTTCGATGAAAGTATAATTAATATCACGATAATCTGTAAATCAACACATATTAATGTAAACCTTAAAGTCGTAGAAATTTTAAAATAAATACTTATTTTAGCGGCTCAAAAAAGATATTTCGTGCCTGATGCGCATAGTCTCAGTTGATTCAGTTCGTACAATAGCGAAATATTTTTTAGCAAGGAATCAGCATATTTTAGCTTAATTTTTTTGAAAGATATTGCTAAACGAATTTTTTACATACAATAAGAAATAACAACAAGAATGCAAATAATGTACAACAATCGTAAGCTACCGCGTACGAAGCGCAAAGCGCGACGACCAAAATGAAGCGCGGATGAGAATGTGTCCGTCCAATTTATTTTTGTCTAATTGATGTGACAGTTTTTGAAGCAACTTTCAAGCCAAAATCATACTTTTAAATCCGACAAAATTTTTAATTAATTTTTTTGTTGGTAGACATTCTTTTTAAGTATAGTAGTAGAAACTGAAACCCGTCGAAGACTGGTACGATAGCTAGTCGATCATATTCGTCAATAATCGTGCACGGTCGGTAAAGTTCAACCAATCGCTTATGCCTTTGAGAAATAAAATTCCTATTTTCAATGGGAATTTTCTCAAGTCATATATACAATAGTCAACTTCAAGATGAGCAATCTTTTTAGCATTTCTGTTTCTTTCCAATAAAATTAGTAATTTTTCTAAAACAGAGTGTGAGATGTAAAATTCGAACTTTTACTTTTCATAATTATTATTGTCAACATTACTTTTGTGAATATCTCTTTTTCCTAATTTATAAATCATTCAGATTTTATTAATCATCTAACTCACTATTATAATTATTAATACTGTACTCTAATTTTAAATCATGTAGATAAATATATTTTATACTATAGAAGTAGAAAATATTGTCATTTTCATCACTGTATTCTCTCTTACTATTGGTTTCTTGTAAATATGATTATTATAGTCCAGGGCACCTTAAAGATTAATTATGATTTAAAATTTTGTCCCCTCCATTTTGAAAATACGGAATACTTTTGCAAAGAACCGACAAAATAAGCCCTTCCATTTTTCTAAAGAACTAATTAAATCCAACACTTAAATTAACGATAAATTAATAAAAACTGCATGATTCGACTTGTCAAAATATATAGATTGATATTAAAAAATAAAAAAAACAATGATTTTCTCCAAAATTACTAAACTGCGATTACCCAATGAGAAATTTACAACTGCCATAGTACTGGCAGCTATTCTAACAGACAGCACTGGTAAAACGCTAAATTGATAACGCTGTGCAGCGCTGTCAGAGATTATGTTTACATTAACTGCCGTATATTGTTATTTATAGCTGTAAATTAATAATTATAAATAATTTTATCTTTAAAGGAATGAAAAAAAAATTTTTAACATCAAATTTATAAAATCTAAAAATTTTTTCTGTTTATATTTCGAAAGACGACAAAATTTTGAAAATAATAAGACCTCCCGTGCAGAAATTGGACTTGGGGAGTAGTAGGGTAATAGCCAGTTTGCCTTATTGTTGATAGGGTTCTGATGGGTAAAATTAGTGGGTGCCTGTCTAATTCGGTAACGCTTGAAACATCAGGTTCTGAACAGAACGATCTGACGAGGCAATAGCTAAGGCCCTGTCTAGAACCTTGCTATTGCCTTATAGAAGCTGCCAGTTGTTCTAGAAGGCTGGTGACGCTGCGCGCATGCGTGATTAGCTTAACCTCTTTGAATCAAAATATTTTTTACATTTTTCATGTAATAAAACTATTTTCATCACTATAATACATTGTAAAATAATTTTAATGAAACTGAATAATAAAAATTTTCATTAAAATCATATAAACAATTTTATTATTATCTCGAAGTAATTTTATTTTTTATTTAATAATTTAATTATAGAAAATTAGTATAAAGATGTTAATAAACAATATAATTTAATATACCTATAAATTTTGGAATTTTTGAATCTGCAATAAATTTATACAAAAGTTAATATAACCTTATTCAATTAATTTTATATAATATAACATTATACTTTCTAGCGATTTAATAAAATTGTAAAATTATATTTAACTTTAGTGGACAAAATAAAGTAAAAATTGATAAAATGAATAAGTTGAAATTTATGTAAACTTTGAGGTTAATTTTAAAGTTTGTTTACTGATTGTACCGAAAATACTAAAATTGAGCAAATTATGTTTTTTTACGTCGAGAAATGTTTGATCACATCTTTTGAACATCTGACGTAAAATTACATTTGCTTCATTTACAGTGTATAAATAAAATACTAATTAAAAAGTGTGTTGATATATACGAATAGTTAGAAACATATATCTACCTTCCAAAAAATCAATGGAATTTTCATTGACATTAGAATGTTTTAATTTTTTTAGGTCTAGACAAATTCTAGTTCTCCTTCGTCCTAATTCACGTCTTCTTTTTACTTTTTCACTTATATCATCCATTATTGTCAAAATTATTGCTAACGTTGTTTACAACAGTTTAATAATACGAACGACGATCAAGTTGACATTTTTAGGTAAAATGATTTTCACGTCATTTAATGTCTTATCACGCATGCGCGATTTCTGTTAAGGGTTTCATTAGGGCCTCTTTAAACTAAAAACCAGTCCCTCGCCAGAGGTGAATAGTAAAATTATTCAGAAAAACTGTTTAGTTTTCAATTAGAATCGAATTCGACTTATCTAGTCAGAATGTTCTAGACAGTACCCTCACAACGCCCTACTTTAAATAGGGACAAATGGGGCAATTTCTGCACGGGCTTACAGAAGTTATTTGGCCAAAATTTGTAAAAGATATTCTTAAAAATTTTCATTTTCAATGTTTTACAAAAATTTGAATAACTTCTAAAATAATGAACGCTTTCTAATAATTTTAGGCTTCTTTTAAAGGTCATTTTCTACGGAATAAGAATTACTTATACACTGTAAAAAGACTTTAAAAAATTTCCCTATAGATGTTAATTTTACTTTGGAAATCATTAGAATAACCCTTCTTTTAATGTAGATAAAATACATATTCTAAGTGGAAAAATATTAAAGATTTTAATTTTGCTCTTTTTAATATAGGCATTTTCATCTTCACGGTAATTTTTACTATTTTAAAGCAGGTAATAAAATTACCTAGTTTTAATATGTTGTAATAACGGATGGCAACGAAATTACAGCAGATGGGGAAATTACCTTTTGCGAACGTAACCTTAACATATTAAAAATGTTAATTTTTTGAAACGGGGATTTTTACCTTCAGCGCTAAAGGAATATTAACGTTTTTAATATAGGGAAATCGCTAAATCATGTAAAAGGTACTATTTAAAATTAGGTGATAAAAGTTTTTCAAATTCCAGTTTAAAAGCGTTAAAATTCCTTTAAGTCTTTTTACAGTGTAGGCATTGACCTGTAATTTTTATCTTGGTATAAGCATGACGTCAAACTTGGACAAAAAAATTGGAAAAATTTAAAATTTATGTTAAAAAATTTTTTTTAATCCTTCAAAAATGGGTGGGCTGATAATTTTGGCCGGTACTATAATAATATTTTAATAAGAACCAAATTATTGTTGAGAATAAAATTCAATTTTTGTTAATAACTTTAATTTGTTTAAATAAATAACTATTCACAAAATTAAATAATTATGTTAAATTATTATAATAATTAAATTTAATAGAAATAAAAATGAACAACTAACAAGTAAAATATTATTTTTTTAAATAAATTTATATCTATAAAGTATAAACATTCATAAACTTTTTTTTATTATTTCTTTGAAGTTCATGTAAAAAATCAATGTTGGGAAAGAGAGTTGTGACCAATTTTTCTATACTTGCCAGTACAGCCAGTACTTGCCGCCGAGGCTTGTCTTAGCGTTGGCGAAACAGGAATTCTGTACTGCGCTAGCAATATTTGTCGAGGATCGGCTAGACTACAACCGAACAATCATCTGTGTACTAAGCCAGTGGTGAGCATCGGCACTACACTAACATTTCCCAATCGGTATCTCGAAAACTAGAACCAACAAAATAAGCCCTTTTCACTCAATATAAAACTTATCTAAACACTGTTTAAGATTAAATATGCAAACATACAATTATAGTACATTTGAATGATGTTGATTTCAATTTTCTTATATACAAAACTAATGAAATTATCACCGCTTGTGAGAAAAAAATAATTTTTCAAGTAGAATATAGAATATCGAGTATTCAGTAAAAAATGTTTAATATCATAATTTACATTATTTTATGATCATCTTTATTTTTATCACTGTAAAATTAATTATTTTTTTGGGTTCTGTACCCCAGTACACGGAAAAAATTAGTAGTTGAAGTTTTCAGCCACCATTCGAAGACTCTCGGATATGAAAAAATTCTTTATAAACTTATAGAAATGATCCATGATTTTAGAAGAAATTCTCTAAAAAAAGTCGAGAACTTTTTATAAACCTAGTAGCTGAAAAAAGTCGTGGAATTATTGTAACACTTTAATAGAAAGTTTCGTCGACGAGTCGAGGAAAACAATGCGCATACTCTCAGGCGATAAACGCGACCTGCAGTCATTTTAACACCGTTCACTTACAAATTCTTCTGTACAGAGTTTGTGAATTATATTGGAGGATTAAAATCTTTTTGTAAATATAAAATATAATTATTAATCGTTAAATAAGTTTTTACAATAGTGAACAGAAAATAATTTTATTGACTTAATTATTATTTTAATTAAATATTATCATTTTTCTATTCATCTTATAAATTCGCGCTAGCTGTGTTTTCATTTTCCTCGACTGTCGCTGAATCGATCGCGCTGGCTGTGTTTTCATTTTCCTCGACTGTCGCTGAAAGTTTCAAATCCTTTTTCTAAATTCTCTTCGAATGTAGTACATTTTTTCTTCGATTTCAACATGATTTTTTAAAACAGAGTGATTTTAAAAGTTTAAATACTTTCGACTATATCCGAGAGTCTTCTACAAAGTCGAGAAAAATTTGAGTAACTAATTTTTTCCGTGTAGGAACCCTATTAATACGGTTACGGAAAATTACCATGTACCCCTCCCCCTATCGCTCACAGTTTTTTATCTAGAGAGCCAAAAATTGGTATTCGTATGTATTTTCAGGCGTAGATTGCACGAAAAATATTGTGAACGTGATTGGAGTTGATCTTCATACAGTTTTCCTCAAAAAACATCAAATTTTGGGCGTTTTTCGCAAAAAAGACATGTACCCTCCCCCCTAGCGCTCACAGTTTTTTACCTAGAAAGATGAAAATTGGTATGTATATGTATTTTCAAAAATGGATTACAGGAAAAATATAGCGAACATATTTGGTATTGCTCTTCAGAGTGTTTTCAGCCAAAAACTCAAAAATTGGATAATTTCGAAAAAAGTTCATGTGCCCCCTGGCACCCACAATTTTTTTCCTAGAGAGCTGAAAATTGGCATACTTATTTATTTTTACGCGTAGATTACAGGAAAAATATAGCGGAAGTGATTAGAATTGATCTTCATGGTGTTTTCATCGACAAACTAAAATATCTTTTTGCAAAGTCGAAAATTCTTTAACCCTTGCTGGTTCTCACAATTTGTAATCTAGTGATCTGGCGTTATAGGGGAGACCAGGGCTAAACCGGACACGGGGCTAAAAGTTAATATATAAAAATGTCATTTTTTGAGGTAAAAGTAAAAAAAATTTTTTCTAATTTTTTTTTATTTTTATCGTTAAAGCTAAAGTGCAAATATCATACTGCAATTTTTCTTTTAGCTCAAGGTGTACTGAGTTTAGTAGAAAAAAAGTTTAATGGAAAACGTTAAGAAGAAAAAATATATTGTAGGTTAATTATAAGATGACGGTGTGGGGCTAAATCGGACATCGTGGTAAAAAACAACCAAATCTTTGAATACTTTAATTTATTTTATACTAATTAACTATTTTATATTATATTTTTTGCATAGAACCATTTTATAAATAAATAAATAATTTATATTATGTAAAACTCGAATTCGCAAGCGAGTTGCTTCAAACAGACAAGTCTGAAAACTGTAATTCATTTTATATTATATTAATCACCGATTTTACAGTTTATATTATATTCTTTGTATAGAAGTATCTGCAAATAAATAAAAGAAGAATTGATTTGACTTTTCTACAAAAAAACGAAAATTTGTGTCTCATTCTTTAATTAATTAGCCGTGTCCGATTTAGCCCCATGGGGTGTCCGGTTTAGCCCCACCAATTTTTGTATTTTCGTTTTCGAGGTAGTCACCTTCGAAGCAATATATCTCCAAAGCTACTGTAGTTTTTTTAAAATCGAACAAGTGCGATTTGTAGGTGAAGGTACAAGCTTCAAAACGGTATATTACTCTTTAGCAAAAAGTATGTTTTTGTATGAGTTTTCTGGTCAAAGACCAAATCCGTCCGGTTTAGCCCCGGTCTCCTCTACATTTTTATTTATTTTTTCGTGCAGATTTCTACAGACATACGAAAACATTATTGGAGTACATCTTCATATTTTTTTTACGAAAAACTAAAATTTTCTTTTTCGTTTTAGAAAAAAGTGTGTACACCCCCCCTGGGTTTTCACAATTCTTGACCTTTTGGACTCCCAAGTAGAAATGTAATACTGGCATTGTACTGACTGGCAGAATAGCAGTAATGACTCCAGTACTAAATCAGTACTGGGAAATCCCTGGCTGGTAACGCTGTCCAGTACTAATTTTTTACTGGCAGTCAGTACTAAGTCAGTATTAAAATATCACTGTCAGAACACCGCCTAATGACTGATTCGCAGGTAAAATTTTAACAAATTTGGAAAATGCTGTAACGCGTCCTCTAAAACAAAATTTACCTTTAGAAGCTTATATTAATTTGTTATTTGATTATTAAAGAAGAGGAATTATTTTTTAAACACTACTAAGAAATATGTGTTAAAAAATTAAAATATACAAATTTTATTTTTTCATATTTTCGTATGTTTGACTGAATTGAAATAATTCAGCAGAACACACAGCGAGTTATTGCATGCAGGTACTCAATTGACATATTTAATTCGAATCATTTACAATTAGAATTAAAGAGGAAGAGTAGATTCAGATGTCTTCAAAGACACTGCACAAAATTATAACTTGCAGAAGGAATCGATAATTTAAATGGTGTCAAAATTTTAGAATTTTAGTTAATTACCTTTTAAAATTATTCTTAGAGTCGTAGCCCCAAAATGCGAATACCTCCTTCAGAGTGATGTCGAAGAAATTCTGTTGTCTAGCGAAAACAGAATGCAATGTACTCCCTTTGAATTGTTTTGAGGCCAGCCAAAGCGAACAGTCCGGAGTCTAGGTGTCAAATGTCTCGGTTGATGGACTGATATGAAGAAGAGACACGGGGGTAGAATACGACTTGTTAACTTGGTGGCGATTTATGGACTGACACGAAGAACACAGGTAAGACAATTCGGGGGTGACTTCTGAACTAGTAAAACTGACGGAGTTTCCTGGACTACCAAATTCGGTGAGGGTGGCACCTTTTAAACCTTATATTCCAATGGAAAGAAATAATAATGCCCCCAATTTTATTATCTTTGGATCAGTTTTATTCTATCGATTAAATTATGTATGCGTGCTTGGCCCTTGTCTTAGACAAGTGAGTCACCTAATAGAAACGTGACAATCGTGAATGACCATATATTGTAACCCACGTGGAAAAGTTCCCGGAGTCTCCCGGGAGATTCTCGGGAGCAACTCCCGGGAGTCTCTTAGAATCGTTTCCGGGAGTAACTCCCGGGAATTTTTTCAGAAGATTCCCAGGAACAATTCGGGGAGCTTCTCGGGAATTTTTTTCGGAAGATTCCCAGCAACATTTCCGGGAGCAATTTTGTGAATTTTTATAAAAATTCACTTAAGAATGCCAAAAATTGTATAAACATATTATATTTACATACCTTTCATATTTATCTAATAAAATAATATCTTGTAACTTTTCAACAAGTTTAAGAAATAAATTTACATTTAAATTTAAAGGGTAGAAAAATTGTGTTTGTACACGAAAAAACGTGTTACCTGGAACAGCGAAGTATTAATTGAAATAACTAAAAATTTTGCTTATTTAATAGTTGTAATTGTGCCATAAAAAGCTTTTTTTGTTCAGGTAAAAATTTTAGTTATATCCTTTTTGATAATACTTTTAGACACAATAGGGGAGAGTGGTCAGTGTTGGATAGATGGTCAAAGTTGGATAATCGCGTTTATTTCGTTTAATCACATTTTTGATTCAACTTTTTTACAATGGTCAGCAAAAAAATGCAATGTTTTTGCTAAACATTGTAAAAAAGTTGAATCAGATACATAATGTTAATTATTAATTAAATTAAATGTTAATAAAATGTTTTTATAATACATATACAGATATAATACTCGAGTAAGAAATACATGTTGTTGTTGTTTGGAAACACATATTATATCTTCCCTATTGTGTCTAAAAGTATTATCAAAAAGGATATAATAAAAATGTTTACCTAAACAAAAAAAGCTTTTCATGGCACAATTATAACTCTTTTAAATAAGCAAAATTTTTAGTTATTTTAATTAATACTTTCTCTGTTTCAGGTAACACGTTTTTTCGTATAGGTATAAACACAATTTTTCTACCCTTTAAATTTAAATGTAAATTTATTTCTTAAACTTGTTGAAAAGTTACAAGATATTATTTTATTAAATAAATATAAAAGGTATGTAAATAAAATATATTTATACAATTTTTGGCATTCTTAAGTGAATTTTTACAAAAATTCACAAAATTACTTCAGAAAATGTTGCTGGGAATCTTCCGAAAAAATTCCCGAGAATCTCCCTGAATTGTTCCTGGAAATCTTCTGAAAAAATTCCCGGGAGTTACTCCCAGAAACGACTCCAGGAGACTCCCGGGAGTTGCTCCCGAGAATCTCCGGGAACTTTTCCACGTGGGAAAGGTCGTTCAGGTGTCTGACAATTGGATCGATTTGTTTGCGTTACAAAGAAAAAAGGGAGAATTTACATTCCAACATTACAAATATCAAACTAAATACGTCGCGAAGATGTGACAAAATATTCCAAGAAAAAAATAATGTATTGCATTATTTTTTCTTTGTGAATCTGCCCAGGCGGAAAAGTCGGACGAATGTCGGAGTTTACAACCGGCTGGGATTCGCGCCAGTACAGACCGCAAGTACCGACGGTCTGTACCGATTCTGATCTGAAAACGCAACCGGCGCGGTACAAAGTACAAAGTTTAATTCTACAAATGATGAAATATATATTTTTTATTATTTTTTATAAGTTTTTAACTCTACGCAGTTAAATTTAACACCAGATAATTCTACAAAAATAAATACTTTTTAATAAATAGATTTTTTTAAAATTCTACGCAATTAAATTCTACAAAAAATAATTCTACAAATATTAACTTTTTTTAAAATAAATTTTTAGAAGATTAAACTCTACACATGGAAATTCTACAAATATAATTCTACGAGAAAAATGTCTATAAATAGCAATTGCAATATTTAATTTAATTAAATTATTAACTCTACGCCGTTAAATTCAATACCAGATAATTCTACGAAAATAAATACATTTTTAAAAAATTCTACGCCATTAAACACTACAATTCAAAATTCTACACAAATTTAAATTTGATTTTTTTTTCAAAGTCAATTAATAATAATTCTACGCCGTTCAATTCAATACTAAATAATTCTACGCAAATAACTCTACACGGTAAAACTCAACACAAGTTTGTTTATTTGCGTAGAATTATTTAATGTTGAATTGAACGGCGTAGAATTATTATTATTGACTTTGAAAAAAAGAAAAAAATTCAATTTAAATTTGTGTAGAATTTTGAATTGTAGTGGTTAATTGCGTGGAATTTTTAAAAAATGTATTTATTTTTTTAGAATTATCAGGTATTGAATTTAACTGCGTAGAGTTAACAACTTATAAAGAATAATAAAAAATATATTTTATCATGCGTGGAATTAAACTTTGTAGAATTTATTGATGTAGTATTTAATCGTGAAAAATTTTAAATAATTAATTAAATTATATTTTATTTAATTAGAATGCGTAGAGTTTCATTATGTAGAATTAATTTGCGTAGAATTATTATTACTTGTCTAAATATAAAGTGAGAGTTTTCTCGTGTAGAGTTTACTGTGTTGAATTATCATTTGTAGAATTCAATTGCGTAGAATCACTACCGCCCCGGCCGGATCCGACTGCGGATCTTGTCATTTATTCTCCTGGCCTAGTCACTATTCGGTAGAATGCCCGTTCACATTCGATTGGCAGGCAGTTCCGAGCTAGTATAGTTACACCGGCGTCAGTACGGGCTAGGATCCGCGCCGGTTGGAAATTTACGCCTGGGTGTTATCAACAATATTAAAAAAAATTGTTCATTCCACGAACATTTAGCTTCCTCAATAAAATATACACAAATTTTTCAATCTTTTATAGAATAGTAATTATATTAAAGTAAAATTTTAACAATCTCAAGAAATTCAAAATTTTACCTTTTTTTAAAAAAATATAAATAGCGATTACTTTTATACATATTGATGAAATATATACTTTATGTGCATCAATTGATTGGTTTTAATGCCAGGAACTTAATTTTAACCAGAATTAATAAGAATAGTAATAAATAAAAAAGTTACTTCTAAAAATACAAAAAAAATTTTCAAATTTTGAAAAAATTGTGTAACAAAAATTTTTGTATATATATTGAGAAATCATTGGGTCAGATTTTAGGTATTATAATGACTGCAATAAACTTGCAAAAATTAAACATCATCACGAATCCAAAGCTTCTTCCTCATGAGGAAACAAAATGGAACAAATTTATTATTTCGTAACATTTAATTTATTAAAGAGAGCAAGCGACAGTCTTCAATTTCTTAAATTCTAAGATTATTAATTTCGCAAAGTGGTTTTGCAAGTGAGATAGATCTATAAATTGTTCTAAAATAACGATGTGTAGTATAAAAATGTTACAATTTCGCGTATCCGAGGAAAAGAAATGCGACAGGGAACAATTTATTTGGATTTGTCGTAGTGACGTGCTGACCATAAGTGGTATGTGCATCCGACGAGTGCAGCAGCATTGTCCTTTACGTAATGACGATGCGGTTAATTACTGCGAACACGCCGCTGACACTAACGATATATATATATATATACAACGCAAATAACACTAAAAACATTATTTCTCTAATTCCCTTTCCAATTACTTTTCCAACTTTTTGATAATTTTACATTTCTTACAATTAGCCAATTTTCTCTCGCAATTGCAATAATCTACAGACTTATATATATTATATAACGTATAGACGTATTTACTTTTATCTGGTTCATTAATAGTTAATATCATTGTCAACAATAATTATGATTAGCAGTAATTAATTTATTATACTGATCAACTTTTGGACCCAAAAAGAATAAGAACGATTTGTTATGTTTTTTTACACTGAATTTGAATCCGTTGATAGAATTTCCCCACCGAGAGAGAGGTAATGATATAAAGAGATAAATAGGTAAAACAGATAAAGAAATAAATAGATAAAAAGATAAATAAATTAAAAGATTAAGAGATAAATACATGTATAGATAAAGAGATTAAAAGATTAATAAATATAGAGATACATATACAGAGGATGAAATAGAGATACAATTTTATTATAATATTTGAGTTTTTTATTTATATTTAAATTTAAAAAATTGTTCATAAAAATGAAATGTTCATTATATTCAAAGCATAGTTTTTTTTAAATTAAGTGACAGTGATGTAAGTATAATTCGGAAGGAAGAAGAAATGATAAATGAAAGTCACATGTATAAGTTTCAAGAATTGTTAGAAATTGAATCAGGTGGTATATTACAAATTCAAAACACAACATATTTATATATAAAAAAATCAGTCCCATATTAAAATTCTGTTTAGTGGCCCTTTCGACAATGGACATTGGATTTGTACATATTATGATGGAAATGAATTATTCATTTATGATAGTCTTAACAGAAAATGCTTAAACAAAGGACAAATATAATTTTTAAATAGATTATACCCATTTCAACTTACTACAGTTTTCCAGTAGTTCAACAACAGCCTAATTTTGTTAATTGCGGTGTATACGCGATTGTATTTGCTACTTCCATTTATTGTAACATTAAACCTGAAAATGTTGTATGTAACCATGCAGCAATGAGCAATCATTTATATTTAATATTAACAAATGATTATTTGCTACATTTCCCAATTTATGATAACGGTATTGATAAAGTCCAGAAAGTGGAAGTAACTAGTAAAGGTGTATATGCGATGGGTAGTAAGGAAATAAAAAAGACATTAAATTTTCAAAATAATATAAATAAAGATATGAAAAAAACGAAAGGAATTAAACATTTAAGAAGTTGTTAATAGTTGTCTTCGAAAAATTGTAACAAATAGTGTAAGCTGTGATGGAAATGACCAAAAAGCATATCATCGAAGCAATACATCAGAACAAAAGATATTTGCTGCGAAGCAAAGAAATATTGTTGTTTCCCATGCACTTGGTGCTACCTCAGTAATATCCCAGAAAATTGTATGTAATGAAATGCAATCAAGTCATTATGAGAGTAAACAAAAAAATGAGTTAAAATATTTTAAAGAAGTCAATTATAATAAAAATCTAAGTCTTCGAAAAAAAAAATTAAAAAATATTCTGCAGATTATCAAAAAGCATACCGTCAAAACTTAAATAAAAGGAAAAAATAAATTATAAGCAACAAAAAGACATTCATATTTTAAGTAAACTAGATTATAACTCAAGAATATCTCAAATAGTTGCAGGAAATGAAATACAGGTAATTAATTATGGAAATGAAGTAACAGAAATAAAGTTAAAATCGTTAAAAGAAGTGAAAACAGCTGATGATGATACGATAGTATTACATTCACATGCAAGAAATGGTGAAAATCATAACATTCTAAAGCACAAAATTAAAAAAAAGTTCTGCAGATTATCAAAAAGCATATCGTCAAGGACTTAAATTAAGAACAATGACAGTTGATAGTTCTATAACTGAATTAAGTGGAGTAGATTATAACCTAAAAATATCTCAAACTGACTATAAAACACAAGTAATTAATGGTGGGAATAAAGTAAGAGAAATAAAGTTAAAATCTTTAAATGAAGTGGTAAAAGATTATGATACGATGATATTACCTTCAACTGCAAGAAATGATAACACTTCGAACCAGAAATTAAAAAAAAGTTTTGCAGCTTACCAAAAAGCATGTCGTTAAAGAATTAAATTAAAAACAGTATCAGTTGATAGTTCTTTAAAAAAAGAAGAAAACTATCTTAGTGAAATATTTGTTAATTGCAGAATTTGTCAGGCTAAACATTTTGCAAAAGAGAAAGTTAACAACAAGAATACTTTTAATGATTGTTGTAGGCATGGTGGTGTTTCTTTGCCTTTAGTAGAATATTTTTGTAAATTAAAAAGTTTGTTTGATGAATCGCACAAAAAGTCTGATCATTTTAGAGCTAATGTTAGAATGTATAATAATTAATTTGCTTTTGCTTCATTAAATGCTAATGTAGTCAATTTTAAAGGTAATAGGCGAGGGCCGTTTTGTTACAAAATTCATTGTCAAATTTATTATCAAATGAATAATGCCTTATATCTTGAAAAAGATGATGATCCTTCTTTTGGTCAATTATTCATTTATGATCCAGAAGATGCTGTTAGTTACAGATTAAAGAAACATGGCAATTTAGATGAAGAGTTATTGTTAATTATTGAAAAATTAATAAGAGATTGTAACAATTTCACTAAGTCTTTGTTGATGATGTCTGAAGTAATTAAGACAGAGACTGCTTTAGCAAAACTAAATAATACCGAAATTCCGGAACTACAATTATTATTTACTTTAAAGAAAGTATTTGATAAAGAAAGGTACAATTTTTAAAAAAGTAATGAGGTTGTCGCAATTTTCAATACAAATTCAGAAGGTTTAATACCAGAGTCTTATGTTAAAATTTATAACAAATCAAGTAAAGAATTAAAATTGGTTAGTAATTTGGATCCAAATGTTGAACCTTGGATTTATCCATATTTTATCCACAAGGAAGTAAAGGTTACGGCATTGATATGATTTGTAATGATAGTAAAAAGCGATCCAGAAATCATACTATATCAAGATCTGCTTACATAAAATATAAAATGGCAATAAGTGATCATGAGTATAATCAATTCTTAAATGGCGGAAGATTGTTTCAACAATGAGTTGCTGATAACTACGTTAAAATGGAAAAAGATAGACTATTTTTTGTCAAAATAATCAAATAAAATTAAGAAGTAAAATGTATAAAGGATTAGTTGATCACTTACACAATCAAGGAATTAAAAAGCCAGATTTATTTATAACAAATGACATGCAATCCAAAATGGAAAGAAATTGTAGAAAATTTATTACCTCATCAATCGGCTGCTGCTCGACCTGATTTAGTAGTTAGGGTTTTTTACTTGAAAGTTAAACACCTTATAAATACTATTGTTAACGATAAATTATTTGGAGAAGTTTAATGATATGTTTATGTTGATCGTTATATTTTAGGCAGAGATTCTACTTGAAAATGTTGATAATCAGTTGCACAAAATTATAATGCAAATAATATTCACGGTCCTTGTGGTGACTGGTGTTTAGTTAATGGAAAATCTTCTAATAACTTTCCTAGATCTTTCTAAATTATTCAATTGTCACATTAATGTGAAAGTTATTTTCAGTATAAAGACTGTTAAATACTTATACAAATAAATTTATAAAGGCCATGATGCTGCTTCG
The DNA here is from genome assembly GCA_032873175.1 of Leptopilina drosophilae. Taxonomy (NCBI): domain Eukaryota; kingdom Metazoa; phylum Arthropoda; class Insecta; order Hymenoptera; family Figitidae; genus Leptopilina; species Leptopilina drosophilae. The sequence goes on along the minus strand of CM065480.1, from coordinate 14,606,925 downwards.
ATCCTTATAATTAATAATAACAGCAAATCTGTAATTAATCATGATGAAATAAATCACTATGAAGAAAATGGATATGTAGGACCTGTTGAAGCAGTATGGAGAATATTGAGTAAATCTTTGGGAAAAAAGTCATAGTATTAACTGTTTACCTATACATTTACCAAATAAACAAAATGTTATTATTTCGTGAAGGAAAAAGTGACATTGTTTCTTTTGATTTAGATAAGAGAACAAAGTTGATAGATTACTTTGAGTTAAACAAGCGTGACAGAAATGCACATCAGTATTATTATTCACCAATACCAGAACACTACACATGGGTTCAGAAATCTCTACAATGGAAAGTTAGAGAACGTAGTGAAAAAGTATTGGGAAGAATATATTCTGTTAATCCTTTGGATGTTGAATTGTTTCATCTCATACTGTTATTGCTTACAAGGAATGGGACAACTTCTTTTGACACTTTGAAGACAGTTGATGGAACAGTACATATGACATTCACATCTGTTTGTTTAGCTGTAGGGTTTATTGATGTTGATAATGAGTGGAAAAGTTGTTTGAGCGAAGCTGTTGTCTGGATGATGCCACAGATGATTTGTCAATTATTTGTTAGAATTTTAATTCATTGTCGTCCAGTGTACTCTAATCAAATTTGGGATGAATTCAAGCAACAAATGTCTGAAGATTATGAAAGAACATGTGAAGAAAATGAGGCTTTGCGTAAAGCTTTTATAAATATAAAATTTTTGCTTGCAAAATGTGAACACAAGTTAACTGATTTTCAGGGATTAATGGATATAGAAGGTAATGAAAAATTATTTCATGTGAATCATGTTATTAATTGCCAAGAAGAAAATGTTATGGGTAAAGAAAGATATGAAAAATTAAATGTTCATCAAAAGATTGTTGTCGATTTTAGACAAGTCTTGCCAATAAAAGAGCGAAGTACCAGAAGCGAAATTATTAGTTTATCTATAAAAATAGTTTATTATGGAGTTGTTTTCATAAATTTTCATTATCTCAAAATATGAGAGCATTACCTGAAGAATTTGAGTTTATAAATTTTTTGTTAAAAGTAGGAAATGGTAAAATTAATGACCTGCATGACAATATTCAATTATCAAAATCAATTATTGTAAAAGGTCAGATATATATATATATATATATATATATATATATATATATATATATATATATATATATATATATATATATATATATATATATATATAATGATTTGATTAAAAAGTCTGTATTTGAAGAAATATCAAGTTATGCAATTTTAGTTCCTAGAAATGTGGATGTGAATGAAATAAACAAAAGAGTTGTAGCATTATTAAATAACGATAAAGAAAAATATATAAAAGTGTCGATTCTACCGAAAATTGTGATAATGGCAATTTAAGTGAAATTATCTTAACCCTTTAATGGCCAGTGTTACACATACATACCACCTACTTCAAAAAATCATAACTTTCTTAAAACTTAACGGATCAACTCCACTGAGGTCTCATTTTGAAGGGGTGAACGAGAGTAATAAATACATATGCTTGCCATTTTCCAAAAAACTACCCTTTTTGAAATACACCCCTTTAAAAAACGCAAAAAATGACAAAAATTGAAAAAGGCATAAATTTCAGAAAAAAATTTTTTTTCGGCTTACGCAGTAACACATGTTTAAAAATCTTGTAAACTTTGTAAAAAAAATTAATAACAAAAATTTTCCTCAGGGTAAAAAGAAAATTAATGAAAGCTACCCCCAAAAAACAAACAATTTAAAAATCTACCGAATTCGCCTAAAATTTATTACTCGGAGGTTTTCGAGGTCGCTGATTACGAATCTGATGTCAGTTTTCAAAAATTCAAAATGGCGGATCCAATATGGCGGCCGATAAATTACAAATTCATCATATTCATATTTATTCATATTCACTGATGCTGTTTATTATTATTCTCATCTATAACTGTGTAACTCTGAAAAACATTTTATGATTTAGAATCAATTAGAATTAATAATTTTTAAAAATCTAATACAACATTTTTTATCATGAAAGGGTAGTTATTTGACCTTAGGGTTATTTTTTAAGAGTAGTTTATATTTACTATCATTACCCAGTCACTGTAAAAATATTTTTTCGTATTTTCAAAACGTATAGAATCAATGAAAATGATTTCTTTAATTTTTCAAAACTATTGACAGTATGTAAGAATAATTATTAAATAGGGGTGAGTTCCAAGGGGGGGGGGGTGATTAACATTATTATCCATACCTGTGTCACTTAGAAACATTTTTTTATAATTTATATGCATTTAGAATCTATAGATTTTTTTAAATATTCACAAAAATTAATATCATCGAGGGGTGATTATTTGACTTTGAGGGTGGTGTTTAAGTGGTTATTTGTAATTATTTTTTATTTTTTAACAAGCAGAGAATATTTATAAATAATTATAAAGCTAACAGGAGCTAAAAAATATTTAATTTATCACTTCGATTAATTATCAATTTTTTAGGGTAGTAATATACGTTAGGGGTGGTTTTAAGGGGTGGAACATGTTAAAATTTTTTTTTAATATTGAATAATAGAATAATCGAATTTACTAAACATTATACATTTATAATATCAGCAAAAAACTCGGTCAATGAAGGGTTAACAGAATATTTAAATACACTTTTACCATCTGGTTTATCATTACATGAATTACATTTACGAATACATTCAGTTGTAATGCTAATTAGGAATATTAATACTATAATAATAATAATACTAATAATACTAATAATACTATTAATACTTATTAATGAAAGACTATATAATAGTTCAAGATTGTTAATTTTAGATCTTTTAAATAATGTTATTAAATGTCAAATATTAACAAGTGCCAAAGCTGGAAATATTGTTTTTTTGCACAGTGTTACATTACATTGTGATAAAGTTTATCCGTTTACATTTAAAAGAAGGCAATTTCTTATTAAATTAGCACTTGCTATGACTATAAATAAGTTTTAGGGACAAACTTTTTACAAAATTGTTTTAGATTTAAGAAAAGATGTTTTCAATCATGGAAATTATATGTAGCGTTGTCTAGAGTACGTTCTTTTTCATCAATAAAAGTTTATTTAGGAAATTATAAAAGTTCTAATCTAATCAATTACCGAGATCAAGCTGGATATTCCCAAAAGGGAAAGTTGGCACTTAGATTAGAGAATCTATTGTACCAAACTCCAGCTTCCTCGTTTACAACAACGGATTAGAGTTCTGTTCTTCTCCAGAAGTCCAGTATTTCCTCTATAGATAGGTTGCTCACCTGCATAGGGTCCATAATTGCTTGACCCCAGCTAGAAAGTCTGATCCTAGCTAATGCCGGGCATGCAGATAATATGTGAGACGACGTCTCGTCATTCGTCTCACGCAGACTGCACATAGGTGAGACTTTGTTTCCTATTTTATGCTGATGATAATTCAAAGGTTCATGTCCTGTAAAAAGGCGAACAATGGTTTTAACTCTGATCTTATCGAGTTTTAGAAGATAGCTCGCTCGCCTTTTGTTGGGCACTAAACCCAACAGAGATTTCACTTGCCTTCACACCCCAATGCCCGCCCAATACTTTTCATGTTCCCTTTGAGCCCATCTTTCAATGGCTCCCTTAACCAGACACGGCATTAATGCCACTGCTGGTTCAGGACCTAAAAATACCGTTTCAGAACCTATTTTGACAAAACGTCCACACTTTCATTCCCCCTGATTCCCGAGTGGCCCGGTACCCAGATCAACGAAAGTTTATTTACTGAACCTAACTCGTCTGGTACGCTACGGCATTCCCATACAAGCTTCGATTCTATTGTGGGATTCTTTAGAGCCCTTAGGGCCGCCTGACTATCCACACAAATACTAATCCTTTTGCCCCTTGTCCCTTTTTGAATGGACATTTAGGCACAAGTTAAAATCGCGCAGACCTTGGTCTGTCAAAACGTGGCATTTTGTCCTAGTGACTCAGCCACTTTAATGCAGCCAGTTTTTCGATATATTCCGAAGCCTGCACCGCAATCCATCTTGGAGCCGTCCGTGTACCACACCTCGTACCCAAGTGGGAACCTCTTCTTCCAGTCTAATCTCGAAGGTATTATTATCTTGAATCGAGGTTTAAATTTCACCCTCTTGATCATCCTATCTTGCACCATACTTAATTCTGGAATTGATAGGATTGAACGTGGGAGCTTGGTGTGTTTACCACTTGACTTCCACTTTCCCTACGCGTTTAGCCTGCTCATAGTAAGGGCCGCCTTTTTCACCGCAGTAATATATAGAGGTACTTCGGCCAGTATGAATCCCAACGCCGCTGTAGGCGTGGTCCTCATGGCGCCTGTAATACCCCTAAAAACCATTGCTTGGAGTTGGTCCAGTTTCTCTTTGACCGTGATCAATTGAGTCCTAGACCACCAAACCACCACCGCGTGAAGAAACCTGGGTTTTAGAATCATCTGATAGAGCCAATTGACCATATTGGGTCTTAGTCCCCATGATGACCCTATCGCCCTTCTACACGCCCAGAACGTAGTACAGAATTTCCTATACTGATAATCGAAATGTTCTTTCAAACTCAGCTTTTTATCCAGGATTACTCCTAAGTATTTAGCCGATTCGGAAAAAGAAATCTCTGGTCCATAAAATACCGGCTTATTGAGTTTCCTAATCAACTCATCTGCCACTAAGCACCACAATAGAGGAGAGAGAACTCCTCCTTGTGGGCATCCTTTTGAGACGACGCCTGTTAGCCTGGCCTCATCATATTCTGCTTCAAGAGCTCTCTCGCGAGCACGCCACGCTTTCTGTCTGTCCTGCAGATAGCTTCGCTAGAGGTGTTAGGGAAGGCACCTTCAATATCAAGAAAGGTACCCACCGCATAACCCCCCTGCCAATTTGCTCCTCCATTCTACCTACTGCAAAGTGGAGGGTTGATTCTACTGAGAAACCTGCTCTATACGCATATTGTCCTGAGTGCAAGGGGTAATCCCTCAGACATTCCTGTCTGATAAAATTATCCACCAGTTTTTCTAACGCCTTTAATATAAAGAAGGTTAGACTAATTGGTCTGAAGTCCTTTACAGCAGTATACCTATTGCCTATTGCCCAACCAATACCCTCTGGAGTCACAACTCTGGCTGCAAGTTCCCAGTGTTCCCGGTTTTTTCGGGCTCTACGTGGACCCCCGCCAAAGTCAGTTAATGTTCTCTCCTCAAAATCCGGGAAGTTAGCTTCCATCAGATACCTTAAGCAGTCTTTTTTATCCTGAGCATATTGCCCATTAGATAACTTTATGGTACATAGTTTTGCCAAAGGGTCTTTAGCCAGAACTTCATGGAGTCTTGATGCTTCAGGTACTCTTTCGATTCCTTCGCAAAGACTCCTCCAGCTAACACCCCGTGCTTTATCTACCTCTTTCTTATAAGAATTACGAGCTGGATGATAATTATACCATGCTTGCTGATACTTACGTTTCTTGGTTTTATTGAAAAGCTTTCTTACTGTTTGACTGTGACCCTTCAAACAGGAGCTTCACTACATATTACTCCTGTTGGTGTCCACCTTTTTGGCTACACAGTTTCTCTCAAAGGAGCCGACAACCGAATCTAGCAGATTTTTCCGCTGCGAGTTCTAACTCTTCGTACGTTCCGTACGAGGTGGGGAAGTGACCCATGGAGACTTTGAGGTCCTCAGTAAATGAGTCCCAATTAGTATTCCTAGGGTCACGTCTCCACTTATGTGGGCATTGGCATCACAACATATTATCAAAGGGAGACTCTGCTGTTGACAATACTCCACCAACTTTTCCACCTCTCTTGGTGGCATGGTATTTCCCTCCGAACCCAGGAAATAAGCGGAAGCTACTACCACCTCCCTCTTATTTCCGTTCGTCTCTGAGTACTTAGCCTTCACGACAGCTAAGTCGTTCTGGCTATCTAGTTGTCAATTCCAACAAAGGGAAAGCGTCTATACCTTTATAGATCAGACACGCCCATGGAACCGATTCATGTGGTGAGCAAACTAGCTCTACGCATCCATTTAGACCTCTGATTCTCCCCTTGAAGACCCAAGGTTCTTGAACAAAGGCTAAAGCTGCATCCTTATCAAGTTCTTGGCTAAAATCGCCGAAGCAGCTTTACAATGATTCAAATTGATCTGCATACACTGGATCCCGGAAGGAGACATTTTAAAAGGCTGATTCACGGTCTCCTTAGACCCTTTAACTGCTTCTCAGGCATGCTCTGGGCAGGGGAAGCAACCTCCGAGCCCCAGACAAGACCCACCCGCTCCCAGAAGCACCCTGAGAAGAGCCAGCGAGGTCCGATGAGGTCCTCTCAGAGGCCCTGGCTCGAGGTCGCCTGTCTACTTATTGCAAGGTTGAGTCCCCTACGGTCCTCTTACCAGCAACAAGCGAATCACGCACTCCAGTGTTGCGATCCTCCAAAGGAAGGTCTGCAACACTTCCGTGCTTAGAATTTAATTCTTCTTTCGTAGTGTCCATATTTGGTTCCACGAGTACAGAGGAAATAAAGGTCCATCCTTGGAGAGCCTCAATCTAAGGATAAGGCTAATTACGTCCAAGAGGTCGCCTGGTATATTGAAGTCTCGTTTAAGCTACCTCCATTCGGAGCCCCACCATGGGGACGGGGCGTCCAAAAGACGAGCCCCTCCTGTAACACAACCGCTCCCGAGCTTTACGAGAGCTAAGTTATGCCCAGCGATGGTCATCCACCGTCCACCCCACCCCCCAGAGGAACATGAAGGATTTGGTTACCCTAGTATCATTCATCCATGGACACGAGTTCATCACGGATTGGGTGGCGAGACTCGCGCCTCAATCGCCATGGTACAGCCAAACGAACCATGGAAGGGTTTCATCTTGGTCAGACTCCCTCCAACAGAAAATCTTCAGAATGAACCCGCGGTTAAGCCTCTGTTCATCCCGTCCCTCCCGATAACCTCTCGAAATTCTTGAGCGGCCGACCCAATATGAGGGTTCGCCCCCTCAATCACCACGAGAGACATCGAAAAGTAGTTTTCTGATAGGAAAAGAAACCCTCAAGCCCTCCCACCAACAACAAAGTCTTGAAACCCCTAGAGAGAGAATCATAGAAGTTACAAAAACATAAAAAATTATGTCTTTCGGGAAATTGTGGAATAATTTGTGTTAAACTATTAATAATATTCTGTTTTCATATATAGTCACTATCCTTAGAGAATTTACATTTATTTTGTAACTATAGCATGTCTAACACTCAGGAAAGTCAGAGAAAAGTTAGGGGATTTCTATAATTTTAATTTTCTATTATTTAAGTATAATATTGTTTTTTGTGTTCGATAAAATCAATCAATCAGAACGAAATATTCTATTTACATTAAAAGTAAATCTTATTTTAAATACTGTCTGAAATTAAACAAGTCCTGAAAGTAATGCCAGTCTTAATTTAAACTCGGCTTGCGTGAAAATAAGGATAAGAAATCTGATTTTACAGTTCTATTTTTTAAATTAAGAATAGAACTGCTGGTATTCAACATGATAGCCTTAAATTCAGCACATTTTTTATTATTATTCAGCAAGCTTTTGTTCTTTAAATTCATAAAAAAATAAGATTTCAAATTAAACAAAAGCTGTCTTAAAAATGTTGCATCTTAAATTAAGGTGCCTTTCATGGCTAAAAATAAGACTTTTTTTATACTGTGTTGAAACACTGAAAATATTTCTTTGGAATGATTCCTCAAAATCTAGTGGAAATATTCTATTCAATTTTTTTAAAAATGGATATTGAATATTGCAGGAATGTTAATGGAATGTTTCCAATATTTTAATGGAATATTCCGTGCTATTAGGGGATTTTACTTTTTTTATAAAATTAAAATGAGAGAAATTATTTATTAAAATTAAGTAAAATGAGATATTTTCGCGCAACTCTTAAGATAGAAATTACAGATGTGAAACTCTTGTAAAAACATTTAGCGACAGGTGTAAGAACGAGACGCTTGGTTTGAAATCCCTGAAATTCAAGAGTCAAGAGCTCCTTCGATCTAGGTCTTTAGTGAATAAGAAAGTCATTAGTGTGTTACGTGAAACATGCATATTTATATGTATATCAACATCCTTACACGACACCGTTAAACCGTCTGCTTATATAATCAATAATATAAAGTACTAGAGTCATACTTCATTAATTTTACTATACAAAACATTAAAACCAAAAAATTACAAACTTAATTTAGATATTTCATTTTTTTACAAAAATTATATTGTTTTTAACTTTCTAATTTACTCCCTTGCGAGGCTTTGTCGTATTTTCAAGTAGAAAAAGTGAAAAAAGGAGAATATTAATGCAAAAATATTAGGATAGAAATAAAATTTGTAAACTCGTGAAAAAAGATTTTTTCATTTAAACATTTGTTTTTAATTTATTTCATGAACATTTGACACAATTGTTTTTCTGTTCCTTTTTTTAATTTTTAAAGGATAAAGTAATAATGCTTTTCATCTGGAACACTTTAAAACGAGCTTTTTAATGTGGTTTTTACCATAAAAATGACCTAGTCGGCGAATTTCTCTATTATTTTTGTAATCAGGGCATAAAAATACGTGGGTTTACGTAATTTTATCAGTTTTGTGGGTTTGGCTATTCAGAACTTTATTCCTAGTGGAAAAAAGTCGAAAAAAATTGTCATGATAATAAAGTTGTCGTTTTTTTATTCACTTATATATATATATATATATATATATATATATATATATATATATATATATATATATATATATATATATATATATATGGGCGATTCCACGTGAGATTTTAGTCGACCTCTTAAAATCGGCCAAAAATATTTTTTTTCTATTCTGTATCGAAAAAAACAGATACGTATTTTTTTATTTTTGTTTAATTGTCAAAATTATCGAGTAATGAATTTTCGAAATTCTGCACTTTTAACCGTAGACCTATATTCAGTAGCTTATAAGTCCGAAAATATTGAGTTTAGAAAAAAGTTGTCAAAGAACGAAAGTTTTAGTTCTCTTTCGACTTTTAGGAAATGAAAACAAAAATTTTTTTTTCCATTTTTTATTAAAAAAAATAAAAAAAATTTATAAACAAATTAACTTTTTTTAACTTTGGGTATGATAAATTTTTAATTTTCTTTTTTCAAAACATACCTGTAAATGATAAGAAGGTTTTGCAAAAAGTTTCAGAATGGGCCTGACAAGTTTAATGGGTTAAAAAAGATAATTAAGCTGCCCGTTCAGGTCGCACGCCCGCGGCGCAATATGATTTTTTTACAATTTACTATTAAAAATTGTCTAGACCCTACAAATTTTATCGAATTTTGATTATTATTAAATTTGCAGGCTCTAGACAATTTTTAATAGTAAATTGTAAAAAATCAAATTGCGCCGCGGGCGTGCGACCTGCACGGGCAGCTTAATTATCTTTTTTAACCCATTAAACTTGTCAGGCCCACTCTGAAACTTTTTGCAAAACCTTCTTATCATTTACAGGTATGTTTTGAAAAAAGAAAATTAAAAATTTATCATACCCAAAGTTAAAAAAAATTAATTTGTTTATAATTTTTTTTTATTTTTTTAATAAAAAATGAAAAAAAAATTTTTTGTTTTCATTTCCTAAAAGTCGAAAGAGAACTAAAACTTTTGTTCTTTGACAACTTTTTTCTAAGCTCAATATTTTCGGACTTATAAGCTACTGAATATAGGTCTACGGTTAAAAGTGCAAAATTTCGAAAATTCATTAATCGAAAATTTTGACAATTAAACAAAAATAAAAAAATACGTATCTGTTTTTTTTCGATACAGAATAGAAAAAAATATTTTTGGCCGATTTTAAGAGGTCGACTAAAATCTCACATGGAATCGCCCATATGTATATATATATATATATATATATATATATATATATATATATATATATATATGGGCGATTCCACGTGAGATTTTAGTCGACCTCTTAAAATATATATATATATATATATATATATATATAGAGAGAGAGAGAGAGAGAGAGAGAGAGAGAGAGAGAGAGAGAGAGAGAGAGAGAGAGAGAGAGAGAGAGAGAGAGAGAGAGAGAGAGAGAGAGAAAGAGAGAGTGAGTGAGAGAGAGAGAGAGAGAGAGAGAGAGAGAGAGAGAGAGAGAGAGAGAGAGAGAGAGTATTTCGAATTTTTCTCTTGAGCTAGTCTTCCCTTGGAATTTTCATAAGATTTTTCACAGCACTTTACCCGCCGCAGAAGGCGAATACACACTCTATTTCTCGGAATCATCTACTCTCGCGCGCTCTCACTGCATTTTTGTATAAAGTAGCAAAAGTTTAAGTCTTTCACAAGAAAAAATGAAAAAAATTAACTTCAACTTGAAAGAAACTCTGGACAATTTTCTGCAAACTATTTTTAAAAAATAGTGCATATATATAGACAGAGAAGCTAACGTCAACATTAAATATGACAGCAAGTTTTTTTTACCCGTGCGCATGACTTCTCTCAATATTATTTTTCAAGAAGAAATATTATTATAAATTTTTCAATCAACGAAAAAATTGTATTCCAAATTTTAAGAATAGCTATATATGTACAATTAAATGTACAATAACAATTAGTATTTTATTTTACTTTTGCTTTCTTACGAGGAAGCGTTGCATTCATAACAATTTTCCGTTTTTCAAAAGAAGGTTATATGAACTCATTTTTGTCTAGAACATATATGAGGCATTTTTGTCAACGGGACCCACCTTCTCTCCAAAAATGGTTTGTGTTTAAATTACCAAATGTAAGCTTAAAATTTAGTTAAAAAGGAATACTTTTAAATGACGAGTGGTACTTTTTGAAATTCAAAATAGCGGATCCAATATTTAAAAATGCAATAAATTCCCTTGAAACTTGTTACTCGGAGGTTTTTGGGGTCGCTGATTATCAGTCTGATATTATATTTTCAAAATTCAAAATGGCTGATCCATTATGGCGGACATATTTTTAAAAATGTAAAGGATTCGCTCAAAAGTTGATACTTAAGGGGTTTTTAAGGTCGCTGATTAGTTAAAATTAAAATTTTCATCTAATTTAAAAATATTTCAAAAAGATCTCTGTGTTTTACAGGGTTGACACTGTCATCATATTTAAAACGATGTCCAAATTACTTTTTTTTATTTTCTTAAATTTTGAATTTTTTAAAAAATTTTAATGGGGTTTTTTATTTTTAATGATTTTTAATCGTCTAATACGAAATCGTATTGCCATTAGAAGAATTTGAATACCTTTTTATTAGCAGACATTTATTGCCTGTTGTCGTGAGGGAATGACATTTTTGAATCTGAGGAACAGCAGGAGCAGAATTAAACCTTGCATTCAATGATCTCTTGACTTTTTCGTGTTCTACTTTGCTAGTGTTGCATTCGAGCGAGAAATCGCTCGAAAAGAACGAGAAATCTCGTGAAGAAGACAATGAAAATAATTGAACGTTTAATCATATTCAATTGTTTTCATTGTCTTCTTCACGAGATTTCTCGTTCTTTTCGAGCGGTTTCTCGCTCGAATGCAACACTATACTTTGCGATAAAAAAACATTAATTTTCTCAAACTTATCCTTAGCCCAATCGTAAAGTTTGAAAGCAGTTGTTATTGCTTCTGTCGGTTTAGCTAACAGGCTAGCTCTCGCAGCTTCTCTTTTAAAACATTTCTTACAGTTCAATTTCTCGTTTTGATCTACTCTCGCTTTTATAAGGTGAATTTAAACTCTGTGTTGAAGAAGTCTCCATATAATTTATAGACTTATTTTCATTATCTTCTAAAACTTCATCTTCATTCACTTCTATAACTTTATTTTCATTTCAACACGGAATCTTCAAGCTTTTACATTTGTAACAAATTTTTGAACTGTTCCGAACATTAGGAAATTTAAGTTTCAAATTCTTGGATAAAGCACGTAGTCCCTTGCCTTTGTGTTGATCTCGAGCATTAGAATTGCAACATCTATCAAAATGTACATTAGAACAAATTTTCGGCATTTTAAATGCAAGACAAGTAGATACTTGTCTTGACAATTGATGAAATATTCTTTATTCAGTACAAATAAACACCAATAATTTAATTAACACAAAATAACAAACTTTACTTTAAGATATTGCAGTTTTACACAACGTTTTAATCAAAATTCGTTTACATTTAAACTGATTAAAGAAAAAAACATGAATGTTTGGTGTCAATTCAAAGAAATAACAGGTAACTTAGCAACTAAACATTCATCTGTTTTGTAGACTTTTCCATCATTTCGTATTATTGCAATTATTATGTTCGAGTTGACAATACAAAAGATTACTATTACGTGATTTGTCAAATAATATGAAATTCAATTTTTCTTATATTCAGTAATAATAGTGTTTTCTTGTTGATAGGAACTTACTCGTATATAAATACAGAAAATTATAAAGAGAGATCCAAACGAAAAATTAAATTAAAAGAATTTCTCGATTTACTGAAGAATAATCTTCAAATTTAAGTTTTCATAATTCACAGAGATTACCAATTTAAATTGATAATAACAACATTTAACTACTCTTTTAAATTTTTTAAGTCTTAAAAAATTGTAAAACAATTCGATTGTTTTAATAAAAACAATAACCAAAATTGTCACAAAAATATCAAAATCAAACTAGTTAAAAATTATCGAATTTTATAAAACGTACATTAAGAGCAGGATAAAGTTAAACTTTGTTAAAAAATTATATTGCAAGATGACAAAATTAAAGTCTTGTTCATTTATTATAAAGCAGCTAACCCAGTCTTAATGTTAGAAGGCTATAAATAAAATATTTAAGACAAACAATCTCCCATAAGAGAATATTCCCATGTAAATTCCATGTCAGGAATTGATTTTTATGAAATTGTCAAAAAATAAACGTTTCAAAGAATTAAATTCAAAGAAATCCTCGAAAAATTTTTAGGAATTTTTTTTAGTTATTTTTGATTGGTGTAGAATCTTCTAAAACTTCAACTTATAAATAATAAAGTTTCTTATAAAAAATTTTTATTAATAAAAGTCAGCCCCGTGACACCTTAAATTAGAAATGGGACAAATGTTGAATAGCGACCACCGTGGCGCTGGCTGTACTCTCGGGCCGACTTTTTCAAAATGCAGCGGCCAATTGGAACAGCACGTCACCCTAGATGTTTTCCGTGTAGTCGTTCAGTGCATTAGAAGTACGTTATGACGTGCGTCTTAGCAACGAGTATAGTGTGAAAAGTTGTCATAATTATTTTTTATGCCCTCAAACTGTTTTGAAATAAAGAAGCTTTCATTTCTTTTTCATTTGTGTTAGTTTTCTTTACAATATTTTTTCATTTTTAGCGAATTTTTCAAGGGTGTCCACAACCGGGTAAAAAAATTTTTTTGTCAACAAATTTTTATTTCACTTCGAAGAATACAATTATACTATTTTTATAGGTAGGGAAGACCGGGGCGTAATGGATCACTTTTCACTTTTTGTTGCTTAACTTCGTCATTCTTGTTTTAATAAAAATTTCATCATGTGGAAAACTTAGCCTAACATCTCAGCTTTCAATTAAAAAAAGTACACCCAAATATCACTTATACTTTTTTTCTACATCAATATTTTTGGAGAAATGCAAAGTGAGCCATTTCGCTTCGGGCAAGGGCGTATGGAATCAGCAATGAAATTTTAATTTTAATAATGAAATATTATTTAATATTGACAATTTTCGTTTCTATTGTACATTTATAACAAAGAATATTGAAAATGGGACATATTTTATTTAAACTTTAAACATTTTCATGCAATTTTCAAATTTTAAAAAGTTGTAGCGAAATGCAAAATCCATTTACTTAAAAAAATCTATTCTTCAGTTTTTTTTATAACAGGTTAAAATTGGTTATCATTTTATTCATATTTTAAATATAATAGGTTTTTCTTAATAAAATATGCCAGCCAATACTTCTAGGCTGCGGCGAGCGATGCTGGTCTGAAAGATTTAGCCAAACCCAGCTCTGAGTCTAGTCAGAATTTCTAAATGACTAAAATTTTAATATATCAAAAACCATTTAATTCTTTTTCAAAAAAAGTAGACAACAAATCTCTCAAATTTAACATTTCTTATACATAATATTTTCTACTGGAGAAGATTGTCCAAAAACACATCATTTTTGACTTTTTAAGATCAATGTGTAGGTATAAAAAATTGTAAAAGATTCAAAAAATAGTTTTTGAGGTTTGTTGTCTAGAAAAAACCTTTACAAAAGAATGCCGTTTGAATTCTTAATTTATGTTTTCTAAAGAAACCTAAAAGGTTCCTCGCAGAATTATTATTGAAAAATGAATTAAATTTGTTGTAAACAACTATAACAATTTTGCAGTAATATATGGGATTTTTCGCAATAAATCATAAAAATTAGTTCCACATAAATAACAATTAAAAATTTTTATTTTATCAATTTTTGGAAATTTTCGCTGTAATTTATGGAAATTTTTGGTAAATTTGGGGATAATTTATAAAAATATGTAAAGCGAAAATTTCCATTAAAATTTTGGATTTTAGTCATTTACGGAAATTTCCGCAGTAATTCATGGAAAACTACACTGTAAAAAAAGGGAGTTAAATTTTAACTCCCCAGGGGATTCTATAAAAGTCGCACCCATTGGGGAGTTAAATAAAGAGAGTTAAAATTTAACACCCAAATTCTAACTTTCCATGGAAAAATAACTCGCACGGGTGTTAATGACGGGAGTTAATAAATTAACTCTTTTTTGCAGTTGATTTTTAACTCGAAAAATTTAACTCCCGAGTCCGTTAACTCCATAAATTTTTTACAGTGTATTTAAAACTCAAAGGAGAACCATAAAATTAAACGTCTGTATTTTATGGTAATTTATGGAAATTTATGCGATAATTTATAAAACTATGTAAAACTCCAAGGAGAACTATAAAATTAAACGTCCGTAATTCATGGTAATTTATGGAAATTTTAGAGGTAATTTATGGAAATTTTTTAGGTAATTTACGGTAAATTTACCATGATGTTGGAGGGCTGCTTTATTATATTTAGAAAGCATTAAATATCTATCTTGCCGTTGGCTAGCGCCTGTCAAACCGCCTGTCTAGGATGTCTATTCAGCGGCTGACCGTTTCTAGTGTTACACTTTTAGGCCGCCGCAGACCAGAGTTTCAGGCCAGCCACTAGACTGAAAAATAGACGGGCTGGTCTGACTCAGGCCAGCGCCAAAAGATTTCTCTACAGGGGATATGGCCACTTTGCATTTATTGAAAATAAATTATATGTTTTAAAAGTTCAAGGATGTATCTTTATTTAAAAAAAATACTACATCGCTAAGTCATAGTCGTTCCCCGCAAAAAATTGTCAAAGTTTGGGTTAATTTTAACCTCCCGCAATGAGAACCTCCCCTTATAGCAATAAGTTTCTATTATAGTAATTATAATATTTCCATACAAGTAATATATTCACTGAAAAAACCTAGTCTCAAAATGGGTATCATACGCTACTCATTTTGAGTTGCAACAAAAATGAGACTATTAGGTGGCGCCACGTTCTATGGCGTTTAACATAGTCTCATTTTGAGATGCAACAAAAATGAGACTGGGTTTTTTGTGTGTTACTGACAATCTCATAAAGATTGTCCAAGTTTTGAATCGAGCATGCGAGACGAACATTTGTGTCCCATATTGAACCAATATTGAGTGATATAAAGGCTGCTTTAACTCTGGGATACCCACTCTGGGCGTTCAAAACTTAATCAAGCTTCAACCCATCACCAGCCTTGGTCTTTCACGCCTGGGAATAATAAATAAGTAAGGAAATAAATAAATAGATAAAAACAAGTTAGAAACAAATATCTTAACTCCTTATTAACCCTAAGGGGTTAATAAGCGAAACAATTACACCTAATAGTAAATTTATTTCATTTTAATTAAATTCAATTAAAACATCTTTATTCAAATTGTAAATTACTAACAAAAACCACACCTGTAAATTAATATAATTTTCAAAAATATGTTTACTCTTCTATTGTTAATGTAATAAAACGCTTGGTATATTGAAAATGTACGATTTCATAAATAAGTTAATCCTGTGAGAAAATCCTATTATTGTAAATTGAAAGTAAATCGGTTTAGTTTTTCCATATTATCCCCAATTTCTAAAAGCTTTTAAAATTTCAATAAATTTAGCAGGGAACGTGAGGGAGAGTGAGAGTAGAGAGAGAGAGAAAACGTTTTTATAAAATCTACAGAATTGGAATATACACTCAAGAACACACTAGGAATATTTAAATCTAATTTTTGATAAGCTTCTTACCAAAATAGTATATCTTGCATTTTTCTTTCTTATTTGTATATATACATATGTAGTACATTCATTTACTAAAATGCAAATTGATAGAGCATTTTAAAAATTAATATAAATTTTTTGAAATATTTTTCTCTCACCACTGAATACCGCTTATAATTTTTATAAATTTCGCAAAGTACATTATTTTCAATTTAAATGTAAAGTAAATTTTTCGTTTTCAAATTTCCCTATTTTTAATTGGTCATAGGCTTATTTACTCTCCCTGCTCACGTAGGGTTTAATGTCCCCTAATACAATTAAAAACTACTTAACCTTAACATACGATTTCATTAATACACTGAAAAAAATGCCTAAATGATCTGAGCATCCATTATAGCATTAAGGTTACTTTAACTAGGAATCTTGATTATATTGACAAATTTAGTGCTGTAGTAACCAGGATTCCTAGTTAAAGTAACCAAAATTCTTAGTGGATGACTCTCGTAATTAGGAGCATAGTCAAATCGCCTAGAAATTTTTTTCAATGTAGCCAAAAACACAAATACATAACTGAAAATTTTAATGATATAATTTATACAAAGATATTAGCAATTGACATATTTGTTAAAAAAATTTTAAAAATGAAATTCTTTTGGAACTTTTTTCAACTCTACCATATTTTTTAAAAATTGCAGAAAAATTTGAAACGTTCATAGGTGTGATCATTCAAGTCTCATATTTAATTTAAGAGCAAAAGAGTTTAAAATTCTTTCTCGGTTCGTGAGATATCACTATAAACGTCCGTGCATGTTTTTTGACAAATGCATTGAAGTAGTCGCTATTGAACGATTTTTGGCTGAAAATACTCCGCTATTTATAATAATATCCCGCTAACCGAATAATAGTCCAGTCGCCCTGTGTAAAAAGTGGTCATTTTTTACCAAAATTGATACCAGAAGTCTGATTGTGGATTCATATAGTGTGGGGTGGTAGTATGAATATGTATATGTTTCCCACTTGAGATTTTTCAAGCTGCGCGTTATAAACAATTTTGAAGGTGCCAAAAAACAGTTTTTTGATGACCGTTCTTTCCCATCAAATTATAGGGGGAAAGTTGGTAATAAAAGTTATAGAGCTCGGAAATACCTTTGAAATGATGGGCCATATAATAAAATTGGTCCATTTGTTTACTTGCAAATGAATTTAAACCACTAAAAATAGCACTTTCTTATTTGTTTAATATCTTGAACAAAAGTTAACAAATTCTTTCGATATTCTTCAAAAATATACCTCTCCTGGCACTAAAGATGTGTGCCAAATCTGAATTCGATATGATAAATAGTTTATGAGAAATTCTATTTGTTAACTAAAAACATGATTTTTTAAAATTGAATTTCTACATTTTTGGCCAGATGAAAATCAATTTTTTTGTTGGGTTCTCTTCATGAAGTGTCAATCTATCAATCATAGTTTGTAGCGAATTGATTTTTTACAAGAAAACTGGTTTTAGGGGGGGGGAGAAATTTTTGGCTTATAAACAAATGAACACTACATCAACACTACATCAACAATTTTTACTTTAACAATTTGGCATAAACGCCATTTGATTACTTATTCTTTCCTGCAAATTTTGCAAAAAAAATTTTTGATGTAGGTCAAAAAGAAGGGGAGATCATTTTTTTGTCGAAAAATTCCTGAGCCTTTAATTATTAATATTTTTTATTTTTTTATCATATTTTTTTAGTTGATTAGTCATACTAATTATAAAAAAATAAATCTAAACATTTTTGCTATTCTTGTTTGTAAAAAAATTCGTAGAAAGTATACAACGTTTGAAGCTGCTCTAGGCAGCATAGTTCAAACTTTCAAATTCGTAAAAGTTTCACTGCTTTAAATTCACTAATACTAGAAAGAAGAAAACTATTCTCAAAGAAACTATTCAAATTTCAATTATTTATTTATTTATTGAAAATAAGTTCCTAGAGCTTAAAGCCCTTCGAGGAACAATGTACAAAGATCTAATTACAAAAGTAACTTAAACGTATAAAAGAAACTACATAACAATAAAATAGTATCAAAAAATTTAACAGAATATGATAATAATACTAGAGAAAATGCACGCATAATCTAATAAAGGAAAAGCTCAAACAAAAATAAAATAAAAAAAGCATTATACTAAGCTTAACTGAAAAAGAACTATACTATAATTTACCAGTAGGTAATATCAAAAAATTCTCCATTTCTTTTGAATAGAAAATTAAAGAACAGTTTTTTAAACGTAAATTGACTTTGTGCATCTCTAATATTAACAGGAAGTTTATTCCAAAGTCTTGCACCTCTTACAATAAAATATTTTTGCATCTTACAAGTGCGATGAAAAGGAACTAAACAGTTTTTTCTTTCTCTTATTTAACAAAAAATTGATAAAATTCATCCAAAACTTAATTATTTTTATAATTAATAAAAATTTCACAAAGATTTAATGAATTTAGAATTTTATTATTAAGAAAATTTTAAGAAAATCAATTATTTAAAATAAAATTTTCATAATATTTATTATATTTCGAAAAAATTCATTCTTTAAAACAATGTTTTTAAATTTCTTATGAAAAATAAAATTATTTTCAAAAATAACAAAAATTTTGCATAGAAATTTAAATCTTTTTTAAATATTTTAATAAAATTTTCCACAATAATTTAATTATTTTTATAAATACTAAAATTCTTCTGAGAAGTTCAATTATTTAAAAAAATATCAATAACATTCGTGGTAAAATTTCAATTTTATTACGAAATTATTATTAATTCAATGATTTAAAATTTTCTACTATTTTAGTAAAATTTTCCATTAGAATTCAATTATTAAAAAAAAATTTTGATAATATTCTCTACGGAAATTTATTTATTTTCCTGAAAAAAAATTTCACAGATACTGAATTATTTAAAATAGAATTTTTATATTTAATTTAAAAATTAATTTAAATTTACTTATTTTCAGAATTCTATTATTTTTAAACTAGCGTCGTTGTCCTCGCTCGCTAACGCTCGCTCGGAAGACATTTTACTTGTTTATTTCCACTTATATAAATTTATTAAATAGCATCTCCATTGATAATATATATGAAAAAAATTTTATTTAAATATATACATATGTATGTGTTGTGAATTTATGTGTGAATATACATGTGTATGTAAATAATAATTTTTTTAATTTTCTTTTTAAAAATTATTTGTTTTCTTTGAAATATTTGTTATTCAACATTTCTATTTGTTCATAAATTAAGATTTAATTATTATTTTAAATATTGATATTTTCTTTTTACCTACTTGTAGTTAATTTTAAAGTATTAATTTTATAATTATAAAATAAAAATATTTCTACTTACATATATTTATATATATTCCCTATATTTTGTAAGTCTGAAAATATTGAGTTTAGGAAAAAGTTGGCAATGAATGAAAGTTTTAGTTTTATTTTGACTTTTAAGAAATGTAAAAACAAATTTTTTTATTAAACAAATTAATTTTTTTTACCTGTAGGTTATATTATATTAATATAAACTGATTTAGAACATGTACAGTACTGGAATCCAAAAATAAACGTTTATTTTAAAAGGAAAACTTAATTTTTTTACAAAAAAAATTTTTGTTTACATTTCTTGAAAGTCGAAATACATACAAAACTTTCATTCTTTGACAACTTTTTCCTAAACTCAATATTTTCGGACTTATAAGCTACTGAATATAGGCTAGTCGGTGAGTGCAAAAAGTGCACAAAAGTGCAACCTGAAAAGTCTCAATAGTTTCTTGTAGTTTGGGGGCCCCATATAAGAGCCCCATGGTTTGCTCTCGATTTCCGGTTGCAAAAAATAGTGTAAACAATCGTCAAAGTTTGAGAAACGTAGTTTTTCGATGACCCTTGCTTCCGGTTAAATTTTAGAGGAAAAAGTTGGTATTGAAAGTTGTAGAGCCACATGAAATTTAATGCCGTTTAGACTAAATTGATAAAGTGAAAATTGGCTGAGTTATTCCATTTGTTTATGACAAAAAAATGTACCCTTTTTTAATCTCCATTATTATGCATTTAAATAAAAAATATCGAATTTCCATTTAAGTGGGATGAAAGTTTGACTCCTAAACTGTACTCTCGAAAAAAAAACCGAAATTTGTTGGTCCAAAAGTGGGGAAATTCCGTTGAAAAATTACATGTTTTTAGTTAACAAATGGAATTATGCATAAACTATTTATCCGATCAAGATAATTTTTTTTGAGATTTATTCAGCTTTGCAAGGAGAATATTTCTGGAAAATTATAAATAAATTCGATAATTATTAACAAAGTTATTGAACAATTAAAGTAGTGCTATTTTTGATGGTTTAAATTTATTTGCAACTAAACTAATAAACCTTTTTCAACGTATGACCAGTCATTTGAAAAGTGTTTTTAGGCTCTACAACTTTCAATAACAACTTTTTCCTCTAAAATTTAACCGGAAGCAAGGGTCATCGAAAAACTACGTTTATCAAACTTTGACGATTGTTTACACTATTTTTTGCAACCGGAAATCGAGAGCAAACCATGGGGCTCTTATATGGGGCCCCCAAACTACAAGAAACTATTGAGACTTTTCAGGTTGCACTTTTGTGCACTTTTTGCACTCACCGACTGGCCTAATATAGGTGAGTCAAAATACGTGAAGTGTACCAGCAAATTTGAAATTTACTGAATTGTATTGAAACACATAAAATTCAAGCTTGATTATGAGTTTATAAAACAGTTCAAAGGATTTTATTATTATTATTTTATTTTTACTTATTGTTAAAAATTACTAAATGTTATTGCAAAATTAATTGTTTAATTGCAAAATAAACAATGTTCTCAACATTTTAGAAAGTTCGTTCAAATTCTATTGGAAAGAGAATTTTATGAAGATTCAATAACCATTTCCAAATTTTGTGAGCCGTAAGTAGGAAAGAAGTAATTACATTTTTTTTAAATTGTATTAATTTGTTAACTTTGATTAAATAAAAAATTATAAACAATTAAAAACTGAAAAATTGGCCTTGAGAGATATCTTAAGAATTTATTCCCCTTTAATTTAAAACAAAGAACACTCAAATCGGTTAAAAATTGTAGTCTGTAGACAATTTTGAACAGTAAATTGTAAAAGCACTGTGACACTGTGGACGCGCTGTCAGTTAACGTGCCGCGCGGTAAAAAGAACGTGCCGCCCGCCAGAAAAAATGTAGCTTCTTCTTTCCTAATTGCGGCTCATGAAATTTGGAAACGGGTATTGAATCTTTATAAAATTCTTTTTCCAATAGAATTTGAAAGAACTTTCTAAACCGTTGAGAACATTGTTTATTTTGTGCTGGTACACTTTACGTACTTTGACTCAGGTCTACAATTAAGGCTTCCAATTTAAGAACCGGTCGGACGCTCGGACGTCACGCGCTAGTACCAGTCGGGTAGCAATGAGGAATCCAGAGGAGCACACTGCTCACTGACTGGCAGTTGTGCGTGTCGTCCGAGCGTCTAACCGGTTCTTGGATTTATGTTATTAAAAATAATAAATGTTATTAAATAAATGTTAAATTAAAATGTTATTAATAAAATTAATAAATGTTATTAAAAACCGAGTAATATTTAAAATGTCTCGAGCAATTAATATTTTGAGCGAAGCAACTTTTATTATATATCAGAACAATTATTATTACTACTTTGTATAGTTGTTTAACTTTTACTCGAAAAAGCAAACGCTATGAAACAAAATATCAGTTACACGCATATATCCCTTTCCCATATATAAACGTAACATTACAGTAATATTATAGTCATATTAAATTTTACTATTGTATTTAACCCTTTGCCGTTCTTGTGTTACGAAATGTCGTTTAGAGTCTTTTCTGGGGGAACAACCAATGAGAAAAGGCGGTATGATTGTGTTGATAAATTAGTTATGTGTGAGAATGTAAGTGTTCTGAATTTGCAGGAACGTACCTAATTAAAAAATGAATCCATTTATATTTTAAAATAAATTATATTTAAAAATAATATTTAATACTTAAACATCTGTTTTTTTGTATAAAGTGGAAGTGTAATTGCAATTTATTACTTTTTAAACATAGGTATATTTGATTATTAAAGACTTTTACCAAATCTACATAACCTATGTAAACATAACCTCAAAATCAAAATAATTTCCGGCCCTGATATTATCCACGTGATTCCACTGTCAAACTGATTTTTTCTAAGGTGGGGAAAGCTTATGCACGGCAAAGGGTTAAATTTTTTAAAAAAATGTAATACTTTTTTTAACTGTCTGATGGGTAATATTATCCATTAATATTACTGTAACATGACAGTAACATTACTTTAATATTACACGCTTATAGAAAAATTGCAAAATAGTTCCCAAACAGCACGTAAGGTTATACTGACATCACTGTAATATTACACTGAAGATTCGTAATCTGCACTGTAATATTATAGTGATCTTACTGGAATATCAAAATGTCCGCCTGGAGGTAATATTATGTTGTACAATTACGGTAAATTAATGGGAATATTAAGGTAATATTACCTCATAATGTTAAGGTAATATTACACTGTGATCTTATTGTAATATTAATATAATATACAGATAAAATTAGAATAATTTTCTATTTTAGAAATAAAACATTTCACCAAGTCTGGACTCGAACCATGAACCTTGTGTTCAATAAGTTCAAGTAAGATTAGCTCACTGGTAAGACTCTTGCTTGTTGTACACAAGGTTCAGGGTTCGAGTCCAGCTTGGTGAAATGTTATTTTCTAAATTATAAAATTATTCTAATTTTATCTTAACATTACTCTGTAATATTACCATAATAGAAAAACGTAAAACCACCTTACATGCTCGAGCAATAGTACTGGAATGTTAAATTAATTTTGCTTTGAAGAATATACCATAAGATTACTGTAATTTTATATTAAAATATTACAATAATATTACTGTAATAATAATAATAATAAGGGATATTTAATTTAAAATTATTTATTTTAATTATTAAATTATTAGATTATTATTCTTACATTTCTTAATCTCATTTTGTACAAAGTCAAAAAGAATTATTTCAATAAATGTTATAAATAATTTAATGTAAAACTAAAATTGCACATTTTGAAATATAGAACTTTGGGAGTATTAGCATAAATGATTATTATAACAATATATAACCTTAATATATTACGATCGCTGCGCATGACAGTAGTGACGCGATCACACACTCAGGTGTGCGAGGTAGCGATACGGATTACTACTTTTTCGAGCAAAAAATTAAAAAGTAAAACTTTAAAATTTCTACAAATAATATTTACAACATACTGAATGTAAAAAGTAATACAAAATTTAATGAAAATTACAATGACGATGTAAAAATTAAAATTCTTAATGCAATTTTTGAAAGTAAATACTGCAATAACTACTATTAGTATTTTTCACTACAAAAAATAGCAATAGTGGGGTAGTTCAACATTCGAATGAAGAAAATAAAGAAAATTTTGGGCCAATATGCGCATTTCTCAAAAAGGTTCAGAAAAAATCAATTTCTAGTATGGAATATTTAGCAATATTTTTAGCAAATTCGAATTACTTTGGTCAGAATTTGTGAAATTTTTCCTAAAAATAAAAAGTATATTTTTTAAATCGAAATGCTGAAAAAACATTTCTATTTAACTTTAGGAATGTGTTTACTAAAAAACAAGAATAAAAATATTTTTTTATAAAAGTTACGGCAAATTAAATTTTTTGCAAGTTTTTAAACAAAATTTTATTTCTTCTAAATGAATGAACCGATTTAAATGAATCAAGCGGGGTTATAATAAAGGGGATAAAATAATTATACTTTCGTTTAGAATTAGAGACTTCTTAAAGAGTTTATTTTTTAATAATTATTAAATTTCATAAAAAAATAATTTTTTTAATGTTCTGCGTCTTTTAAATTTTTTTTAAATTCCAACATAAAATTAAAACTATAAGAAGTCAAAATTCCTTGAAAAGATTTATT
Source organism: Leptopilina drosophilae (assembly GCA_032873175.1). NCBI lineage: Eukaryota > Metazoa > Arthropoda > Insecta > Hymenoptera > Figitidae > Leptopilina > Leptopilina drosophilae. The sequence goes on along the minus strand of CM065480.1, from coordinate 14,582,537 downwards.
CGAGGAACAATTTTTGAAAAGTTACAATCAAAATTATATTGCAGCGGAGATGCGAGTTTGATGTTTTTCTGAATTAAAACATTGTTTGCATCTACGAAATAAACAAAATACTCTCTAGTTAACATTTATGTAACCATAAAATTGATTAAAAACTAAGTATAGTCTTATTCCACTATACATTTTGATTTATATATATATATATATATATATATATAATTATATAATAATAATAATTATATAATAATAATAATAATAATAATTTGTAATTAAATTGTAGTAATAATAAAAAACATAATATCTTGAATTTAATTTATTTTTTTTTATTATTTTACATATTATTTTTCTACTTAACAAGTTGCTTACCATTCAAAATCAATTTCATTATTATAAGATTTTTTATTAACATCTTTAAAATTATTAAAATTTTGTAAAGAATTTTATTTTTTATGTTGATTTTTTCCAAGAATTTTGTTAAAAATTTTTTAAAAATAGTTGAATTTGTCTGGAAAATTGAATTATTCATAAAAGAATTGAATTCTGTGCAATAATTTTGATTAAAATCTTTGAAATAATTGAATTTTTAATAATAATTTTAATGTTCTTTATATTAATTAAATGTTTGAGAGGAATTTTTTTATATTTTTTTTTTAATTTTACTTTTACGAGAATTGTTTTCAAATTTTTAACATAGTTGAATTGTGTAAGAAAAATTTTAGTTTTTTTGAAATAATTGAATTTCTGCAATTAATTGTATTTTTTTAAATTAAATTTTAAGTAAACAAATTTTTATTAGAGACAGGAACTTTATGCTCTTAAAAAACTTGTATTTATGCTTGAAAAAATGAAAATTATACTAAAATTATGCTCTTAAAAGTGCCAATTTATGCTTCAATTATACTTTACCTTTAAGAAATTTTAACTTAAACAAACAATTTTTTAGAAATAAACAGTCTTACAATACAATATTACACCTAATACTTTAAAATTAACAAATAAAAATTAATTAAATTAAATAAAAATTTATTTTTAAAACTGAAACAGAAGATGTCAAATTATACCGCATAAATGTTTTGAATGGATTATGTTACTTGAAAGACTAAATTATGACTTTTAATCCTTTGGAAATTGCAATTATTTTGGTTAAATAATAATTATTATTAATGCGAATCTTAACAATATATAACATTTTTTAAATTTATAATTTTATACTCAAGCATAAAGTTCTCATCTCTAATTTTGATTTTATTTGTTCCAAATTTGAAGTTATTTTTTAGGTATGCTTTTTTTTCTTTTTTTTAATATTTGACATTAGAAAGAGCACTGATTTAAATCGCAAGAATATAGACACTGATTCTCAGTCAAATTTCACTGATTTTCACTGATTCAGATTTAGAGAGAGAAAATTATAAATTTTGATGCACCTTTTTTAATTTATTAAAATTTTATTTATTTAATATTATCTTTTTACTTTTGTTTTTTAATTATCTGCTGGAAGAGTATTACTAGAGCTGAGAATTTGAAATTTTTAGTAATATTTATTTGTTGCAAAGTTATGATGACTTTAAGGCATTTGTGGTACAGCGTATGTACCGCTGGGTGTTAAAGGGTTAAGATATTACTTGTATACAGTTCAGAGAAATAAGAATGTTATAATCGTTTATTTCTTTATATAATAAATTTCTGGTAAATAAATAAATAATTACAAAATTTGTTTATTATTATTATACATTACACAGGCCGACAAAATTTCATCAACTGCATGTTGACTAAAATGTTACAGCCGATTCTTACAGGATTTTGTCCGTAGAATACGAATCTGACCTTGAAAATATTGGATTGGCTCTAGTTTTTAATCAATTTACGTTTCAATATACAAAATACGCATTTTTGGCATTTTTTGAATGAATTTAAAACAATACACAGAAACAGTAAATTTGTCCGCATAGCACCAAATGAAAGCTTAAACATTGCTCTTCAATACCCAAAAACAAAAAAATTTAATTTTTGAACACTTTAACCTATAATGTCAAAAGAGACATTCGCTGTTCCACAAACATATTGAAAACAACAGTACTTTTGACCATGTAAGGCAATTTAAATAAAAATTAGTCTCTCTTGGGGTTTTTATGGTCGCTGCTTACTGATCTGTATTCAGATTTTAATATTCAAAATGGCGGATCCAATATGGCAGAATTTTTTTTAAATTTTACATTTTTATCATAAAAGGCGTAAATTACCTTTAAAAATTTGGCCCGCCACTTGTACTTTTTATATTTCATAGCAGATTTGTAAGCAGCGATTATAAAAAACCCCAGAGACACTAATTTTTACTTCAATTACCTTACATGGTCAGAAGTAATGTTAATTCTAATACGTTTATGGAACAGCGTATGTTTCTTTGGTCATTATAGGTTAAAGTGTACATAAATTACATTTTTTGTTTTTGGATATTCAAGAGCAGTGTTTAAGCTTTCATTTGGTGCTATGCAGACAAATTTACTGTTTCTGTGTATTGTTTTACATTCATTCAAAAAATGCCAAAAATGCGTATTTTATATAATGAAACGTAAATTGATAAAAAACTAGAGCCAATCCAATATTTTCAAGGTCAAATTCGTATTCTACGGACAAAATCCTATAAAAATCAGCTTCTATTAGTTAGTCCACAAAATTTTGTTCGCCTGTGTTATTATTTTCCAATTTATATATATATATATATATATATATATATACACGGAGAAACTTTGTATACTAGTTTGTGATAAACTCACTATGTTTTTTTAGTAAATTGACTACTAAAGTGGGGAAAAACTGCGACGATATCAATATTTCGTAGTCTGACTATTAAAACACGGAACAGAACAAGACTTTTAAAATTTAGTAGTCAGTTGATGAAAATTTAAAATTCATGATTTCACTAAAAAACAATGTCGAATGTCAGTGACAGGGGCTGACTGTCACTATCTCATACTAATGAGTCAGGTAGAAATCTATTTTACCTATGACGATTGATAACTTATTTGAACGCAACCTAGTCTAATGCCTAACATACTGATAAAGTAACGCACACTTTAATCGACGGAACGCATATACAATTCATATCAAGAAAGTAAGTCACTGTTCTTATATACTAATCCAAAACATTGTATTGACACTTGGGAGAAAATTTGTTAAATGCTGTATTAAATAATATTTGTTTGTTAAATAAAATTCACAAAATCAATTATATTTAAAATTAATAAGGTCAATTTTTGAAATTAACAGAATTATCATTATTATTTCCTAAAATTATTTATCCTTTTGATTAAATTTTTATTCTTTGTAGAAATTTATAGCTAAGATTTAGAATAAATATTTTTTATTAACTTAAAAGTTTATTTCTTGCATATATTGTGAAATATATAAAAAAAAGATTAAATTAAATAATTTTAAGTTAAAAACTATGAAATCAGAATAAGTTTTCTTTATATGTATTTAAAAGAAACATTTCAATTTATTATTATTAAAAAAATTCACATTAATGCGGCAATTACAATTTTCTCCGTTATTAAAAATAATTATATAAACATAGAGAAATTTAGAAAAATCCTCCTAAATAAAATTGTGAAATATATCTTGCAGTGTTGAAATTCAAGTAGTATATCCACAGATCGATATTGGAAAATCCGGAAGACTTGTTGACACATAACCTCACATTTACAAATTATACTTTTTAACATCTGAGATGTTAAACAACAACATCTAGATGATATGCATTAGCATCCTTTTTTTAATATCTAATTCATTAAAATTCTTAATATCCACTTTTCTCTGTATAATGAATTATTAAATTATTAAAAGAGAACCAGGTGGAATGACAGCAGCTATTTGACTTGAGCACGCATGTATATGAGATTGAGTGGTTATGTGTGACTACACGAACAGCGGTGCTCGTTTGTATGCGTGCAGTTTTGATCGTTTGACTACTAAATTGTAAACGCGGCGCGAAGAAAATATCATTCTTTCGAATATAGAAAATAAAAATTTTGGCATTCACTTTTTCTACATCTACTTTCTTTCGTATATCATAGGCGAGTTTCTCATAACTTGACTACTAAATATTGCAAAAAAAGAGATCATATAGTATTACAAAAACTTCTATTAAATTATAAATCTCGTCTAGTGACCACTTTTTCCCCACTTTAGTAGTCAGTTTACTAAAAATACATTGTGAGTTTAACAGGAATTAATATACAAAGTTTTTCCGTGTATATATATATATAAAAATAATATATATATATAAAAATGGTTTTAAATAAATAATATAAATGAAATATTAAAATATAATGTATAATAATAAATATATTTCTAAACGGAAATATATAAGTAAAATGTCTTCCGAGCGAGCGAGGACAACGACGCTAGTTTTAATAAATTTATTCGAAAGAAATCACATATGTGTCCGTGAAAGGGACTTTACGCCCCAAAAAATTAATTTTTGTTATTAATGCCATTATATCGATTGAAAAATCTGGATAGAATGGTATCAATAACTCAAAATTAATTTTTTGGACGCTTACGTCCAAAAAATTCTCTTTCGTCGCGTCAGGGCACATATTTTGAAACACAATTTCAATTAAATTTTTCTGAAATAATTAAAAATTTTTTTTATATAAATAAAATTTTTTATAAGAATTCAATTATTTATGAATAAATAATTCTTTTAAAGGCATTTTTGTCAGTTTAATAAAGTTTCTTAAACGTTGGTTTTTGGTCGTGATTTTTCATTTTTTCTGTAGCTACTTTTTTTACTATATGTATATAAATAAAATCATATTATTTCTATTGTAAATGTATTTAATTATCATAATTTCGAAAATACCTCAATTTTGAATAAGAAAAAAGTTCTGCAAATAGCATTTTTCTGAAAACGCTAATTCTTTTAATGTAGAAATAATAAATTAGTGTTGCTTTTATTATTCAAGAAGACAAAAATAAAAAATTAAAAAAAATGAATTTAAAAAAAACAAAAAAAATTTTTTAATTATTAATTTTTTGACATTATTTACAAATTTTTCAAAAAACAAATCGGAAATTTGAAATCCTGAGAAAAATGTAGCCCAGTTTAAAAATAAATGATCAAAATTCCCCTATAATTTGATGGGAAAGAACGGTCATCAAAAAACTGTTTTTCGGCACCTTCAAAATTGTTTATAACGCACAGCTTAAAAAATCTCGAGTGGGAAACATATACATATTCATACTACCACCCCACACTATATGAGTCCACAATCAGACTTCTGGTATCAATTTTGGCACAAAAAAACACAGGGCGACTGGACTATAAGATTTTTGAACTCTTTCGGTCTTAAATGAAAGTTGAGTCCGTATTTGCTATGTTAATGTTTGCCATAACAACCGTTGCCATGGCAACCGTTACAGAGTAATGGTTGTTTTTATATTCATTCCTAATCATTATCATCATTTTTGTCATTTTTGGCCACGAAACCCTAAGATCTAGGCGCATTATTCATTCCTTTATTAACTCTCTGCCTCGTAACTATAAAGTAGGAAAATGAATCATTATGAGTGGTCAAAAGCATTTATTACCAATAAAAAGTATATTTAATATTAAAACACTGTTATTCCTTCAATTTATTCTTCTTTTCCAATAATTGGAGTAATTGATAACTATAATAATCCTACAGTTCCAAGATTATCCTTTTGTAAGGTTTTACAAAAATTAAATGTAATAGTAAAATATTAATTAGCTGCATATATTTCAGACCAGAATAGTTAGATAGGTTAATTATCTTGCAGTGCGTACAAGAAAACTCGAATATGTTGATTTTCCTTTGAGTAATAGTTATTTTCTCTTAGGGGGACCATCTCGTACACATTTTCCCTACAATTTTTCATTTCGTGACATTTGTATTTCAAAAAAATCGGGATTTAAACATAGGGTAAAAGTGGGTATTATCGCGGTATTTTGTATTTTAATGAATATTTCAAATAATATTAAAAATTTTTGACATTAAAAAATCACTCCTTAAACCTGACAACTTAGACATTATAATATGCATCATATTTTTTATTATTTTTCTAGTAATCAATTTATTAAGATTTTTTTTATTAAATATTTACAATCCCGAAAATGGAGACATCTTTTTTCTAACATATGTGACACGGACAGTTAAAAGGGACCTACGATCCGAAAAAATCGATTTTCACTTTTTTATTTATTCTTATAGTAAATAAGCTGCTCTTTCCAACGCAATAAACCGCAGCTTTGTAGCTGTATTAGTTTTCTCACAATTTCACTTTAAATTTAGGTATTTTGACAAAAAACAGTGCAAAAGAACTAACTTGGTAAACTTCGAAGTCGTTTTTCTCGAAATCTTTTTTTCGGGTCGTAGGTCCCTTTTAACTGTCCGTGTCACATATGGGTATTTTCGCGGCTCCTATCATAACCCTTGAAAGTAAGGTTAGCAGTGTGTCTTTAATGCTTAAAACGTTGAAATTATAGCTGATATTATTTTTGCTTGTTTTAATTTATATTTTAATAATAGTACTTCGTATATATTTTTAAGAATTAATTTTCAACTAAATAAATGTTGTAATTAACATTGTTTTTCCATTTTGCACAGTAAGTGTTAAGCACATGTAGACACAACAAAAAATTCGTTTATTTGAAAATTCAGAATTTTAGTAAATCTTATAACAGTTATAAAATATAAGTAAGAAAATAAAGAGTAATAGGAGGGATAAAAATTAAAATGAAAGTAAGTGAGATCTGTATACTTAAGGAAAAAATTTTTAATATCTGTAAAAAAAGAGCAATAGTGTCAAAGGAAAATTGACTATTCGTTAGAAATGTTTGATAATAGTTGCCTAAGAATATTTCATCAGAGTATTATATTATATTATGGGACTAATTAAATAATTGAGCCTCCCAATTCAATAACTCGATCTGCGCTCGGACGATCAGTATGAAGGTTGTCAAAAGCTCCAAAATATGACAAAAATTAAAAGTTAAAATAAAATTTTTTTAAAAACACTATCTTATAGAGAATGAAAATCCGCATCTTTTTTCTCTTGAGAATTTTTTTGTAAAGTAAATATTGTAGACACTAGAGACAAAAAACAAGAAAATTTTCATTACTCGATTTCCTTGATTTTTGAAACATAAATCGTCATAAGTTGGACAAATATTAACGGATTTTTACAAAAATTGGTATGCATGCGTATTATGGTCTGCTAAAGACGATGAGATGATAAAACTATTAAAAATGACCCTTGGTTAAATAATATTTAATTATAAATCAATGAGTGTCGGTAATGACAGTTTCCTTTTTTCGTCGACAAAAAGTCTGCACGGAATTTTCGAATTGAACAAATTTCCAGTGAGAAATTTGTTCATTATGAATCAAAGAAGTTTTTTGGAAAGTTTGGTGCAAATTGATGAAAAAATATCAAAAATATATTACAAAAGAAAAAAGATAAAGAATTAGAAAAAATAGCCATTAGAAAAACAGTGCTCCAGTCACGACTTTCAGGTGTTTTCATGTATTATTTTTTGACAGTTTTTTTCTTGCTAATAAGTTAATGCTTTTTTAACCAAAGGCTTGTTAAAAAAATGTTTATTTAAATTGTATTCTGCAATTATCTCGAGAAATTATTTGTTTTTATTTTTTATTATTATCTCGAGAACTTATTAGCAAGAAAAAGACTGTCAAAAAATAATACATGAAAACACCTGAAAGTCGTGACTGGAGCACTGTTTTTCTAATGGCTATTTTTTCTAATTCTTTATCTTTTTTCTTTTGTAATATATTTTTGATATTTTTCCATCAATTTGCACCAAACTTTCCAAAAAACTTCTTTGATTCATAATGAACAAATTTCTCACTGGAAGTTTGTTCAATTCGAAAATTCCGTGCAGACTTTTTGTCGACGAAAAAAGGAAACTGTCATTACCGACACTCATTGATTTATAATTAAATATTATTTAACCAAGGGTCATTTTTAATAGTTTTATCATCTCATCGTCTTTAGCAGACCATAGTACGCATGCATACCAATTTTTGTAAAAATCCGTTAATATTTGTCCAACTTATGACGATTTATGTTTCAAAAATCAATAAAATCGAGTAATGAAAATTTTCTTGTTTTTTGTCTCTAGTGTCTACAATATTTACTTTACAAAAAAATTCTCAAGAGAAAAAAGATGCGGATTTTGATTCTCTATAAGATAGTGTTTTTAAAAATATTTTATTTTAACTTTTAATTTTTGTCATATTTTGGAGCTTTTGACAACCTTCATACTGATCGTCCGAGCGCAGATCGAGTTATTGAATTGGGAGGCTCAATTATAATAAAACCAAGTATCTTTCTTCTCGTAATACTAGTTTACTATTATTGAATTCGTTCATTTATTATAATGTATAAAATTTTTTAATTCAAATTCTTTCGATTTTTATATTTTTATTTTTAAAAACTATTATTATTCCTTTTATTTTTTTACATTTACTATATTTTAATTAAGTAACTATTACAAAAATCCAAAAAACAATAAATAAATTATCCGCGAAATTTACCTCGCGATAATTGACACATCCACGATATTTGACACGCGAAAATACCCTTAAGTCATACTAAGTCCCACGAGATTACAAGCATATGAGTCTTCTATTTAATTATTTATTTAAATATTAAAACTATTTTCTACAACATTGTCAATTTTTTTTAAAGAAAGAAAGCTTAAATATTCATTTAAAATAAAAAACAAAACCATATATATTCTTTTTTAATTTTTAAACCACTTGGAAGTATGACTTATACAAAATTCCTCGATAATACCCACACTTACCCAATTGGTTTTAATTAAATGTTTGTCTCCCAGAAAAGTTACTCTGGTATCTCAGCTTTCTATTAACTCTTTAACGCCCAAATGGACAAAATTTTGGACAAAACCTTCTTATCAGTTCCAGGTATGTTTTGAAAAAAGAAAATTAAAAATTTATTATTATAATATTATATTTTTGGACTTATGAGCTACTGAATATAGGTCTACAATTAAAAGTGTAAAATTTCGAAAATTCATAACTCGAAAATTTTGACAATTAAACAAAAATACAAAATACGTATTTTTTCGATACAGAATAGAAAAAAAACATTTTTGGCCAATTGTAAGAGGTCGTCTAAAATCTTACGCGGAATTGTCCATATATATAATATACATTATTATTTATATATATTTTTAAAATTGATAAAATATTTTTTGAGTTACGGAACTTCAAAGTTTCGTCTTATTTTAATATATCTTTTTTCGATTTAATATACTGATAAGTAAAATTAATCGAATTTTTTTTATTTTTATTTATTTCATACACTCGACTTTTTGCTTTAATACTAGCGTTACAAGTGTTCCCCGTGGAATTTTTCCTTACATACTAAACTTATACTAAATTTTTTGCGTCTACAGAACGGCTTGAAATTAGGAGTACTCGCATTTTCCTGGACCACCCGTCTAATGGGGTTTCTTGCCAGTGGAGAGGGGTCGTCCATATACCACGTGGACAATTTTTCACAGATTTTTGACCCCCCCTCCTTGCGGACACATAAATACATGGGATCGTGAACATTTTTAGACTTTTTTTAACTTCCCCTCCCCCCAAAAGTGTCCACGTGGTATATGGACGACCCCAGAGGGAAACTGTAGAAAACCTCTCCGAGTACAACCCCGAGAAACAAGTTTCAAGCAAATTTAATAAGTTTTTTAAAAAACTATTCGCCATATTGGAGTTTAACTCCCCACTCTAGCTCTTAGGCATGCTTTACGTCACTCCTCACAAGTAACGGCATTGTGTAAACTCGTTTAATAAGTGGTAATTATTATTTACAGTTTAAAATCTTATTGTATATTGTAGATTAAGGTTCCTGGGTGTTCTAGACGTTTTTCCAAAAATATTTTGTGATGTATAGGCATCCTCTGTATTTTTTGAATAATTTCTTATTTACCCCAAATGACCCTAATAATAATAATTAGTAATTTATTTAAAAATAAACAATTTATTTACAGTAAAATATAATAAAAAATCATAGAAGTTTACATATGTTTCATTTCAACATTTTCAGGCCATGACTTTCTTTTTTTAAAGAAAAAAATTAGGAATAAAAATATTATATTACTTTTTTAAAAGTAAATTTTAAGATTATTTATTTATTATAATATATGTGTAATAATTTCAAATTAAATATAAATAGTGTTTTATAAAATTTTTAAGAATTTTTATTATTTATTTAAAATTATTAATTTAATATATGCATTTTGCAGAAAATTCATATTAATGAATATTTACTACTTGTATGTGTATATTAACATTAAAGATGCTAATTAATAAATAAGAAAAATTAAAATATTATAATAATAGTGTAAAATAATAAATATATATGTAAGTAGAAATAAATAAGTAAAATGTCAACCAAACGAGAGAAAAACATGTCGCTAAGAGAACATAAAACTTGCAATTTGCTTTTCTTATCTTGCAAATTAACTAATCTGAGTAGCAAAACATGAAATTATTAAATAATTTTACCAATTTAGCAATTGTTTAAACAAATAATTGTTGTTATTTACTACCTTCAGACTCAAATTACCTAGAAACTAGCAGTTTTATTCTAATTTTGCAATAACTAACTATACTAAGATTAGTTGATAACAAAATTTTTAAAAACTGCATGTTTCTAGATGGTTTGTGTCAAGAGTTCGTAAATAAAAGAGAAATACTATTAAATTAGTGAAATTTCACTGTTTCACACTGATATGTATACAACTAATTCCAAAAAACGTATATAGGCTAGTTTATTAGTGAAATTTCACTGATTTTTAAACGAAATTTCTCTAATTAACAGCGTTTATATACGATAATAATTGGAACCAGTTGTATATACTTCTCGCTGTTTCAGATTTAGAGAGTATGACAACAATTGAATTCACTGTAAAAAGAAAGGTACTAATTTAGTACCAATTTTGGTACTAAATCGAAATTTGGTTTTATTTTAATACCGAAATCAGCTCTAATTTAGAACCTTTATTTAACAGTGATTGAAAGCGAATCAACTTAAGTTAATTTAAGCCGTTTCGTTTAAGTTGTTGCAAAGATTGAAGACATATTGCATTCTAAATATTAATAGTCACTTTTGGCCTACCCAGGCCCTGCCTCGATTTCCTAGTTTCAGTAGCAAAACTTTCTAAGTTAAAACCTATAAATTTTTTTTAACAAATACGTAATGTTTATAATGATTTGGAATAATGAAAAATGTGTTTTTAACAGTTAATTAATTAATTAATACATTAATTAATTAGCAAAAATTTTTAAGTTCAAACAATGAATATTTTTTAGACTAACAAATAAATGTTTATAATGATTAAGAACAATGAATTTTAAACATTTTATTCTCATGATAATTATCAATATATTTTTTAAGATAAAGGGCCCAGAAAGAAAAATCCATAGCAGTCAGAAAAAATTGTTTATAATTTTTTCAAACAAATGTAAAGAGAGATTGTTTAATTTCATAAAATATTTAAATCCATATATAAATTGTTAGGAATAAAAAAAGCAGCTTCCAGAAAGATTTCTTAGCAGAATTATTACTGAAAAATTAATTTTTGTTGTAAGTAAGTACAACATCTAACAAATTCACTGTTTGGCCAGTTTTAGGCGTAAAAATTGTCATTAAAAATTTTGGATTTCAACCATTTATGGAAATTTATATGGTAGTTTATAAACATTTTTACGATAATTTATTTAAAATATTTAAAATATATATAAATTTGTAAGCGTTTTGATTTTTGAGCTTGAAGAATGAAGAATAAAAATAAAAACCTACACCTTGGAGAACATATTTAGAATTGCAAATTACATTATTTAGAATTATTTAAAAAATTTATAGTAATCTTGTAATTTAGGATGTTATAAATTTTTAAAATATTTTTATGTATATTATTATTTTATCTTAATATTATTTTTATTTACCAATGATTTAATAAAAGTACCCTAATAATTTATTATTAATGGTTTTTTATTAATCGTTAACTTCTTTGTTAGTAATAACATATATATATATATATATATATATATTAAAAATAATAAAAATAAATAAATAAATAAAAAATAAAAAATAAAAAAAATAAAATAAAATAATAAAAATAATAAAAAAAATAAATAAATAAATAAAAAATAAATAATAATAATAATAATAATAATAATAAAAATAAATAATTATATATATTATTTATATATATATATATATATATATATTTCAATACAATTTTTCAAATTTTAAAGAAGAATATTTACTTTGAAAAATGAATAAATAATTAATGTTTATTGAAAATAATAATAATTCAATAAAATTAATTTTTTCACAAAGTATTTTTAATTTTTTCCGGTGAGTATTGCGCAATTATTGTGTCAGTACTGGAAAAGCAATAATAATAATAATAATAATAATCTCCGCTGCTGCTTGTCCACTGTCGAACATCGGTGATATCTTTGACGTGCTGGGAGAAGCGGATGATTATCCTTTCCCGGGCGCGGCTGCCGTCTTCGATGGCATGGGTGTGGATGCATATCCTTAGCCAGACGTTGCTGCTACTCTTGACGGCGTTGGTGCACCGGGGTGGGATGCCTATCCGCTACCAGACACGAGTGTCATTTTGGATATGTTCGGTAGACCTTGCCGTGGTGGCGGGGCTTCCCACAAAAGGGCAACCAAACAGTACACTCTACACATACACTTCTCTACACATATATGGGTTACACACAATTACATCACATACACAGCCTGTCACACACAGCCAAATTACACTTATCACACCCATATGTTCAGGGCCCATCCTGGCCAGATGGTAATACCCTTTTAAGGCCCGATTGTCCCTCGACACGGGACATGCAATAAAAAAATGAATAAGGAGACTACTGAACTACCCCAAGGAGGAACCCCGAAAGGGGACAATACTCCCGACGGCGTTCCTACGAACACGTCCGCAGGCCCCACGGATTTTGGGGGGGCCAAAACAATATGAATGTACCTGGTTGCAGCAGCATCTTCGAAGAAAATGTTGCTGCCTAGTTAACAGTTATTCCGCAAGTCTTTAAAAACATGTGGCAGGCTTGCAGAAAACAAAAGAACATCAGCAGAGGCGTTCAGGATGGAATAGCCGCTTTAGAGATGGCGTTCGAAATAATACGCACGAATCTGCGTTTTATCCCCGAGTTATTTAAAAGTGTTGAAAAGCCATTTCCCCACCCTGCAACGCCAATGCAAGAGCGGTCAAATGCCACAGGTTTACAAATCGAAAAGGGTCAGAGGTGTAACAGTGTAAGGAGGTTCCTGCGCAAGGTCCCGCCGGCGTGTCGAAGGATGTAGAGGTCGTTGCATCCGCAATGGCTGCAGGTGACGGCTTCAAAGTCGTCACCAATAGAAAACGAGAGGCTCGCAAGGAGAGGGCCTTTCAGAAGAAGAAGAAAGAGTCTCAAAATCGTTCCTCGAGGCCGAGGACCACGGAGGCCATCAAGATTTCGGCGAGGGACCCAAAAGCCTTAGCCGAGATCTTGAGGGTTATAAAAACTTCGGTTAAACCAGAAGAAACTGGAACCGAGGTCCTAAAGATCAGGAGAACCTTCAATCAGAAGGTTCTCCTTGTTGTGAAAAAGGGGGGAGAAACCTCGAAATTTTCGGGAGCGATCGCTTCGGTCCTGCACGATAGGGCCGAAGTGATTGCTCTTGTAAACAAGAGGTCCCTTGAGATTAACGATCTCGATGAAACTACGACCGAAGAGGACGTGGTTTCGGCTTTGGGGGGCGCCCTAAACAAAACCGACCTGGATGTGTCGTGTCGACTGCTGACACGTTTCGGCGGCACAAAGGCGGCGTTGGTCCGCTTGAACGAAGTCGACAGTGAGCGTCTAATTAAGCTCGGCAAGGTGCGCGTTGGATGGATAAGCGCGTCCATCCGACCGCACTTAGAAGTGGCAAGGTGCCAAAGATACCTTGCTTACGGTCATGCGACCCGAATATGTAAGGGACCTGACAGAAGAAACAACTGTCGACGATGCGGAGAAGCGGGACACTTCGCAAAGCGTTGCCTTGCTGCTAACACATGGTGCATAACATGCACTGATTTGGGCAAGGCCGAAACTAACCATGACGCCGGAAAGAGTGCATGTCCGGTTTATAGAGATGAACTGCAAAAACTTAAAAGGGCAAGTCCTTAAAGTTTCTGCAGGTCAACCTGCACACCTGCAAGGAGGCACAATTTCTCCTAATGCAGACAACCAGAGAACGGGGAGTGGACGTTCTGTTCTGCAGTGAGCAGCATAGAAAGAGCGATCTCACTTCCTGGTTCCAGGATAGAACAGGTAGAGCTGCTGTTCAGGTGTGCAATCCTGAATTGACGGTTGACAGGTTCCTGGAGACAAATAGCGGGTTCGTGTGGGTGGAAGTGACGGGAATACGTATGTATAGCTGTTACTACTCACCTAACGACTCGCTGACGGACTTCGAATCCAATTTGTACGAACTCGAATCGAGCCTTAGAGAATCCAAGCTGGATGTACTCATCACCGGCGACTTCAATGCTAAGTCGCCAGAGTGGGGCGAGTCTAGGATCGATAAGAGAGGTTAGGTTGTAGGAGAAATGATCTACAGGAACCAATTAATAGTTGTAAACCGGGGTAAGTCATGGACGTTTAGGAGAGGCACAATAGGTTCGATTATCGTTCTGACCATCGCGTCACCTAAACTGATTAGCCGCATAAGCGACTGGCGGGTCTCTGAGGAATATACCGCAAGTGACCACCAGTACATTGAGTTCTCAGTCTCAATGGGAGACACACGAGGAGGAAAACGACAGGAAGCTCCTAGTCGCAAAACCTTCTCGTGGAACATTAAGAAACTAGACAAGGAGAAGTTTGGCCGGTCCATAGAAGAATCTATCTTAATTAAGGATTCTGGTTGGGCGAGGAAGCCAAAAAGTCTGAATGAAGAGGTGCGAGCGGTGCAGAATATGATCGTCACCGCTTGAAATGCGTCTATGCCACGTCGCAAAGGCGCCTTTCCAAGAAAAAGATCCTTGCTTTGGTGGGCAGAGCAGCTAGTCTCCTTGAGAAAGGAATGCCTCAAAGCAAGAAGGACATACACCCGATCTAAGGGAGATCCCTTGCTGAAAGAGGCTTTCAAGGACGCAAAAAAGAACCTCAAGAAAGAGATCCGCAAGTCGCGACGCCATAGCTGGATGGACCTAATCGAGGAAGTCGATAAGGACCCATGGGGTCTGGCTTTTAAAATCGTTGGTAAGAAATTAGCGACGAGGCAAAAGACCCCTGGCCTAGACAATCCCGATTGGGTTAAAAAGCTAATAAATTCTTCGTTTCCTCCTGCGAATCCATACCTTAGAATGGACTGGAGTTTTTGCAAAGTCGAAGAGGAAGAACTCTTCACACTTAGTGAACTACAAAAAGCAGGCAAAAGATTAAAAACAGGCAAGGCGCCGGGAATCGATGGGATAAGTAACGAGATCCTAAAATTTGTTATTTACACTTTACCCCATATTCTGCTTCGCTGCTTCAATCTTTGCCTTGAGAAAGGAGAGTTTTTCCGTGACTGGAAGCGACAGAGGTTAGTCCTCCTAAGGAAAGGTAAAAAATCTCTAGATAAGGTGTCATCGTACAGACCTATCTGCTTGCTGGATACGATGGGTAAACTGCTAGAGGATATGGCTCTGCAGAAAATGCAAAGCCACTTGACCGGAGAGAATAGCCTATCGGATCACCAATTTGGCTTCCGTAAAGGCAAGTCCACAGTTGATGCCATCCAGGCAGTTGTGGACATAGCCAAAGCAGGAAAAAACAAATTGGGACCAGATAAAAAGAAGAGCTTCTGCGCATTGATAGCAATTGACATACGCAACGCGTTTAATTCCGCAATATGGAAAGATCTCATCGAGTCGATGGAAAAGAAAAACATGCCGTCCTACTTGTTGCGGATAATGGATAATTATCTTAGCGACAGGTGGGTTATATATGAGGGAGACATCTGCTCTCTCAAGGAGGAGATGCAGCGTGGGGCTCCTGAAGGCTCGAGGGTGGGTCCATTAACATGGAATGTATCATACGATGACTTCCTGCGGATGGATCTGCCTGAAGGTGCGGTGATAATCGGCTTTGCGGACGACGCGTTGTTCGAGTGCACTGCCGAAAGTGAGGAGGCTCTTGGGACATTGGTGAACGAATGTCTGCGACTAGCAAAAGACTGGCTGGATACCAGAGGTCTTGAAATGGCCCTGGAAAAGACCAAAGACGTGGTTATAAATTCCCACGAATAGAGATAGACGAATTCGAGGTCAAGTGGAGTAAGCAAATTGAATATCTTGGTGTAGAGTTGGATGGAAAGTTAAACTATCACCACCACATGGCTACGGCGTCAAATAAGGCGATCGAGTGTGCGGCTAATTTTTCACGGCTAATGCCAAATGTTGGCGGACACCGTGAACAAAAAAAAGACTGGTGGTGAGTGTCGCCCATGCTAAAATGCTTTATTCAGCACCAGCGTGGGTCCCATCCCTGAGGAGTAAAAGATGTGTTACCATCTGAGAAAAGTTATTGTCAGCACAGAGATCGATAACTACGCGTATCATCTCTGCATATAAGATGGTATCTACGAGTGCTGTGCAGGTCCTTGCAAGCGTCCCGCCAGCAGATCTTTTGGCGAGGGAAAGGAAAGAAATGTTTCTCTTATCTGAAGAAAGCAGTTCCTCGGATGAGGAACTAAGATCAAGCAAGGGTCTGATCCGCAAAGAAGCGAGGCGCAGGCTCATAGAAAGATGACAAGAAAGATGGATGGTGAGGAAAAAGGTCGATGGACGTATCGCTTTATCCCGGCACTCCCTACCTGGATAAATAGGAAACACGGTCAGGTTTCCTATTATATGACACAGGCGCTCACTGGTCACAGGTGTTTTAACTCGTATCTGTGTCGCTTTAAATTACGCGAGGATGAGGTGTGTGTGTACTGCCAGTTCCTCGTTGTCAACGCAGAGCACACCCTTTTCTCATGCAGGAAATGGGACTTGGAGAGGCGGGCCATGTTCGAAGGTGTAAGCAGTCAAGTTACACCAGAGAACATGGTATCGCTGATGACCCAGTCAGAAGAAAATTGGCGGCATGTCGAGAACTTTATAATTTCGGTTATGTCGAGAATGGATCTCAACGGCCGCCAAAAAGCGTAATTTAAACAGCTTTTAATTTGTTTGTTTTTTGTTAATTTATTTTGTGATTGATTTGTCCTTTCACAATTTTAATTTATTTTGTGATTGATTTGTCCTTTTACAATTTTAATTTATTTTGTGATTTTTATTTGTCCTTATACACTTTTAATTTATTTTGTGTTTTATTTGTCCGTATACACTTCTAATTTATTTTGTGTTTTATTTGTCCTTATACAATTTTAACTTTTTGACACTGTGTACCTGTTAATTTTCTATGTTTCTCTTTTAGACCTGTTTAATATTTTATCTATTCACATTTTAAACTATTTTAACATCTGTTTTTTTATTTTTGTTGTGCTGTTTATTCCGCTTTTATATATTAAAATAGTTTTAAATTTTTTAACTATTGACGCAAGAGAACCGCAGGTAAAGAACAAAGTCGCAGCAGCGACAGAGTTGGAGCACCACCCTCGAAGGCTAAAGTCTTACGACAGTTCCGAGGGAGGGTAAAGGTAGGTCGCCAGTATTCTAAATTGACTATATTATTTATTTATTTTTTCTTTATTTTCTTTTGTTTCATTATACCAACCCCACATAACCTTGGAGTGCGGAATCCAAAATATCTGTAGGCAGATTTCCCAAAAGTCCCTAAGCAAAAAATAATCATAATAATAATAATATAATGTATTAGAACACAGAAAGAAATGGTTTTTCCAAATTGGGAGCTATTGTACACAGAACTGCTCCGCCGGAGTTCATGACTGCCGTGCAGTCCTGAGCCCACAAATTTTGTCCGAATGCAAAAAATCAAGTTTATTTACATTTTATAAATATTTTATTATTAAGTGAACTAACTTTTAAGTCAAAATATTGAAAAATTGTCAGTACTTTTTTAAAAAATTCGATTTTTTGCCTACTTTTTTGTAACTTTTTTATTTAAAAAAAGGTACTAATTTTTTTTTCTTTTCAAGATTAGTTCACTTAATAAATTTAATAACGAATAATTTCCAATTTTTCATTTCAAAATCCGTCAATAACTTTTTGAGCTACACTGGACGGCAATTTCAAAAATCCTGTTTTGAGAAAAACGCATTTGAAAAAAAGTATCAAAAATTGATATTTATAAAAAAAAAATTTTTTAAAGTGATTACACTTTAATCGGCTATTCCAGCCCTATATATATATATATATATATATATATATATATATATATATATATATATATCCCTTCATGTGCTTCATAAGTAGCATGTAAGTCTAATAATTTCTCCTTTCGTAACTTTCTGCTCTCCTTAGTCTCAAAAGTGTTACGCTTATTCTACTAATCTACGGTAACCTGGAGCGCGCTCCGTTCATCACTAGTACAGCGAGAACTTCGAATTTTGCTCTAAAAACATTTTTAGTCTATTTTTGAATACCTTAACTAACAATTTATGCAAAAAAGAAAAATCGATTTTTTCAGACGTCTGATACGGTTTCCCCCCTTAAGTTATATTAGACATGTGAAGGCTGATTCACACTTACTGTCCTTTGTTTCTGTCATTCGTATGGCTGGATTAACCAAACTGTTTCGGCAAATACAGTAATTCATTCTGGCAGAATCATAATTACTGCCATAATTATGGCAGTAATGGCGGAAAATTTCTTTCAGTGTACTTTACTGACTCAACGGTATTGATGTTGTATTGATGCATTTTTGCAGCCATTACCGTGCCAATTCCGGCACGCCAATGTCTGAAAACAAGGCGGTGCGATACCGCATCAATTGTCATCATTGGGTGATCAGGGCCTGATTGAAATATTGAATAGGGGCGTAAGTAATGTTCGTAATATTACGTGCTACTGGGGAAGCATATTTTGAAATTGTGAATTAAAATGTGCGAGTTTAAATCAGTAGTAAACGATAAATTCAATTAGACATACTATGCCTGACTAAATTTTCCTATTTTTCCATTCATTAATTTGCTTTATTGCTTAGTTAATTTTTAGCTTTAAAAAATGTATTATATACATTCTGATGGAATATAGTTTTACTCCTTCGAAATGAAAATAATGTTTTTATCTCAGAAGTTCATATTATGTTATCGAAAAAACAATATTTATGTTTTAACTCGATTATATAAATTTACGGATGTAAGAAATACGTAACCGGAAGTGAAGCAACAAACTTTCGCCGTAATTTTTGCTGATAAATATACAAAGTCAATGGTTAGGTATTGCTATCGCGATGCGCCGCAATTTTCGTTTTCGTCTCTCTCTCCTAGGGGATCAGGAAGTAAAACGAGCACTCATTCGTAAGAGTGGCGGCACCGCTTATTACCTTCCATTATACAAATCCAAATTGGAAAGTCACCCTGCCCCGAAGGTGCGCGCACTACATATTACATATTACGCTATGTCTCGAATACTTTATGTGCTCCGCCTTTTTCATAAGCACTCCACTTTCGACTCTCTGTTTTCATTTTAGAAACAAATTCCACAAAAACAAAATTCATTTTAATTAATAAAGATTCTTTTAACTTTTTCATTTTATTAAGGACTAGCTGTCGTACCCGTCTTTGACGGGTTTTAGTTCCTACCAATACATATATATATAACAGTTTGTCTACTAATCTGGAAAACCGGAAAATAATAGGGAATTTATATTAATAGGAAAAAATAATAATTAGTTATAATTAACTGTTTCAGTAGAAAAATATTACTATTTGAATCAGGGACTGACATTTTATTATCAAATTAGTTATTTTTAACTAATTCAAATGCAGAAAACAATATTTTTTTATTTGTGCGAATTACTTAATATAATAAAATTTTTTATAAGAAAATTACTGGTCTAGTTTATTTCCAGTTTTTCTCGGTCACATTAAATTCCTGGATATTTCCCGTTTTTCCCGGTTGGTAGACATCCTATTATTATAACTTTTGTCTTTACATTGCTCAAAACATCTTTAAAAGTAAAATCTAATATTAAAATAAAAAACTTTTTAACATCTAAGTTTTTACGTAGTAGCATAGTGCTTCTATTGTATCACATGTGACTTACAATTTTTGACGTGCTGCAATACCACTTTAATAACAAAAAATTCTACTTTCAATATATCTAAAATTCTTACAATTAGATAATATTACATAAATTGGATGAATAAATAATTCTGAATTGTATTATTTTAACGTTAAAATTTTAATCACAGATACCAAAAATACTACTGACTTAAGTTCAATAGTAATTAGTATAAATTATATTTTTCTCGATTTTAAACATTAAAACCATTTTTAAACAGATATTTTAAAAGCTTTCCATTAAAAAATGTGAAAAATTCGATTTTTTAAAAATATGTTTATAATTATATCTTAGTTAAAGGACAGTGGTTTTTGCAAAATTATGCTAAAATGTCCCTAAATAACATGTAATACTCAATATATTTTTTTGCCGCTTCTGCCACTTACTCATGGAACGCCATGCCGCTGAAGTGGTTAATTGTAGACCTATATTCAGTAGCTTATAAGTCCAAAAATGTTGAGTTTAGATAAAAGTTGTAAATGAACGAAAGTTTTTTTTACAATTTATTATTAAAAATTGTCTAGAGCCTACACATTTAATAATAATCAAAATCCAATAAAATTTGTAGGGCCTAGACAATTTTTAATAGTAAATTGTAAAAAAATCCCATTGCGCCTCGGGCGTGCGACCTGCACGGGCAGCTTAAGGGGCACACCTAGTGTGAGTGACTGAAAAAAACGGTGATTTTCAGGAATTTTTTTAAGAGAAATTATTGCATCTAATTTTTTTAAAGTTTTGTACATGTATATTTGTTTAAATAGTGAACATTTTGTAATTTTTTTAAAGAAAAATATCATTTTTGCTTCCTCGTGAGGAAGCTTTGTAGTCGTTTAATTTACAAAATTTTTAAAAATCCTTTTAACAAATTTTCTTCTATATGGGACTATGTTATATAAGACCCTGAACAATTTTCCGGATGTATGTATGTGTGTGTATGTGTGTGTATGTGTGTGTGTGTGGATCCCGATTTTTGTGAACACGATAACTCGAAGAGGTTTTAACGAATTTGGCTAAAATTTACCAGGTATATTTATCATAAAAATATCTCGAACTGGATTAATAGACTTTAAAAAATTCTCAGAAAAAAATTTTTTTTTGACTTTTTTCTAAAAAAAAATTTTTTTCAAAAAATTTTTTTTAAGTTGGTTATTGAAGTTAATATATAATAAAATCTTATTCTTTGCATCAAGACGAATCGATTGGTATATAAAAAGAATAAATTGTATGAGAATTTATAGAGTTAATCACAATTAAAGCTGAAAAATTCGCATTTTTCTCAAAAAATGAGTTCTTTCCGCAAAATTATGTTGCTGTATAAGAAAATCTTACTCACTTATTTCTAAAATTTTATTCTTTGCATCAAGACGGATCGATTGGTATATATAAAGTATATATTGTATTTAAATTTATAAAATTAAAACCAATTACAGACACAAAATTTGCATTTTTAATAAAAATTCATTTTTTCTTAAGAATCATGTTGCTGTACAATAAAATGTTATTATTTATTGAAAAATAAATCTAAAATCTTATTTCTTGCATCAAGACGAATTGATTGATGTATGTAAAATATATATTCTATTGAAAATTGTATAATGAATTACAATTAAAGATGAAAAATTCATTTTTTTATTAAAAATTTTATTTTGTTCATTTAGGATTAAAACAAATTTTATAAATATTTTTTTGATTTTATAAATATTAGATCGTATTAGAAATTACTTAAAAATTAAATATACTTAATATACTTAATTATAATTATAATAAATATAACAAATTTTTAAAATTAATTTTTAATTAGATTTGAAGACAACAACATGGAAAATATGTCAATACGTGACAATAAGTTAGTGCTTCCTCCACGAGGAAGCAAATTTTTTTGCTGATCGTATAGAGGAAGCAAAATGTTCATGTAATGAACATCTGGATTTACAACTTGTTTTAAAGAGTTATTCGCTATTATAAAAAAAAACAGTTTTCTTACAGCTGCAATGATTGCGGTCTTCTGAGTGACTGAAATCAAAAAAACCAAAAAGATTATTAAACTAGAAAATATTTGCCGTACTATGAGGCTCCAGTTTTTTTATTGAATGAAAAATAAAATTTTGGGATGCCAAGAACCCTTGGATTTTTTGGCGAAATTTAAAAGCTTTTTTCAATCGACAGTTGTCAACTGTCAAATTTACATAAGTCTATTCAGGTTTACCTCAATATCCTAAAAGTATTTTTATCTGAGTAATTTAATGTAAAAACTGTCCAAAACTCTCGTTTTTAAAAGTTTGAATGTTTTATTGACAGCTGTCAACTGTCAATACTATATATTGCTATTTAGTTTAACCTTATTGTTTTTAAAATATTTTTATGTGAGCAAAATTTTGTCACATTTACTAAATTAAACACAAAAACTGTTTAAATTCCCACAGAAAGTATTGTTTTAAAAAGATTGACAGCTGGAAGCTGTCAAAACTTATTTTTGACATCGGATTTGCGTTCAGCACATCAAAAACCATAAATATGAATTTTTCCAAGGCAAAAAATTAATTAAAAAAAAGTTCTCATACAAAATGTAAAAAAGTGCACTTATCCTATGTTTAATGCAATTTAAACTTTAATTCTTCGGTGGCACGGGTTAATATTGATCGGTTGGGTTTTTCTTGTGCATATAGCTCTTTTTTGTCACATTTTTTAGCTTCATTAAAAATATATTATTGATTTTTTAACATCAAAAGCATATTTTTCTGAAAATATTCCATATAATAATGAACTAAATATTAATAGTTTGTAAAGAAAATTAGTCATTTTTATTTAATTTGTACTTCCAACTTTAGTTCTGTCAAAAACAGCTAAGGTTCCTTTCACCGTATATTGGTACTTTCGAATCAAATTTGAAAAAAAGTTTGAACTTCAAACTCCATTTATGAGCCGCCATTTTAATTTTTAGTTTTCTCTGTAGTTCTTTCTTCTAGGTTGTATATCTATGTAACGTAATTTGTAACATTTGCAATTATTTTTCCGCTACTTCATAGTATAAAAAATTGATAATTAAACAAAAATTGGAAAAAATCGGACTTTTTTTTATAAAAAACATTAAAAACTTTTTGTTTATAAATTTTTTATGTTTTTTTAACGCCATTCGATAAAGCGCATATGAAGACACATACATGAATTAAAATTTTTAAGATTATTTCTGTAATACTTGATGTGAATAACAACTATTTATGCTAAAATTTTGAAGTTTGAAGCAATGTACAGAAAGGCGTCTGATTTTATTAATAAGGATTAAATAGAAATATTAATTGGAAATTAATTGGAATTAATAATTATAACTTTTTCGTTTTTTTTTAATTTTTCGAAAACATTTTTATACTTACATCTTAGATATATGGAATAGTATTTTTTTCAAAATTATGCTAAAATGTGATATAACATATACTTCTATATTCTAACATTAACTATATAGCTTTCGACTAGTGATGGGCTTGATCTGAGAATATAAGAAGCGTGTTTGTCCAGGCTGTGTTGGCAAGGTGCATTGATACGCGTAGGTCCCGCGACAGGCAGCTATGAACTAGGGTTCGAGTCCTCACAGATGCACAGTGTATTCGTTCACACAGCTTATTTTTTCAGATCAATATTAATTTTAAAATTGATAATTACTTAGCGACAACCATATCGAAGTAATTATCATATGTAACACCTAACTCTAAACCAAAAAGTTCAATTAACATCTAATAGATGGCACTATCTGATGATATAGTCGGAATCTTCATATTTTTAAGTCATCTATTAGCGAATAAAATTCTAACATTTCGGTTTTTTAAATTTTTTGAGAACATTTTTTATACTTACATCTTGGTTATAAGACATTATTTTTGACAAAATTATTCTGAAATATGACTAACATGTTATACTCAATTATAGAATGTTTAAAAGCATTTTAAAAAAGTAAAATTTGAAAATTTTTAATTTTTTGAAAAAATTGAACATCTCTAATTTTAATTAATATTTTTGAAATCTGTAAATTTATAAACCTTCCTTGGTTCAAGGTCTAACATTCTGACAAATTTGGTTCAAATCGGTGAACGCGTTTTTGTGTGATTGGTGTTCAAAGACTTTGTGACAGACATACATACATACATTAAAATTTTTAAGAGTATTTCTGGAATCCTTTTTGCCAATAACAACTATTCATACTAAAATTTTGAAGTTTTAAGCAATATACAGACAGACGTCTGATTTTATTAATAAGGATTGTGAACGCCCGTATGGGAGATGAAAACTGGCCCTAGCTAGGTCACAGGTAAATCTTACGTGGAATTGCCCATATGGCGGTTTTCACATCAAATGTCTATCCAAAATGAAAAAGTTAATTAATCAATACTAAATTTTTTTAAAGTTGTCCTATAAGTTAGTAATTTATCTGCCAAATATTTTTGAATTTTATAAAAAATTATAAAAAGAGGAGGGGGTAAAAGTTTTGACTTTTGATGCGACACGCACTACTTTGTTTATTTATTGTACTTAAACGGAACGATGAAAAATAATTTGCAAATATGGGTTTTTTAATTTTTTTCATAAGATTCCGATTGCCGTAGTCCATTTTAGAAAATTTTTTTATTTTGACCAAAATTTTTGAAAATTAAGAATAAAATTTAACTTTTTCCAACTTCGGGCTCGTTTTTGTTTTATTTTATTTTTATTAGAAAGCTGAGGTTTTTATCCCAAAAAATTTTTTAATTTCCAGAAAACCGAATTTTTTTGTTCTCGAGAAATTAAATATTGAATATAACGCATCGCGTTTTCGAGCGGACGCTCTGCGCCACGCCGCTGTACTGTACGGTGAATAACGAACTTCAGATTAGTAGCGATAGGTGCGTAAAGATTATAATAGTTATAACAGGTAATTTGAACTAATCTCTGCATTTTACAGGGTTAAGACTGCCATTAAAATAGTATAATGCCGGCATTATTGTTCTTTTAAAAAAATTTTTTTATTTTGTATTCTTTTGTAATTTTGAATATATAACCTATAAAACGACACTCCCAAGCCTCCCAAGCACCTGTGGCGAGTGACGCGTGCTACACATGTGGACGGTATCAACTTTAAACATTCACCATTTTAACACTAATAAATTATTAACCCTGTGATTTTCCAGAAAACTTCTTTTGTACATGATGAACAACTTTCTTACTGAAAGTTCTTTGTTACTTAAAATTCGCCCGTTAAACGAGAGTCGTGAAGATTGTATTTTATGTTTTTTACATTAATAAAGAAAACATTAATAACAATTTTGTTTATGAAGAAAATAACTTTTTTCCTTTTTTAACATTCGTAGAATATCTTTTGACATATTTTCCTTTTTGGTACATTAAAAAATATTTAAAATCATCTGAATTATCGCGAGTTGAAGTGAAAAATGTCATTAAATTTGCAGTTTTCAAAAAATCAATTTTTCTCAAATATTTCGAAAATGGTAATAGATAGAAAAAAATTTTATAAGAAAAAAAGATGCGCAATGAAATTTTCTATAAGGATGTGTATTTAAAATATTAAAATTCAGAAATTGAATTTTAAGTGTCTAGGGGACTTCGATTTCGGCCTAGAAAAATTGACGTGCCCTTCTACGATCCAGGTGCTCAATTACAAAAGAATATGAAATAAAAATTTTTTTAAAAAAGAACAATAATGCAGGCAATATACTATTTAACGCATTATAAGACCTGTGCAAGGATACAATTGACATTCATGGTAAAATTACATTTAAAACATGTGGTAAAGTTACAACTGACAGTAATGGTAAAGTGCCAAAAGAAATAATAATTATTATATTATGAATTACTGAATGAATTACTCAATCATTTCAATATAATATTAATTTTTATTTTCATTATTCCAAATGCTTTCTTCATAATATTCATTTGATTTCCCAAATTTATTTACAGGAACCTTTAGGTCCTTTAAGTATACTACCATCTACCAGGGATTTACAGAATTATAAGAGAAACTTCTATTTGTTTTCCCATTTCTTACTAGATGGCTAGAAGTAGATCTCTCTCAAAAAGTATAAGTGTCCATCCCCTCCACGGACTCTTTACCATATTATCTTAAATGATAATGTTAATAATTAACGTCTACTACGATGTTCCCTTTAAAAAAAAGTATTAGGAGGTACGGGATTCCGCATTGCAAGTGCCTACCTGTCAATGCGGTATTCGCGAAATACCGCATTGGGTGTCGTGGTGAATGCGGTATTCAAGGGGTCCCAATGCGTGGCAAGTTTTAAGATTTAAAAAAAAGAAAATACGTGACAGGAGTAAATAATTAGTGTCAGTGGATCAAAATACGAGTTACAGGAATGAAAAAATACTAATAGTGAGTGTGAAAATGAAGTTTAAAGAAAATAAGGTAAGATTAACTGTTAAATGCAAGTCCAATGCGGCATAGGATTTTTTCAATGTGGCGCATAATCTGTATATAGTTCGCGGAGTGCAGTAGCGCTCTCTTCTTTACCAACAGCGGATTCTTTCTATTCAAATGGTAATTTTTAAAATATATTTCATTTATTCTATTTAAATGTAAAAAATGATTGATAAAAATTATTAACAAATAAGAATGTAATTTTAAAAGTAATATTAAATTTTAATTTTTAGTTAAAAATAAATATTGAGGTAAAAATTTATTAAATAATATTTGATACATGTTTAATATAACTGATATTTTCAAATAAATAAACTTCAAAGATTAAAATATAAATATGTACTACTCCAAAAAATTGTTTTTAAACAGGTTTAAAATGCAATTTCGTTTTATTCAATTAAAATACAAATGTTTTTAATTGTCTAAATTGAAAAGATTTTGTTAATCCATACACAAACACGGTTGCAGCATTGGAATTACCATAGCAATGTAATGCGAATCATTTTGACAACTGAGCCTTTACACTCCCTGCATGCTTCTGCCCTCTACTGGCAAAATGGCTGTAACACACGTCTTGCCGCCTGTCTTTACATTACTTTAGTATTTCCAATCCTGAAACCGCGTTTCTGCATGAATTAACAAAATCTTTTGAATTCAGATAATTAAAAACATTTTTGACAAATGGACGTTGTCAGATTTTGTAAAAAGTGCTTGTGTGCAGAGAAACACTAGTTTGAAACGGTTGTTTACTAATTTCACGTAATTTCAAACAGGCAGTGTCATCGTTTTTCTTTGGCGATAACTGTAAGTCGCACATAACGTACAAATTTTAGAGACCGTCGAACGCTCTTAACATTTTTTATTGATTGAAATACATTATCAACTTTTAGTTAATATTATTTTTCATTATTTTAAAAATTACCATTTGAATAGAAAGAATCCGCTGTTGGTAAAGAAGAGAGCGCCACTGCACTGCGCGAACTATATACAGATTATGCGCCGCATTGAAAAATGCCTATGCCGCATTGGACTTACATTTAACAGTTAATCTTACCTTATTTTCTTTAAACTTGATTTTCACACTCACTATTAGTATTTTTTCATTCCTGTAACTCGTATTTTGATCCACTGACACTAATTATTTACTCCTGTCACGTATTTTCTTTTTTTTAAATCTTAAAACTTGCCACGCATTGGGACCCCTTGAATACCGCATTCACCACGACACCCAATGCGCTATTTCGCGAATACCGCATTGACAGGTAGGCACTTGCAATGCGGAATCCCGTACCTCCCAATACTTTTTTTTACAGGGTTAACAATTCTTAACTATCATTCACTGATCACTGATAATAGTTAGTTACCTATAAACGATTATAAAACCAATTTTGTAATAAATAAATAAACATTAACATCAGAGTTAAATAAATAAATTATCAATAACAAACTTGGACATTATGCTGAAACACATTTATATTAACGCACCACAGAAATTTTTAAAAAGTACTTAAATAAAATAAATTAAAACTCTGCGTGTAGTGATGTATTACGAGCGAATATCGTCTCGTGAGAACGATAATCTCGCGAAAAATACATTGAAAACAATTGAATCTTATAGTTTCAACTCTTTCTTTTTATGAAAGGACAGAGTCTCGTTATGCATCACTATCTGTGTGTGAAATGAAAATTAAAACTGAACTCCAAACGCTATAGATTCTGTACATCAATTGTTAAATAAAGACAAAAACAAATAATAAACAAAGAGTAGGCAAATGAGCAATCAACATCAACCGTATTAATTAATGGAAATAATTCAAAATAAAAAAATTAGTGACATTAAAGATTAAAAAATTTAATATTCAAACAATTTTTAGTGTTAATTCAAAACTAGATAATTATATTAAACTAGGGAAGGATAAGCTTGAGAGACATAATCAATGCAACTGTGTGTATAAATTTAAATATAATTGTGGGAAATCTTGTATAGGAAAAACGAAAAGATTATTACATTTTCGCATTAAGGAACATAAGAGTAATATAGATTTAAATGTAAAATATCATAATGTTATTAGTAATCACTTAACAAATTTTAAAAATGATTCTATTCTACATTTTATAAAATGGGTTGAATTTGAAGTGCTAGATATTGAAGCTACACTGTTAAAAATTTTTGTTCCAAATTTCATATAAAAATGTTTGAAGCAATTATTATATACAATTTTAAAAAACTACAACAAACATTTTTAAATTTAATACAAATTTTTGTATTAAATTTTAAAACACATTTCTTTTAAATTTTCAAAATTTTGTTTTTGAAAATTAATACAATGTGTTTGAATAAAATTTCAAATATTTTTGTTTGAAATTTCAAACAGTTTCCCGTGTAGAAATTAATAGTGGAAGTTTGGATCCATCCTCGCTCCACCCTTTGGAAATGTTAGTCATCTAGCGCCATCCATGGAGCGAGTCGATTCCGCTAGATTGAAACATAACCTCTAATTTCTCCGGCATAACGTGTCAAAACGTGAAAAATCCCCGCTGTTTTGTGAAATGGTGAATAATTGTGTTTTAATACAATATTGTTTTTTAATGCATCTTGTACTTTTTTTCAATTACATAATAAGCATATTTCATTCGTAAATTTGTTATATTTCCTAATTTCTAGGAATACCTATGTGGTAAAAAATCACAATTGTATACATTTTTTCTTTTCGTATTTGACCCAAAGAAAAATTCGGTTCAATAAAAAATACTTAAGATTAAAGTCAGCTTAAGAAAATTTTGGTTAAAAAATTTTTTCTGGTGCATCAACTAAACTTAAAAATTCTATTTTTTTGTAAATTGTTAACTTTGAAATTACTTGAATTAATTGATTAATTAATAAACCAATAAATATGTTCTACATTTATAGTAGAAATATATTATTCTATTTTTGTATATACACGTATATAGACAATTTAAACAAACTTTTTGTAAAAAAAAATTTTCTCGAATCAGCTGGCCGTATTTCTTTTTCGTTAATAATATGGAATAAATAAATAGGAATAAAAGTGATAAAGCATAAACATCATTACGTTGATATTTGACGATTTATTTTTTAACTTCTCAAATTAAATAACATGGTTAATTTCTAAATTCGCAAAAGAAAAAGTTTTGACAGATGAGGTTATGTTTGCAATCTTGCACTGCGAGCTGATTGCGAGGACGGCGCAAGACGACAAAGGTGTTTGAAATGCTAGTAGTGCCATTACAGTGCAATGGAACACTAGCTTGGTTCCAGCCTAGCTCCACGAAATTTTTCTACACGGGTTTGTATGAAATTTCAAACAAAACTTTTTGAAATAACTAAATCATTTAAATATTTATGGGAGCGTTCACAAATGATGTCACGCAGTTTTTTGAGATTTCAGAGCCCCCCACCCCCTGTCACGCTCTGTCACGCAATATTAAACCTCTACCTCTCAAAAAAGACGTCACGTTTCAAGACCCTCCCTCTATTTTTGATATGCATTTATCACCATTTTTTGCTTTTGTTTTTGAAACTAGACTAATCATCTTCTGTAGTCCAAGGATTGACAGTCCAACTTTTTACAGAATTTATAACTGGAATATTTTCTCCAGTTAGAACTTTTAAATCGAAATTTGAATCTTGGTTTTAGTATTAATTTTTTTAAAGGAAAAAAAATACCTATGTCACATCTTGTCACGTTTTATGAAGACCCCCCCCCCGTCCTGGAGCGTGACATCATTTATGAACGCTCCCTAAATAAAAATTCAAAATTGTTTATAATGTGTTCTGATGTGTTATAATAAATGTAAATTAAGTAAAAAAAGTATCATTAGCATTATTACGGAAATGCGACACCACGATTTGAGCCCTTAAGTCTATATAGTGTTATCTGTGTTTAGTGTGTTTTGTCAAGAGCCATCAACCTTGGGAGCTGCGCCTAGACGCGCTCGACCAAGGGAGGCTATGAAAATCTCTGGCTAAGTGTCGGTTGTAAGAAACATGTGGACCATACCATTTTTTGTACTTCTAAATTTCTAAAGATTCAATATCTTTAAAATTCTTCACCAACCAATTCATAGTATTCTTTAATTTTTTTTCTCTTCATGTTTCTGTTAAATTTATGATATGTATTTAGATGTTTGAAAAATATTTGAAAAATATCTTATATGCAGAAAATTTGTTATACAAAAATACTTTTTTATTTCATTTAGCAGTTTTAAAATTTTAATCAGTAATGAATAACTAACCACATTAATTAATTAATTATATTATCCGGAAAAATAATTT
Organism: Leptopilina drosophilae; assembly: GCA_032873175.1. NCBI lineage: Eukaryota > Metazoa > Arthropoda > Insecta > Hymenoptera > Figitidae > Leptopilina > Leptopilina drosophilae. The sequence goes on along the minus strand of CM065480.1, from coordinate 14,551,507 downwards.
CCGCTTAACAGGTTTTAAAAATTAAACTGATTAACAAAAAAATTTAGTTATTTTTTTTAAAGGACCCCGCAGGATTTACATTAATTCTGGTCCCTAGTGGATTTCTTTTGTAACTTTAGATTTCAAAGTTATTATTTACACTGAAAAAAAAGTTCTGGTTAGGGTATATTTAACACGATATTCTAGTTAAAACAACCAGAATTCTGGTTATATTAACTAGAATTCTGGTTAACCTAACCAGAAATGTTCTGGTTAGGGTATATTTAACACGAAATTCTAGTTAAAATTAGGATTTCTGGTTATTCCAACCAGAACTTTTTTTTCAGTGTAGAATAGCAAGAACTATAAAATCTCAAAGTTACAGAAATATTGACTGAGAGCGAAAATTAATGTAAATCCTGTGGGGTCCTTTCAAACACTTTTGTGTGAAAATATTGTAAATTTATAAAACTTTCAAATATACATGCTTGAAGTTATTTTATACAAAATTTTTTTTGAAACTTACAAACACTTTTGTATGAAAATATTATAAGTTTATAAAACTTTCAAACATGTGTGTTTGAAGTTATTTTATACAAAATTTTTTGAAAATTTCAAACACTTTCTGTATAAAAGTGTTTGAAATTTACAACACTTTCAAACATGCGTTTTTGAAATTATTTCATATAGGGGAGACCGGGGCTAAACCGAACGGATTTGGTCTTTGACAAGAAAACTCATACAAAGCATATTTCTTGCTAAAAAGTAATATACCGTTTTGAAGCTTGTACCTTCACCTACAAATCGCACTTGTTCGATTTTAAAAAACTGCAGTAGCTTTGGAGATATATTGCTTCGAAGGTGACTACCTCGAAAACGAAAATACAAAAATTGGTGGGGCTAAACCGGACACCCCATGGGGCTAAATCGGACACGGCTAATTAATTAAAGAATGAGACACAAATTTTCGTTTTTTTTGTAGAAAAGTCAAATCAATTCTTTTTTTATTTATTTGCAGATACTTCTATACAAAGAATATAATATAAACTGTAAAATTGGTAATTAATATAATATAAAATGAATAACAGTTTTCAGACTAGTCTGTTTGTAGCAACTCGCTTGCGAATTCAAGTTTTAATATAAATTATTTATTTATTTATTTATAAAATGGTTCTATGCAAAGAATATAATATAAAATAGTTAATTAGTATAAAATAAATTAAAGTATTCAAAGATTTCGTTGTTTTTTACCACGATGTCCGACTCAGCTCCACACCGTCATCTTATAATTAACCTGCAATATATTTTTTCTTCTTAACGTTTTCCATTAAACTTTTTTTCTACTAAACTCAGTACACCTTGAGCTAAAAGAAAAATTGCAGTATGATATTTGCGCTTTAACTTTAACGATAAAAACCCAAAAAAATGAGAAAAATTTTTTTTTACTTTTACCTCAAAAAGTGACATTTTCATATATTAACGGCAACTATTTTTACAAGAAAAATGACACGTCCCTAAAACCTCATGCAGCATATGCATCACGAAATTGCGCCTTCATAGGTTATTTACATGATTTGAAATTCTTCACGGTTTCGGAAATATTTGACTTGTCCTGTTTGGCCCCGGTCTCCCCTACAATATTTGTAAATTTTTAAACACTTTTTGTATGAAAGTGTTGTGAAATTACAATCTTTTTTAACAGTGTACTCTTAGTAAAATACTTTTCTCAGAAATGATTTTGAATTATTTCCATCAATTAATACTGTTGATTGCTCATTTGACTATTTTTTGTTTCTTATTTGTTTTTGTCTTTATTTAGCAATTAGTGTAGAGAATCGATAGTGTGTGGAGTTCAGTTTTAATTTTGACTAATTTATTATTAAATTATTATAAAATAAATACACACGCAGAATTTTAATTTATTTTATTTAAGTACTTTTCAAAATTTCTGTGATGTGTTAAGGGGGGAGCCTACTTTAGAAGGCTTAAAAATAGCGCTTTTTTAAGCATTTTTTTAGGAAGGAGAAAAATAACTTAGACCTCCGGGCTTTTTGCAGTGTTTTTGTACATATTTAAATCATTTGTGAAAAAATTTTTGACATGAAATATTAAAAAATAGATAAGTTAAAATTAATTGTTAATAGTGGTGCACATCTGGACTTAAAAAACGGCGGGCACGATAGAGACCGCAATTCTTGTTTGAAACATAAAAATAAAGAAAAATTTTTAAGTTTACATATTTAGTTTCTATTTGAACTAAAAAAATTCCAAAGAAATAGTGAAATTCGATAATTTTGAGTGATAAAAACAGAAAAATCATTTTAAAAAAAAAAAATAATGACTTTAACTGGTTCTCAAAATTGTTAAAAAAATGTTTTTAAATTTTTTTAGTTCAAATAGAAGAGGGATTAATACTGAGTAAAACAAGCCATCATTCATTAAAATCGGTCCAGGCGTTTTCTGTCAATCCTGCCCACGAGTTAGTAAATTTCGTAAAAAGTGAAATTCCAGAAAACGCGCTTTAACTTTCGCGCTACCGACGGGCCACCCGGCGGGTGGCCAAGCAATTATTAATGTTATAAATCTGCACGAATTTTGCATAAAAAGATCGCGATTTTAAGTCACTGAACAAAATTTTATCTACTTTCGAAAAATAAAAAAATAAAAATTTTTTTACATTTTCTCTAGTTTATTTATAACAATTCAACAATTGGTTGTAACCTTCAATGATTTTTAACATAACTTTTTACAGTCGACAAAAATCAACGAAAAACTTGAAAAATAATTTAGATTAGCCTGTAAAACTTTAGGTACATATTCTTGGATGTATTTTCTAAAGATTTAAGCAAAAAAAAAACGATTTTTTTAGTGCTGCCCACGAGACGAGACGATACGAGATTTTATGTAGTATCGTCTCGGTCTCGTTAAATATTGTAATTTTAAGTATCGGTATCGGTATCGCCAAATATAGTCTCGATATCGTCTCGCTGTCTCGCGAGACTTCAGTTAAGGCGAAGTACATGCATTGAAAAATCGAAATCAAATTTCTTAGTTTTTTATTTTATAGATAAACTATGGAAAACAAAACAAATTTTTATTTATAGAATTAACAATTCCTGTAAGTATTACATTCGATACTGAAACCAACCACACACTGAAAAAAATGATAATGTCAATTTCAGGGATGGCAAGCGTAACAGATAACCGAAACCGTTAACCGAAAAAACAGAAATTTTTAAAAAACCAAAAAAAATATTATCTGAAGCAGAAAACCGTAAACCGAAACCCTTATTATAAAAATTTAAAACCCTTTATTTCTAAACCTAAGTTTCGTTTTTTCGATTTTTAATATAAAAGTAAAACTGAATATTACACCAAAATTAAAATCTTTTGGTATACAAAAAATAAATGAAAAAGAAATATTGAAGTATGGTATGTCTAATATTGTAAATAATAAGTAGAGAAACCAAAATTTGCAGATTACAAATAATTAATTAAAATAAAACAAAAATTTTTTGAAAATAAATTACAAAATGATTTTTTTAAATTAATTATGTGTGATCAGCCTGTAAAAATACACTAGTGTACCAATTTTTAGGTAATTAGGTTAAATAATATAGAAGTTAGGGAGAAAAACGTTCTTTCAAAAAATTTCTATTTTTTCCCTGACAACGCTATGGCCATCTTATAAAATATAAAACAAATATATAAATAAATTATGAGTAATTAATACTTATATTTCATTCTAAGTAATTAAAATGCACACAAATATTTTCATTCATATTTTGTCTTGGGAAAACAACCGAGAAACCGAAACCTTTGAGCCAAAAAACCTAAATTCTTAAGAAACCGAAAACAAAAAACCGTAACCGTAATTATTCACATTAAAAACCGAATACCAAATACAGAAACCCTAATTCTTTAAAAAAAAACTGTAACCAAAATACCGAAACCGATTTTTTTTAGAAGAATACCGAAAAGATAAAACCGAAACCGATAAAATTACAGTTACAAAAAAAATATTCACTTTAAAAATTTAAAGTCAATGGCAACCGAAATTTTAACGGTTTCGGTTTCCTCTTTCGGTATTCTTCTAAAAAAATTCGGTTTCGGTATTTCGGTTACGGTTTCGTTTTCAAAGAATTAGGATTTCTGTATTTGGGTTTCGGTTTTTAAAGTGAATAATTACCTGGTCAATTTTGACACACATGTATGGTTAGGATATATGGCTGAAACAGCAATACTGTATTTAAATTCAATATCCACCAATATAATATTTGAAAATTGGCTATATTTATGACAGTACCATAAATATATTTTTTCAGTGTACCAACTATGATGGAGCGTTTACACCTTCTGTAAAAATTGTCCAGAAAGGAAAATTTGCATTGGAGTAAGAGAGTCAGATACACAATCTGTCTCTCTTACTCCAATGAAGAATTTTCCGTTCGGGAAATTTTTAACGAAGGTGTAAATGCTCCCTGACAGTGGCGCTTGAAAGGAATATTTGGTTATTACTTTAGGCGCGATGTTTAAATTCATGAATTTTTTAATTAATACGAAAATCTATTATTTTTTAAAACAGTAGTTAAAAATTTTAATATAAACAATTGTTAAATATGAATATTTGACAACATCAATTTTAAAAATTCAATAAAAAAAATAAATAAAACTACATCTTAGTAAGCGAAGAATTTTGAGCTGTTTCAAAATCGATGCTATTTTTATGAAAGAAAGTATTTAAAATTCATTACATTTGTAAACAATGAATATTTTTTATAACTTTAAAAATCTAAATTTCAGTTCCTTAAAAATCTCGTCGAGAGTCTCGGTCTCGTGACACATAGTATCGGTATCGTTTGGATTCATCCAAAACTAGTATCGTCTGGAAAAACCGAGACGATACGATACGAGACCGAGACTAGTCTTGGTATCGTGGGCTGCACTATTTTTTTACCATGTAAAGTAGGCTCCCCCCTTAATAAAAATGTGTGTCATGATAATGTCCAAATTTATTATTGTTAATTTATTTATTTAACTCTGATGTTAATGTTTATTTATTTATTACAATATTGGTTTTATAATCTTTTATAAATATGTTATTCTCAACTTAATTTTTAATATTTTATTTTATTTATTAATTTAATTAAGTAACTATTAAAAATTTTAAAAATTTAAAATTTTTATATTTAAAATTTTTATATGGTTATTTGGGGTAAATGTAAACGGAATATCTATGTTTCACCAAAAACATTAGTTTTTTTTGTTAAAGCGTAAAATGGACGTTTTTTTATGAACTTGTTATTTTACTTGCCTAGAAAAATTTTATGAAGTACTAAAAATATTGATGCACCTGAATCTTCTAAAACTGACTGTTTACATTTACCCTTAAATTCGGGGTAAATGTAAACACCACTGTAGATAAGCGAGGTTTAAGAAACAAGTTATTTCAAGTATACTACTGTTTTAAGAGATGGAAAAACTAAAAATAAATTCTTTGTAATGTATAAAAAAATCAACCAGTTGGCTGATTATGTATCATATAAATAAACAATTAACCATTATATAATTAGTAATGTAAAACTTGAATAACTTGAACAAATTTTAATAGATTTTCACTCAACTTGGTAAAAAAGTTTTTAAGGCTGCTGAATAAAAATATAAAATCGAATTTTTAAATTTAAAAATGGCAGATCCAATAATTTATAAAAAAATTTTTTAAAGTAGTTGAAGTTCTGTTTACATTTACCCCGAGTTTTTGAATTCTCGGGGTAAATATAAACACTTAATTATTTCTTAACTAAATTGACGAAAATCAAAAATCAAAGTCAATTTTTGTTAAGGCATTAATAAGGAAGAATGAAAAACTTTAGTTTGATTTTTTAATTTATTTTTATGCAAATGCGAGACAAAATACTGAAACAGTAAAATTTTAATTTTTAATCTTTTTGCATTATAAAAGATAACTCACACTCCCGTGTAAAAAATTCCCTACTATGGCCATATTAGGGAATGAAACACACAGCCCGATCTTGGCCAGATAGGGGCGACACTCAAATGTAGATTTCCTGATCAGGGCCATATCAGACAATGTGTCTCATTCCCTAATAGGGAAGGCCTGATCTGTCCCTGATCCGGGCCATAGCAAAATTTCTACACGGGCTATGGCATTGCCAATTTTAATGAATTTTGATGAAATTCGTTACTCGGGGGTTATTAGGGTCGCTGATTACTAATCGAATTTCAAGTAAATCAGATGAATTCTTAACTTTGATGTCCGCCATATTGGATCCGCCATTTTGAATTTTAACAAACTAACACCCGATTCGTAATCAGCGACTTCAATAACCTCCGAATAACGAATTTCATCAACATTCATTAAAGATATTGTCTTTATTTACAATTTGTTCTAGCTGTCAATCTTTGTTAACTTAATTTGTTTATAATTTTAAAAATTTTACCAGTTTATTTTTTTATTCAAGCAGTACACTAACATAAATTTTAACTAGTTTTCAATAATAAATATTTTATTATAAAAAAATTAATAAAATCGGTTAAAAAATAAAGCCTATAGACCTTTTTGAAACTGAATTTGCAGGTTTGCACCACTGTGTGTCACGCGGTAGAGAGACGTGCCGCGTAGTAGAAAAAATGCAATAACTTTTTTCGTAATTGAATGTCATTAAATTTTAAAACGGGTATAGAATCGTTATAAAATTCTTTTTGCAATGTTTTTTACTGTAACACTTCAGGAAGTCTTACCCAGTAATTATCTTATAAAACACCTAACTTTAAACTAAAGAGTTGAATTGACATCGAACAGATGTCGCTATGTGCTGATATAGTCGAAATCTTCATAATATTTTTATATACTTATAATTTTTTTTATTTACGAATGTTAAGTATATATTTTTGTACATATTATTTTATATGTATATTATTTTATTTTTTGTATCTTAATTTATATATATTTTTTTGTATAATATTTTATATTTTTATAGACTCTCTGAAAATAAATCATTTAAATTTTGGAATGTTAGAAGTAAACTAATTTTTAAAAACTATTTGTCCGAATGTTTTGCTTTTAATCTCCTTTACTATAATTTTAGACAACAAAAAATTTTTACGTAAGCGTCAATATTATGTCAAGCTTGCAGTGCAACATTACTGCAATATTGTCGCAAGCTTACACAGAAAGCTTTCAATGCTAGGGATATTTGAAAAGTTTTTTACAAGCTTGCACTTTACCATGACTGTCAGTTGTAACCTTACCACATGCTTTAGGCGTAATCTTACCATCACTATCAGTTGTATCCTTACTGCAGGTCTTATGTGTAAGGCGAAAATTCTAAACTCATCTCATATTCACTGCATGTTTACGAGTTTACCTGAAAATATTGTACTATATGGGTATTGCCATGATTTTTAACAAAATTTCAGAAAATTACTTAAAAACATTTTTTAATATACATGCCATTCCATGTGAGATTTCAGTCGACCTCTTAAAATCGAACAAAAATATTTTTTCTATTCTGTATTGAAAAAACAGGTACGTGAATCAGAATTCGTGAAATTTTCAAAGAAAACAAAAAGTATTTTTAAAAATTTAAAATGGTGAAAAAACATTTCTATTTGGTCTTAGGAATGTGTCCACCAAAGAACAGAAAAAAATATTATTTTTTATAAAAGTTATTGAAAAATTAATTTTCTTGCAACTTTTTAAACAAAATGTTATTTTTTCTAAATGAATGAACCGATTTAAGTAAACCAAGCGAGAATATAGAGGGAATAAAAAATACTTTTGTTTAGAATTAGAAAATTTTAAAAAAGTTAATATTTTAATAATTATTCAATAGATTTTTTATAAAAAATTAATTTTTTTTAATGTTCTACGCCTTTAAAATTTTTTTTTTAAATATCTACTGTAATGATCTTAATTTTTATTTGCCAAAGGATTTGCTCGCCGGATGGAGTCCGGGTTAAAATACAAATTATCTTTTATCAAATTAATTAATAAAATGGCGTAAAGCGTCATTACAAAATTTAAACAAGCTAGTTAGTCAATTTAATGATATCGATAGACAGGGTGAAGTTAGTAACAAAGCAGAGTTTTAAACCTTCGTAAGAAAATATATTCAAAATAAATAAGAAATAATTACAAAAATAATTATTTACGAAGATGAATTAAAAAAATGAACCAAAAGAAATATAACAATAAATAAGAAAATAAATGACTCGATATAATGCAAAAAAATTATCTAACCGAAATCAATCGAAACTCAAACTATCTAGTAACATTGCAATAAAACTAATCTAACTAAAATAGAGTAGAAAGAAAATAAGTTTATTTCCCAAAATGACAAATTCCCTACCGCGACCGACGCTCATTTTACGCAAGGGTAGGCTCTAGAAACTACCCCTAAATACCGGCACGGACGATAACTAGGGGTCGTGCACGCTAGGTCGATTTAGCAAAATCGAAAAGACTAGGTACCGCGATTCTCACGGTATTCATGCCCGACACGATAATTAGTTGCGTAAAAGAGAGAGATAAGGGTAGAAATACAAGCTTCATCTTCCCCCAAGCTGTACCTTGAGTCGAAGAATCTACCTGGTGCATCAACTCTGTGAAGGGCGAGATGTACCTCTTCTTCACAGGGTTGGTTCACATTCTCATGTAGGAAATGACAGGTGAAAAGAGATAGAGAAACGGAGAGGCGAAGGGTGTTACTAATGCCCAGTCGTACCTGAGTCTTGAGTACAACTCCTTCTAGGATGTACAAGCAAGCAGCTCCAGCTGTACCTGAGATACCACCGGCTTGCACTAGGTGAGAAAGGAACATCTCATTCCTCGGGAGAGTCGTACCTCAACCTCGGCGTTAGATCGTAAAGGTGGAAAGGAGAAAGAGAAGAAAGAGCTGCTGTTGATCTGCCTCGGAGCAAGCCCCGACTCTGGTCAACGGCGAACTGAGGAAATTGTACGAGCAACCAAGTATTATAGATCGCTGGGCCCACAGAAGGTATAGCGTGAGGTGAGAGAAACCCACGTGATGCGCGGCAATGGGTGCGCCATCGGTACTCTCTACCTGTCCGCCGAGCAGTGAGCTCAGTAATATATATAGATATACTACGCGTACAAAAATGAATGAATTTTACTCTTTCAGAAACTTTAAAATTCTCACGCCAAAAATAATGCTATATCATTACACTACATACACTTAAAACTATAAGAAATCAAAATCCGTTGAGAAAATTTTGGAGCGACAATTATTTTAAAAGTTATAATGGAAATTATATCGAACGGAGATGCGATTTTGATGATTTTCAGAATTAAAACATTATTTTTAACTATGAAATGAACATACACTGTCGAATTAACATTTTTATTCAGTTATATAACCAGAAAAATGATCAAAAACTAAGTTCAGTGTTGATTCAATACACCGCGCCAATATAATTTCCATTATAACTTTTAAAATAATTGTCGCTCCAAAATTTTCTCAACGGATTTTGATTTCTTATAGTTTTAAGTGTATGCAGATATTTTTAAAAAATTTTTAAAGGCGTAGAACATTAAAAAAAAATTGATTGTTTATAAAAAATTTATTAAATAATTATTAAAATATAAACTTTTTTAAAATTTTCTAATTCTAAACGAAAGTATTTTTTATTCCCTTTATATTCCCGCTTGGTTCACTTAAATCCGTTCATTCATTTAGGAGAAATGACATTTTATTTAAAAAGTTGCAAAAAAATTAATTTTGCAATAACTTTTGTAAAAAATAATATTTTTTACTGTTCTTTGGTGGACATATTCCTAAGACCAAATAGAAATGTTTTTTCACCATTTTGATTTAAAAAAATACTTTTTGTTTTCTGTGAACGAATTCTGACCCACGTATTTTTTAATTTTTTTGTGAACAAATTTTTAAATCATGAATTAAAAAAATTTTTTTTTAAATGAAGACATATTTTTAATGTTAGATAACTAAAAAATATTACATTTTTTCATTTTTTGATAGGAGAAAAAAAGTTTTGTTTTTTTCTCTACTTTTGAATAATTATTTTTAAAAAAATTTCTTTTATTATTGATTTTAACTGTGGAGACGATAAATTAATTTTTTTTAAACATACTTGAAAATGGTAAGAAGGTTTTGCGAAATATTTCAGAATGGGCCTAATAAGTTTAATGGATTTAGATAAATAATTAAGTTGTCCATGCAGGTGGCTCGCAATAGGCAAACTGATTTTTTACAATTTACTATTAAAAATTATTTAGAGCCTACAAATTATATCAGATTTTGTAGTCTATCAGATTTGTAGGCTGTAGACAATTTTTAATAGTAAATTGTAAAAAAAATCCTTATGCCATGTGCAAGCGACCTGCAAGGACAACTTAATTATTTATTTAATCGCATTAAACTTATCAGGCCCATTCTGAAACTTTTTGCAAAACCTTCTTAGCATTTCCAGGTATGTTAAAAAAATAAAAAAATTTAGCATACCCAAAGTTAAAAAAAATTAATTTGTTTATAAAAGTTTTTTATTTTTTATATAAAAAATATATATGTATCAAAATCGTTTTATATTTTGCAGAAGAAGCGAAGGCTGTAGAATAATGGCAGGACAAGATACTGTGACAGAATCCAGTGACATTATTAGAGTGAGTTCATAAAAGAATATCATATTCATATAAATATTTGTAGAAATACATTCTTCTGATGTGATTGTGTAATTTATTATACTTATTCACATTTTTTAAATTCGGCCTTTCACTTTGAAATATTATGAATATTATTTTTATATTTAATCTAAATAATTATTATTTATATAATTTAAAATGTGTAATTCCGTTGGGAATTATCAGTACGGATGGATACACGCGAAGAGCCAAAAACAAACTAATCTTTAAATCCCGATTTTTTTGTAAATGGGTAGTTCTACAAAAGAGGGAATATATGATGCTTAAGGTTGTTTTTTACATTAATTTAAAAAAAATAAAATGATTTTTAATGGGAAATATAGTGCTTATTGGATTCTATTATGCCACAAAACGTGGCCCGGTTACAAAAAATATTTTGTCTAAAAAGTAAACATTTCAGACCTAAATTCTCAGTTTCGTGGCATGTCCTATTGTGAAAATGAAAGTTAATAAATTATATAAATATTACTTTTACACGAAGAAAAAAGTTAGCTATTTCAGCTAATTTTTAGCTGCCTTAGTTAACCTTAATTGCTATTATATGGATAGCAATTATTGTAAGCTAATGCAGCTAATAATTAGCTAAAATAACTAACTTGTTTTGCTGAAACATCTAATTATTAACTGTTGGAACTAAAAATTAGCTATCCATATAATAGCAAACTCATTTTTCTCCGTGTAAGCGTTTAAATACAAATTTACATTTGGATAATAATCTTCTAAATAGTTGTACTTTACAAAGATTTAAATAATTGTTACATTACTTTATATTTTATTCAAAAAATATTATCTTAAATTTTGTCTCTGGAATTCATTCTCAGTTTCCTGGCATCATGAAAACGTTAAAATTATTAAGAATTTTCATTACGATTAATTCACCATTTTTCACAGTGCTTATAGTAAAGGTTCTCTAAATATGATATCACTTGCACTTTACTCAACTTGGATTTAATTATTTAAAATTTTGTACTTTGTGATCGAAATGGCCATTTGGTCAGACAAATTCTCAGTTTCCTAGCATGAAGTAAAAAAAATAATATATAAGATGTTGTAAGCTATCGATCACTAGGAGTCAAATTAGAAACAAAAAAATCGGACAAGTGCGAGTTGCACTCGCACTAAGATCGAGGGTTCAGTACACAAATATTCAAACAAAATTTTTTTAAAATTATTTTAACAATTCTTTTAAAATTAAAAACAAATTAAACAAAATGGTAATATACTGTTATAAGATTAGAATAAATATTTTTATTATTTTATTTTATTAATAAATTTTTATATTTCTCTGTAATTGTACTTATGTTCACCAATCAGGATCGCTATAATTTTCCTGTAATCTGCACTTAAAACTGAAGATCCATGCTGCATTTTAGCTCACCAGGTTCTGAATTGTAGAAGTTAAGGGGGGGACAGGGACATTTTTGGCAATTTTTTCGAAAAAATTTAATTTCTTTCCCTTCTATTTCGCAAATATATAAACCAATCGTTTTCGCTATAATTTTCCCATAATCTGCACGTAAAACTAAAGATCCTTACCGAATTTCAGCTCACCAAGTTGAGATTTGTAGATGTTAAGGGGGGGACTCAGGGTCATTTTTTGCAATTTTTCGAAAAAATTTAATTTCTTTCCCTTCTATTTCGCAAATATGTAGGACAATCGTGTTCGCTATATTTTTCCTGTAATCTGCACGTAAAACTGAAGATTCCTACCGAATTTCAGCTCACCAGGTTGAGATTTGTAGATGTTAAGGGGGGGGACAGGGTCATTTTAGGCAATTTTTTCGAAAAAATTTAATTTCTTTCCCTTCTATTTTGCAAATATGTTGACCAATCGTGTTCGCTATATTTTTCCTGTAATCTGCACTTAAAACTAAAGATCCCTACCGAATTTCAGCTCACCAGGTTCTGAATTGTAGAAGTTAAGGGGGGGACAGGGTCATTTTTTGAAATTTTTTCAAAAAAATTTAATTTGTTTCCCTTCTATTTCGCAAATATGAAGGCCAATCGTGTTCGCTATATTTTTCCTGTAACCTGCACGTAAAACTGAAGATCCCTACCGAATTTCAGCTCACCAGGTTGAGATTTGTAGATGTTAAGGGGGGGACTCAGGTTCATTTTTTGCAATTTTTCGAAAAAATTTAATTTCTTTCCCTTCTATTTCGCAAATATGTAGACTAATCTCGTTTGCTATATTTTTTCTGTAATCTGCACTTAAAACTGAAGATCCCTGCTGAATTTCAGCTCACCAGGTTCTGAATTGTAGAAGTTAAGGGGGGGACAGGGTCATTTTTGGCAATTTTTTTGAAAAAATTTAATTTCTTTCCCTTCTATTTCGCAAATATATAAAAGAATTGTTTTCGCTATAATTTTCCCATAATCTGCACGTAAAACTGAAGATCCCTACCGAATTTCAGCTCACCAGGTTGAGATTTGTAGATGTTAAGGGGGGGACTCAGGGTCATTTTTTGCAATTTTTCGAAAAAATTTAATTTCTTTCCCATCTATTTCGCAAATATGTAGGCCAATCGTGTTCGCTATATTTTTTCTGTAATCTGCACTTAAAACTAAAGATCCCTGCCGAATTTTAGCTCACCAGGTTCAGATTAGTAGAAGTTAAGGGGGGCAGGGTCATTTGTAGCAATTTTTTTGACTAAATTTAATTTCTTTCCCTTCTATTTCGCAAAAATGTAGGTCAATCGTGTTCGCTATATTTTTCCTGTAATCTGCACGTAAAACTAAAGATTCTTACCGAATTTCAGCTCACCAGATTAAGATTTGTAGAAGTTAAGGGGGGGACATGGTCATTTTTTGCAATTTTTTCGAAAAAATTTAATTTCTTTCCCTTCTATTTCGCAAATATGTTGACCAATCGTGTTCGCTATATTTTTCCAGTAACCTGCACTTAAAACTGAAGATCTTTGCTGAATTTCAGCTCACAAGGTTCAGATTTGTAGAAGTTGAGGGTGGGGACAGGGTCATTTTTTGCAATTTTTTCAAAAAAATTTAATTTATTTCCCTTCTATTTCGCAAATATATAGACCAATCGGTTTCGCTATAATTTTCCCGTAATCTGCACGTAAAACTGATGATTCCTTCCGAATTTCAGCTCACCAGGTTGAGATTTGTAGATGTTAGGGGGGGGGACAGGGTCATTTTTGGCAATTTTTTCGAAAAAATTTAATTTCTTTCCCTTCTATTTTGCAAATATGTTGACCAACCGTGTTCGCTATATTTTTCCTGTAATCTGCACTTAAAACTAAAGATCCCTACCGAATTTCAGCCCACCCGGTTCAGATTTGTAGAAGTTAAGAGGAAGGGGGAACAGGGTCATTTTTTGCAATTTTTTCAAAAAAATTTAATTTGTTTCCCTTCTAGTTCGCAAATATAAAGGCCAATCGTGTTCGCTATATTTTTCCTGTAACCTGCACTTAAAACTGAAGATCCCTGCTGAATTTCAGCTCACCAGGTTCAGATTTGTAGAAGTTAAGGATGGGGACAGGGTCATTTTTTGCAATTTTTTCAAAAAAATTTATTTCCTTTCCTTTTATTTCGCAAATATGTATATTTATCAGGTTCGCTATAATTTTCCTGTAATCGGCACTTAAAACTGAAGATCCCTGCTGAATTTCAGCTCACCAGGTTCAGATTTGTAGAAGTTAAGGGGGGGACTCAGGTTCATTTTTTGCAATTTTTTTGAAAAAATTTAATTTCTTTCCCTTCTATTTCGCAAATATATAGACTAATCGTTTTTGCTATAATTTTCCCGTAATCTGCACGTAAAACTGAAGATCCTTACCGAATTTCAGCTCACCAGGATGAGATTTGTAGATGTTAAGGGGGGGGCAGTGTCATTTTTTGCAATTTTTTTGACAAAATTTAATTTCTTTTCCTTCCCTTCTGCAAATATGTAGGCCAATCGGGTTCGCTATATTTTTCCTGTAATCTGCACTTAAAACTGAAGATCCCTACCGAATTTCAGCTCAGAAGGTTGAGATTTGTAGAAGTTAAGGGGGGACAGTCCATTTTGCGTGGCTGGGACGGACACAAGAGTGATTTCATAAGGGTTCCGTCAGTACACCTACGTTGTACGGAAACATAATAAAGATGTTTTTACGTTTCGACAGCGCAGCTGTTCTCTTCAGAACTATGGAACTATGGTTCATTAAAATAAAACATTTTTGTAAATTACATATTAAAACAATTACATAATCCTTATAAAATAAAATTAATTAAACATTTACCGCAATTTCTTAATTAAGATATTTAACATAATAATTTTAAAATATAAAGAAAGTTCCTTGAGGAACGTCTTCGTCGTAGCGATAACAATTAGACACTGGTGAGAAATCTGTATTTCGGATAATATTATAAATACGGAGATGAGGTAAATGACTGCTTACGTAAACAGAGAACGAACACGTGAATTGTCATGGTAAATCAGATAATAAGAGAGGAGTTATGAATATATTTATCTCTCATTTAGAAAATGAATATAATTACTATTAAGATCTGGTATGTCTTCTTTTTTATTGACTGAATTCTTTTGTAGATTGATGTGAATCATCTCTGATATTAATCGTTTTTTATAGTTTTGTTCTTTATCCAATATTTTAAAGTTATCCCAATCAAAATCGTGTTGAAACAAATTATTATGTTCAGCAATTACACTAGATTTCGAATTCTTATGTTCTTTAACACGAACACCAACCATTCTCTTTGACTGGCCAACATAAGAAGCTGTACAATTTTTACAGTCAATTTTGTAAACTACATTTGTATTTTCAGATTTTTTATTTTTATCTTTTCCTTTTTTAATCAGATAATGGTTTAATTTATTATTTTTACATGGGATAGATAAAACATTATAATTATTAAGAGCATAAGCAGTTTTTTCATAAAGATAAGGAACATAGGGTAAAAGAACTTTTGGCATGTTAATATAAAAACTGTTGTTATTATTGGTAAATTTCATAGAATTAGATTCAATTAAATGAATACGCCTTGTTATATATTTTTCAATAAATTCAAAGGATAATTATTTTTTAGAAGTGTGTTCTTAACAAACTCAATATTTTTACTATGATATTTTTTATGAGAAAGTTTAATAGCTCTATCAACTAAATTATAAATAATTGCAATTTTTTGAGAAAAAGGATGTTTAGAGTCATAATTAATTGTACGTGCGGAAAAAGTAGGTTTTCTATACCAGTCAGTAATTAGTTGATTATTCTTATTGATAATAAGAAGAACATCCAAAAAACTAATGGTATTATTATTTTCTATTTTGTTTTTCAAATGTAAACTGTAATCTTTCGTCATAACTATTATAAATGTTAATCATTTCATCAATTTTATCCTTTGGTATGCAAGTAATTATATCATCGACGTATCTATAAAAAAATAAAGGTTGAAAAGAAAGATTAGCATTACAAGAGGTCTCAAGGTCTTCCATGACAATATCTGCAAAGAAACCAGAAATTGACGAACCCATGGGAGTACCATAAACCTGCTGGTAATACTTGTCATTGAATTTAAAGAAAGTATTCTCAAAAAGAAATTGACATGAGTCAAGTAAATCATCTATTGCAATATTACAATTTTGAGAAATTATTTGATATCGTCTGATGAGAGAATCACTTACATGTTTCGAGCCGACATTTGTAAACAAAGATGATACGTCAAGGCTAATTAAAATATAATTGTCAGGAATAGTAACATTTTAATTTTTTCAATAAATTCAAAACTATTGCGTGCATAGGACATCGGCTTATTTATGGAATTACTAAGCATTTCAAATAATTGTTTAGATAAAAAGGCTGTTGGAGAACCAATAGTCGAAACGACAGTTCTTAAAGGAATATCTTTTTTATGAATTTTAGGCAGGCCATAAATTCTTGGAAGGTTAGTATTAGTCTGTGTTAAATCAATGTCAATGTATTTTCTAATCAAAAGTCCACTATCCCAATTTCGAATGAACGCAGTCAATAATCTTTTTCGTTAAAATTTTCGGGATAACTATTTGCCAAATATCGCCCTTTTCAACATGTCGAAATAAGATTCCATTTTTAATAATAAAAATATTCGTCAGTTCATTATTATTAAGTTTCTTTCGAATAAGATTAATTGCAGTATCTTCAATTTGCAGAATTTCTAAATTGACTAATGACTCTTCAAGGTATTTTGAAAAAAGTAATTGATTTCATTCGTAACTTTCCAAATCATTTTCTTCTATACACAAAACATCGATCGATAAATGATTATAATGTAAGTCAATCTCGAATTTTCCCTCGGGGTTCCGGCTAAAAAAATCCGCGACTATACTAAAATCATATTGTTGCAATATCAGGCTCCAACGAATTAAGCGTGAATTCAAATAAACTGTGCTGTTCAGAAAAGTCAATCCTTTGTGATCAGTAATAATCACAAATTCTTGTCCTATTAAATAAATGCGCAGCTTAGTTATTGCATACACGATTGCGAGGAGTTATTTCTCAGTTGTAGTGTAATTAATTTCCGCGGAACTAAGGCAACGACTGACTAACGCGATTACTCGAGATTCCCCCTCTTCAATACACTTATGCTTACGTCCGAAGCATCGGTTTGGAGACGATATTTTCTCCCAGGTATGTGATGGCTCAGTCGAATCCAATTCACAAACGCCTGTTTCATAACTTGAAAGGCTCGATCATGTTTTTTATTCCATTTCCATGGATTTTTATCCTTTAGCAAATCACGAAAGGGTTCCAATAGATGTGAATGATTTACCGTAAATTGCCTATAATACGTGCAAACCCCCAAAAATTTCTGCAACTCGGTGCGATTTTTGGGATTCGCAAAATTTCGAATTATATCCAATTTATCTTGCGAGGTCGTATGCCCTCTACCGACAATTCGTGACCCAGAAATTTAACTT
This sequence comes from Leptopilina drosophilae, assembly GCA_032873175.1. Taxonomy (NCBI): domain Eukaryota; kingdom Metazoa; phylum Arthropoda; class Insecta; order Hymenoptera; family Figitidae; genus Leptopilina; species Leptopilina drosophilae. The sequence goes on along the minus strand of CM065480.1, from coordinate 14,533,913 downwards.
GTTTTTTACAAAACAATGTTTTCTTCAGATTCAATGTAAAATTTTTCGACTGTAACACCTGAAAAACGCGCTCTAGAGCATTCAGATGATCATAAAAATTGCCAGGTGTAGAAATTAAAAAATCATCGATATAAATCGTTAATATATCCTCAAACTGATTACCTAAGGCGGGTGCTATTGATCGAATGAATGCCGATCTTTCCGTTTTCAACCCGAATGGTACACGGCAAAACTGATACATTCGAGAACCGTACAAAAAAGCCGTGTATTTTCTACTGTCAGGATGACCGATTTTTCCCAAAAACGATATATTTATCATCAACTCGAATATCTTTTATCAAAAGTTCGCGCCTCTCATAATTAATAACAGTTTTGTTATCAAGAAGCCAATCATTGCCAATTATAATAGGGTTTGCAAATTATTTACAACCAAAAAATTAACATTAAACACTTGATTATTGATTAAAACTAAATACGATACTTGATTTTTGATGGTGGTTGTCTTTTTTTCCTATAGCAGTAAACAGAAGTACATTCGAGACCGGCAATTCGTCAAACTTTCCATGCAATGGAAGATAATTAAAATACGATTCCGATATCGCGGTTATTTGACCCCCCGGTATCTATTAATGCCTGCATAGGAACAGAAAATATCGACACTATAAGTCGAGGACACGGCTGAATTACTACCCGACCTTCACCTTCTTTTTTTATTATTGTCAATTACATTTTTATCTAAATTCGAGAAATCCTCATAATCATATGGGCGCGATGTTTCAACGTTTGACACCGCGCCGTCTACAAGTTTAAATTGCCTTGATTATGAAATTCACGCTGGCCTTGGTAACTTGAGCATCCCGGTGGGGGAATTGTCAAATTTGGTAAACGGATCGTACAGTCAGAGTGCCCCGAGTATGAACATTGACTTGGGTACTCCCCACTATTAGATTCCCTCTCCACATGGGTACACGTAATGTAAGCAGCAGGACCCCCTTTACTCCCACCCATAAAGACACCCTTCCCTGATACCGTTCGTAACTCACCCCCTCTTCCCCCATACAACTTATTATCACATGATTTTCCATCATGCTGTTCCGACTGCCAATTTGTAGACTTTTTAACACCGCTGGATTTATCCCCAAAAGTCAAATCCAACTGAGCTAACGACTAAGAGATCTTATTAACATCCCCAAAATCCACGGTTGCTAAAATTTCGCGAACACGAAGTGGGAGTTGTTGAATTATCGTGTAGTTTAATTCGTAATTTTCCATCGGAGGGGAAAAGTATTGTGCATCTTTGACCTGATTAAAAAAATAGGTGTTTAATTTATCTTTAGTGGGATCAAATCGTCGTGCTGACCAATTAGCCTTAATGCGAACTTTCACCGGAATGGAATAAAATTCATTAATAAATTTAATTTTAAAATCGTCATAATTTTTAAATACTTGAATATCGAACCAAATTTTTGCTTTACCGGAAAAAACTCCATCCAAATAATATATTCGATTGTCAGACGACACTTGTTTTATTTTATAAAATCTTTCTAATTTTTCCAAGAAAGTCTGCGGATTCTGCGAATCGTCGAACGTACGTGTTTTTATTTCAATATGTGTGGAACGAATTCCATCGATCAATGATTGAATAATTTGCTGATTATCACTGACAGCTACTTCCCGAGTTACAAGAAAATGAAAATTCACGTTTACTTTTCGAGCGAGTTCGAATCGGTGTCCTCTCGGACATAAATAAACAACACTTGTACTTATCTCTCAATGCAGTAAACAAACACAAAAAATTTAATTAACGGACAAACACTCGTGTCCCTGTCCGGGCGCCAAAATGTAACAGAATTTCTTTTTGCTTATTTAAATTATGAAACGATAGACTTAATATGAGAATTAGTGAAAATTTATATTTTAAAAAGTATTATGAATCAAACGAACAATATAAATTATAAAACTGAATTACACAAAATCACAATTTGTAAAATAAAACAATAAAATATAATAAGAGATATTATTTATAAATCAAGAATTTTAATGATATAGATATATTTGTTTAATAAATAAAAAAACAAAATTACATTTGGCGATTATGCGTATAATCAAAAACAGTTTGGATTATCGATCTTTACCACAACAAATCACACAACATACATACAACACACACATACAAAATATCATGTATAAAATGGTCAAATATTAATTCAATAACATGTCAAACTAACAATTTATAACAAACGTATTAAAAACAACATTTAGTAATAGAATGGATGAGTATTAAGAAATCAATAATAATTTTAGTAATATGCAAAATAAACTCAGTCGCGATAAAGTCAGAATTTATAAAATGATATTGAAGATAATAAACGAAATAAATTGTCAAAGACAAAAACATAAAATAAATATAATATAAAGACTTATCCGTTGGCGTCCTTTTGGAGAAGCGAGATTGCAGCGTGGGTCTGATCTTTGGCGCGAAGAGATGTGGAGAGTGCTGGCGCGGGCTAGTTCTCAGCTCGTGGCAACCTAGATATAGTCAAATTTTCCAAGATGACTTAAATTGGTAAAATCACACCTCCCCTTCGTTATGGCCAATATTCCAGGAATATGCAATTCTTCCTTTATAATAATATCTTCCGTCAAGAATTCAAAATTCCCAAACGCCTATTTTCTCATTTTATATAGCCCCGATTAATGTCGCCACTCTATTTAATTTGGAAAAATTCACAAAAACTCTGAATAAAAATTGTAATTACAAAAAAACAATTTCCGAAATAATTTTAATTATTTTTTTTTAATTAAAAATTTTTAATTAAAATACTTTTTAGTTGCATCAAAAAAATATGTATTTGATTCAAATAACTGGAATTATTTAAATCACACTTATTTGAACCAAATAAATCGTATTTGATTCAATTAAATAATTATTTGAATTAAATAAATGAATTTATTTAATACTAATATTGCGTTACTTGAAACTATTCTTTTATTTATTTCATTCAAATACTTTGTATATTTGATGCAAATAAAAATTATTTGACACAATAAATTTATTTTATTGATTCTAATAAACTTAATTATTTAATCTGAATAATTCATTATTCAAAGCAAATACACTATTTTATCAAGACTATTAAAAAATATTTCAATCAATCAAATAATTATTTGAAACGAAAATAATGAATTACTTGAAACTGTTCATTTATTTCACTTAAATATTTCATTTATTTAATACAAATAAAAAATATTTTGACAAATATATGTGTTATTTGGATACAAAATATACGACACTGGTTTTGATATAGTAGATCAGCCCGAGTTCTCACCAAGTCTCAGTGGCCGTGTGGCTTAAATAGGTGCGTTTATAGGCTTGTGGTGTGCGTTATCGGCGGGGGGGCGTGAGTTCGATCCCACATGCGAGCGAATATTTTTCATTCTTCGTTTTAAGCGTTATATAAAATAATAAAATTTTGTGTTGTGAATAAAAACTGTGTGAACATGTTTATAAATAATGTTAAAAGTCTGATAAAAAATCAGTCAAATTATAATTTATTAGTAATAATAATAATAATAATAATAATAATTTATTAGTTTGAAATGTTCCATTTATTTGCTTTGAATAATATGTATTTGATTCAAATAAATACACGGAAAAACTTTGTATACTAGTTTGTGATAAACTCACTATGTTTTTTTAGTAAATTGACTACTAAAGGGGGGAAAAACTGCAACGGTATCAATATTTCGTAGTCTGACTATTAAAACACGGAACAGAACCAGACTTTTAAAATTTAGTAGTCAGTTGATGAAAATTTAAAATTAATGATTTCACTAAAAAACAATGTCGAATGTCAGTGACAGGGGCAGACTGTCGCCATCTCATACTAATCAGTTAGGTAGAAATCTATTTTACCTATGACGATTGATAACTTATTTAAACGCAACCTAATCTAATGCCTAACATACTGATAAAGTAACGCACACTTTAATCGACGGAACGCATATACAATTCATATCAAGAAAGTAAGTCACTGTTATTATATACTAATCCAAAACATTGTATTGACACTTGGGAGAAAATTTGTTAAATGCTGTATTAAATAATATTTGTTTGTTAAATAAAATTCACAAAATCAATTATCTTTAAAATTAATAAGGTCAATTTTTGAAATGGACAGAATTATCATTATTATTTCGTAAAATTATTTATCCTTTTGATTAAATTTTTATTCTTTGTAGAAATTTATAGCTAAGATTTAGAATAAATATTTTTTATTAACTTAAAAGTTTATTTCTTGCATATATTGTGAAATATATAAAAAAAGATTAAATTAAATAATTTTAAGTTAAAAACTATGAAATCAGAATAAGTTTTCTTTATATATATTTAAAAGAAACATTTCAATTTATTATTATTAAAAAAATTCACATTAATGCGGCAATTACAATTTTCTCCGTTATTAAAAATAATTATATAAAAATAGAAAAATTTAGAAAAATCCTCTTAAATAAAATTGTGAAATATATCTTGCAGTGTTGAAATTCAAGATAGTATATCGACAGATCGATATTGGAAAATACGGAAGACTTGTTGACACATAACCTCACATTTACAAATTATACTTTTTAACATCTGAGATGTTAAACCACAACATCTAGATGATATGCATTAGCATCCTTTTTTTAATATCTAATGCATTAAAATTCTTAATATCCACTTTTCTCTGTTTAATGAATTATTAAATTATTAAAAGAGAACCAGGTGGAATAACAGCAGCCATTTGACTTGATCATATGTATATGAGCGCGGCGCGAAGAAAATATCATTCTTTCGAATATAGAAAATAAAAATTTTGGCATTCACTTTTTCTACATCTACTTTCTTTCATATATCATAGGCGAGTTTCTCATAACTTGACTACTAAATATTGCAAAAAAAGAGATCATATAGTATTAGAAAAACTTCTATTAAATTATAAATCTCGTCTAGTGACCACTTTTTTCCCACTTTAGTAGTCAGTTTACTAAAAATACATTGTGAGTTTAACAGGAATTAGTATACAAAGTTTTTCCGTGTAGTTATTTGACGCAATAAAATAATATAACCAAAACCAAAAGAGTTCGAAAATCTTGTTTGGTGCGTGAGTTATCATTATAAACGTCGGAGCATGTTTTTTGACAAATGTATTGATTTAGTGAAATTTTAATGGTGTTTGGCTAAAAATGCTCGGCCGTTTATAATAATATATCGCTAACTAATTAAGATTTTTAAACTGTTTTGGTCTTAAATTAAAGGTGAAACTTCAATAACCACTCTTTTTAAGTTTCAAACTTATTCTGCAATTTTAAAAAAATATGTAGAGGTTGAAAAAATTTCAAAAAAAATTTTATTTTTAAAATTTTTTTGTTAAATTTGTCGATTGCTGCAATCTTTGTATATAGTATAAACAATTTTAGTTATGCATCATTAATCATAGAATTTAATAATCTTTCGAATGCAATATTTGTTAATATTCTGACATTTGTATTTACAAAAAAATCGTGAGTTAAAGATTGGTATGTTTTTGGGCCGTATAAGCGTGCAGCCGTACCGATAATTCCCGGAGTTAGTGTAGGAGAGACTGGAGTAAACCCGCTTACTTTTTTTCAGAACGATAAAAACCTAGAAAATTATTTTCCAAATCCAAATTAATTTATATAATTTGAAAGCTTATGATTTCTACTAACAAAATGAAAAAGAATTTTTGATTTATCTTTCTTAGTTTTACTTAGGGAAAATTTTTAATACACATATACCAAATTTCAAAATCACAATTTTCCAGGGTAAATCCGCTCATCCCTCGGGGTAAACCCGATCACTTGATTTTTTTAAGAATTTAAAGTAATCCCGACAGTTTTATTTTGTATATATTAAATTTCTCCTTATTTCCGTCTTCAGTATGATTTATTAATGACAAATTATGAGTTCTATAAACAATAAATATTTGTTTATTAAATAATAACTATAGGTTTGATAAATTGCAACTGTGAATTTGAATAATATTTTATTAGGAGAAAATTAAAATATAGTTACAATTTTTGATTTAACAAGTTATAGATTTTATTATTGATAAAATATAACAATTGAAATTCGAAATTTTTAATTTAAAAATAAACAATGATAAAACGTGAACTGAACGAAGACAACAAACTTAGATTTATGTATTTTTTAGCCGAAAAAGACAGCGACAAATTTTGATTATTTGTTTGCGTTGTTTGTTATAACCGTTATAACCTAATAATCACTAATAATAACTAATATAGACATGATTCCACTCAATGTTGCCAACAAATGTTGATAGTTCGGCGCCATCTATTGAAAAAAATATTGTTAGAAAATAAATATTATTTATCTTTTAATAAATATTTTTAATATTAAAAATTTTAAGATCGCCAAAAAACGCAAAACTATTAATACTTATTCGGCTTCCTACACAAATTTAATAAGTGAGCAGCTTTGCCTTGACTTCATGTGAGCGACTTTACCCCGAATGTATTTCTCAAATTTCAGAATAAATTTAAATAAATCTTTTTGAAATCAAACAAAACTAAATATATATTTCGAAGAAGGACATCCAATAGCTTAAAAAATTTTTTAAATAAATTAAGTCTCAAAAATAATAATCGAAAAACTTAAAAATCCGAAGATCATTTTCTTTTTTTGCACTTCTAAAAACAATTAACCGCCTCACATTCTATGACGTTATGTTAAAAATAAATTAAAGTGGATAAACAGGAGTAAATAAAAAAAATCCCTTCTATTATACTAAGTTGTAGAACGATCGACCGACCGACTCACACCAAGTATATATGGGCTATTCCATGTCAACCGGATCACTCGCAGATCCAAAATTCAGCGCAACAGAATTATCCCAGCTTAAAATCCCCGTACAGGATCCTTAAAGGATCCTCTTGGAATCCTGTACATGTCCTGCGCAGGATCCCATACAGGATCCCGTACGGGATTTTGGGACAGGGTTCCTGTGCAGGTTCCGAGGCGGGAACCTTAGTTATCAAAGATTTCTGTAAAGGTTTCTGTACAGGAACACTTGCAGGATCCTGTACAGGAAACTTTGTAAAGGTTCCTGTACAGGAACCTTTGTAGTTTTGTAAACTGCAGGTACTTAAGTGTAAAGGATCCTGTGAGGAACCCTTAAAGGATCCTACACGGTTTCCTCAATTAATTTATTTATATTTTTAATTCCTGCGCAGTAGTTTTCTATGAGTTTCTCGAATGCGCAATACATTTTTCTGTCCAACATTGATATACGAGCTTAACATATTAAAATATGAAGTCTATGTATGTGAAATGTTGCTTAACATAAAATTTTTTTTTAAATTTCCGGTACAGGATGCTGCAAGTGTTCCTGTACAGGAACCTTTACAGAAATCTTTGATAACTAAGGTTCCTGCATCGGAACCTGCACAGGAACCCTGTTCCAAAATCCCGTACGGGATCCTGTACAGGACCAGCACGGGATCCTGTATGGAATCCTGCACAGGACCTGTTCAGGATCCCAGGAGGATCCTTTAACGATCCTGTACGGGGATTTTAAGCTGGGATATGTTCGTACAACCAAGTAGGGGAGACCTGGGAGTAATGGATCATTTTTTGTTGCTTAACTTCGTCATTCTTGCTTTAATAAAAATTTTATCATGTGGAGCGTATTGAATCATAATCATAACAATTATAATACACAAAATTAAAAAATAATCCAACAATATTGTCAACAAAAGTCTTAAAAACCCCTAACTTACTTTAGTTGACAATACTGTTGAATTATTTTTTAGTATTGTGTATTATGTGTCATAAGCCATTTTGAAATTTTCAAATTCTCCACATTGCATTCGATAGTACTAAGTTGTACGAACAATTTTATACCTTGAACATATAATTCTGTTGCGTTGAATTTGGATATATATATATATATATATATATATATATATGGACGTCCACATGAAAATGGCCTATTTTGGCACTATTGGACTTATCTATATAGGCGAATTCCTTGCAAAATTACGCAAATTTTGAGTGGTCATACAACTTTTTTGGTCAAAAATTCGATGAGTTACAGAATTTCAAAGTTTATAGTGACAAATACCTCATTTCGTGAAAAACGGAATGAAAGATTGTGATACCTATTAATTGAGATATCTCTGGTTCTTCTGGGAAGTTATTCAGATAATAATTGTTTTCAGTCCAGGGCACCTTAAAGATGAAAAACCAATTGGTTTCAAATTTTTAAAACCACCCCCCCCCTTAATTTTGAAAATACATAAAACCGACAAAATGGGCCCTTTTATAAAAAAGACAACTTTCTTATTAATAAACCATTTTTTACAAGGTTTATGATTGTATGTGCACGTCCACATACATGTATATCCTATATATGAGACGCTTTACTTCACGTGAAAAGTGTTCCCGGGAGTAGTCCTGAGAAATTCCCGGGAAATTCTCGGTCAGAATTTTTTAACGTATTGAAATAAAAATTGATAACAAACAATTATTGAGGTACTTCCTATCAATCTAAGTGATTCCTGATTAACTTTTTTGAGTCAATTAATTTAAAAAATACTGAATCTGTTAGTTTTAGAATAAAATTAACATTAAAAAGTAAAAAATCCTACTTTAAAAGGTATCCAGATACAGACAGACTATTCTGGTGATTTCTGATCACTTTTTTGTGGAAGTGAACCTATAAAAGAAAAAGTTGACATTTAAGAGATGCTTAACTACTTAATAATGATTCAGGTGATTTCTGATAATTGAGCTTATAAATATTAAATTGATGGATTGGGAGAGACCACATATTTACTAGGATTTAGGTGATTCATGATAAAAATCTTTTGTGCATTTAAGACTTTAAAAAGTAAAAAATGGAATATTTATGGATTAACTTTAAAAAGAATAAGTTGATTTTCTAAAAGGTATTTAGGAACTTTCTAGGGAATAAGGTATGAGCAAATTTCCATTTAAGACTTATATTTTATTACAATAATGAGTGCCAGAAAATTCAGGTGATTTCTGATCATCTTTATCAAGGACAGTGTCTGCTAAACTGACCAGTGGAAGTCGATTAAGGGGTTACATGTCTTTTCGACCAAAAAAAAGTGATTTTCATAATTATTTTTAGAGTTCTCGTAAAAATTTTATTAAAATAATGTGCATTGTACCTGATAGCACATGTTGTCATGAAATTATAGCCACTTTAAAACTGAAAAAATATTACGATTTGTTGAAACTGTAGCTGTTTTACCAAAACACTTTATTTTTAAGGTGGCTTGGGGTGTGCACCATAAAACGGGAATAACTCAACTCATATCAAAAACAAAGGAAAATTTGTTATTTTATTATGTTATCTTGTTCGTGAAGAAGGGTTTAAAAAAATTCTAGAAATGGCAAATGATTTTCACAAAAATTCGAATTTATCGGTATTTAAAAACTAGTTTTTTGATCGAAAAAATATTTATATTTATATAATTTTATATTTATATTTTGGTTCTAATGCACCGATTTCAATGAAAATTCGGGAAAACATTCTCAAAAATATAAGGGACATTCCACGTCAACAGCTCTAAACAAAATTGGCTTTGAGGGATTTAAACGTTATAGGGCTTAAAAGACTTCTACTTTTGTGTAATTTAACATGCCAATGGGCGTTCTTAAAAATTTTTATTTTCGGTGCCAATAGAGTTGTCAAAAGTCAATAAGTCCAAAAATTTTAAAATACTTTTATGAATTCAGAGCTGAAAATGAGGTGAATTTTTCTGTAACTCATTCTGTAACACTTTATGGGGACGCTGATTGTAAATCTAAAGTTTTTTTTTAAAAATCAAAATGGCGGATCCAATATGGCGTCCAAAATTCAAAAAAGTAAAAAGAATTGTTTTCCTTGTGAAAAACATATTATTCGACAGTTTCTAAAGTCCCTGATGATAAATCTGATGTTATTTTTTAGAAATTCAAAATGGCGGATCCAAAATAACGTATAAAATTTTTAAAAGAAGTTCGAAAATTTGTTTTTTGGGATGAAGTTTTCTATATGAATGTTTTAAGGTTGCTTCTTACAAATATGACGTTATCTTTATAAATTCAAAATGGCGGATAACATTTTTAAAAGAAGTTCAAAAATTTGTTTTTTTGGCATGAAGCTTTCTATGGGAAGGTTTTAAGGATGATAATTACAAATCTGACGTTATTTTTTATAAATTCAAAATGGTGGATTGAGAATGGAGGATAAAATTTTTAGAAGATCAAAAATTTGTTTTTTATCGTAATGCTCTCCATGGCAGTTTTCGGCACTTGCCAAGGGCTAACCCTGAGTTAACGATTATCCAATCATAAACGACGTTCTGTTAGAGCAACCAGTCCCTATTAACCCAAAATTAATTCGGGGCGAATACCGAAAACAGCTTATATGAATATATTTGAGGTCGCTTATGACAATTAACCGTGTATTTTGAACATAATAATTAATTGTACAATTTTAAATTTAGTTTCATTTTTCAATTTCATTTGTATCTCGTTGAATACACATAATTATTTATAGTAATCGTATGATTATGAACAATAAGTCACTAGTATTTTATTAATACTCAATTGAATTAGACATTAAATTTCTTCTTCTTAGTCTTTGTTCAATTTTCGTTATTCTTTATTTAAGCTTGTTTGGTGAGTACTAAAAGGTACAGCCTTTTTTTAGTATTTGTATTATTTATAAGATTTGTGTGAAAAATAAATTTATGACTTTTAAATTCAATTGTTAATTTCGAAACATTTTCAGTCCAAAAAAAAATTTCTATTTCTGTAGCTGCTATCAGATCAGCAGTTGATTTCAGAGTTGATCTATTTTCAAAGTTTAATATGGCTCCCAAAAAACGAAAATCATGAGAAACTGTCTTTCATGTAGAAAGATGTGCAAATCCTTACGAAGTTAAGGGTCATAGAGGAGAAAGTTTACGAATTATGTCAAAAATTATGATACAGAAATTTCATAATTGTACTGCAAAATCCAAAATTTGCAGTCTGTGTCGAAAACGATTTTACCAAAATAGTAAAACATCTTCAATTAATGATATGAACATTGAAGAATCCGAGGTTTCTAATGAAATGAATTCCGAATCTGATTCTGATAATAATGATATGACTTCACCTAAAAAATCCACTTTTCTAGGGAGGAAGAACTAGAGCAGCTTTTGAATGGACTAAAAAACAAATTTGACAGTTTGCCGGGCAATGATCTGCTTTGTGTCAGCATACTTACAATTGCTCCAAAATGTTGGCCAATTCGTAAAGTTGCTAAAGAATTTAATACTACCAAAAATATGACTGAAAAAGCAAAGTATTTAAGAGAAACAGAAGGTGTTTTGGCAACACCATATCCAAAAAAGGGTAAGAAATTATCTAATGATATTGTGGATACAATTATAGAATTGTATGAGAATGACATTAACAGCAGATTGATGATGAATAAAGAAGATGCAGTTTCCGTGAAAATAAAGGGTAAGAAAGAAAAAACAAAAACATTTATTACTTTGTGATATTACCAGTTTATATAGCCAATTTACGACCTCAAATCCTGAAATAAAAAAAAAGCTTGAGCCAGTTTGCTGAATTAAGGCCTAAGTGGTGTGCTTGCTGGAGCGAAGGGCACACACAGCGTTTGTGTCTGTACAACGCATAAAAATTTTCAGGCAATGATCGATGCTTCTAATTTGCAAAAACTCACAAAAGAATCAGACAATCCTATTAATGATTATAATGATTGTTTCAAATTTGTTCTTTGCGAAAATGTATTGCCACACTGTTATCTAGGTAAATGTGCATCCTGTCCCAATTTTGAAAATTTCTCAAATTACATTACAGATTTTTTTGAGGAAAATTCATTTCCAAAGCTCAGGCATAGTATGTTTCTTATTGAAGAAATAGTTTAAAAGAAAATGAAGTTTTGGTTAAAAGTGATTTTTCAGAAAATTATGCTTATGTTGCACAAGATGCTGCACAAGCATTCCATTATAACAACAACCAGTGCACAGTTTACCCCGCAGTAGTATACTACAGAAGTGGCACGGAGATAAAGGATTGTAGTTTCATCGTTTTGCACGGCTGCGCATGAAAAAATGCAGAGACATTTGAATAACCGATTCGTAACTGCTCCTGCAGTTAAAAATATTCAAAGTAGTCATGGCTTTATAGTTGAGCCAAATACAAGTTTGAAAGTATTGCAATACTTAAGTGCTACAACTCCTATAAACATTGTTAATTATCAATAAGTTTTTTTAATTTCTCATCAAACCTTATTATTATCCGAAAGGCCCTTTTTAGGGCCACCAAATTATTCATTAAAAGCTTTAATAAGCTTCTAAAAATTTCCAACAAGCAATCGGCCCTTTTCAGAGCCGCCAAATTATGCATCGAAAGCTTTAATTAGCTTCTAAAAACTTCAAACATACAATCGGCCCTTTTTAGGTCCACCAAGTTATGCATTGCAAGCTTTAATTAGCTTCTAGAAACTTCAAACACATAATCGGACCTTTTCAGGGCCACCAAGTTATGCATTGCAAGCTTTAATTAGCTTCTAGAAACTTTAAACACATAATCGGCCCTTTTCAGGGCCACCAAATTGTGCATTGAAAGCTTTGATAAGATTCTAAAAAATTTGTAACACACGATCAGACTCTTTCAGGTCCACTAAGTTGTCCATTACTAGTTGAAACAGTTTTATCAATTTCCTAATACACAAGAGTTCCTTTTGAGCGATCATTTGTATTTTTTCAATTTCTGTCTTTCATTTCGGATCCGCCATTTTGAATTTATAAAAAATAACGTCAGATTTATAATTAGCAACCTTGAAACCTTCATATAGAAAACTTCATGACAAAAAAAACAAATCTTCGAACTTCTTTTAAAAGTTTTATCCCACATTTTGGATTTTGGATTCTTTATAATGTCTAGAGAACGAAATAAAAAGAATTGTGTTATAATATTTATTATTTTTTTCAAAACATAAGTGTTAAGAGGAGTAGGTGCGGTAAAATGTCACTTTTTTAGCTATTAGAAAACGTATAAAAAAACATTAAAAAATGCTTCAAACTGTAAAAAAAGTTATTGATTCTTGTTTAAAATTACTTGGTTAATTAATCCGTATACAATAAACTAGTAAAAAATTAAAATAATAGATAAAACATGGTTTTAAAGTTGGTCTTCCAAATAACCTAATTTTTGCAACTTTTATCAATGAATTACAAGAAAGTGAAATTGTTAAATTAAAAAAAACTCACCGAATATAGAGTATTTTCGATGAAATTTCAAATTTTCTTATCACTTTTTCTGTTTTTACTTTAAATATACTCGAAATACTCAGTTGAAAATACGCGATTTCTGAATTTTTGCAAACTTTGCGACTTAATATATCCGTTAAAGAAAAATAAAAAAATTTGGTGCTTTCACAGCTATTAAATCACACCAAAATCTACACGCACTAAAAAGTTTCGTTTTGGTCCCGAATCTAATTTAAGAGATATAAGTGTTTAAAAATTTCACTTTATTTCAGGTTAAAACTGTATTATGTCTTCTAAATAAAGTTGGTTTTTCCTCCTCGGCTGTGTATAATTTCATGACAACATGTACTATCAGGTGCAATGCATATTATTCCAATAAAGTTTTAACGAGAACTCTAAAAATAATTATGAAAATCACTCTTTTTTTGGTCGAAAAGGTATGTAACCCCTTAATCGACTTCCACTGATCATATTTTAATGTTTTTGGGGTTGCTTATTACGAATATGATGTCCGATTTTAGAAATGCAAAATGGCGGATCCAATATGGCTGACGAATTTTTTTAATTTTGCGAATTCGCTTGAAACTTATACCTCGGGGGTTTTTTGAGATCGCTGATTACGAATCTAAAGTCAGTTTTTCAAGTTTCAAAATGGCGCACCCAAAATGGCATAGAATTTTGGAGATTTCTTTGTGCCGTTTGTCGTGAAACGTCCCATATATATAAGAAAATCTGATTATTCAGACTGACAGTTTTAGTTGCCTTACTAAAAGCAGCAGTTCGGGTATTCTCTCTCTTCTCTCAGTTTCTAGATTTGCTAGGAAGTGTCCTTTTGCTACTGCTTCAATCAGGAAAATTTCAATTGAGGTATCATGAACTTTGAAAGTTCTGTCTCTCTCTCTCTCCTTTATTTTACTTTTCTCCTCTGTTCCATTCGATCAACCACAAATGGAAGCTGCAAACCACTCAAGCAATCGCTCCCAGGGGTCTAGGAGATTCCTTCTCTAACCTACTCGTTCCTTTACTTCATTTAAATGGTCGATAACGCTTCATTGAACATCAAACACGAAAAACATAAAAAAGAAAGAAAGTAAAGTTCTTTTGGTATATATAGAAATTTGCCAAAATTTATGTATGTCACAAAATTAAAAAAATTTTTCTTCTTTTCCTTTTTGAAATGTTCGTGCAAAAAAAATTTTGTATGCCTTTAAAAAATGTTGTTCATTCATTTACAATTTTTTTAATATTTTAATAATCTAGATATTTCTATATAAGAACATTTTAATATACTAAAAAACCTAGGCCCATGTAGAAACTTCTACACTGGCTTTTATATACTTTTTTACAATAAAGAAATATTAATACATTTTTTTAAATGTGAATGAAGACCAGTTTTTCGCCAATCGGTGTTTCTGATTAAATAAATGTTTCCTTCTGGTTTATGATTGCCCCAGGCAACACAGTTACTAGCAATACATGTAACAAACTTGTAACAAAATAGCGAAAAGCAGTAACAAGTGATGTACAAGGTGGTCACAAGATGACATTATATTTCTCACTCAAAGCAGTAACAAAATGTCATAACCAAGAAGTAACATTTAGTTGTCTCAGGTGTCACAATTCAGTAATATTTTTCAGCAATGTTTTAATAACAGATAACCTCAAAAAATTTAAGTGCATGAGTTTGTCGTTCGTTAAATAAATTCCTGTTTTAGTAAAGAAGTAAACTATATATAGTAAAATAATATATTACATCTCAATTTAATATAACTTTAAAATAATGTATAAAAAGTCATATAAAAACAAGAGTATAGTATAATATGCTTACCCTGAATTCAGAATTGCAATATTCAATTCAACATTTATTCGAGTTTCAAATATTTGCAGAGAGAATAAGTTTTTGACACTTGAATATAAAATAAATAAAAATAAATAATAACTTTAACAAAATAAGTAAAAATAACAAAACAATGTTAAAATGACAATAATTGTCTTATAAAAAAATTTCAAAGATAAAAAAGATGCGCCTCTTCATTTTTTATAATGTAGCACTTTTTAAAATTCAAAATTCCAAACATTAATTTTATTGGCATTTGGAACTCTTGACTAACAATACAGCGTGCAGCGGAGCATCTCGGCGAGTTCTTCTTCCCATCCGCTCATTTGGAATTCTGAAAATTAAGAAATTTTTGGAATCTCAAAAATTCTTTTATAGTATTATGAAAATATTTCAAGAATAAAGAACAAAATTTTCTATTTTTTCTAATATTGTTGAACCATTTTCTTAAAATTAACATTTCTAAATTAATTTTCAATTTTTTGGGAAAGATACAAATTTTGTCGCGTTGATTATAGAAAGAAGAATTTTGGAAATAGTTTCTTATACTTGAGAAGTAAATTGTTATGTTATTAAACGAAGATTTTCAAATTACTTTAAAGTGAGAGATGTGTAATTTCATTTAATTTTTTCTGTTTTGAATGCTCGCAAAAGTTGTTTTTGTAGACAATGTTCTCACGATAAATCGTTAACGGTGCAGTTTCTTCGTCTCCAAGACACCCTTTTTTCTTCTTTTCTATTAAATAATCAGCTCAAGCCTATATTGCACTCTGTATAGAAGAGATTTAAACGGGAGAGTTCAGTGATGGAGAAAAAGTAGATAAAATATATTTTTTTATAATAAAAATGTTTCTCTCACTGAAATCACATTTTAATAATAAGATTCCAACTGAATCAGAATTAAAATGTTTTTAACGAAAAAATATTTAATAAGAATTAATTTTAGCATTCTGTAACATTTTGCAGTTCATAGATTTTATTGTTTTTCTTTAAATAAATTAAAAAAATAATTAATTCTGAATTGTAAAATTAATAAACGATACTTGTATATTGATCATTTTTAGTTAAACATTTTTGAAATAATTTAAGAACATATTTTTCCTGTCAATTATTTTTCTTCTAAAAATCGTTTGTGATAAAAAACTTGTTCTATTGAAGAGATCAAAAGGTAAAAAAAAGAAAAGGAAAAAAAATTGGACTAGTGGGTGTTTTTGAGAAAAAACATTGATTATTGTCAACATTGATTTATGAAACTTCTTCCAGCTAAAGTAAGAAAATTAAAATCATTACATACCTAATATAAAGTAATCGGAACCTTGCGGGGATAACAATCAGTTTTTCGAAATGTCAAGAACTTAAGAAATCCTTTTTGAATTTTTTCAAGCGTATTTATGTATTTATCGAAAGAAGGATGCTATATGCAAGGGGCATAATTGAACTTAGATAAAATAAATGTTTTAAATAAAAGGATAAGTGTGTTAAGGTTTCTGAAATTCTCGGTCTTTCGGTATAAACACCCTTAGACCTTAAAAGCATTTAATTCTAAATTTCTAATGTGATCTTTAAAATTTAAATTTGAATTGAATGTTATATTTAAATTTGAATTGAATGTTATACCTAGATCAACAATTGAGTCCATTCTAGACAGTTTGATTTTATTGATGGAGTTGTTATAATAAATCGGGGGTTTATTCCTCGCAAAAGTGACAACATAGCTCTTATTCAGATTCAATTTAAGATAATGGTCAGAGCACCAACCTTCAAAAATCTTTAAACCAGATTGTAGGAAAAATTCATCGTCTTCCGTCTTAATTCTTTTAAAAATTTTAAGATTATCAACATAAAAAAGAGTCTCTGCCGTTAATAGGTTTACTACATCGTTAATAAAAATAAGCTTAAAACAGATGAATTCCAGAGGAGGGTGTGAAGAGAGGGAAAGAATATTCATTGTATTGAACAAAATTATGTCTTTGTGTGAGGTAGGATTGCAGTAGGGTGATTAAACTAGAGGGTATATTCAAGTCGTATAGTTTTGAAAATAAAAGGTTATGGTCAACACTGTCGAAAGCCTTTGAGAAATCAGTATAAATAACATTCAGTTGATCTCCCCCAGCAATTGCCTCATTAATGAGAAGTTTCATATGAGATTCAGGGGTCAACTCTAGAATTTTTTTTTGAATTTTATTTTTCAATAGTTTGTTTATCTATGTAATTATACCAAATATTAATTAAAAATATTTTGTTAGATATTTGCATTAACAAATTAATGCAATATTTTTTTAAACTTGAATAACATTTTTATTTTTGCTTATAGAAAAAAGTTGTCGAAATGATTTTTGTTTAGAATGGATCATATTTTTTGAAAAAAAATTAATTAAATAAAAATTAACTTTTTTAATAAATTTATTTAAAAAATAATTTTTTTTTAAATATTTAAACCTGTTATCGGCTTTCAATAAAGCTGAAAAAGATAAATATTGCTTACTATACTACAAAATAACATGGAAAATTTAGCGAACACGTTATTTTTGCTTTTGAGAAAAAAATTTTCAAAAATTGAAGTGCAGGTAGCGAGACGACTTAGTTGACGCGTTATGTGGGGTTGGTATGATAATAAAAGAAAATATAAAATATATATATATATATAAAATAGTAAATTTAATAAACTGGCGACCTACTGCCAGCCCGACCCACTAAAACCCGTAACCTTTCTTTTGGATCCCTTTACCCTCCCACGAAACTGTCGTAAGATTTTAGCCTTCGAGGGTGGCGCTCCAACTCTGTCGCTGATGCGACTTTTTTCTTTACCTGCGGTTTTCCTGCGTCAATAGTTACAAAATTTAAAACTATTTCAATAGAAAAGCGGAATTAACAGCACAACAAAAAAAAAAACAAATGTTAAAATAGTTTAAAATGTCAATAGATAAAATAATAAACGGGTCTAAAACAGAAACATATCAAATTAACAGATATAAAGTGTCAAAAAATAAAAATTGTATACGGACAAATAAAACACAAAATAAATTAAAATTGTATAAGGACAAAGAAAAATCACAAAATAAATTAAAATTGTAAAAGGACAAATAAATCACAAAATAAATTAATAAAAAAGAAACTAACAAATTAAAAGCTGTTTAAATTACGCTTTTTGGCGGCCGTCGAGATCCTTCCTCGACATGACCGAGATTATGAAGTTCTCTACTTGCCGCCAATTTCCTTCTGACTGGGTCATCAGCGATACCATGTTCTCCGGTGTAACTTGACTGTTTACGCCTTCGAACATGGCCCGCCTCTCTAAGTCCCACTTCTTGGGGTTAAAACACCCGTGGCCTGTAAACGCTTGCGTCAAATAATAGAAAACCTGACCGTGTTTCCTACTTATCCAGGTGGCGAGTGCCGGGATAAGGCGATAAGTCCATCGACCTTTTTCCTCACCATCCCATCTTTCTTGCCATCTTTCTATGAGCCTGTACCTCGCTTCTTTGCGTATCAGGCCCTCGCTTGGTCTTATTTCCTCATCCAGGGAACTTCTTTCTTTAGAAAAGAGAAACATTTCTTCCCTTTTCCTCGCCAAAAGATCTGCTGGCGGGACACTTGCAAGGACCTGCACAGCACTCGTAGATACCGTCTTATATGCAGAGATGATACGCGTAGTTATCGATCTCTGCGCAGACAGTATCTTATCACAGATGGTTTGACATCTTTTACTTCTCAGAGATGGGGCCCACGCTGGTGCTGAATAAAGCATTTTAGCATGGGCGACACTCGCCACCAGTCTTCTTTTTTGTTCACGGGGTCCGCCAACTTTTGGCATTAGCCGTGAAAGATTAGCCGCACACTCGATCGCCTTATTTGACGCCGTAGCCATGTGGTGGAAGTTTAACCTTCCATCCAACTCCACACCAAGATATTCAATTTCCTTACTCCACTTGACCTCGAATCCGTCTATCACGATTCGTGGGAGTTCATAACCACGTCTGTCTGTGACCAGCAGTGCTTCGGTCTTTTCCAGGGCCATTCGAAGACCTCTGGTATCCAGCCAGTCTTTTGCTAGCCTCATACATTCGTTCACCAATCGACAGCAAAGCCGATGATCACCGCACCTTCGGGCAGATCCATTCGCAGAAAATCATCGTATGATACATTTCATATAAATGGACCCACCCTCGAGTCTTGAGGAGCCCCACGCTGCATCTCTTCCTTGAGAGTGCAGGTGTCTCCCTCATTTATAACCCACCTCTGTCGCTTCCAGTCGCGGAAGAACTCTCCTCTCTCAAAGCAAAGATTGAAGCATCGAAGCAGAATCTGGGGTGAAGTTTTGATTACCAGTTTTAGGATCTCGTTACTTATCCCATCGATTCCAGGCACCTTACCCGTTTTCAATCTTTTACCTGCATTTCGTAAATCTGTAAGAATGAAGAGTTCATCCTCACCGACTTCACAGTCATTCCAGTCCATCCTAAGCCATGGCTCCGCAGGAGGAAAGAGAGCTTGTATTATCTCTTTGACCCAATCGGGACTGTCCAGGCCGGGGGTCTTTTGCCTCGTCCATAATTTCTTAGTAACGATTTTAAAAGCCAGACCCCATTATCGACATCCTCGATTAAGTCTTTCCAGCTACGGCGTCGCGACTTGCGGATCTCTTTCTTGAGGTTCTTTTTCGCCTCCTTGAAAGCCTCTTTCAGCAAGAAAACTCCCTTAGATATATGTCCTTATATATAGATCCTATATATAGATATATGTCCTTCTTGCTTTGAGACATTCCTTTCTCAAGGAGGCCAGCTCCTCTGACCACCAGTGCAAGGATTTTCTTACGGGGATGGCGCCTTTGCGTGTCATAGACGCATTGCAAGCGGTGACTATCATGTTCCTCACCGCTCGAACCTCCCCATCCAGACTGCTCGGCCTCTTCACCCAGCTCAAGTCCTCAATTAAAAGGGCTTCTCTTAGGGAACGGATGAGCTTTTCCTTGTCGAGTCTCTTTATATTCTACGAGGAGATTGTTCGACTAGGAACATCCTGTCGTTTTCCTCCTCGTGTGTCTCCCATCGAGACTGAGAACTCAATGTACTGGTGGTCATTTACGGTATATTCCTCAGAGACCCGCCAGTTGCTTATGCGGCTAAATAATTTAGACGATGTGATCGTTAGATCTATAATTGATCCGATCGCACCTCGTCTAAAAGTCCATGTATTGCCTCGGTTTACAGACAATAAGTCGTTTGTGGAGATCATTTCTCCAATACGAATTCCTCTATTGTCGAGTCTCGTCTCACCCCATTCTGGCGACTTTGCGTTAAAATCGCCAGCGATGATGACATCCAGCCTGGATCCTGTGAGGCTCGCTTCTAGGTTTTCAATATTGGCCTTGAAGTTTGTCAGTGGGTCGTTGGGTGAGAAGTAGCAGCTATACATACGTATATTAGCTACCTCTGTCCACACGAACCCACTGCTCGTCTCCAGAAACTTGTCAACCCGCAATTCTGGGTTGCACAGCTTTATGGCGGCTCTCTTCGCTTTATCCTGATACCAAGGGGCGAGATCGCTTCCATAATTCTGCTCACTGCAGAACAGGATATCGACCTCATTTTCCCTTGCTGTTTGCATTAGGAGCAACTGTGCATCCTTACTTATATGCAGGTTGACCTGCAAAAATTTTAAGGGTTTGCCCTTTTAATCTTTTACAGTTCTTCACATTAAACCAGGCAGGCTCTCTTTCCGGACTCGTGATCTGTTTCTGGCTTTCCCAGGTCCAAGCAAGTAAGACACTTCGTCTTAACGTTACAGCTCTTCGCGAGGTGTCCCTCCCCGCCGCATCTCCGACAGTTTTTACTTCTGTCGGGGCCTTTGCAGGATAAGGTTCTGTGTCCGTAACCTAGGCACTTTTGGCACCTAGCTACTTCAACATGCTCGCGAATTGGAGCATTTATCCAGCCGATTTTTATTTTACCAAACTTAAGCAAAGTGTTACTTTCTGCCTCTGTCAGACGTACCAGAGCCACCTTAGTTCCTCTGTAGCGCGGCAAAAGTCGACACTCCATCGTCAGATCGGGTTTTAGCTAGCTTTTCTCTCAGTGCTGAAGTCACCTCATCCTCTGTGGTGGCTTCATCCAAATCCTTAATCTCTAGAGACCTTCTATTCACTAGAGGTGTGACCTCAGCCTTGCCATGCAGGGACGAAGACAGGGTTTCCGCAAACTTCAAGGTATCTCCACCCTTTTTCACTATCACGAGAACCTCCTGTTTGAAGGTTCTCCTGATTTTCCGGATCACGGTACCCGTATCTTCTGGGTTTACCTTTGCTTTTATCAGCGGCAAGATACTTATACAAACTTAGGTCTCTTGCCGTGATTTTAACGGCTTCCGTGCTCCTTAGCTTCAAAGGGGGCTTCAGAAACTCCTTGTTCTCACCTGAGGGGTTCTCTTTTGAAGCCCGTTTCTTTTTGTATTTAACAACTTCGAAGCCGTCCCCATTGTCCGCTCCGTTCTTCAAGACGGCCTCAGCATACGACTTGCCTAGATTATTTGAGGACGCCTCTTTCGTTCCAACTAGCGACTTAGAACCAAGCTGTGGAGTATCCTTTCGCTTAATTGTCTTCCCGCCTTGAGTCGCCCATTCCAGACTCGCATCTGGGCTTGCACCTTCCCTGGGGTGTTTATTAACGCCTTTTGCCTTATTACGGCATGTCGTTGCGCCGTCCAAAGCTGCAGTAGTGCTCTCCGTTTGCTGTGGAGCTTCCACAGCTGAATGTTACGGCTCTTGGTCTTTGAAAGACTCGGGGATAAAACGTAAATTCTTACAGATTATAGCGAACGCACTTTCCAAAACCGTCACGACTGACGTTCTTTTGGCGCTTGAATTCTTGGCGCAAACTTTTAAAAATTCCCGGAATAGCCAGGAACTGGTTTGAGACATTTGCCTCATAGCTTGTCAGCTGATTCTTGTTTTGGTCCTCCAAAAATCCGTGGGGCCTGCGGCGGTATTCGAAGAGACACCGTCGGGAATACTGTACCCTTTCGTGGTTCCTCCTTGGGCTAATTCATTTATTTTATGATTCATCATCATTTTTTTTTTTGGTTTTAAAATCAGGGAACCACCCTGTTGGTTGTCCTTTAGTGGAAAGCCCCGCCACCACGACAAGGTCTACCGAACATATCCAAAATGACACCCGATCATAGCAGCAGATAGGCATCCCACCCCGGTGTACCTACGCCGTCAAGAATGACAGTAATGTCCGGCAAAGGATATGCATCCATCCCCAGCACACCCATGCCATCCAAAACAGCAGCCGGGACCGGGAGAGGATAAGCATCCGCTTCTCCCAATACGTCAAAGATATCACCGATATTCGGCAGTGGACAACCAGCAGCGATGATTATTTTTTTTTGTAGTCGGAAGTGGAAAATCTGCGAATTCAGATACCTGAGTAATGAATTCCCAGGTTATTTGGGAATGACCGCTCTTGTTCTGGTCGACCCACTAAAAGCCATTCCCGTCTTATTCTAGGACATCTAATCCACTTGCGGAACTACCTTGCTTTACTTCGCAAGTGGAAGTCCTCTCTCTAAGTCCTCCCTGTTCGTCACTCCATTGCCCGCAGGAGAAGAGAGTGTGTTCCGCGTCGTCAATTTCAGCGCCGCAATACACACATTTTGCCTCTTTTCTGATCTTAAATCTGTGAAGGTACTGTCCGAAGCAGCCGTGACCAGTCATTACTTGCGTAAGGTAGTAGCCAACCTCTCCGTGCTTTCTTTCTAACCATGTGGCGAGGTGGGGAATCAGGCAGTAAGTCCACCTTCCTTTTAGGGAATCCCCACTTCGATCTAAGATGTATATAAGCGGGACGCTTTCCGTGACGCACCTATCTATATAGATACAGGAAATCATAGGCAGCGCCACGAAAAACCGTCCCGCTTAGCTTCTTAGATCGAAGTGTGGATTCCCCATCCCATCCTGCCTGCCAACTATCGACGAGTCTGGTTCTTGACGCTTTGCGGATAGCCATCTTTAGACTACCGCTGCCCTGTTGTTTCCGCGAGACCGCCCGTTCTTTGTTGATCCGAAAGACTTCCTGTCATTCATTTGCCAACAAATCTGTTGGCGGTGTACTCGCAAGAACTAGAGCAGCGCAATCAGACACTGTCCTATAGGCTGAGATTACTCTCCGTGAACTCCCTGTTTGTACAGAAAGTAACATATCCAAGATGCTGCGGGTCGTAAGGGGACCACCACCCTGGGACCCTGGGACCACCAATGTTGGGCATTAACCTAGATAGGTTACCCATACATTCGGTGGCCTTGAGCGCTGTGATATCCACATGTTGGGCAAAGTTTAACCTTTGGAATAACGTCGCTCCTAGGTACTTAAGCTTTTTTCCCCATGAGACTTCAGTTCCACCTATTTTCACCTTAGGGGCTTCAAAAGCTCTCCGAGCTGTAACGAGCAAAGCCTCGGTCTTCTCTAGGGCCATTTGCAGCCCATGACGATATAACCAACGCTCTACTCGCCGCAGACTCTCATTGAGCTTTATCTGAAGAAATTTGGTTTCCCGTGCTTTACACACCAGAAGTACGTCATCTGCGAAGGCTTTCAGGGTTGTGTCTTCAGGCAGTTCCATTCTTAGGAGTCCGTCGTACAAGACGTTCCATATGAATGGACCCACCTTCGACCCCTGTGGTGCCCCGCAGGTCATTTCTTCCTTGAGATAGCGAAAGCATTGCTTTCGTACACGACCCATCTGTCGCTAAGATAGTTGTCCATCATTCGCAACAGATAATTCGGTACTCCTTTTTGTCTTAACGACTCAATGCAGATGTCCCATCTCGCAGATTTAAACGTATTCTGTATGTCGATGGAAACAAGAGCACAGAAACCCTTCTTCTTCCCCTGATTGACTTCCTTTGCCAGGTTCACAACAGAGAGTATTGCATCAACTGTTGACCGGCCTTTCCGGAAGCCAAAATGGTTCTCCGATAAGCTATTTTCGCCTACCAGGATTCCCTGAAGTCTTTCTAGAACCATAGCCTTCAGAAGTTTTCCCATCGTATCCAACATACAAATTGGTCTGAACGAGGCCATCTAGAGGCTTATCGCCTTTCCTAAGAAGAACCAACTTTTGCACTTTCCAGTCGCTGAAGAACTCTCCAGCTTTTAAACATGCATTAAAGACGTTGAGAAGCAACTCCAGATACACTGCGATCACCTCTTTTAGGATCTCGCTCGGTATTCCATCATTGCCTGGCGCTTTGCCGTTCTTCAACGTCCTTGCCGCCTTTATAAGTTCTTCCTGCTTGAAGAGCTCCTCTATCTGTACTACGCAAGTATAGTCCTCTCTGAGGCTCGGTTCCACGTGGGGAAATAGCGCTTTTATGATCTTCTGGACCCATATCAGATTGCCTAGATCGGGGGTTTGTTGCCTTGAAACTAATTTCTTAGTAACAATTTTAAACGCCAAACCCCATGGATCGGTCTCAGTCGTTCCGATTAGCTCCTTCCAGCACTTACGTTGGCTACTCCTTATAGCCTTATCACTACCAGGTCATTCGTCGAGACCATGTCCGTGACCAAGACCCCCCTTCTGTCCAGACGGGTCTCTCCCCATTTCGGCGATTTACTATTGAAGTCTCCCGCAAAGTGGACATCCCCGTCTAAAGCATTTATGCTTTCTTCAAGAGAGCTGATCTCGGCATCGAACTTCTTAAGGGGATCATTTGGGGAGAAGTAGCAGCTGTATATACGAACACCCGCCACCTCTACCCAAACAAAGCCCTCATCGGTCTCCAAGAAATCACTGACAGCGATGTCCGGGTTGAGCACTTGCGTCCCTGACATTCCTGATGAATGTCGCAGGATCGCCATCTGTGTTTTACCGTAACGGGTCACTAGCTGACAAGGCACATCTAAATTGGGCTTAACTACGGTTTCGTCGAGGTCTACAATTTCAACAGACCTCGTCGAAACCACAGTTGTCACTTCCGCCTGCCCTTGAAGGGTCGTAGTGAGCTCACTGCTGAACTTTGTAAGGTCCTGTCCCTTCCTAAGTACCAGGAGGACTTCGTTCTTCCTGGATCTACGGATTAACAGGACCTTAAAATTACTTTCAGCAGGGCTGACCCCTGTGAACATATTGTCCATAATCTTTAAATAGTCTCCTCCTTCTCTTGCGCATATTTTTATGGCGTCTGTCTCCCTTTTTTTCTTTTTTCTCTCTGTGGGCTTTTTCGGTCCCCTCACTGGGTCTTCCCCAATTTTTTATTTCCCTTTTTTCTTTTTTTCTTCCCTTTAACCTTAACCCAGGCGTCATTGTCGGGTTCCTCGGTTGTCCGAGCCTCATCAGCAAAAGCTTTTTCAGCAATCTGCTGAGGAGACTCGGACCCCTTTCCTTTTTTTGACATCCTATCAGGGGGCGTCGTCGAGGCCTCCCACTTGTTTCTGTCTAAAGAGGGGGTCTCCATCAGAATTTCTCCCTTCGGTCTTATTATTCTCCTAACTTTAAGGGGAGGAGGGAAGAATTTCTCGCACCCCCTCTTCTCTTAAATCTTTAGCAATGCCGTAGATGCTTTCTCCAAAGTGGAAAGCCTCTACGTCGCCGTCCTTCGCTGGTTTCGGGTTATTTTTCAGGATTCCCTCCTTAACAACTTTAAGGGCCCTAAACATACCCTCCGAGACTTCACATTGCCTATCCATAAGCTGAAGCATCTTTTTAAAACCCTTCAGCAACAGGGATACATCTTCCTTTCTGGAAATGGAAGCGAAGGTTTACACAACCTCTGTCTCCATTACGTCTCCGTCGTTATAGTCGAAAAGACCAGTGTGCTGTTCCCCCCCCCCAAATCCGTGGGCCTTGCGCCGACCACCGGGGCTTTCACCCGATCGGAATCGGCGGCAGGATTCGAGATACCTGCTTGGGGGATAACGTTTTTGTCATCACACATGTTCATTAAAAGAAATTTTCAGTTTACGATATGGATGTGATAATTGTCAGTGTAAGTATATATGTGTTCTGTTATATAAGTGGGTGTACCCATATCAGTGTATAAGAAAAGTATTTGTGTTAATGTTGCCTGAAGAGCACACAAGGCCAAGGCAAGCCAGAGATCCCCTTTCACACACTACAACTAAGGGAATAGCGCGTTTATAGCGCATCCCACACACGTACTCAAGAAGAAGCCTCTCCGGAGGGTTCCCCTTTCATTTCGCAGGCATGAAAGGCGTCGTTTATAGACATAAACCTTTCAGATTCACACACCAGTTCCTGTTATCCCGCAAGTTGAATCCTCCCAATCTGCGTCCCGAGCGCATGACTTAACATGATCAGACGTGCCGGCAGGGATGACCAGCGTGGATAACAGGAGCTGCCCATTCATGGAAGATGCCGTTTATAGACTATCTCTTCCACAGGCTCAAGACAAAACAGAACAATAATTCTATACTGAACCCACCGGTTCAGAATCTTCCTGCCCATTCAGAGGGATATTGCGTTCATAGCGATATCCTCCATTTACACTAGAATTTTCTACCATACAGATCTCCAACTGATCTCCACCCCAAAGGCTCACCAGACTACCCTCCTCCTCCTTCAAACCACTTCACCCATATACGCACATTCGCATAACATAATATACCAATGGGCGCAGATGAGCAAAGTGGATGAAATCCTTGGCTTGGGACCGGCGTAGCGGAGTTAATATTCTTATTATTATTATTACAGTAATATTATTGTAATATTTTAGTATAAAATTACAGTAATCTTACAGTAAATTTTTCAAAGCATAATTAATTTACCATTCCAGTACTATTGCTCGAGCATGTAAGATAGTTTTACGTTTTTCTATTATTGTAATATTACAGAGTAATGTTAAGATAAAATTAGAATAAATTTATAATTTAGAAAATAACATTTCCCCAAGCTGGACTCGAACCCTGAACCTTGTGTACAGCAAGCAAGAGTCTTACCAGAGAGCCAACCTTACTTGAACTTATTGAACACAAGGTTCATGGTTCGAGTCCAGACTTGGTGAAATGTTTTATTTCTAAAATAGAAAATTATTCTAATTTTATCTGTATATTATATTAACATTACAATAAGATCACAGTGTAATATTACCTTAACATTGTGAGGTAATATTACCTTAATATTCCCATTAATTTACCGTAATTGTACAACATAATATTCTGCCGTACAGTTTAAAAAAGGCACTATCTACATTTTTTAAGAAAAATGAGTTTTTTATATGGCTGGATTCGTTTCAAAATTTAAAAATTATCTGTGCAATCGAAAATTATAAATTTTAATTAGTTAAAATGTAAATTAGATTTTAATTGTAAAAATTCGCTAATTATCCATTTTTGTTGTAGATAGTGACGCTTTTAAAAGGAAAACATTCCCATCTTGATTGTAAAATACTGATATTTTAGCCGCCAAAAATGTGCACTATGTACATAGGCCGCCGCCATATGCATTTCCTTCAATTTTTAGTTGAAAATTTTGCACTATCTACTGTTTTGCATATTATTATTTAAAATTATAAATTTATTTTTGCACCAATGAAAAGAGCGGGTCCGATTTAGTTAAGAACAATAGGTTGATTTACAAAATTTTATTTTTGTTAGGAGATATAAATGCAAACGCGTTTAGTTAAATATCTCGGTTCGAGATAAAATGTAGATATTGCCTTTTTTAAAAAGGACGGCAGTATTACCTCCAGGTGGACATTTTGATATTCCAGTAAGATCACTGTAATATTACAGTGCACATTACGAATCTCCAGTGTAATATTACAGTGATGTCACTATAACCTTATGTGTTGTTTGGGAACTGTTTTGCAATTTTTCTGTAAGCGTGTAATATTAAAGTAATGTTACTGTCATGTTACAGTAATATTAATGAATAATATTACTCATCAGACAGTAAAAAAAGTATTAAATTTTTTTTTAAATGTAAATACAATAGTAAAATTTAATATGACTATAATATTACTGTAATGTTACGTTTATATATGGGAAAGGGATATATGTGTGTAACTGATATTTTGTTTCATAGTAGTAGTAGTTCAAGTAGTAATAATTTCTCTGATGTATAATACAAGTTGCTTCGCTCAAAATATTAATTGCTCGAGACATTTTAAATATCACTCGGCTTTTAATAACATTTATTAATTTTATTAATAACATTTTAATTTAACATTTAATTAATAACATTTATTATTTTTAATAACATAAATTGAAGAACCGGTTGGACGCTCGGACGTCACGCGCAACTCTAGGCTCCTCACTGCTACCCGACTGGTACTAGCGCGTGTCGTCCGAGCGTCCGACCGGTTCTTAAATTGGAAACCTTAATTGTACTTATAAGCTACTGAATATAGGTCTACTATATTCAGTAGCTTTTAAGTCCGAAAATATTGAGTTTAGGAAAAAGTTGTAAAAGAATGAAAGTTTTGGATTTATTTCGACTTTAAGAAATGTAAACAAAAATTTTTTTATAAAAAAATTAAGTTTTCCTTATTGAAATAAATGTTTATTTTTGGATTCCTGTACTGCACATGTTTTAAATCAGTTTATATTAATATAATATAACCTACAGTTAAAAAAAATTAATTTGTATATTAAAAAAATTTTTTTTTACATTTCTTAAAAATCAAAATAAAACTAAAACTTTCATTCATTGCCAACTTTTTCCTAAACTCAATATTTTCAGACTTACAAAATATAGGGAATATATATATGTAAGTAAAAATATTTTTATTTTATAATTAGAAAATTAATACCTTAAAATTAACTACAAGTAGGTAAAAATAAAATATCAATATTTAAAATAATTAAATCTTAATTTATGAACAAATATAAATGTTGAATAACAAATTATTTTAAAGCAAACAAATAATTTTTAAAAAGAAAATTTAAAAAATTATTATTTACATACACATGTATATTCACACACAAATTCATAACACATACATATGTATATATTTAAATAAAATTTTTTTCATATATATTATCAATGAAGATGCTATTTAATACATTTATATAAGTGGAAATAAACAAGTAAAATGTCTTCCGAGCGAGCGAGGACAACGACGCTAGTAACTAATAAAATCACTTTCTTTCCGTGTAGAGTGCAGCCGCGTCTTTGCATGAATTACAAAAAATCTTTTGAATTTAGATATTTAGAAAGACTCATATCGATGATTCGTGAAAAATTAAATAATTTTTCACTGTCAGCTTGCATAAATTTTCAAAATTTTTCAATAATAAAATCACTTTCTTAAACAATAACACATAACATCAAATATTTAATTAATTTATTATCAATTATTAATTAATAGGTATATCATAAAAATACAATAATAAATTATTATTATTGACTAATTAATTAAAATTTGTTATTATTTGTAGCATAATTATATATTATTCTTTGTAATAAAAAAATGTGTATATATATATATGGGTCCGATCGTGGGCCCACAATCGGACAAGGCTTACAAATTGTTAATTGAAAAAAGTGAATTTATCATTCTGTAGTATTAATATTAAAGGTGAAAGAATTTAACAATTATTCCGAATCAAATCTCTCAAAAATAAATTTCTTGAGTAAGCACTAGATTTCGTTATGAAAATACAATATATTTTTCATATGTACACTGTAAAAAATATATTTATGGTACTAACATAAATATAGCCAATTCTGACATATTATATTGGTAGATATGATACTGCTATACAGTATTGCTGTTTTAGCCATACGCAGTGTAGAACAGCAATATGTATTTGAGAGACAATAATATGTATGCGGAGAACACGAATACTGTATTTTAAGAACAGCAATATGGTATTGCTGTTTCAGTTATACATCCTAACCATACTTGTATGTCAAAATTAACATTATCATTTTTTTCAGTGTATCGACAACGCAGCTGTCCTAATACAGAAACCTGCTTTTTCTAAAAATCATTTTTTCGAAATTAATTAATAATTTCAAAATTATCAAAGAACTCAGAAAAAATTGGTTAGCATGGTGGGATATGAGCCCACGACCTTTCTGTTGCCGGTAGACTGCTCTGAATAGTTGTTAAATTCTTTCACCTTTAATTAAAAATTGTTAATTTAGTGCAAGATTCTTACAAAAAATTGATTGATACATACATTGTTTAAAGTGAAATTTTATTTTAAAAATTTTAAAATCTTATCGTAAATTATTAAAAAAAATTTTTTAAATATTTTTATTAAAAACTACATGTGAAAACAAAACTTTTTATAATAAAAACGTTCAATTTGATCAATTTTTGATGCAAAAGCAAAATAATTTCCGATTTGGCCTGGAGTGCCCCATATATAGTTATTTTTTAATAAGTATGTTACATTTCAATTTATAATTTTAGCGCTGCACATAACGGTCCCACAATTCACAAGGAAGTTGAAGTAAAATCACTTCCAAGCTTGCGGGGCTATGCGGTATCCGTATTGGATTTGTGTCCTCTAGGTCTGGGTTTCGATCCCCCGTGCGTGTGAAATTTTTTATTCTTAGTTTTAAGTGTTCTGTGTATAATTCTGAATATTGTTACATAAAGTATAAGTTCAAATAATTATTAACAAAGATAATAATAATTTAGTCATTAATTTAAATAAATAAGATAGTCTGTTTAAATTATTTAAGAAAATAAGAAAAATGTTTTTTAAAAACTTATTGCAAAAAAAGATATTCTATTGATTATTCATATTTTTATTCATACTCATAAACATTTACTTGTTCTATGCAACTATTAAATTTCTGCTAGGGTATTATTTATGATAAATCGTTTTTGTTATAGAATTGTTATATATTTATTCTAAAACAATGTTCTAGTTTTGTTCTAGAATTGTTACAGACTTTTGTTCCTATTTTGTGCCTCCAGGGGGATAACATTTTTACCTGCCTGTTCTTCACCAGTTACAGAACTTGTTCTTTTTTGTTCTGGAATAGTTATAGAATTATTCTGTAACTTTGCACACTGAGGAGGAGGTGGAGAGAGGAAAATTAATTCCGCATAATCAAATGGGTTTTAGGGAGGGGATGGGGATAATAGACAATATTTATATGTTCAATTGTTTAATAACAATAGGTTGGGGTAAGAAAAGAGTAAATTGGAAGCGACGAGAATTTAATGTGTATGTTAGGGAAAAAGATTTGATGGTGAATGTGGAGTAGACAAAGGTGTCAAGATGAAGAAGAATGGGGTCATGAATTAAATATAGATAGAAGAATTGAAAAGGGAAAAAGGATGATAGGGCGAGTGTGGCGAATTGGTAAGACAAGTCTTAAGGAATTGGGGAAAGAAAAGGTGGTTTTAAGGCAAAGGAAAAGAGCAATGGAGATGGAGGACAAGTTGGAGCAGAGAAGAGAGAGTGATTTAGCAAGGAAATGTTTGAGATTGATAAAAAGGGGGATAGAAAAAAAGATGAGGTGTTGAGATGTGAAGGAGATAGAAGGGATGCGCTGGAGCAGGGAAAGAGGGGGATAGGGAACACAGTAAATAGTAAGGTGTTTAAATAACATCAGAATAGATTAAAATAATCTGCAACAGTTTAATCCCTTAAGGATTAAATTAACACTAGAAAGGACTAAAATAATCCATTTTGGGGTTATTTTTTAATATGAAATAAATTTGGCTGCAAATCATACCTATGTCTATGATTCGTCAAAAACATAATGAAGCTATACCAAGGACTATTTATACTAATCTGAGTAAATAAGTAATCAAACAATCAAGTAAGCATATAACCAGAAGAAAAGAAGCAAGTAAGGATCTAAGTATAAGCAAGCAAGTAGGTAAGTAAACAAGAAGCAAATAAGTTGCTTACCTCTTTACTGGCTTACTTACTGGTTTATTTCTTTTTCGCTTCCTTTATTATTAGCGTAAGCTAATAATAAAGGAAACAAAGAAGAAGTAATTCTTCTTTGTTTCTTTGCTTTCTTACTTATTGCTTACTTGCTTAGTTATTTCCATTTTGCTTTTTTGATTATTTGCTTACTTACTTATTTCTTTTATGCCTACTTTATTATTTCCTTTTTGCTTCCTTGCTTTTTATTCATAGTAAAAAATAACACCAAAATGGATTATTTTTATCTTTTCTGGTGTTAATTTAATCTGCAACGCATTTTAATATCTCACGATTTACTGTGTAATGTTAGGGACGTTATGAATGGTTGGAAGAGGAGAAATAAGAAGGAGAGATTAAATAGAATAGTAGATTATTGGTATAATTGATGGCATAGAATAGTGAAAGGAGCGACTGGTATATTAGTTAGAAGGAAAAGGTATGGCAGATGGAACAGGTTAAATAGATTAAGGGGTTACACCACCCTGAACCCCTGAAAATTGGAAGGTATTTCAAAAATAAATTTTGACAAAACTATTAAAAATATTATTTTTTACTAATTATAGTATAAAAATACATATATTCAACTGTGAAAAAAATTTTGAAAAATGAAAAAATATTCAAAAATGGCGAAGATATGGCGTTTTTCGAAACTACATTTTTCGGAACGGTGTACATGATTACTCAAAAACTACTCAACCGATTCTCTTTAAATTTTGTACGCAACTGCTCAATAACATTCTCTAGAGCATGACGTAGGATTTTTTTGATATGATTATTTTAAAAAAACTTATAAATTTTTAAAGAAAATTTTTTTGTTCCTAAAATTTTAGACTTTTTTTTAAGTGCTCCCATTTTCTCAAAAAAAAATTTTCTTTAAAAACGGCTACGTTATGCTCTAGAGAATGTTATTGGGCAGTTGTGTACAAAATTTGAAGAGAATCGGTTAAGTGGTTTTTGAGAAATCATGAACACCTTTCCGAAAAATGTAGTTTCGAAAAAAACGCCATATCTTCGCCATTTTTGAATATTTTTTTATTTTTCAAAATTTTTTTCACAGTTAAATATATGTATTTTATACTATAATTAGTAAAAAATTGTATTTTTAATAGTTTTGTCAAAATTTATTTTTGAAATACCTTCCAATTTTCAGGCGTTCAGGGTGGTGTAACCCCTTAAAAATGGGTGAGGGGGTAAAAGAGTAAGTACTGGATGGATGAAAATGAGAAAATATGTATAATTTGCTGGTCTGAAGGGGAAAGATAGGAACATGTGTCGAGGTGATGCGTGGGTCATCTGAATGTGGGAGGTGAATTGGGTTAAGTAGGGGATAAAGTGACTAGGATTTTAAATAAAGATGGGAAAGGGCAAATATGGATAAATGGGTTGAAAGAAATAAGGAAAGAAGGAATGAGTTAGGGTAAAGTAAGGGTTGGGTCGTAATATATTTCCCTCATAGCACCGAAACCTTCCTAAAATATTTAATTACTATGTTTATTGAAAGTTGTGTAAAGATTTAAATGCCCCACTTGAGTAAATGTTTAACACGAAACTTTCCAAAATATTTCATTGAAAGTTTCGCATAATTATAATTATAATGGTGAAGTTTAGTGAAAATTGTGTAAAGATTTTAGTTAAATATTCCGAATATTGCATGTAAATATTTAATAAATTTTTAGGAAAGTTTCGGTGCTGTGGGATTATTTTTATTTTTTAACGAAGCAAAATTGGGTATTTGTAATGGGAGACAGAAACCCGGTGCTCCGGCGGAGGGCTAATTAGATTAAATTGTAGTATCAGTTAGTGTAAGGTTTGTGAGCGTTTTAGTTTTAGGGAATTTGCATATTTAGATTAAGTAGTTATTAATTTATAAGGGAGTCTTGAATCCTGCGTAAGCAAGGAGAGTAAATAAATAAATCAATATTTTAAATTGAATTGTAGTAAAATTTTTTGAAAGAATACAACTATTTTTTAAAACATAAATTAAATTTTATAAATTGTAAGATTATTCGCAAAAATTTTAATGATTTTTATAACTTTAATAAGGTATAAAATTTAAAAAAATTTTAATGAACAATTATTAAAATAGTAGGAAATCAAAAAAGCTAACAACAACTAACTCTAAATTGCAAACAGATTACCAGAACATAATGATTATTATTAATATATGCAATGTAAAATATAATTGTTATACAAAAGAAACAAAAAATATTAACTTATGATTAAGGAATATCGTATTCAATGTAGTATTTTTAGTATCAGAGGAAATATCTTTTATGCCTTATTTCACATTTGAAATTATAGTGGATACTGCTAGTTGCTTCAGAGAATATGGAAAACCAAAATGACCTCCTAAAGTTAAAATATCAGAGACATTTTTAGGAATATTTTTTATGTAAGATTTTAAATCTAATTTGGGTTAGTTTTTATTTTAATTATTTGTTGACTTTTTAGTTTTCTATTTTAATTTTTGAGAGATTTTTTACTATAATTTCACTTTTATTAAGATTTAATTAAATTCGTTATTTAATCCTTAACAAACGAATTAACCAATCCAGATTATATTTTACATAATATTGCACCGTGATGATAGTTTCTTGTTAGAAAACCTAAAAACCATGAGAATAAATCTTTTATCTGTTTTACTAAAAAAACTGTTTTCCACGATTTTCTTGTGATTTTCTCACTTTTATTAAAGAGGTGTTTATTATTTAATAATAACAATTAATGAAATATATAAAATTTTGTCTAACTGGCAAGAGTTACAGAAGTAGGGAAGGATATGTTTTTTTCTTTGTTAAATCGTAAATTGAGCGTTTCGGTGCAATAATCGGTCTTGCGCTCGGCAGGATGTAAGCTTAACTTTAGATTTACTCCTACAAAAAAGACTCAAAGGAAAAAAAGATGTGCCTTTGTATTTTCTACAAGGTAACATATTGTAGTAATTAATCGTTTTATTCAGTTTCGTATGTGCAGGGTGCGGGAGAGTGTGACAAGACACAAATGATGCAAAAGAAATAAGAGAAGTTAAGAAAACTCCTTAAATCAAGACTGAATAAAATAAGAGTGACCAAAAAGAAAAAAGCTTGTCAGGTTAAATTATCAATTAGCAATAGTAAAGTGGAAAATACACCTTGTCTCTATTGTAATGGTTATTATTTAGACTTAAATGAAAGCTGGGGTGCTTATTCTTTCTGTGGCCAATGGGTTCGATGCAGTTGTGTTCTGGTGTCGATGACAAAGATGAAGATGCAACCTTTACTGGTAAAATTTGTCGACAGAAATAGGTTGTTTTTTTGAGTACCCCATCTTACTCCTTAGGGAACCCCATCTTGCCAGCCGGTGAGGCAAGGTGGTGAGATTTGCAGTTTTTTCCATATTATTAATTTTAAGATTTTTTAGAAACATATGGCGTTTGTATGCATTTATTACGAAAGGCTGATTTCCAAAGATGATAATTAAGAAGAATAATAAACTATATATTCGATCATTTTTGTTCTTATTGTGCTTTAAACCTTTAGTATCCCGTATTGACAGACTCTTCCCTATGTCAGAAATTTCTATATTTAAAAAATTTTTATTTCAAAAAATTAAATATTTTTTCTTAAAATGAATAAAGGTATTATTAACAATTAACAATGTGACTTGGCAAGATATATAATTTTAACGTACGTAGAGAAATTTCCTTTGGTTTTTCCTTCGTGTGTAATTTATCAAATTTTTATTTCCTTCTTTTCTTTAAATTACCGGTGACAATTCTACAGACAATTTTTTTTCAAATATTCCAGGCAATATATATATATATATATATATATATATATACTCCAAGACTATTTCTAAAATGATGCAGGAAATAAATCTCAAAATATTATAAAAAATATTCTTAAGTTCTTGTGGAAGATTGTTCCTAAAAGTTAAAAAAAAAATTTATAAAATGTATGTCTACAATAATATAAAAGTATATCCATAATAAATACTGTAATGAGCTATACATATCTAAAATAGTCAATTAAAGTATTCCAAAAATATTCAAGAAAAATATTTAAAAATCGCTATTAAAATATTTTTTAAATTATTTCAAAAATGTAATTAAAAAATTTTTAAAAATCTTTTGAAAAAAAATTTCTAATATATTTCTCCAGGTAAATAATATTTTCAATGTTGTATAAATAAAATATTTAAAATATAGTTCACCACGAAACATAATTAAAATAATATGGACAAAACTATTCTGAATATTTTGATGAATAATGTATGAAGATTAGACGAGAAAAAAAATTTATTTATTTTATATCATAAAAAAGGGAAAGTTTTCATTTTTCATTAAAATTCCATTTTGCTCGTCCGTTTTGTTGAATTCATTTGAGATTCACTGACACCACAAATTCTCTCTGCTTTTCCAGTCGTATAAGCCACGTGCAAAAGCGTATTTTAGTCTGACGTCAAGGACAGTGCACTAGCATTATTAGGTTCCACCCCTATCAGGTACGTTCTCGCGCTATATGTGTTTCAATGCTTTTAAAAAATACATTTTATTCCATCAAGTTATTTCCATTCTTGTCTGATGATGACATTTTTTGTTTCCTTGTTACTAAAAAAACAAAAACATTTGTCTTAAAAAAGATTTCGACCTTTTTTGTTACAATACAAAATACTCATATTCGAAAGAAACGAGAAAAAAAGAATAAAAACGATTTTATAAATCAGAAAATATATCTTTAATTAAAAACATATATTTTCGAATTAAAATGTATTTTCAAAAGACAAACATTTTTTGAGCAAAAATATTGTTTGCAATTCTTTCAAAATTTTTTTAAAGACTCTTAAAATTTGTTTAATAAATAAATTATTTATTTTTATTATAAATATAATATAAATTTATTATAAATCACAAATAATTAATTAAATTTCTTTAAATTGAAATGATTGAAAAAAAATTCCAATTCAAAATAATTTTATTAAATGTAAAAATTTATTAAATTATCTTCAGAAACAAATTGAAAATTAAAAAACACATGAAATATTTTTTAATTAGGGTAGAGGGCTCTAAAGTGACCATCCTTGTGAAATTCTTGTGCATTATTTGATTTATTGTTATAAAATTTTGATAATCTAACAAGGTATTGTATTAATTTCATTATACTAAGTTTTTGCAAGTTGTTTCTATAAAGCCGGTACCGGGCCGGTACCATGCCAGCGTTTTTTCTTTAGCCTTAGTCCCAACGTATAATGACATTAACAAATGTTTTATAATTATTAACTTTGACATTACATTATTCAAACTGTGTTTTAGAAAAGGTTTTTTCTAATAATTTAGAACATTTTGTAATTAGTCCTGATGTCACACTTCATATATAAACTTTCCATTCACTTTTCATAGGCAGGTTTAGGTTAGCGGATGCGGCGTCGACTTTGCAGCCTGAGGGTCCGGAGTTCAATTCCTCATGTCTTCAGATTTTTCGTTAACAATTAATAATAATTCATATGTTTCAGCATTCTATTTAGTGTTTACAATTAAATTAATTAATAAATAATATTGTTTAACCTTTAATATATGTAAAAATGTGTTGTTAATAAAATTTACTAATCTGACACCGTGCCAGCATAAAGCCGGCAGAAAAGTAACAAAATAATTTTTTTTTTACTACCGGCCCGGTATCAAGCCGGTGGTTTACTGGCACCGGGGCGGATGTTTCCCGGGTTATCATTGTTGACCGGGCCGGCTCCAAGCCGGCAAAAATACCGGCACCGGGCCGGTGCCTAAATTTCACTGGCACGGTACGTCGCCGGTGGTGTGCCGGCAATAAACCGGTACGAAAACACTGAAAACGAGAACCGGCCCGGTACCGGGCCGATGGTTTACCGGCAAGGTGCCGGACCGGTGGTTTACCGGCACCGGGGCGGATATTTCCCGGGTTATCATTGTTGACTGGACCGGCTCCGGGCCGGCGGTAATGCCGGTCTCACGCCGGCACCGGCAAGTCCACCCTTGGTAGCGGCCCGGTACCAAGCCGGTCGTTGATTTCTGCCTGGGCAATAGTTCAGAAGATGATGATCATGAAATATTGCTTTCTGAAACTTCCGTTCTGAAAGAAGAAATCTTTGGTCTTAAAGTAGAAAATAATAACTTCAGAAAAACTATTAACGATTCAAAAGTTAGAGAAAAGGATCTCCTAAATCAGATTTCGTTTTTTAAAGAACAAATCCTTCGTCTGAAAAAAGAGAAAGCCAATTTGCAAAAAGTTGTTGACATGAGTGATTGTAAGTTCTAATATTAAAAAACATTAAAAATATAAAAATATTATTTAAATTTTTTGCAAAATATTTTCTTGGTTTTACATTATTTACATTAAAATTAAAAATTAAATTCAAATAAATCTATAAATAAAAATTTTTTAACGTTTAAGGTTTGGAAAAATGTTTGAAGGTAATTTCAAATCAGGATAAGAACGTAGTTTGGTTAGATGAAACTGAAGCGTACAAAACGTAAAGGAATCACAAAAAAAGTGACTTCACATCAATCAAAAATTGACGTATGATTTATTATTTTAGTTTATTATTTTCTTCAAATTTAAAATAAGTGGATGCATAGAATTTTATAAGAAAACGTTTATCTTAGTAAATTTCAAAAACGATAAGAAAATTCACAGGCATCTAAATTACAAAATGATTTTTCCCTAAGTGATACGGTCACGGACGTTAATGGAGCTTTTTCAGATAATGACATGTCCGTAGAATCACCTAAATTAACAATCGAAACACCTGAAGAAGTATGTAAATTTAAATAAAAATTTTGTAAATACAAATTCAGGTTTTCAAATCGTAACTTTAAGATTTCTAAAAATCTTATTTACAGATTGATGACAAGAAAATGACAAAAATCTGATGCTTCAATCGAAACTATTGATAAAATTAGCCAGGAAGTTTCTCGATTAGATAAAAATAAACCATCCTTAATGGACGAACAAAATGTACCACAAACAACAGAACCTGAAATTGTTACAGTGATAGAACCTAATAAAGATAAAAATGAAGAAATTGTTAAAATCTCAACAGAAATGACTCAGCAACAAGCAACAATGCCTCCAGTTGTTATAAACACAGAGCCATCATCATCCAATGCTAATCCAATAAATTTTGTAATCTTAAAACAAATATATATATATAAATTCAAAATATAAATGAATTTTGCTTCCTCATACTGAGGAAGTATTGTAATACCAAAATTTTTCGACTTCGATTTTTTGACATATCTTTATGTTATTTCACCTCAGGAGTTCAGTTACGAAACCGTAACCGAAATACCGAAACCGAATTTTTTTTAGAAGAATACCGAAAGAGGAAACCGAAACTGTTAAAATTTCGGTTGCCATTGACCATAAATATATTTTTTGTCCTACCTGCACGGAAAGAATGTCATTTCGGGCACTTAAGGCGGGCGCAAAGTAGCACATTCTGCCCGGGAGTAGGGGAAGCGGGCGGAAAATACTTTACCGCCCGCTGACGTCACACAAGCGGGCGGTAATAGTATATTGTGCACCTAGGGAAGAAAGTAGTGGTTTTCCCGAGTGTGAAGTTTGCAGTTCGAGGTGTAGCGAGCGTCGAGCCGAAGGCGAGTACTTGCGAGCGAAGACGAGAACTGTAAAAACACGAGGCGAAAATCATTTTCCTCCCGTGGTGCACATACTATTTTTTCTAACACACGTAAGCCGAAAGTACAACTATTCAATTATTTAATGGAACTTTTTTAAATAAATAGTTTTTAATTTTATAATAATATTTATTTATTATTATATCATTATTATATTTATTATTATTTTATTATTGTTATAATATTTATTTATAATTGATTATTTATATAAAAAATTACAATATTACACATATTTCATCTTAAACTATATGTAGTTACAAGTCATTCTAACAGGGAGGTAATGTTACTTTACCTCCCCGTTATGCCGTAACGGGGAGGTAAAGTAACTTTACCTCCCCGTTATGACGTCACGGGGAGGTAAAGTAACATTACCTCCCTGTCGCCGGGAAAGACTTACTTT
Organism: Leptopilina drosophilae; assembly: GCA_032873175.1. Lineage (NCBI taxonomy): Eukaryota > Metazoa > Arthropoda > Insecta > Hymenoptera > Figitidae > Leptopilina > Leptopilina drosophilae. The sequence continues at coordinate 14,493,843 of CM065480.1, read as the reverse complement.
CCACCTTCTAAACAGGTAAGAAATGATGTACTTTCGGCGCGTGTGTTAGAAAAAGTATTTTCCGCCCGCATGTTAATTCTTTGTTTTTTTCTGTAGAAATTAATAAAAATAAAGCTTATTGCTCAAAATAGAAAATAATTCAACCAGGGACTGTCTCCAAAGTTTAGTTTCGTTTCAGTTTCTGAGTCAACACGAAACTAAATTAACAAACTGAATTTAGCTTCGAGTTGACACAAAACTAAACTAACTAAATTATCACGTCCTGGCACTTTTTCAGGAGACTTGTCATCCCGACACCTAGACAGCCTGCACTAGGTAAATCACTAGGTGTCACTAGGTTTATCATTATAGACTTCGGGACCTCGGAGACACTTTCGCTCCCTCGGCTTCGCCTCGGGCGCGAAATTGTGTCCCCTCGGTCCCTTCATCTCGCCATCGTCCCAATCACCTATTTTGCGCCCTTGATACGAAAATAACTATTTTCAGTGTACTAACTATGATGGAGCGTTTACACCTTCTGTAAAAATTGTCCAGAAAGGAAAATTTGCATTTGAGTAAGAGAGTCAGATACACAGTCTGTCTCTCTTACTCCAATGAAAAATTTTCCGTTCGGAAAATTTTTACCGAAGGTGTAAATGCTCCCTGAGAGTGGCGCTCTTGAAAGGAAAATTTGTTTATTACTTTAGGCGCGATGTTTAAATTCATGAATTTTTTAATTAATACGCAAATCTATTATTTTTTAAAACAGTAGTTAAACATTTTAATATAAAAAATTGTTAAATATGAATATTTGACAACATCAATTATAAAAATTCAATAAAAAAAATAAATAAAACTACATCTTAGTAAGCGAAGACTTTTGAGCTGTTTCAAAATCGATGCTATTTTTATGAGAGAAAGTATTTAAAATTCATTACATTTGTAAACAATGAATATTTTTTATAACTTTAAAAATTTAAATTTCAGTTCCTTAAAAATCTCGTCGAGAATCTCGGTCTCGTGACACATAGTATCGGTATCGTTTGGATTCATCCAAAACTAGTATCGTCTCGGTATCGTCTCGAAAAACCGAGACGATACGAGACCGAGACTAGTCTTGGTATCGTAAGCAGCACTAATTGTAAATGAATATCTATTAAATTATGTGTTATACATTTTTTTGATAATTTAAAAAAAATATTTTTTAATTTTTTCAATGAATTTTTGGATGGTGGACACCTTGAGGACACTTTTTTTGAAAGCAAAAATTCAGCTGTTTTTCCAAAGTCGCCTAAATTTTATTTTTCTGTGTAAAATAAAAAAAATTGTTTGCTAAAAAGTTAGCTAAGGAGATACAGTTCTAGGGCACATATTTTTAATTATATTAAATAACATCGTTTAGGAATTATAGTCGTTCAAAAGATGGGTGGACACCATGGGGTCCCTTCCCTATAGTTTTTAATCGAATAGGTTTTCTCAAATTTAAAAAATATCTTAATCATAAATTTTTTAATTACATTTTAATTTCTTTACCAATATAAAATCTGTATTAATAAATAATCTTCTACCTTGTTAATTTAAGTCAATTCAGCAAAAAATATTTTATTTGATATTTGTCATAGAATTTTAAAAATAGTTTATAATATTTTTGAACAAAAAATGCCATTTTAATTAAAAAAGATTTTTTTAGTTAATTAAACAATGGTTTTTAAATAAAATTAAATTTTATAGTTCAAAATAATAATGACTTTTATAAAAAAAATTGTTTTAAAGAGTTTGAAAAGTTACCACTAAAAATATAAGATTATAAAAAAACATATTTAAAATTTGGAATAAGAAATTTTTATTTACTTATTTAACAAATATCAACGAGCTGTATTAATTGTATTAATTAAGAAATCCATATTTGAATCATAATTAGAAATATTTCTATTCTTCGTCTACAAATTTGTTATATAATTCTCGTTTGTTACAATCTTATCATAAAATAGAAATTTAAAAAAAGGACCTTACAATAATATATTCAGTTGTAGGAATAAACGGAAAAATTTAGTTCTTATTTAGAGATTGGAATTATTTTGGAAATATTTGAGTCACGCAATTGTGATTAAAGAGATTAGGACAACGAAAAAATAATCTGCAAAATTAAGGACAGGAAGGAGCGTACAGCGATCAGACAAGGGAAAGAACTTCTATAACTTACTTTTGTAGAAAAGTTCTATATAATTAATTTACGAAACATTACTTGAATTTTTTAACTTAACTCATTAGTATTTTTTCATTTAATCTTTATATGAGGGGAAACTTTTATTCTCTTATAAATCTTTTTTTTCGTTGATACCTATTATTATTTTCTTGCAATTTTTATTTTTCTCTGTTTGTTGTCTATTATTTCTTTCAGATTTATTCCCTTTATTAATTTGCTCTCAAAATTTGTCTATTGTAGATTATTTATAAGAAATGTGCTTTAGAAAATAAAATTTAATTAAAACATTTTTTTGATTCAGAGAAACTTATTTTTTCAATGAGAAAATAATTTTTTTTATCATTTATTTGTTTATAATGCAAATTTTTTTCTTATTTTTAAATATTTTAATTTGTAACCATTTCAAAATTAATGAGTTATTTAAATACAAAAATAAATAATTTTTATTGAATAATTGAGCCTTCCAATTCTATAACTCGCCCGACGCTCGAATACACGCGCTAATACCAGTCGGGTAGCAGTGAAGTTGCTCCTACATGGCAAAGAAAAAATTTAAAACGCACGACGCGAAGGCAAAACGCGAAAAAAATACATGGTAAATTTTCGCGTTTCGCGTCATGGGTTTTTAATTTTTTCTTTGCCATGTAGAAGCAACTTGATAGGCCCAGAGGCGGTCACTGCTACCCGATTGGCATTAGCGCATGTCTCCGAGCATCGGGCGAGTTATAGAATTGGAAGGCTCAATTGAATACTTTTAAAATTTAATTCTTATAAAGAATTTTATCAACAATTCTTAAATAATTGAATTCTTTGACGCAATTTTAATCAAATTTTTAAGAATAATTCCTTTTTTGAGGACTTTGATTAAAATTATACTAAAGAAATTAAAATTATACTAGAAGCAAAAAATTATAGAATATTAATTAAGAAAGAAGCTATCAATTTTCCGAATCAAATGTAACAAATAATTAAGTCTTAAATAAATCTCTATAAGCTCATGGGCTTCATATGCATCAACAGCACAGCTGCCCTAATACAGAAACCTGATTAATCAGAAAAATGTTTTCACAATTAATTAATAATTTCAAAATTATCAAAGAACTCACACCGAAAAAAAGTACTCAATTTTAGAAGATTCCTCTTTTCTGCAGCATTTTTTCCTCTTATATATGGGCACTAAAATATTCATGTATAATTGAGAAGATTTTCCTTTTTTCTATTTTGCGAGGAATAATTTCAAATATAGAGTTATTCATCTTATTTTAATCTTATGTCAAATGCAGAAATGTCAACCTGCTTTCTTTAATTAGAAAAAATTACATTAGTTAGTTCACCTTTTAATATATGGATTAATCTATTGACAGAAAAAGAAACCATTTTAGAAAACGAATCATCACGAAAGCATCGGTTAAGCAATTCAATACAATAAAAGTATCAAAAATTTTCAATTTATGAAAAATATCTTAATTGTTGGTTAATTGTAAAATAAAATGCATAATATACAAGTGAGAAAGATTCATGAATTATTTAAATAAATTTAAATATATTTTTGAAGTAAAATGTGGATTGTGATGCTAAAAAAATCAATTCTAACTGGAATATTATTAAATTCTAACCATAGACGAAATAGAGGATAAACATTTCACACTATTGACAAATTATAATAAATTAATTTAATATTAATATTTCTTTTATTTTTTATATTTATTTTTTTTTATTTATTTTTTAAAACAACTTTTTAATTGTTTAATAATAAAAGTTTTAATAGTGCTAAAATAAAAAGTCACTATTTAATGCAAAAAAAACAATTTTTTAAAACTTTAATTTTCAGTGAATAATTTTTTATTAATTAATTAATTTTAAAAGCTTTTTGAAACTTGATTATTATTAAATATTTATTAATGTTTATGAGGTTAATTGAACGTAATATAAGGTATTTATTCTTAGAAATATTTTCATATTAATCTTTACTAAAAAATGAGTTAAGTTATTATTAAATTTTTTATTTCTAAATAATACATCTTTATTTTAAATGTTTCATAAACAGTCAAAATTATTTAAATTATAACATGGATTGAAAAACATAAATTTATTAAAATAACATGATACATAAATAATTATTTAAGTTTAACATGTGCATTGTAACAATTTGAGAAATAACAATCAAAGCAGAAAAATTAAAATTTTAATTTAGGCGTGATCATTTTTTATCCACTTAGAGGTACTATGATTCGACTCCCAGCAACGAGACTCAATGTTAATCAAGAGTCCAAGTATCAATTGCATGTCAGGTATATGGGGAAATCTCACCAAATGGGGACAAATTGGGTACTGAGATATCGGTGCCACAAAAAGCCTCCATATTGCCAATTCACATTTATATATTTTTGTTAACTCTCTTTCATGAGTATGAGATTCAAAAATAATTGTTTTTAGGCAAAATTAAAGATTTGTGCAACTGATTTCTTCATTAAAATCGTAGAAATTGATAAATTCCTGGCGTAACTCGCATTTATTCGAATTTTTATTAAGCGATAACTTTTTAAGCAATTTATTTTTTATGTTTTGAGTTTTTCGTCATTCATCCATGGGTTGTGAAGATTAGAAAAATATAAATTGGACAAGTGTGCCAATTATAATATTCCAGATAATGAGCTCTTAATAAATGTAACTGTATTTTCACCAAACTTTAAAAATCATTAATTTTCTTATAATACTCGTTGAGCGATCATCATTTAACATTCGCTCATATACTATTTACATTTTTAGGTATTCAGAAAAAGAATTTCGGGTGGTAGAACATTGTGCCACTTGATACATCTATGAAATCGGCCTTGGAAAACGCACAACGAGTGCGTAACTTGTTGTCAAAATATGGTTTTTCGACGAGCACAAGAAATCACTTTTAAAAAAATGGATACACCTTCGCGTAATATCTTGCTTTAGTGTAAATAAATATATGTGCAAAATGCTCACCCCTAAAAATAATATTTGGGGTTGATATTAATTTCATTTGTAACTTTTTTCTCTTAGAAGTAAGTTTAACCTGCACTCTTAACCAAAAATATGAATAATATATTTTAAATACAGTAGCAATTAAAAAATATAAGTTACGCCAGTTAAAATATACTTCTATTTGGTCGAAAAATAATAATTTATCGTAAAAAACAATGTGCCACTAAATTGAAAATAAAATTTTTTTAAAAGAAAAAGTCCCCACTTGGTGAGATTTCCCCATATGCTCCATATTGTGAAATTTTGGTTTAAGGGTTTTCTTAAATAACGAAATGTATATTTCGTTGTGCTCGGATATTATTACTTTTAAATATTCTGTCATTTTCTTGTCCACGTAGGGTGCTGTTATGAAATCTACAATTTCTCTAAGTCGTAAGAATAAAGACCACAGAGGCTCATCTTCAGAAATATAATCACCAACCATCAAAGCAAAATTTCTAACAAATGTTAGCATTTCTGATACAGATAATTTTATTTTTTTCAAGCGCAAATTTTCTTCTGAGAAAGTAGGTATTACGTTTCTATCATCTACTAAAGAATAATCAAAATTACGAATGCGTTCATTTAAAGTAATAATATCGAGATATTTCTTATCCATCAAAATGTAATAAATAATTTTACCCATATCATATTTTGCAACGCCTTCAAAAATGTCCTGCATAATATCTACATGAGGATTTTCAGTTGGGTCCACATAACTAGGAATTCTATTTAACATACAAATTTCATGAATTCCAGTTTCTGATGCATTATTTTTCTTAACATCATTATGGTAATTTTCAGAATTCCGAAGAAAAGATAAGTCAACAAACAATAGCGAGTGAAGTTTGTCTTTGTGAACAATGCATATTCTACAAGGATGATTTGCGTTAAAGCCTTTTACAAATTCTAATATTTCGGTAAGTCCTAAATTATCCCCGAGAACTGCGCAAAGACAAAAATAAATTCTCTGACCATTAATTTCTATTCTATTCTCTTCTAAATCAATAAGATCGTCTATTATAGGTTTAAAAATGTTAGCATTCCCGAAAACTTTATTTTCTGATAGAAAAAGCAAGCCTAGGAATATATTTTGAATTTTCGACATTAATTCTGTAGGAAGACAAGCTATAGAATAATATAAAGCTCCAATTTTATGCTCTGTAGCATGTGATCCAAAAGCATTATCTGGTTCAAAATGGTCGAAATAAAGAAGAATTGGAAGCACTGTTTTATCACCAAATTTTTCAATCTTTTTTTGACACATTTCTCCTTGAACAATATTTGTAATTAATTCATCGTCCTTTTATCTATAAAGTTCTTCAAGATTTTTCAAAATACTTTCAATTATGGAGTTGTATCTTTTGATCATCTTTTTTAGGGCGATATTCAGATCCAATAATATATGATTTTGGTTCAATGTACATTTCTGTTTCCTTTAAAGCCTGAATTCTCAAATAATCAGTCTTAAGAACATTGAAGGGATTTGAAATCGTTTGAAAACCAGTTTGAATATCTAATATGTTTTTAATAGGCACAGAGTTTGTCTTTGAAATATTTAATACTTTATTTTCAAGAAATGAAACGTAAGGACCTCTTAAAATTTCTGAAACACCCTCTACAACTTCTTACACTGTGCTACGAGTTACTGTACTAGATAAATAAAGTTTTGATGTGAAAAAAGTGCAGCATTTACAACGTCTTCCTTGAGCTCAATATTGTTAGGATTGTACTCTACAAGTTCTGAACCCTCATCAAATTTATTTTTATTACTATCTCGAGAAAAATTAAAATCGATAATATCTTTATTAACAAAATTATTCATTCTACTGAAATCTAAGAAGGAGGGATTATCTTTAGAAAATTCTGAATATTCGGAATGTATTATTCTGTCTTTAAAGTGATTTTTGAACGATTTAAAACTTTTATAAGACCTTAAACAATTAAAATTTGTACATCTATATAGATATCGACTGATTTGTGGCAAAGTTTAATATGAGAAATTAGGCTGTCAACATTTAAACATTGAAAATGTTTACACGCAAAGCAAGAATAGCCCATCTTTGCAATTTCAATTCGAATGTAGTAAGAGTTATTGTGTTGAAAATAGAAACAATGTTAAATTGAATTTAATTGTAAAGTATTAACGAATTCTACTGTAAAAGTTGTTTTTTTTTTTTTTGCTTAGGGAATTTTGGGAAATCTGCCTACAGATACCTTGGATTCCGCACTCCAAGGTTATGTGGGGTTGGTATAATAAAACAAAAGAAAATAAAGAAAAAATAAATAAATAATATAGTAAATTTAGAATACTGGCGACCTACTACCAGCCCGACCCACTAAAACCCGTAACCCTTCTTTTGGAGCCCTTTACCCTCCCTCGGAACTGTCGTAAGACTTTAGCCTTCGAGGGTGGCGCTCCAACTCTGTCGCTGCTGCGACTTTGTTCTTTACCTGCAGTTCTCCTGCGTCAATAGTTAAAAAATTCAAAACTATTTCAATATAAAAGCGGAATTAACAGCACAACAAAAGTAAAAAAAAACAAATGTTAAAATAATTTAGAATGTCAATAGATAAAATATTAAACGGGTCTAAAACAGAAACATATAAAATTAAGAGATATATAATGTCAAAAAGTAAAAATTGTATAAGGACAAATAAAACACAAAATCAATTAGAAGTGTATAAGGACAAATAAAACACAAAATAAATTAAAAGTGTATAAGGAAAAATAAAAATAACAAAATAAATTAAAATTGTAAAAGCACAAATAAATCACAAAATAAATTAATAAAAAACAAACAAACAAATTAAAAGCTGTTTAAATTACGCTTTTTGGCGGCCGTCGAGATCCTTTCTCGACATAACCGAGATTATAAAGTTCTCGACATGCCGCCAATTTTCTTCTGACTGGGTCATCAGCGATACCATGTTCTCTGGTGTAACTCGACTGCTTACACCTTCGAACATGGCCTGCCTCTCCAAGTCCCATTTCCTGCATGAGAAGAGGGTGTCCTCAGCGTTGTCAACGGAGAACTGGCAGTACGCACACACCTCATCCTCGCGTAATTTAAAGCGACACAGGTACGAGTTAAAACACCCGTGACCAGTGAGCGCCTGCGTCGTATAATAGGAAACCTGACCGTGTTTCCTATTTATCCAGGTGGCGAGTGCCGGGATAAGGCGATAAGTCCATCGACCTTTTTCCTCACCATCCCATCTTTCTATAAGCATGTGCCTCGCTTCTTTGCGTATCAGGCCCTTGCTTGGTCTTATTTTCTCATCCTGGAAAATTCTTTCTTTAGAAAAGAGAAACATTTCTTCCCTTTCCCTCGCCAAAAGATCTGCTGGCGGGACACTTGCAAGGACCTGCACAGCACTCGTAGATACCGTCTTATATGCAGAGATGATACGCGTAGTTATCGATCTCTGCGCTGACAGTAACTTTTCACAGATGGTCAAACATCTTTTACTCCTCAGGGATGGGGCCCACGCTGGTGCTGCATAGAGAATTTTAGCGTGGGCGACACTCGCCACCAGTCTTCTTTTTTGTTCACGAGGTCCGCCTACATTTGGCATTAACCGTGAAAGATTAGCCGCACACTCGATCGCCTTATTTGACGCCGTAGCCATGTGGTGGTGGAAGTTTAACTTTCCATCCAACTCCACACCAAGATATTCAATTTGCTTACCCCACTTGACCTCGAATCCGTCTATCACGATTCGTGGGAGCTCATAACCACGTCTGTCTGTGACAAGCAGTGCCTCGGTCTTTTCCAGGGCCATTTCTAGACCTCTGGTATCCAGCCAGCTTTTTGCTCGTCGCAGACATTCGTTCACTAATGTCCCAAGAGCCTTCTCGCTTTCGGCAGTGCACACGAACAACGCGTCATCCGCAAAGCCGATGATCACCGCACCTTCAGGCAGATCCATCCGCAGGAAGTCATCGTAAGATACATTCCATATAAATGGACCCACCCTCGAGCCTTGAGGAGCCCCACGTTGCATCTCCTCCTTAAGAGTGCAGGTGTCTCCCTCATATATGACCCACCTGTCGCTTAGATAATTATCCATTATCCGCAACAAGTAGGGCGGCATGTCCTTCTTTTTCATCGACTCGATGAGATCCTTCCATCTTGCGGAATTAAACGCGTTGCGTATGGCAATAGCTACCAACGCGCAGAAGCTCTTCTTTTTATCTGGTCTCAATTTGTTTTTTCCTGCTTTGGCTATGTCTACTACTGCCTGGATGGCATCAACTGTAGACTTGCCTTGACGGAAACCAAATTGGTGATCGGATAGACGATTCTCTTCGGTCAAGTGGCTTTGCATTCTCTGCAGAACCATATCCTCTAGAAGTTACCCCATCGTATCTAGCAGGCATATAGGCCTGTACGATGAAACCTTATCTAGAGGTTTTTCACCTTTTCTTAGGAGGACTAACCTCTGTCGCTTCCAGTCGCGGAAGAACTCTCCTCTCTCAAGGCAAAGATTGAAGCATCGAAGCAGAATCTGGGGTGAAGTGTCGATAACCAACTTTAGGATCTCGTTACTTATCCCATCGATTCCAGGCGCCTTGCCTGTTTTCAATCTTTTGCCTGCTTTTTATAGTTCACTAAGTGTGAAGAGTTCTTCCTCTTCGACTTTGCAAAAACTCCAGTCCCTTCTAAGGTATGGTTCTTCAGTTGGAAACAAAGAATTTATTATCTTTCTGACCCAATCGGGATTGTCCAGGCCAGGGGTCTTTTGCCTCGTCGCTAACTTCTTAGTAACGATTTTGAAAGCCAGACCCCATGAGTCCTTATTGACTTCCTCGATAAGGTCCTTCCAGCTACGGCGTCGCGAATTGCGGATCTCTTTCTTGAGGTCCTTTTTCGCCTTCTTGAAAGCCTCTTTCAGCAAGGGATCTCCCTTAGATATGTATATGTCCTTCTTGCTTTGAGGCATTCCTTCCTCAAGGAGGCTAGCTCCTCTGACCACCAGTGCAAGGATTTTCTTACGGGAATGGCGACTTTGCGTGGCATAGACGCATTGCAAGCGGTGACTATCATGTTCCTCACCGCTCAAACCTCCCCATCCAGACTGCTCGGCCTCTTTACCCAGTCTAAATCCTCAATTAAAAGGGCTTCTCTTAGGGACCGGCCGAACTTTTCCTTGTCGAGTCTCTTTAAATTCCACGAGGAGGTTTTGCGACTAGGAACATACTGTCTTTTTCCTCCTCGTGTGTCTCCCATCGAGACTGAAAACTCAATGTACTGGTGGTCACTTGCGGTATATTCTTCAGAGACCCGCCAGTCGCTTATGCGGCTAAATAGTTCAGACGATGCGATTGTTAGATCTATAATCGATCCAATCGCACCTCGTCTAAATGTCCATGTTTTACCCCGGTTTACAACTAATAAATCGTTTTTGGAGATCATTTCTCCAATACGAATTCCTCTCTTGTCGAGTCTCGTCTCACCCCATTCTGGCGACTTTGCGTTAAAATCGCCAGCGATGATGACATCCAGCCTGGATCCTGTGAGGCTCGCTTCTAGGTTTTCGATATTGGCTTCGAAGTTTGTCAGTGGGTCGTTGGGTGAGAAGTAGCAGCTATACATACGTATATTTGCTACCTCTGTCCACACGAACCCACTGCTCGTCTCCAGAAACTTGTCAACCCGCAATTCTGGGTTGCACAGCTTTATGGCGGCTCTCTTCGCTTTATCCTGATACCAAGGGGCGAGGTCGCTTCCATAATTCTGCTCACTGCAGAACAGGATATCGACCTCATTTTCCCTTGCTGTTTGCATTAGGAGCAACTGTGCATCCTTACTTATATGCAGGTTGACCTGCAAAAATTTTAAGGGTTTGCCCTTTTAATCTTTTGCAGTTCTTCCCTGTAAACCGGGCAGGCTCTCTTACCGGACTCGTGATCCGTTTCCGGCTTCCCCAGGTCCAAGCAAGTAAGACACTTCGGCTTATCGTTACAGCTCTTCGAGAGGTGTCTCTCTCCGCCGCATCTCCGACAGTTTTTACTTCTGTCGGGGCCTTTGCAGGATAGAGTTCTGTGTCCGTAACCTAGGCACTTTTGGCACCTAGCTACTTCAACATGCTCGCGAATTGGAGCATTTATCCAGCCGACTTTTATTTTACCAAACTTTAGCAGAGTGTTACTTTCTGCCTCTGTCAGACGTACCAGAGCAACCTTAGTTCCTCTGTACCGCGGCAAAAGTCGACACTCCATTGTCAGGTTGGGTTTACCCAGTTTTTCTCTCAGTGCTGAAGACACCTCATCCTCTGTGATAGCTTCATCCAAGTCCTTAATCTCTAGAGACCTTTTATTTATTAGAGGTGTGACCTCAGCCTTGCCATGCAGGGCCGAAGACAGTGCATCTGCAAATTTTAAGATCTCTCCACCCTTTTTCACTATCACGAGAACCTCCTTTTTTAAAGTTCTACTAATTTTCCGGATCACGGTACCCGTATCTTCTGGGATTACCTTCGCTTTTATCAGCGGCAAGATACCCTCATACAAACTTGGGTCTCTTGCCGTGATTTTAACGGCTTCCGTGCTCCTTAGCTTCAAAGGGGCTTCGGAAACTCTTTTTTCTCACCTGAGGGCTTCTCTTTTGGAGCCCGTTTCTTTTTCTTCTTAACAACTTTGAAGCCGTCCCCATTGTCCGCTCCGTCCTTCGAGACGGTCTCAGCATACGACTTGCCAGGACTATTTGAGGGCGCCTCTTTCGTTCCAACTAGCGACTCAGAACCAAGCTGTGGAGCATCCTTTCGCTTGATTCTCTTCCCGCCGTGAGTCGCCCGTTGCGGACTCGTATCTGGGCTTGCACCTTCCCTGGGGCGTTTGTTAACGCCTTTTGCCTTATTAGGGCATGTCGTTTTGCCGTCCAGAGCTGCAGTAGTGCTCTCCGTCTGCTGTGGAGCTCCCACAGTTGGATGTTGCGGCTCTTGGTCTTTGAAAGGCTCGGGGATAAAACGTAAATTCTTACAGATTATATCGAACGCACTTTCCAAAACCGTCACGCCATCCTGGATATCACGACTGACGTTTTTTTGTCGCTTGAATCCTTGGTGCAAGCTTTTAAAAATTCCCGAAATAGCCAGGAACTGGTCTGAGACATTTGCCTCATAGCTTGTCAGCTGGTTCATGTTTTGCCCCCCCCCAAAATCCGTGGGGCCTGCGGCGGTGTTTGAAGAGACACCGTCGGGAGTATTGTCCCCTTTCAGGGTTCCTCCTTGGGGTAATTCGTTATTATTATGATTCATATTCATTTTTTTTTTTGGTTTTTGAATCAGGGAACCACCCTGTTGGTTGTCCTTTAGTGAAAAGCCCCGCCACCACGACAAGGTCTACCGAACATATCCAAAATGACACTCGACTCTGGCAGCGGATAGGCATCCCACCCCGGCAAACCAACGCCGTCAAGAATGATAGTAATGTCCGGCAAGGGATACGCATCCAACCCCGGCACACAAATGCCATCCAAAACAGCAGCCGGGACCGGGAGAGGATAAGCATCCGCTTCTCCCAGCACGTCAAAGAAATCACCGATGTTCGGCAGTGGACAACCAGCGGCGGAGCTACTGTAAAAGTTAACGCTCTTCTAATGATCTTCCAAGTTTACAATTTCAGTTGTACGCTGAATATTCATTAAAGTTTTAAAATTTCCCACAACTGTTGAAATATTTGCATTTTTTTATCAAACTCTGTAAAATAACGTAAAGCGCTTGTTGGACAAAAAGCCAAGGCTGAACAGCTTCTTGTGAATACTCCGTATGAAGGGCAAAGAAGGCTTTAAAGCAAACGTCGAAAGCTTTCTTCAAATTTGGGAATTCGTACTTGATGGAATCTATAATACAGTAACTTCTTGACAAATTTTCACAAGTTGTTCCAACACACAAAACGAAAGGTTGAAGTTTATGTTTCTTATTCATTTGATTTAATCGCCTTATTATAGCAGCATCAATGTCATTAGGTAACTGTAATCCAAAATGATTTATCATTTTATTTTCCAACTCAATTTTTAATTAAATAATTGAAATTAAGCTAATTAATATTTATCAATTCATTTATTTTTAATTTATTTTAATTAAACTTTATGATTAATTTTTTAGAAACATAAACCGATTTTTTTTGCTTCTTTACTTATTTTTACATTTATTTTTAGGTAAAATTTTATTACTTAGAGTTCCATGAAGAATAAAAGATTCTTGACATTCTACTTGCGTTGGACGCGGTGTAATTGAATTACTCTTTTTACCCCTTCATTTGGTTGGTTAGAAAATAGATGAGGAATTAATTGTAGCAGTAAATTATGTTTTTAATATCCTCAATTCAAAGTCTGCTTCAAGAAAAGTGTATCCTGACACTAATCTGAGGACCTTATAGTTTTCATAATACTGATTAATTGGAAGAAATGTGATTTCAGATGAAATTAAACTTTTTAAACGAAAATTATATGTGAATTTCTATTTTCTTTCAACATCAGACCAAGGTTCTAAATTTTTTTTCAAACATCCAACAGCGTTTAGTACATCAACGTCTTCTGTTGATACAGTATCTACTTCTGATTCATCCGAATCTTCAACATTTAGTACATCTTCTTCCAGTAGTAATTTAGCATTACGATGTTTTACATTTCTCGCGTAATTGGGCAACTTTCCTTCACATTATTTTTTTTATTCTGACCGTTAGTTTTTGCGCGTATAAAATAAACGTACTAGAAAAAAGAGAAGTTAACATAAGGAAAAAATAATTACAAAATTTCACAAAGCTTTATAAAACTCACTTAAGATTCAGAAGAAAATATTTCTCTAATTTTTGTGTCAACTTGTTCGTAATCGTTTGCATTAGAGCTGCTTGTAAAAAATGAAATAATAAAAAATATATCCATAATTATTTCTTACATAATCACATTTATAATATAATATTTATTATATTTTAATATAATATAATAAACCAAATAAATAAATAAAAATAATAAAAATTAATAAGTATAAGTTTATTGTATTATTAAACGCACTTTCTATTAAGCTCTAATAATTTTTCACCAACAATGTGAACCGAAAGGGAACGGTATTGTGAATTCAATAATTTATTCTTTTGATAATATTGTAAAATTGTTCTTCCTTTACGTTGTTACGTCAAAACAAGAAACCTTTTTAAATATACCTAACGTTCCTCGTTTTAAATTAGTTTCATAAATGAATTTAATTTGGGATGAGGATAAGTCAATGAGCCTACTAAATGTTGTGAGAGAATAATTTATTTAAAAACCAACAAGAAAGAAAAGAGTTGACAAAAATACAATGAGTACAAAATTATCTTACCTAAAGCATAACGATTACTTGTGGTGTGATGATTATCTTGTAATCCAATCTTGAGTGGTGATGAGCACTAGACGAAAAGGGACCGCCTAATTGTTGTCCTTAATGGTGGAGTATTTGTGCTGGTGTTTACACTAATGAGATAGTGTATTGTATTCCGAAAACTATCTGCTAGTCCCAGACAGTTGTCGCCTCTTAAGCAAATTTCGATGTTTCGAAATTTGGAATGTGATACTTCAATATTAGAGTTTTGTAGATACTCAAAAGAATTTCCAAATTTATATTTTTGGAAATTGATAAAAGTTATATTTCGAAGATCGATGAATGGGGTGTTGATTTGAAACTGATTTCAAATTAATACTTGGGGAAAAATTCACTTGTATTGAAGTATGTTTAAATTAATACTTGGAGTTCACTTTTAAATAATGTTCAAAGGTATACTTGGAGACTGTTCACTTGTTGACGATTAGATGAATACTGCTGATTTCCAAAAAGTTACTCTCTGATCTCTGCTTAATTTGTCTCTTTTTTTATACGAAACTGTTCCATTATTTAGAATCATACACATGTCGTTATTACATAGATTGAGAGTGAGAGAGCAAGGTAACTATGAACACCTGCGCACTTTTTATGCTACTGTGGACTAATCTTTTCTCTCTTTCTAATTTTTGTGTCTCTTTAAAATAGTAGTGGCGATGATCATAGCCTGTTTACTTTTTATGCTCGATGCTGCTGTGGACTAATCTTTTCTCTCTTTCTAATTTTTGTGTCTCTTCAAGCCCTCTCTTTGTGTATAGATAGTTTTTCTTCCTTCCTAAGGCGAAGTTGTTTGAAGGTTGTTCAACTGATCCACTATCGTTATTCTTTTTACATGATTTGAAATATTATTCACTTTTCTTAGAATTATTATGATTTGTAATTTATTCAAATACATATAAGACATATAATATCAATTGCCATATATTCTTAAATATTATAATTATAATGCAATAATATGAAATACATAACATATAATCATAAAATATATACGTAAAATACAATATCGAATGCAAAATATATACACAAGTATTGTACTTAATTTAGGTACCTTAATAAGAAGTTACAGACGTAACAACGTGAATTTTTTAAAACATCTTCAAGATTCTACAAACGAAAATCTTTTCATAATATCAATGACAAACAGAATTTTTTAGAATGAAAAAAATTATTCTAGAGGTTATATTTACAAGAAGTTTTACGAAAATATTTCAAAATCAGATCTTACAATTTGAAGAATCTCTTGACTCACAATCCATTTACAAATGCACTTAGATTTACTTTTTCTTAACGGCTTTGTAGCTTTTTTACGGCAGGTTAGTTGTCCAATATTATCAATTTGTGTTTTTTGATTGAGGTTGGAGTTAGTTAAATTTTCAATATTTTGACAACAGCTGGGTTGTTCAGTTTGATTTTCTCGGACGCATTTGGACTTCAAAGGACTTTTAATACTTTCTTGATGATTATTATCATAACCTTGATTATTCACTACATTTATTTTAACAAATTCAACTTTTTAGCTGCATTCAGGTTGTACAATACAATTTTCATTAATTTCTCGCAATTCTTCATCAGTTAAATAGAAAGTTATATTGGAAGGTTCAGAACAGTCATTTCAGAGAAAGCACACAATATTTTTTATATTTAATTTTTAATCAACTTATGTTTTTTATTACATTATTTCTCCTGTATG
Source organism: Leptopilina drosophilae (assembly GCA_032873175.1). NCBI lineage: Eukaryota > Metazoa > Arthropoda > Insecta > Hymenoptera > Figitidae > Leptopilina > Leptopilina drosophilae. Next base: position 14,477,611 of record CM065480.1, on the reverse strand, counting down.
TTACATTTGTATTTTGAATTTCTTCCAATCGTGATAAAAGAATTGCCAAATCTCCAATTGGTTCAATTAGTCGATTCAACAGAAAAGATATCTTTTGAATTTGTTTGAACGTTGGAAGGTTTAGAACCTTATTCTCTACAAATTACAATTATTGATCAATAAAAAGTTTATTTAAGACAGTTAGCAACAAAGAGATCTTAAAATTTTATTACTTTCAAAATTAGGGATGTAATTTGATAATCCCACTTCACACAAAAGATTTTTTAGTTCTGTGTCCATTATTATTATTATTTAACTGTCACTTTCAAACAGTTTGAAGGTGCGCGCAATAAAACAAAAAACACTATAAAAAATTCTTATCGTTTCTAGAGGAATAATTTCAATTATAGAGAAAAATTCTCAAATAAAAAGGAATAATTTAAATGAAAGACAAAAGATTAAAGGTTGTCATCTAACCAAAATATTCTTAAATAAATAAATAAAATCCTCCATTTTTTAGAGGAATATTCGCATATTAAAAATAAAATGTAAAAGTAATTGTTAAGTGGACTTCTCGTCTCACTTTAAGATTTAATTTTTTTCGGTGTATAACTTTTGTTTTTACATTGCTCAAAACATCTTTAAAAGTAAAATCTAGAATTAAAATAAAAAAACTTTTGAACATCTAAGTTTTTACCCAGTAGCGTAGTTTTTTTTTAAATTCTTGCAAGTAGATAATATTAGATAAATTGAATGAATAAATAATTCTGAATCGTATTATTTTGACGTTAAAATCTTAATCACAGGTCAATTATAGATCATTTAAATGCAACTCATTAAAAATATAAAATTTGAAAAATTTCGGTTTTTAAAATTTTTGAAAACATTTTTATACTTACATCTTGATTATATGGTTATATATATATATATATATATATATAAATTTTTGATTTTCTGAAAAAATTAAACATCTCCAGTTCTAATTAATATTTTTCAAATCTGTAAATTTATAAACCTTCTTTGGACCAAGGTCTAACATTATGCCGATTTTGGTTCAAATCGGTGAACGCGTTTTTGTGTGATTGGGGTCCAAAAATTTTGTTATAGACATACATACATTAAAATTTTTAAGATTATTTCTAGAATCCTTAATGTCAATAACAACTATTTATTTTAAAATTTTAAAGTTTTAAGCAATGTACAGACAGACGTCTGATTTTATTAATAAGGATTCGCACAAATTAACAAATATTGTTCTCTGCATTTGAATTAGGTAAAAATAACTGATTTGATAATAAAATGTCAGTCCCTGATTCAAATAGTAGTATTTTCCTATTGAAACAGTTAATTATAACTAATTATTATTTTTTCCTGTCAATATTAATTCCAGATTGGTAGACAAACTGTCATATATGTATTGGTAGGAACTAAAACCCGTCGAAGACGAGTACGACAGCTAAGTATTTATATTTTTGCAAAATATATTATGTACTGATTTTGGTAGTTTTGTAGTTTTCCTTTATTTATGACAAATAATCTTATTTTTAAAACCATTTGTGATTAGTGAATTAAGTGCATTAACCCAGTCGGAAAAGTCGGACGAATGCCGGATCATCCAACCGTCAAGGATCCGCGCCGATTGAATTGGAGAGTCAATGCCGGTACAGGCAGTCTGTACTCATCGGATGTTAAGGAGAGTCCAGAATAGAGTCGTAAGAAACGCGATGGTCACGTGATCTCCATATAGAACACGTAATACGACGCGTTGGTGTTAACGCGTTGACAACAACGTCGATTCTATTATGGACTTTTCTTTAATGTCTGCTGGCGAGGTATAAAGAAGGATCCGATCGCCAAATCAAAATTTATACTGTGTTGTAATGGCTGTGCGACCGGCTCGGTACACATCTGATGGCACCGAACAACCGGCGTCTGACAACGCGAGCGGCACAAACATTCTACCGACTGCGAACTAATATCATTTATGTTGTTACACTGTGTGACAAAATAAAAAAAGTTGCCTGCACTTTAATAGAGACCTAGTATAACTTATAGGTCAGGTAAAACTATGAAGAATGATGTGTGAGAAATTTACCAAACAGCCCCAAAATTTAATTTTAGAGGCAAAAAACCGTTTTTTGTGTATTCATGTAAAGAATTACTCGTAACTTCTGTAATTTTCAACCGATTTTCGAAATTGTTAATAATTTCTTTAAAGTAATTTTCATTTTGGGTAAAATAAGTATTTTTTGAAAAAAATTTAATACAAATTGAGGAAGATACGTGAATTTTAATATTTAAAAATTTTTCCCCAAAGTTACAATTATATTTCAATTTTGCAGTGGAATTTACATCAGAACACTTTAAATTTCGTGTTTACTAAATTTAACTACATAACTTAAACGTCATGCATATCAAACTTGTTTTTGATAGATTTAAATAAAGACAGAGTCCGTATTTAGAGGGGGAGTCTGTTTAAATTTGAACTTTTCTAGATTTGTATTGTTTAAGTGTGTCAACGTTCTTCAAACATTAGTTAGAATTAAAATCTATTCTATATTATCAAAATTAATAGAATTGTTCAGTGTTGCGAAAAATGCATATGAAAAGTTCGACAATAAAAAATAATTGAAAAATGTTGTAGAATTTCAAATTTATATTTCATGAAATTCTAAGGCATTTTTATAGAAATTGTCAAATAATTATCTGTTATTCTTTATTTAAAGATTAAAGAATAGATTTGAATCCTAAATAATGTTTGAAAAACATTGACACACTTAAACAATAAGAATTTAGAAAAGTTTAAATTTAACCAGACTCCCCCTCAAAATACGGGCTCTGTCATTATTTAAACCTATCAAAAACAAGTTTGACATGCATGCCGTTTAAGTTAATCAATTTAATTTATTGAACAGAAAATTTGAAGTGTCTTGATGTAAATTTTACAGCAAAATTTAAATATTTGTAACTTTGGGAAAAAAATTTTTAAATCTTTAAATTCACGTATCTCCCTCAATTTGTATTAAAATTTTTTCAAAAAATGCTCATTTTACGCAGAATTAAGAATACTTTTATGTAATTAATATGAAAAATCTGTAAATTTAAATACTATTTTAAAAAAACCTTAAAAAAAATTATTATTATTGTCGACAGTATAAAGTATGAGTGTGTATTGTAAAGAGTGCGGACGAGTTCACAGTCTTTAAAAACTAAAGTATAAGCAGGTGTGGTCAGATAAATTAGTCGCTATTCAAAGTGACAGCACGTTTGTCTTGCAATAAGGCTCAGTGAAGAATTGGAAGGATTGATTATCTCCAAGTTTTTGTACTTTTACTTGTTAAATAAATAAAGTAGAGTTGGCTCTCAGTTGAGTAACCAACTCACCAAAAATAATAATATTAGTTGTTTCTTACGGCGACAACATTATTAAAATTATTATTTTTATTTTGTTTCTAAAAAAACCTCGTTAAAGTTGGAAAAGTGGAATGAAAATCGATAAATCGTAAATATTTCCAACTACAGTTTCGGCAGTTTTTATTTTGCATAAACGAGCAATACACGGTTAAAATGGTGTGCTTTTCCCTTTTCAAACAAAAGATCAATTTTGAAAATCGGTTGAAAATTACAGAAGTTACGAGTAATTCTTTACATGAATACACAAAAAACGGGTTTTTGCCCCTAACATTAAATTTTGGGGGTTTTTGGGAAATTTCAAACATTCTACTTTTTTCAGTTTTTCACACAGTGTTATTATTAAGATTTCAATTAATAATAATATGCAAAGAATATGGTCATTGTCATTGTTTTTTTAAAACAATTTAATGTTTTCTAGAATAATTATTTTTTTTAATTAACACATTATTTAGAATTTTTAGAAATAGATTTTTTACAGTGAAAAAATTTAGCTTTAGTCTTATTGTTTTTAATAAAAATTAATAAATTAAAATGAATAAAATAATAATTATAGTAATAAAAATTTTAAATCCTTTATGTTGTAAAATATTTTTGTAGGAGAATTGTTTAAAGTTTAAATATTAAAAATAGAATTAACAATACAAGAATATAAAATTTAATTGTAAAAATTAATGAATTTGAAAAATAGGTTTTAATTATATTTTTCATTTATTAATTAACAAATAAATTAAAGAATTAAATTTCTTTGTTATATTCAAATTTCTTTATTAATTATAAATAAAGTATACAGCTTATTATTTATAAATATAAAAAAAATTAATAATACAAATAATAAATAAATATAATGATAACAGAATAATTAAAAAAATTAAAAATTTAAAATATTGTTTTAAAACACTAGATTTATTTACATAATATTAATAAAATGCCAAAATATTCTAAAGTATTTGTAAAATTATTATTTATTGTTGTATTTAACTTGCAAAAATTGTTTACTTCGTAGCGGTATTGCGTATCGACATTATTATGCTCACATCCACATGCGAGCGAATAGCGTAGTGGTTAGCGCAAGAAGACACAGAAACAGGAGGTCTAACTCCGGTAGTGGGGGTACGTAATGGTTTCGTTTTCATAAAGAAGCTGAAAAGACATGAGCCGCAGTAGCCTTTTGCACATATTACCTACAGGTGTTAATTAAAAAAATAGATATTCATTTGATCGATTCATATATGTATATATATACAAATCAGTGTTAAATATTTATGCCGAATTACCACCAGGAGATAAATTAAAAGTAGTCTGCGCAGAAGGCTACCGCGTCTCAGGGCTTGTTTAGTTAGCTCAGCCTCTTTCGTGAAACCGTATTCTTACGTATTCGGCCTGTACTCCCACTACCGTAGTTGGACCTTCTGTTTCTAGTCTTCTTGGGTTAGCGTATTAGACTTCGGTGCGTAGATTAGGAATAGCTTGGGCTTCGTATCCCACTTGCGAGTGTTTAGAATTTTAACGTGTAAAAAAATGTAGATTGTGTTAAAAATGTTTGAAATGATCTATAAATAAATATTAATTAACATGCACCATGCATAGTTAATTAAATATTTTTTTATTTTATTTTTCAATAGAAAATATAATTTAGTGTGGCTAGACGGACGAATGCCAGTAGAACGCCGGTCCGCTGAAACGAGTCGTCTTTTGAAACAATATTTAGCCCGCGGCGGTTGCTATACGGACGAATGCTGGTACAATGTAAATAGAAGAAATTATTGTTTAAACAGTAATTCGTAAAATTCTTTGTCGACGTCGGGCATGTACTTTAACATGGAAAGAATATCCTTTTTCTTGAGATTAGAATTTTCATTTGCTGTTTCCTTTTTTTGGATCCTTTCTTTCTTCTTTTAGAATCATTAGCAGATAATTCCTCAGCTTTGCGTTTAATCGAAAAGACAGAAATGAATTGCTTTGCAAATTTGGTGTTGATACAGGATTCGACAGCCGAAGTTCAGAATGTTTCGTAAGAAAGAGTTTTTACTTTTGTAAATAAAACTTGCTTCCAGTTTAGTGGTTTTCCTGCATCTTGATAATTAAAAAAATTTCCTCTTTCATTTCCAAAAGAACAAGTTTTTTAGGATCCATTTCACGCAATACGCGGTAAAGAGTTATTGGACTAAAAACTTATCTATTTCTTAGAGCTTTTTCTATTTTGCTGTATAAACAGTCTAGCTCTTATACAAGACTATGCCCTAATTCAGAATATTTTTGTACAATTAATTTCAAATTTGATTCTGTTGGCATTTTTCTAGGAATTTTTTAATAGCAAAAAAAATCACAGAATTTCTATTTTAAAGGAAAACATGAGTCCGACCACAGTACAATGTTTTCAATCCCAGGGATACTTTTTTAGGATTTTTTTTAGTATTTTTATTAGTACACTTGCAATATGATTTTCTGCTCTACCTATAATATATTCGTGCCAAACTGCGCAATAAAGTTTTTGATTCAAAGAACAATGTGCAGTTAAATTATACACATTTAGTTTTCTTTTGTAGAAGAAATTCGATACTTCCGCTTTTGGTAATGCAAATACATTATCCAGATCAAAACAAATGTAAGCAGTAGATAAATCATTATCTTTTCTGTCAATATCTCGTTCTCTTTTTGAAGCAACTTTACTATCTTCGTATTTCTTGTAAATTTCCTTTTGAACAGGAGTAGGATTTTGATTTAATTTTTTTTCTTCGCAGTGGTCACAACGATCTTTTTGAGGGTGATGAGATGATAGATTAAAATCATTATTATGTCCCGAGCAAGATAAAGGCTTTAAATAATTTTAATTATTTATTTAAATAGGTTGTTAAAACCAGTTAGCTGATTAATCAGGTTGGTAAGGCCTAATCTTTATTTTTATAGTAGGATCGTGATCACTTGTCAAAACTATGGGTTTTGCGTTAAAGACAAGAATAATATTCCTTTTATAAATTTATTGTTTATAATATTAATTAAAGTTACAATTATTACAGTAGTTACTTACGTTTATTACACAATTTTCGTTGATATCTTCTTTCATGACATTTCTGGATAGAGCATCGGCATTTGTGTTTAGTTTTCCTGATTTGTGTTGAAATTCATACTCATAATCTCTCAATTTTAATCTCCATCGTATTAATCGCTGTCCTTGATCCTTTATTGTGTCAATTCATCTTAATGGTTCGTGGTCACGGACTAATGTGAATTTCTTACCATAAATATAAGGTCTAAATTGATGAACTGCATATAGGACTGCTAGACATTCTTTTTCGGTTGTAGAATAGTTTATTTCTGGCGCGTTTAAAACTCTAGATAGGTAAGCAATTGGTAGGTCGAATCCATCTTATTCTTGACTCAATACTGCACCTACAGCATAATCAGTTGCGTCTGTTGTTAATGTGAAAGGTTTTTCATAGTCTGGATATTGTAAAATTGGATTGGTGCATAGAGCTTCTCTTAGCTTGTTAAAACTGTCTTTTTGTTCTTGTTTCCACTCAAATTTTATATCCTTTTTTAGTAGATTGGACAATTGTTTGGCTTTTGCTGAAATGTCCTTGATAAATCTTCGGTAATATCCCGCTAATCCTAAGAATTGTTTAACATTTCTTGGTGTTTTGGGGGTTGGACAATTTTTGACTGCTTCTACTGTTTTTGGGTTAGGTTTTACTCCATCACTACTTATTATATGTCCCAAATATGCTAATTCTTTGTAAAGAAATTCGCATTTTTCTGGTTGTAATGAAAGATTAGCATTTTTCAATCTTTGTAGTAATCTTCTTACCTTTTTACCGTGTTCTTCTAAATCATTAGCGTAGACCACGATGTCGTCTAAGTAAACAAATAATTCAACTCCTTGGAGTCCAGTTAAAACTTGATCCATTAATCTTTGAAAGGTAGATGGTGAATTTTTTAATCCCATAGGCATTCTTATATATTCATAATGCCCATGTGTGGTGGAAAATGCTGTTTTTGATCTATCAACTGGATCTAGTTCGATTTGATGAAATCCACTGGCCAAATCAAATACTGAGAAATATTGAGCGCCTCCAATGGTATCCAGTATACTAGTAATATTGGGCAATGGATAATAATCACCAATTGTTTTCTCATTTAGTGCTCTAAAATCAAATACGATTCTCCACTTTTTTTGCCACTTCCATCAATCTTTTTCGGAACTATAAGCAAAGGTGAGTTATATGGCGAGCAGGAAGGACCTATGGCGACTTCTGATTTCATTCTATCGATGACTTTGTCGATTTCTTCCTTTTGAGATGGAGAAAATCTGTATTGTTTAACATGAATTGGTATTTCATCTTTAGTAATGATTTTATGTTGAACTTTATGAGTTGGAGTTAGTTGTTTTCCTAGGAGATGAAAACTATGCGGGAATTCTGTAACTATCTGTTTTACATGTTCTTTTTCATCCTTATTTAAATGATCCAATCTTAAATATTCTAATATCGCTGAAACTCTATGTGTTGGTGGTGTATATTCTTCATCTGTGGAGTAATCATCCGAATCTTCACCTGGTAATTTGTAAAATTCGAAAGGAATTAATTCCTGCGGTAGTATGTCGATTTCGGCGTCTTCAGATGTCATATTTATAGCATAGATGTGACAAACTCCATCCTGATTGGTTACTACACCTTCACCTACTAGTAGTCCTTCAGCTGTTTTTATTAAAGGTAAATATCCTTTTTTTAATTCCGTGTTAAGAACATCGATTGGTATTACCTGTCTAGTTCTGGCATTAATAGTTACATTTTTTCTTTCATTAGCCTTATTTTTTGTTAATGCATCTCTGGCTTTAGTTGATTCTTTATCTGCGAAAAATATTGGTTTTATAGGATTAGAATGTGTGACAATTGTATTATTCCAAAAAGAAATTTCAACTTTTTCTTCGCGCAGGTATTCTCGACCTAGTATACCGTCAGATTCTGTAGGGAAATCTATGGGAAAGTTATTTGTTTCGTATTTATTTCAATGTGAACGGTTCCCAGTGTTAAAATTTTTATAGGAACGATTCCGTCTATGTGTATGGCTTCTTCTCGAATTACATTTAAATCTGGTAATATTATGTTTTCCTTGATTATGTTTACATCTGCTCCTGTATCTATTAACAAGGTTGCTGCAGATGCTTGAAAACTTGGAGAATTTATAATTATTAATGGAGATTCTCTTAAATTTCTAGCGTGGAAGATGTGTTTTGTAATGATCGAATCCTCGCGTTGGCTGGACGCTCTTTGTGATCTCCACTCGTCGTCGCGTCTGTCCGTCGAGTCGTGTTTAAGTTTAAATTATTCCTTTCAAATGAATGAGGGGATTGAGAACGGGGTGGTGTTCTACTTCCATCTTTATTTTTATTAAAGTATCCTTCTTGCGGAGGGGGATATGGATAGAAAGGATATGCTGTGTAAGACATGTAAGCGTTAGGAAAATGAAAATTAGGTTGATTAGGATATGGTTGTGGGTAATAATTATTCTGCATATAAGGAGGATATGGATATCTCAAAATTCCAGTGGGGGTGGGTGATTGAGAACGATATCTCGTTTGTTCATAAGGATACGAGAATTGTACTCTATTACTAGGGCTTCTTTCTCGATCTCTGTAATCTTGTGGTTGGTGTCGTGAATAATGGTAATCATTGTAATCGGGTTTATAACTTTCATGACGTTGTTCACATTGTAAAGCAATGTCGAAAGCATCTTTCAGATTTTGAGGGTTTCGTGCCTCTATTACAGTTGACATTGAATCTGGAAGTCCTTTGATGAAAGATTCCAATGCATAGAGATTTAGAGGTTGCATTTGAATTTTAGCATTAGGAGCTCCATTAGAACTAGCGAGTGTCGCATTTGCCCCTGCTAATAATTGAGACAGTCTGTCGTAAAATTCGCTAACATTTTCGTTGCGATTCGTACGAATTGTGGATATTTCTTGCAAATACCATGCATATGATTTATGAGTGGAGTATTTTTGTTTTAAATGATCTATTAATTCATTAATGGTTCCAAAAGACTTACTTTGAGTACTGTTTCTAGCAGCTCCTTTTAACTTAGCAAGAATGGATTTCAAATACTGATCTTCGCAATTTTTAGGAATGGATGATGCAGCATTCAAAATATCATCAATAAAATTTTTAACCGGCGTATTATGCCCGTCATAAAAAGGAATATTCATTATACCTTGTTGTAACGCAAAACATTCTGCCATAGAATTTACCATAGTGTCATGAAGGGTTCTATTCATAGAGGTAGCAAAGGTTGCATCGTTGGCTGGAACAGTATTATCATCATCATTATGGTCTATATAATCTTTTTAATGTTTATTTTTACGAGTCATTTTGTTGTTTATCAGAATAGTTCGTTAATAATATCAAATGAAAATGGAAGTCCTAAAACTTCAACAATATCTGATTTGTCTTCACAAATTATTGTTTGGAATTCTATTACTGTATGATTAATACAAAATTTTCGTTTCCCCGTGTGTTCCTATAGTACCGTCTCTTAAAAAGTATTTTAGTACACGATTTATTCCTAGGAAGGGGATAACTTTGTCTTCTTTAATTAAGTTTATTGGTAAAGAAGGGTCTAGTATAAATCGACCTTCGTTGCCAATAAGGATCGATGAGTTTAGTAACAATTGAGGATATAATTCGTTATTCTTTATTAAAAAGTGAAAATATAAATTCATAAGGAAGTTCAAGATGGTGGTTTGTTAGAGGAGTCGCGACCGGCTTAAGGTACGTGTGAGAGTTGCCTTTAAGGTGTACGTCTGACTTGCCTTGCGGCGTACTACTTGTAGCTTTCGCGCGCGAAACCAATGAGTAGTTTAAGTAAATGAGGAGATGATTAATAATATTAACCGCGAGATTTAATTATGACTTCTTGTATTAATATGTTCTCCTAATACTTTTCTTGCGTGAAAATTTGTTTAAATCAATATATCTGTTAATTTATTGGTTTTAAAATTTTTAAAAATATGCTAAAATTTTAAGCACCAAATTAACAAAAAGATTGCTATGACAAAAATTGTTGTTATTAGTGAAAAGTGTCGCATATATTAGTATTGATGATGATCACAATACAAATTCACTAGGATCTGTGTTTAGGAAGGATAATCCCAATATACCTGTCAATTCGTGTTGTCTACTATTAATATAAGTTCGAAACTCGATTGGTTTATTTGCAATTAATATTTCTGTTCCAGAAGTAACAAAAAAACCTGAATATAGAGTGATTGATTCTGATCTATCGATTAGAATGCCTGGTGCCAATTTTCTTTCGTTTAATAAATTGATGTTTAAAGCAGGATTTATTAGAAAAAGACCCCTTTTTCCGTTAAACTGGGTGATGATACATGAATGTTTGGAAAAATATCTGTATTAAATTCAATATTATTGACGTAACGATTCATTGATATTTTCGACAAGATGAATTTCGTATTATTCTACAAATGCTTCTAATAAATCGCTGTCTAATTGTATTTGCTCTCCTTTGGGCTCTTCTATCGTATTCTCTAGCAACTCGACTAAAATGATTGGTTTCGAATAATCGATCTAGAAATGGTGCGCCTAAAACACCAATAATTTCGGAGTTATTTTCGTAATCGATAGTTTCAAATTTCAATGAAAAATCACAAAATTCTACTATGGCACTACTGTCGGTGTAAATTGAGTTTTGTCGGAGTGTGTATCGAATATTTCTATTGATGTTGACAAATAAAGACAATTCTGTTTCTTTTATTAAATTTAATCGATTAGTATTGTCGATAAGAAATATACCTTTATGAGATACTAAATCTCCTGAAACTATTTCGATTTGAGGATAGTTAAAATTATTAATTATATCAAAATATCTATTCATTTCGATTCCAATTACATGTACATGTATTTTTGTTTGTTATTTAGTTGATTATTGATCAGCTTATTGTTTAATTGATTAGTTTTATTCAATTTTTCTTTTTAGACTTGTATACCAAATTATTGCAATTAATATTAGGTATACTATTATCATACAACAATAAACAAAACACATTAATTTTAATGAGAGTTTATTTTGTTATTTATTGAATATTAATTACACTTTTTATTTTTTTTAAATTTGCTCCGTTTTATTTAATAAATTTTCAAAAAATTTAGAAAATTCTTCTTGTGTTTTTAATTCTTTAATGGTATTTTTTGCTTGGAAATTTTCTACAAATTTTTCTGATTCTAATGATGACTCAATATTAAACCTTCTTCGTGCCTTGATTCCTCCTCGATTTCTATTTTTCTTTGTTGTCGGAATTTTATCGCACATAATTCTTAACAACAAATTAATGATATTTTTAGGTATTTAATATCTTTAATAATTTTGTTTTTTGATAGTTCAAAATATTTTAAAAAAGCAGTTTACAATTATTTTAAAGAGTCAAAGAAACATTTGGAGAAAGTAAAAGGAGTGAATAAATGGACAGATTCGCCGGACGGAGTATTTGTCGTTTGATAAATTAAAATTCACCGGACAGCGCAATATTAATTTCACAAAATATAAGTGAATGTGATTTTATTTTAATTAGACGAAAGGAAATCCTTAATTAAACGGTCCCGCCGGACGGCGCAGACTATTCTCAAATTCGAGCCGAAATTCGCCGGACGGCGCAAGGACAGCTCAAATTCAGGATTATTTGAGGGAATTAGGAAATTGATTACAATTTGTAAGCAATTAAGAGTTAGTTAAATATGATTTGAATGTGAATTTTGAATTTAGAGTTAGTTTTGACTCTAAAAAAAATTGTAAAAAATTTTTTTTTTTGAATAATTAATTTGTTTATAACAAAAGTGACAATCCCACCGCTGCCACCAAATCAGCTGTTATGTCCCGAGCAAGAGAAAGGCTTTAAATATTTTTAATTATTTATTTAAATAGGTTGTTGAAACCAGTTAGCTGATTAATGAGGTTGGTAAGGCCTGATCTTTATTTTTATAGTAGGATCGTGATCACTTGTTGTTTGAAGTGAATGAAACTTAAAGTTTGTTATGTTACACTTATGTAACTTTCACAACTTTGTAAGAGTTTTACTATAAATTAACAGTTTCACGTTATCTAAGTGTTAAATTATTTATCTTGCACCTTTTACGGAAAGAAACTTGTTTCTAAGTGATAATAATATAACTTGCACCTTTTACGGAAAGAATTAATGAAATTTACACTGTTAATTTTGTATAACAAATACGACAGTTAAAACAACAAAATTAATGATTCTAAGTGTTAAATTATTATCTTACACCTTTTTACAGGAAAGAAACTTGTTTCTAAGTAATAAATAATCTAACTTGCACCTTTAACGGAAAGAATACGGTAACTCGCGTTTAAACTGAAGGGTCGCTCTACAATGATATTATTCGCTCTGAATTACACCGGAACTTTTGACAATCGCTCTTGATTTTGCATCAGCTTATATAGGACTTTTGGTCTATGTATCGTGTAGTAAAATGAGTAAAAAAACACGTTTCTGGCTAAAAGAGCATGTAACACGTTTCTAGCCAAAAGAGCATTTGTCACGTTTTTATCTAAAAGAGCATTGAGCACATACGGATGTAATATGATCTTTTATTTTCCCTTCTAGTTTCTATCTATCTATTATTGAGACTTATAATCAATGCTTGAATTGATATCTATTGAATTCAAACATTGATACGAGTTTTTGCTCTATTAATCGAATCGACAATCGATTATCGATTTCGATTATCGATTTCGATTATCGATTAATTTTCGATTCGACCAATTTAATGGTATTTTGAATTAATTGTTTGATAATAAACGCAAATCAACAATATTTGAAGGTTATTAGTTATTTTAAATAAAAAAAATGAGCCTCAATGTAGAAAAAAAATTTTTTTAGGGGAGAGGGCCCTAAGGTGGTTACCCATCTTTTGAACGACTGTGGATTTCAAATGGAATTATAAATAAAGGTCAATAATACGGCGTTTGAAGTTTTATCATATTACCTAACTTCCTATCATAAAGATTTTTTTCATTTCATTAATAAAAAAAAAGTTATGTCACTTTTTAAAAAAAGTTGAAAATTTGACTTTTGAAAAAGTGACCCCAAGGTGGTCACCATACGAAAATTAACTAAAAAAGTTATAAAAAATGTAAAAAACGTATTATTAAGTTGTTTATTTAATATTAATTATTTTTCAGGATCACAGAAATATTTTTTTATATATATATTATATATTTTTTGTGCACTTTGTCCTTTTGTAAAAAATGATAGTTTTTGTGTATGTATTAGACAGATAAAATTTTGAAAATAATGGGGATCATTATATGTAAAGCTAATCTCAGATGGCAACACCACAGCAATATTGTCTAGCGCTTAATTTTTGATTTAGCGAAAAGTCACATTTGGTTTACAAACCAATGGGGGAAGTAAATATACATTTTTTCTGGAATTGTGAAAAGTTAAAAATTGAATTACGTAAGCTAGGAATATGTGTCATAGGAAAAAAGACGATTTTGCATGTCACAATATCGTAAAAGTATATAGATAAAATAATTGAGGTTATGTTACCTGCCATTAAAAATATTGTAAACAAATTTTAATTTTAAATCTCTTAACATCTTTAAATAGTTTTCCGTACTTTGTTAAAACTAATTTTTATGATCTAATGATTTTATTCTTCACAAAAACCATTTATATTTTGTTTAATTAATATTATGCAACAAAGTATTAAAATTTTGCGCCATGAAATCTGACAGTGCTGCTGCACTCTACTGGCCAAGTTTGGCTGTGAGGATCCCCATTCTATTTCATTATTATTCATCATAAAACTTAAAAATTGATAAAATTCACATTCACAGTGATAAATGTTGATAAATATAGCGTATAAACACATTTTCATAAAAAATCAAAAGTAACCACCTTAGGGCCAAGACACAACTTTTTAAACGTTAATGAAAAATTTGTTAAAGCACAATATTAATTATATTCATTTGGAATATTATTGTACGATATATAAAGAGAATTATAACGATTTTTACTAACTTAAAATGGTTAATTTCGATGATTTTAACACCCTGAGAAAAAAATTTCTCGATTATTTAAGAACAGAAATTTTACAACGTTCACGTTACAAGGAGACTCATACGACTATTTACCTCAAAACTTTACTAAAATCTTTGTCTTCTCAAATAATAACAATAACAGAAAACATTTGAAGATACTATCTAATATACAAAAATTTTCTTAGGGTGACCACCTTAGGGCCCTGACCACCTTGGGGCCCTCTCCCCTACTTAAAAAAATTTTTATTAATTTTTTTTAGATTTTTTAATATATTTTTGTGATCAGACTAAAAATATACTAATAAACCCATTTTCAGTTGGGTCAGAATTTCTCAAATGGATCACCTAATACTAAAAAAATTTTCTTTTTGAACTAAAATAATTTTTTTTGACTCTTAATATGGTTAAAAAAATCCCTAAAAATATTAAGCCAAAAAAAAATTTTTTGTAAAAGTTATTAACAATTGAATTTTTTAGTACTGCTAAATTAACAAATTTTTTTCTCGAGTTCTAGTTGACGGATTTTAAAATTAAAAAATGGGTTTTTCGTCTTGAATTGCACTATTTGAACATATTTTTTGTTTTTAATTTTTTTCATTTTTTATAATTTTTTAAGTAATTTGTTTATAAAATGTTAATAAACAAATATATTCTTCACGTCCTAACAAAAAAATTAAAATTCCATTCTATTCCTTAAATGTCTCCGAGTGTAAAACCGTTTCGAAAAAAATGAGCCTCAATTAGAAAAAAAGTTATTAATTAAAAACTGCAGCTGTGTAGGGCCTTATATGACGTTAAACTCGCCCCGCGCACATTGGCATTTTTTACAATTTACTGTTCAAATTTGTCTGTAACCTACAAATTTTATCGGATTTTCATGGTCTTGGTCTGAAATTAAAGGGAATAAATTTTCTAAGAGATCCCACTAAACCAATTTTTAAATTTTAAATTGTTAATATATTTTTTTAAACTCAAAGTTATCAACTTACAATATTTTTAGAAAAAATCATGTTTTTTTATATTTTCATTGCAGATGATTCAAATCAATTTAAATTAGTCCAGATGACGACCAGATAAATAATAATGTATAATACAATTTATTTAAATTGTTGCAAACAATGTTAATTAACAAACAGATAACGTTGGTTCTTTTTTATGAAAAGAATTTTTTTGCAGACAAACTTATATTTAATGTGGAAATATATTGTTTGATAATCACATATATTCTAAAACAAAGAAAATTCCTCGCATATGTATTGAATAATTTTTAATTCGATATAATATATATTGTGCTGTTTTATTTTGTTTGGATTTATAGTTTTAGTGTGATATTATATTATTTGATAATCTTATATATTCTAAAACAACGAAAAAAAACTGTCCCATGCATGTGCAAGGAATTTTGTTTTGGAATTTATTACTATATTATTATAATATTATTAATAATAATAATAATAATAATAATAATATTATTATTATTATTAGTAATAAATTAACAAAATTCCTTATGCATACAGTTTATTTATTTTTTTGTCTTGGAATTTATGAGATTACCAATCAATATAATATCACACTAAAACTATAAATCCAAACAAAATAACAGCACAAAATTTATATTTATTTAAGTAATCTATGTCTATTTTAATATAAAATGATTT
This sequence comes from Leptopilina drosophilae, assembly GCA_032873175.1. Lineage (NCBI taxonomy): Eukaryota > Metazoa > Arthropoda > Insecta > Hymenoptera > Figitidae > Leptopilina > Leptopilina drosophilae. The sequence goes on along the minus strand of CM065480.1, from coordinate 14,461,487 downwards.
TATATTTAAAAATTATTATTGATATAAACAATTATTTCCACATTAAATATAAGTTTGTCTGCAAAAAAATTCTTTTCATAAAAAAGAACCAACGTTATCTGTTTGTTAATTAACATTGTTTGCAACAATTTAAATAAATTGTATTATACATTATTATTTATCTGGTCGTCATCTGGACTAATTTAAATTGATTTGAATCATCTGCAATGAAAATATAAAAAAACATGATTTTTTCTAAAAATATTGTAAGTTGATAACTTTGAGTTTAAAAAAAATATATTAACAATTTAAAATTTAAAAATTGGTTTAGTGGGATCTCTTAGAAAATTTATTCCCTTTAATTTCAGACCAAGACCATGAAAATCCGATAAAATTTGTAGGTTACAGACAAATTTGAACAGTAAATTGTAAAAAATGCCAATGTGCGCGGGGCGAGTTTAACGTCATATAAGGCCCTACACAGCTGCAGTTTTTAATTAATAACTTTTTTTCTAATTGAGGCTCATTTTTTTCGAAACGGTTTTACACTCGGAGACATTTAAGGAATAGAATGGAATTTTAATTTTTTTGTTAGGACGTGAAGAATATATTTGTTTATTAACATTTTATAAACAAATTACTTAAAAAATTATAAAAAATGAAAAAAATTAAAAACAAAAAATATGTTCAAATAGTGCAATTCAAGACGAAAAACCCATTTTTTAATTTTAAAATCCGTCAACTAGAACTCGAGAAAAAAATTTGTTAATTTAGCAGTACTAAAAAATTCAATTGTTAATAACTTTTACAAAAAATTTTTTTTTGGCTTAATATTTTTAGGGATTTTTTTAACCATATTAAGAGTCAAAAAAAATTATTTTAGTTCAAAAAGAAAATTTTTTTAGTATTAGGTGATCCATTTGAGAAATTCTGACCCAACTGAAAATGGGTTTATTAGTATATTTTTAGTCTGATCACAAAAATATATTAAAAAATCTAAAAAAAATTAATAAAAATTTTTTTAAGTAGGGGAGAGGGCCCCAAGGTGGTCAGGGCCCTAAGGTGGTCACCCTAAGAAAATTTTTGTATATTAGATAGTATCTTCAAATGTTTTCTGTTATTGTTATTATTTGAGAAGACAAAGATTTTAGTAAAGTTTTGAGGTAAATAGTCGTATGAGTCTCCTTGTAACGTGAACGTTGTAAAATTTCTGTTCTTAAATAATCGAGAAATTTTTTTCTCAGGGTGTTAAAATCATCGAAATTAACCATTTTAAGTTAGTAAAAATCGTTATAATTCTCTTTATATATCTACAATAATATTCCAAATGAATATAATTAATATTGTGCTTTAACAAATTTTTCATTAACGTTTAAAAAGTTGTGTCTTGGCCCTAAGGTGGTTACTTTTGATTTTTTATGAAAATGTGTTTATACGCTATATTTATCAACATTTATCACTGTGAATGTGAATTTTATCAATTTTTAAGTTTTATGATGAATAATAATGAAATAGAATGGGGATCCTCACAGCCAAACTTGGCCAGTAGAGTGCAGCAGCACTGTCAGATTTCATGGCGCAAAATTTTAATACTTTGTTGCATAATATTAATTAAACAAAATATAAATGGTTTTTGTGAAGAATAAAATCATTAGATCATAAAAATTAGTTTTAACAAAGTACGGAAAACTATTTAAAGATGTTAAGAGATTTAAAATTAAAATTTGTTTACAATATTTTTAATGGCAGGTAACATAACCTCAATTATTTTATCTATATACTTTTACGATATTGTGACATGCAAAATCGTCTTTTTTCCTATGACACATATTCCTAGCTTACGTAATTCAATTTTTAACTTTTCACAATTCCAGAAAAAATGTATATTTACTTCCCCCATTGGTTTGTAAACCAAATGTGACTTTTCGCTAAATCAAAAATTAAGCGCTAGACAATATTGCTGTGGTGTTGCCATCTGAGATTAGCTTTACATATAATGATCCCCATTATTTTCAAAATTTTATCTGTCTAATACATACACAAAAACTATCATTTTTTACAAAAGGACAAAGTGCACAAAAAATATATAATATATATATAAAAAAATATTTCTGTGATCCTGAAAAATAATTAATATTAAATAAACAACTTAATAATACGTTTTTTACATTTTTTTATAACTTTTTTAGTTAATTTTCGTATGGTGACCACCTTGGGGTCACTTTTTCAAAAGTCAAATTTTCAACTATTTTTAAAAAGTGACATAACTTTTTTTAAAAAGTGACATAACTTTTTTTTTATTAATAAAATGAAAAAAACTTTATGATAGGAAGTTAGGTAATATGATAAAACTTCAAACGCCGTATTGTTGACCTTTATTTATAATTCCATTTGAAATCTACAGTCGTTCAAAAGATGGGTAACCACCTTAGGGCCCTCTCCCCTAAAAAAATTTTTTTCTAATTACTACATTATTTCATCTAATTAACGAAAAATGGATTTATTAGTATATTTTTACAGTCTGATCGCAAAACAAATATTAAAAAACCTAAATAAAAAATTTTTTTATTAAAATTTTTTTTCTAATTTCTACATTGTTTGATCTTTTAACCAAAAATTGGTTTATTAGTATATTTTTACAATCTAATCACAAAAAATATACTAAAAAATAAAAAAAAAATTTTTTAAATAAAATTTTAAAAAAATTGGACAAGTGCGAGTTGAACTCGCACTGCAATGGCGGGTTCCGTACACAAATATTAAAACAATACTTATTTAAAAAATTAAAGTATTGTTTATCTAATATTGTAAACAATAGTAAGTAGAGGATCAAAATTCGCACAATTAGTTCCTCTACTTATTGTTTACAATATTAGATATACAATACTTTAATTTTTTTATCAAAAGATTTTAATATATTTTTTTAATTGTTTATTTTAATTCTTCCATTTACCGATGAATGTTGCAAGTATTTTTTTAATATTTCTGTACGGAACCCGCCATTGCAGTGCGAGTTCAACTCGCAATTGTCCAATTTTTTAAAAATTGTTTTAATTACAATTTCACATACACACTAGAACAGTTTTTTTTTACTATATGTGACTATCTAAAAAATATAAGTATTCCAATAGGTAATAATTAAAAAATTACAAAAATTATTAATGAAAGGAGTGAAACAATATATATTTTTAGTTAATGTTAGAATTTCTCGCTGATATAATATTTTGAAATATGAAATAAATATTTCAAAACGTTGAAATATTAATATATCGTACATCAATTTTAATACGAACATCTTTAAGTTTAATTTTTGTAAATAATAAATTTAAATGAAATTTTGTTTAACAAACTGATGATAATTCCTTTATTTAAGAAGGATGGTGACACCATACATAAAAAAATAGTTTCAATTAATTTGATTACATTTTAAATGATTTAATTATAAAATATTAAGAAAACATTTATTTTAAGTTAAAATATTTTCACAAATAATGATTTTTTAACTCAAAAGTGTGAAGCTAATTCAATAAAAGTTTTAAAAATTAAATTATGCGCCATTTTGAATTTTCAATATACAATATTTAATATACATACGAATTCATTAATTGTTTTACATGACAGTGATTAGATTGTATTCTCTAATCTTAAAACATGTCTAAGTACTGCATCTATAGCTGACTCTATGCTATCATTATTCTCAGACAAAATAGTAGCGTTTTGACAGAAAAATCTTGTCAATTCGCTAACAAATAGCGCTACGCAAATTTCTCTTTTCTTTTATTTCCTATGACTTAACTTTTTTTAATAATTGGAACATTTCATGTTTATGAACATCATGTAAAACAAATTTTAATAAAAATATATAATATTTAACAAAATATAAATAACACAGCCTCACAAAAAAGTGTCAGGGTTGGGAGATTAGAGAACCCTATCTCCATGTATTTTGGGTCTCTGATCACGAATCCGGTGTCCGTTTTGGTCCAGCACGTCTGGATTTTTTTCTAATCTCAAAAAACATGTCAAATTTTTTAAAAATTGATGGATTTTGACAAAACTGGGTATACAGGGGTTCTTGAGGCCGCTGATTACGAATCTGAAGTCAGATTTTCAAAATTCAAAATGGCGGATCTGAAATAGCGGTTAAAATTATTTGAAAATTGATAGATTTTGACTTCAGATTCGAAATCAGCGAAAACCAGTAATCAGCTTAAAAACCCCTAGGTACCAACTTTTATCAAAATCTGTCAATTTTCAAATAATTTCGACCGCCATATTGGATCCGCCATTTTAAATTTTTAAAACTGACATAAAATTCATAATCAGCGACCTCAAAAACCCCTAGATACCAAGTTCCATCAAGATCCATCAATTTTAAAAAAATTTCCGCCATTTTGGATCCGCCATATTGAATTTTGAAAATCTAACTTCAGATTCGTAATCAACGAACTCAAAAACCTTCAGATACCAAGTTTCATCAAAATCTATCTACATTTGAGAAACTTTTTAAAAATCATCATTTTTCAAATTATTTCGACCGCCATTTTGGATCCGCCATTTTGAATTTTGAAAATCTGACTTCAGATTCGTAATCAGCGGCCTTAAGTATACCCAGTTTTGTCAAAATCCATCAATTTTTAAAAAAATTAGTATACCACCAAAAATTTGACATGTTTTTTAAAGTTAGAAAAAATTCTAGACGAGCTGGACCAAAACGGTCACCGGATTCGTGATCAGCGACTAAAAATACATGGAGATAGGGTACTCTGATCTTCCAACCCCGACACTTTTTTTTGTGGGGCTGTGTAATTGAGCTATATAGCGCTGTCTCCAATCGTAACTTCCCAGCATTACCAAACCCCCGCTACCGAAGTTTTACCTCCTGTCTCTAGCCTTCTTGACGCACAGCTAGTCAAATATTAAAATTACAATAAAAACTACACTGAAAAACTGTTGTTAAAACTGTTCACTAAATGCGCTGAACGGCTACGTTAAAAAGAATCGCACAGTTCACTATATTTTTAGGAGAGCAACTCTCATTTTTGATAGAGCTGCCGAACTATTTATCAAGCAGCCGCTCACTTAACGCTATAGGCAGCAAAGTTTAAGAGAGCAACTCTCCTAATTTTGATAGAGCTGTGAGTTTAAACGCAAGTAGCGCTGCACTACAGTCAATAGCGAAACTGCTCTTCCAACAGTTTTTCAGTGTATATTATTACAGGTACATCATCTAAATTAGAATCTTTGCGTATTACCTCAAATTTTTTTCAATTTTTTCTTTCAGTACGCGTTGAAATAAGCTACTATGAAATTTTTCAATCGTTTCTCTAAAGCGATTTAAGAGGCACAGATTTTTGAATAATTACGTTTTTTAAGTAATTTTTTTTCAAAAGCTTATAACATGGACGATATTAATCAAATTGAGGGGCTGGATGCTATAACGTGTTACGCGCCATTTACTTAACATGGCGCGTAACACATTATAGAATCCAGCCTCTCAGTTGGACGCTCTTATGGAAAATTTTTGTTTTCACATTTTTTTTAATAAAAATATGAAATTTTATTTTAAAGGGACATTCCAGTTCAAAACAGTCAAAAAGAAGGCTTTTTAGTACTTATTATTATGATGGTAACATTTATTTTAAAAATTTCTTTTACATGTAATAGATCATTTATTTAAGATTTTGTAAAAAAAGTTTTATCATTTTTTTTAAAAATGGCGGCGATATATATATATATATATATATATATATATATATATATAAAAGATGAGACTTTTGTCTGTACATTGCTCAGAACTTAAAATTTTACACATACTTATTCGTTTTGAGCATCCAGGATTCCAAAAATGCCAATAAAAAATTTCGTGTATGTATGTATGTCCGTATGTCACGGAATTTTTGATCGCGAATCACTTAAAAACGGCTCAAACGTTTAAAACAAAATTTGGCAGAACGTTTGACCTTAGGCCAAGGAAGGTTTTTAAATTTCCAGATTTGAAAAATATTAATTAAAACGGAAGATATTAAATTTTTTCAAAAATTTTCAAATTTTACCTTTTTTAAAAAATGCTTTCATACTTTGCATAATTGAGTATAACATGTTATTTAATCACATTCTAGAAAATATTTGCCAAAAAATGTCTTATAACTAAGATATAAGTATAAACAGGTTTTTTAAAAAATTCAAAAAATCGCAAATATCAAAATTTTATATTTTTTTAATGAATTGCTTTTAAATGATCTGTAATTGATTGTTACATGTCATTTGGCCAAATTTTAGCATAATTTTTCCAAAAATGGTGTCTTATAACTAAGATGTAAAGATAAAAATGTTTTCAAAAAATCGAAATATCTTAAATTTTACATTTTTTAATGAATTGCTTTTAAACTCTGTATAATTGAATAATACATGATATTTAGTCACATTTTAGCAAAATTTTAGCATAATTTAGCAAAAAATACTATTCCATATTTCAGATGTAAGTATAATAATGTTTTCAGAAAACTAAAAAAAAAGAAAAATTATCTATTTATAAGAGACAATTTTTGGAAAAATTATGCCAAAATTTAAACAAATAACATGTAACAATGAATTATAGATCATTTAAAAGCAAATAATTCATTAAAAAATATAAAATCTGAAAAATTTTGATTTTTTAAATTTTTTGAAAACATTTTTATACTTACATCTTGGTTATAAGACATTATTTTAGCCAAAAAATTTTTACATTTTGATAAATTGCAGTAAATTGGGCAGTTATGGCTTTTGTGAGATATATATAAACAATAAATATTCAGATTTTAAGCATATTAATTAGAACGGGAGGTATTCGATTTTTTCTAAAAATTTAAAAAATAGAAAATTTTTAATTTTTTTGTTTTTTAACATATATCTTTTAAACTTTTGACGTCAAAAATATTGGAATTTAGAATAATTTGTTTATCCAATTAATCAAAACATTTTCAATTACAAAACTTCGAAAATATTAAAAATGGTAAACGATAAATGGTAAACAATGTGAAAAAATATTAATTCATAGCTTTAAAATTATTTCTAAAGGAGATTGAAAATGGAGATTTTTTATAATAAAATTCATACTACAGAAATTCAAGAATACCTGTGAAACGATATTTACATTATGCTACTGGGAAAAAACTTAGAATGTAAAAAGTTTTGTTATTTTAATTCTAGGTTTAACTATTATAGATGTTTTGACCATTGTAAAGGCAAAAGTTAAACAGAGTGTCTATTATTATTTTTGTGTAACAAACTATCCGGTTTTCCCATCTTTGTCCAAATTTTTCCAGGTGTATATTTTCTCATCAAATATAAATTTTTTTGATAAGTATAAACGATATATAAAACTACAAATGGCTACAAAAATTCACATATTTTATAAAAATACACTTTGACGGGTTTTTGTTTTTACAAATACTTTTAACAGGGTTCTACCAACTGGAAAAAAGGGAAATATGCAGGAATTTTATTTAATCGGGAAAAATTGTGAATTCAGCTTGCAATATAGGTCTTATTTTACATTTAAGCAATTATGATACAATTAGTTCGAATTTGACTTTACTATAACTCCAAAAACTGGTGGAAATTTAGGATTAACTTATAATACTATAATTAAATTTCTACAAACAATTGAAAACCATTGTTTTCTGCATTTTGATAAATAAAAAATTAATTATTTGATGATAAAAATTTATTCAGTGTTTTGAAATAGTAATATTTTGATAATAAAATAGTCAATGATAGCTAATGATTATTTCTCCAGTCAAATTTAATTCCCCACTATTTCCTATTTTTCGAGACTGGTTGAAACAATATTAAATGTATTTGTTGAAACTAAAACCCGTCGAAGACGGGTACGACAGCTAGTATGCAATATTTGAAAATGCCCATTTTCGGTGGTAAGATCGATTCCAAACTTTCTAAAACAGATAAAACCAAAAACGAAGTGACATTCTCTTCTTTAGGTATTTCTTTAAGTGTTGAACTTTAAAAAAGTAAAATTTTCTTTCCCACCCTTTTTTAGAGTACTTTTTCCCAAAATATGCAAAAAAGGTGTTTTTATTCAGAATGTCTCTTATAAAAAAGGGAGTTTTAAATTATCCAGTTTTTGAGATTCCACTTATAATCATGATAACGCTGAATCAAGAGCCATTTAATTTTTAAAATAGCTTCTGAAGAACTCGAGATATCAGTCTTAACAGATCAAAAAGACATTTTGAGAAAAATCATCGGATTTGCTTGAAAATCGTTACTCGGGGGTTTCTGAGGTCGCTAATTATGAATATCGGATGCAATATGGTGGACGAAGAAAAAAAAATTAAAAAGGGATTTTTTGGGTTTAAATGGGTTTCAGAGATGCAGACTATGTCAGTGGTTCTCTCCTCCAGCAATAGAGCTAGTTCTATACGTTTAGCAGGTGAGAGACCGTTTGCATTCCAGGTGAGAATGTTATTGGTTTACTTAGGAGAGGTTTGTGGAGAAGAGAGTGGAGTTGAGGGTTGTGAGGAATTCACGAAAAAGCTTATGGAGTTGATGAGCGATGTTTGGATCAGAAGTTAAATTTTTTTGTTGTGGTGGTTGGTTTGTGGGAGGATAAGTTTTAGAAGTTATGTTTGCATAGGTTGCTTTAATGTGGGAAGGAGTTGTTGTTTCCGGAGCCACTTTCTTCTTCGATTCCGGCCCCGTTCGTGTCTCTACATTTTACTCCTCGACCAGCCTAAAAGATATTTCCAACCTCCAAGACTTTTTTGTCTCCGATTCTCCTACAATTGTTGCTGGTGATTTAAATGCTACAAATACAGATTGGGGTTGCCTCCGAAACAACAAGAAGGGAAACACACTTTTTAGAGCCTCAATCCGCTATAACTTTAATATCGAAGCTCCTGCTGAACCAACTTACCACCCTACATGTCCTCGAAATTAACCTAGCATTCTAGAAATCTTTCTAAAAAAAACATCACTTTGGAAAAAGACCCCTGGATACTTCCTAAACTTAGTTCTGACCACTCACCGGTTTACCTTGAAATTACAGGAAGCCCATTTCTCACCCCACCTACAGAATCAAAAATAGACTACATCCATATAAAATACATCCTAGAAACCTCCTCCTTCAAATGCCCTTCCATACATTCCAAGACGGACTTACAAGCCGCAATCGATTCCTTGACTACTGAAATTCAAACATCTGTAAATCTCGCCACAACAACCACTATTACACCTACACACACATACAGATCATCACCTCACATCCATCGACTTATCCAAAAGAAAAATAAAGCCAGAAAAAGATGGCAAACATTTTTGCTGAATCCCTTAAAAACCAATGTTCTCCCTTTCCAAGTCGTTAAAAATTCAACACCTTTCATAAAAAAGTCTTAAACCTAGTCTCAAACTTCAACAGCTTCGATAACAACTTTCCTCCCACATCTCCTAATGCAATTCTAAATACAATTTGCCTCCTTAAAAATCACAAAGCACCAGGCAGCGATGCCATCAGTAATAAAGTACTCAAAATCCTTCCTCGCAAACATCTAGTCGCTATTAGCAACATAATAAACGCTATGATGCGACTATAATACTTTCCTCCTACCTGGAAATCCGCTATTGTCATCTTATTATCTAAACCAGGAAAATCACTTAGTGACCCGTCTAACCATCGCCCAATCAGCCTACTATGCACTCTAAGCAAAGTAGCAGAATTAATTATTCTTTCTCCCCTAGACAAATTCATCGCTCAAAACAATATCCTTCCTGATTTCCAACATGGCTTTCGCACAGTTCACGGCTTGGCCCACCAACTCTTACGCGTTTCCGAATTTATCACTGACAACCTCAACAAAAGTAAGCACACTTCCATGCTCCTCCTTGACTGTAAACAGACATCATTCGATAGAGTTTGGCACGACAGACTTATTTTCAAACTCATTTAATTCAACTTTCTTCATTACCTCATGGGCTTAATCCTTCCTCATCGACAGAACCATCAGCGCCCGTGTAGGCAAATCTCTCTCAGCTCCTCTATCAATCACCTCTGAAGTTCTTCAAGGCTCCAAACTTTCTCCTACCCTCTTTAACTTGTACTGCTACGACATTCCCACAAACAAAAAGATCCTTACTGTCCAATATAGCGATGATATCGGCTTCCTAGAAACATCCAAAGTAATCAAACACTGCACTTCCAATCTAAACAAATTTATCCCAACCGTTTTAAACTGGTATTGGAGATGGCGATTCAACATCAACAAAACCAAATCTGAAGCAGTCTTCTTTTCACGCCGCATACGCGCCCCTCCTAGACCCATTGTAAACTCCCACCCTATTAAGTGGAGCACCTCTGCCAAATACCTCGGTGTCATTTTCGACAAAAATCTTACCTGGTCTAAACACATAACCTCAGTTTGCGGTAAAGCCAATGGCGCCTTTATTTCCCTCAAACCCTTCTTTAGCAACCCTCAAGTCTCTCAATCCACCAAAATCCGTGCTTTTAACGCTATCATCCGTAGCATTTGCACTTACGTCATCCCTATCTAGGGCTCTGCTTCCCCAGCACAGTTAACACGACTTAAAAAGACTTGCATGTGACTACTCCGTTCTGCCATGAACTTTCCCTGGTTTACCGGAAATCTACAAATCCTTAAGGAAACAAACTTTTCTTCCATCTTAACTGCCGTCCAAACCTACTCAAAAACCCTTCGTCTCTCCATAGAAAACCACCCAAACCCAACTATCAACTCGCTCATCTAGTACAAGAGCAAAAACATAGATCGTGTTAAAAGGCCCTGCCTTCTCATATCTCCATCTTCTTCTTAAACCTCTCTAATTTCGTGCTTCGCTATATGCGTCAACACCCATGTATATGAAAATAAAAAAAATAATAATAAATAATAAAATAAAAAAGAATTTTTGATTTATCTTTCTTAGTTTAACTTAGGGAAAATTTCTAATACACATATACTAAATTTCAAAATCACAATTTTTCAGGGTAAATCCGCTCACCCCTCGGGGTAAACCCGATCACTTGATTTTTTTAAGAATTTAAGGTAATCCCGACAGTTTTATTTTGTATATTAAATTTCTCCTTATTTCCGTCTTCAGTATGATTTATTAATAATAAATTATGAGTTCTATTAAGAGAAAATTAAAAAATAGTTACAATTTTTGATGTAACAAATTATAGATTTTATTATTGATAACATAACAAATGAAATTCGAAATTTTAAATTTAAAAAAATGAATATTATTTATCTTTTAATAAATATTTTTAATATTAAAAATTTTAAGATCGCAAAAAAAAGAAATACTGTTTATACTGATTCGGCTTGCTACACAAATTTAATCAGTGAGCGGCTTTACCCCGAGTGCATGTAAACAACTTTACCCCGAATGTATTTCTCAAATTTCAGAATTATTTTAAATGAATCTTTTGAAATCAAACAAAACTACACGTATATTTCGAAAAGGACATCCAATAGCTTAAAAAAATTTGTCAAATAAATTAAGTCTCAAAAATAATAATCAAAAAACTTAAAAATCCGAAGATCATTTTTCTTTTTTTGCACATCTAAAAACAATTGACGGCCTCAGATTCTATGACGAATTCATGAAACTAAACGAAAGTTCTTTAGCATTAGTTGTATGTTAAGTACTATTCACAGTACAAATATCTCCATCTTAAGTTGAGTTTATAGCGTCAAATCGATAGTGAGCGGGTTTACCCTAGTCTCCCCTAATTAAAAAAATCAAAAACAATTTTTAAATATTGTAATTAAATAAATATATTTTTAATTAATAATTTTTGTTAATTTAAAAAAAAATTTATTATTGGCGTTTTAATGGCAGCCATTATTGTGCTAATGATGGCTGCTAATTATTGGCAACGACGTAGTCAGCCCATGACTTTACCACTATTGGTCCATTAATGGGTGTCAATAGTATACTAATAGAAAATCAATGGCTCCCAATATTGGTTCATTAATGCGCCAATGGTGACTCTTGGCAGTTTCCCATTGGGCAAATACATTTTTGTTCGTCTTTTTTAAAAAATATTAATGCGAAAACATTTAAATCATTCGATTGCTTATCCGCTTACAAAAAAATCTTTGACATGGAGAAGAATAAAAATGTATAACTTTTGTTTTACTTCGAATTTTGTAATAATGTTTTACGAGAGTATTCTTGACACTGAGAAATCCGAAAATAAAAACAAAAAATCAATTTTTTGACATTTTGAAGTGGAATGTTTCCTTAACAATTTACGATAAGATTTGAAAATTTTAAAAATAACATTTTATTTTCAACAATGTATGTCTGGATCAATTTTTTTCGAAAAATTTAGTAAGAAACTAGCACTAAGTTAGCATTTTTAAGACTTTTTGATTGTGAGCAATGGACCATTTCTCGTGTAGAAATTTGTTGTGAAAGAATATGAGAAACTGCATAGTTGCGCTAGATTTTGTCTATGAACTTGAAGAGAAATCTGGGCAAAAGGAAACTAGGAATGTGATGCTAGGACCATGTAGTTTACATACAGGCCGGGTGTCTAGTCTCATTCCAATAAAATAGAATGTTCCTGGACAAATCCACAAAATTAAAATATACTGCACCGAAAAAAAATATTCTTGTTTCAAGAATTCCTCTTCTAAAATCCTCTTTCATTTTATTCATAAATTAAAAATATTACTCTTCATTGGAGACTATTCCTTTACTTTTATAAGAAATTACTCTTAAGTGGAGAATAATTCTCTTAAAATAGGAGGACGTTTTTTGGTCCATATACAAAAGGAAAATATGCATTGAAATAAAAGGAATCCTTTTAAAATAAGAATATTTTTTGGTGTGTTTCTATAAAGGTTAAATATTTATATACGTTAATAATAATGAACGTATGTTCATTATTATTAACGTATATAAATATTAAAACCTTTATAAATAAATATATTTTATATATATTTTTTTATAAATATTTTTTTTTATTTTATATAAATATTAAAACCTTTATAAATAAATATATTTTATATATATTTTTTTATAAATATATTTTTTTTTATTTTTAATATTCTTATTTTTATGTAAGATTATATGTATATTCAAAAAATCTTTATTATTACAATTAAATTACAAAATTGTTTCTTACATATCACAATTTTTCATTCCAGTTAGATTATTATATTTCATGTGTTCTTGTTCCCTACTAGAAAATCCTATATAGGTACTTACAAGGAATCCTATAAGGATCCCATGTAAATTCTTATAGGATTCTTTATAGGAACCTATGTAAGTTCGTATGTAGGAAACTTCCTATAGGATTCTTTATGGATTCCTATACGATTCCTACATAGGTTCATTTAGGAGACTTTGTTTCTCTCTATAGGATTTCTATAGGTTTCTATATAAGATTATATGTAGTTTTCAATAAGGAAACCTATAAGAATTTATATAGATTCCTATATAGGATCCTGTATAGGTAAAATAATACATTTTTTTAAATTTATATAATTTATTGTAGAAAATTTATTTATAGCTTAGAATTATTTAGACATCTTAACACTTCAGAGAGAACTTTTAAAACAATTTTGGTGTGACGAGAATTCGAACTTGAGACCGACGAACGCACGAGATTTATTAAGCAACTACCTAACCAATTACGCTAAACGAGCTATTATTAACAAAAAAATCTTCCTTTTAAGGTACTAAAAATTTTAAAAACTTGCACCATAAGGGGAACATTTTTTTCCGTCAATAACAGCTCGTTTAGCGTAGTTTGTTAGGTAGTTGTTTAATAAATCTCGTGCGTTCGTCGGTCTCAAGTTCGAATCCTCGTCCCACCAAAATTGTTTTAAAAGTTTTCTCTAAAGTGTAAAGATGTCTAAATAATTCTAAGCTATAAATAAATTTTCTACAATAAATTATGTAAATTCTTTTAAAAAAATTATTATTTTACCTATACAGGATCCTACATAGGAAACTATATAAATTTTATAGGTTTCCTTATTAAAAACTACATATGATCTTATATAGAAACCTATAGAAATCCAACAGACAGAAATACATAGGAACTTACATAGGCTCTTATAAAGAATCCTATAAGAATTTACATGGGATCCTTATAGGATTTCTTGTAAGTACCTATATAGGATTTTCCAGTAGGGTTGGCTAGTTGATGATCCAAATTTTCAGACTAGAAATCTGGAAGTAATATGTGTATCAAATATAACTTTTTCCACATCCTTCTATGACCCTTATAATCTTTGGAATTCGTTAATACTATTCTTAGAGTTCAATAAGAAAATTCATAAGTAAATTTATTTACAAATGTCACTGATTAACAAACTTTTATTTAACATTTTATGCACTATACACGCTATCACGGACAGCTATCGCGATCATCTGATTCATTGCTGCCAACTTCCGCTTACACAGCAACACTGTCGTCTGCTACTACCACTGCTACCAACTTATAATATTCTTCAAAAATATTCATGTTTGTAAGAAACTGTCAAAAATAATAGAATTAATAAAGGCTTAGATTCTTTTTTAAATGTAAACCAGGTAATCCTGGTGAACAATTAAAATTGCTTTACTATTCCCTTTAAGTATTGATATCAATGAGAAAAAATATCATGTTTATAACATTTTTATAACCTTTAATCTGTGTCTAAATTAAAGAATAAATTATTCAAATATAGTTCTAAAACCTGTACATTAAATGTTACTATTATTATTTTTAACTATTTAATTTTTTTTATTTTAAATAAAATTCAACCAATGTTAGTTTCAATTTATTACAATTTACAAAAATTTAGTTAGACCGAGAATCGACAAGAAAATGTGTTACAAGGATTTATATTTCTTGAAAGTTCGTTTCAAAATAAAAAGAAAGTTTGAAGATTCGGTCTGCTAGCTAGTTACTATAACGAATTTAATGACACCTACTAGACGGACTTGTTATTTTTCTTATGTAGGTAACCTAGACAGTATCACGATAAATATTAGACAGTCTCCATATCGAGAGAAATGAAGGGAAAACTGTACATTAACTTTACGGGACCTGGACAGTTATTTGAAAATAAAATTCTACGACAAAAACTGTCTAGCTGTAGACTAACACTAGGAAGTGTTACACGACAAATTTCTTCATGGGTTATTTCGAAAATCTTATACATGCAGTGAAAACGTTATGCCTAACTTCCCAGCGGGCACAAAGACAAAAAACGTTCTTTGAACGTCTGTAGAACGTTTAATGTCTGCCAATTTACGTTCTAAGAATGTCCGAACGTTCCGAAACATTTTTGAAAGTGTAGTGTTTAGATGGACTGAAAATAAGTTTCTGATCAATTTTCCAAGCACATCGTTTTTGTCAATAAAAAAATGTTTCCAGTTGTGAGATACTTATAAAAAATTTGCTAAAATTTAAGAAGTTTGACATGAAACATTATGTTTAGTATAAGTAATTAAATGTGTATTTATAATATACATTATTATCTACTAAATAATAATATTTATTCGTCAAAATATGACTATCAAATAAATACAATTTAATAGCTTTAACAAGAGCATTCAAACCCTGGAAAAAGTGATTTACCAAATGTCTCCCCACGTGGGTATACATTTGGGATACATTTGGAAACGGCTTTATAAGTCTGTTAATAAACAGAATTTGATGAAAAAATTATCGGAAATTGGAAAGGATTAATCAGAGAGTAAAATTGTTTAAATACTTTTACAAAGAAAGCTCTAAATAATTAATAATTAACTTAAATCTGTGACGATTCCACTGCAATATTATAGCAATGTTATTTTTTGTATTTACTTTCTGGAAACGTTGTAAATTAGAGAAAAAACAGTTTCTATGTTTAAAAGAACATAAAAATATGAATTAAATCTATTAATAAGACTAATTGAACAATAAATAATTGTCATTTAATAAATATTTATGGTAAAACGATATGTAAATAATATCTACTTTACCAACAACGTTTTCTATTTCCCCATTAGAAGTTTTTCTTTCTAAGTAACTCAAGTAAGCGTGTCCACGTAGTTCCGATTCGATTAATAGGTGCCGCAACAATCATTTTCTTAAAGTGATTAACGGTCGATTAAAATTTCTATTTTAATGTTTCGACAGTTCTAGTATAACAATTATACTTTATAATTATCTTATACTAAAAAAATAATAGGCAAAATAAACAGCTAAATCGTAAAAGGGCACGTAAATTTTTCTCGACCGAAATATAAGTCCCATAGACACTTAAAATTTAACTTCTAAATTTGAACATTTTTAATACATATTCTTACAGGAAATTTTATTGAGCATCTTTTTCTCTTTAAAAATTTTTTCCATCCATTCTCATTTTCCAAATATTTGGGAAACACTGTTTTTTGATAACTGTAAATTTAATTACATTTTTGACTTCAACTTGCGATATTACAGACAAATTTAAAATTTTTTTAATGAAACAAAATGAAAAATACGTCTTAAGATGTTCTACGAATTTAAAAAAAATTAATTTTTTTTAAATTCGTAGAACATCTTAAGACGTATTTTTCATTTTGTTTCATACTTTATAATATAAAGTATAATTGTTATTAAAAACTATAAAAAATCATATTCTATACTTACCAAAACAAAAAACATCTATCCCTCCATCTAAATTGCCTTTCACTATACACACTAGAACTGTCAAAACATTAAAATAGAAATTCTAATCAACCGTAAATCTCTTTAAGAAAACGATTGTTGCGGCATGTATTAATCGAATCTGAACTACGTGGACAAGCTTACTTGAGTTATCTAGAAACAAAAACTTCTAATGCGGAAATAGAAAACGATGTTGGTAAAGTAGATATTATTTACATATCACTTTACCAAAAATATTTATTAAATGACAATTATTTATTGTGCAATTAGTCTTATTAATAGATTTAATTCATATTTTTACATTCTTTTAAAAATAAAAACTATTTTTTCCCTAATTTACAACGTTTCCAGAAAGTATCCCAGGCAACCATTTACTTTTTAGACAATTTCCTCATTGGTCACAGGTTACCAGTATCCCAGTTACTAGTATGTTACAAGTTTTTCAACTAACATCATAATGGTTGATTTTTACAAGCTACACTCGTTTACATCTGTTACCCTGGAAACTTATCACATACTAGTAACTAAAATTAGTTATCTTAAAATCAGTAAAAGTTTGTGCACTTGAGTTTAATTTTTTTATTTATGCATTCGATTCACATAAAACATTTACATAAACAGTATTATAATATATATTTAAATAGCTCTGGATGCGTTCCACAAATAATTTTTTATATAAAAATCTAAATTTGACTCAGTTGTATCCATGAGAGCACATACTACACCTGTCAAAATTAATAATTTATTAATAAAACAATATTATTTTCTAAATTAAATTGTATAGAACATTTTTATGAAAAGACCTCCTTTCATATGAAAAAGAGTTTATTTACAAATATTTTTAGATAATTAAAATTTTCTCCACAAACGAGTTTATATAAATTTAAAAAATTGTTGTGAATTAAATTCACGACGCCTCATTTTATTTGTAGATTATTTGCAACTAACATAAACAAATAAAAAATATAATATGTGTAAATAAATCATATCTATATAAAGAGGGCATTGTTCTTTCTGAATATATAATTTTAAAAAATAGTAAAATTCTTCGAAGAGCTATTTAACTTTCTTTCGAATTATATACTTTATTACCTTTAAGGAATTTTATAGTTAGGCAATCTTTAAGCCCTTATTTCTATTTTATTTGAATTCTTATAATGGCAACCAGCCCAAGAGCATGTTTTGGCGCAATCTTTTGAGAAAATCCTGTTCATTGTTCGAGCTATAGAATCTTTGTCGGTTTTACCTCCGATTGTTGAGATTAAGTTTTTCTGAAATGATAAAATAAAAATGTATGCATATAATTTTCTGGAATATAAAAAGTCATGTGCACAAGACACTTACAAATTGTTCATTAACGAACTCATTATTTGATAAGAGGTTCTCAAAATTTATAATTTGATCGTAAGTCTTAAGAGGTAATAAGTTTCTTATAGATTCGCCAACGACGTTTGTTGCTCCATATATTTTCTCTAGTCGTGAAAACCGTAAATTAATATTTTCCATGATACTTCTAGTTTCCTTTAAACGACTTAATGCTTTTTTCTTATGAGCTAAAATGGGAATTATACATATTTTGTAATAACAAAAAAATATCGAAATCAATATAGAACATGCACGAATTAGCAGTTATGTCAACAACGGGAATTTGAACATCCTGAACTGTATCATATGCTTTTGGATTTTTATCTGAAATAAATGTAATCAAAGTACGAGATTTTATAATACTTATATAATAAGAATGCTTATAATAAATATTATTCCAACATTACCTCCAATTGAAGAATTACTGATGTTAACTGGTAAATGAATTTCATTTCGCGAAATTGTGTGAGATTGTAATTGTTGTAAGTAGATAAGAGCAGTTTCCCAGTCACCTAAAATATAGGTAAGCAGGAAATATACTTTAATTACAATTCATTGGAAAAAATTATAAATTATAATATAAATAGATAATAAGAGCACACTAATGAGAGTGTATATTAAATCTTGCCATTACGTACTAAAAAATTTAATTCTTTTTATTTCTATCAGAGGCCACATCTCTTTATTGATCTCAATTCGATACTTAGACCATTGCAACGAAGATTCTTCGTCATTCACATCTTCTTGAACAGGAATGTAGCACTTCAATCCACTTCTAAAATTTTGGATCCAATGAGAAGCAACAATTGTATTTATGCCTATTTCCAAACGCTTGACTACAACGTACGCCATTTTAATAATTTGTTGTGTTTAACTGAAAATTAGAAAAAAAACAATTATTATCTATATATATGTGACGCTCCACGGTGAAAGGGACCTAACGTGACAAATGCTGATTTTTCAGGAAAAGCATTTAAAAGTCGAGCGTTCTGATTGGTTGAGATACTCTAGGGAAAATCAGCCCCACTACTGGATAGTTGTCCGTTTTACACGAAACGCACGAATTGTACGTACATAAGCAGTGTAGTAGTATTAGAAAGTAGAGGAGCTAATTTTCTGAGTAACCATGTGTAAACACTCAACAAGCTCATTCTTAAACATTAATAACAACAAAACCTGTAAGTAGAAAATATTTTTGCCTTTTGTATATGAAAGAGCAACTCAAAAATTATAGAATGATGTAAAGAACTCAAAATTAATTTTTTGTCACGTAAGGTCCCTTTCACCCTGGAGCGTCACATATATGTGACGCTCCACGGTGAAAGGGACCTTAGCTGTTTTTGACAGAACTAAAATTGGAAGTACAAATAAATAAAAATGACTAATTTTCATTACAAACTATTAATATTTAGTTCATTATTACAGTCGGGTCCCCATACTGTTACATTTCCAGAAATTTCCCACTCCTCCAAACTCAACACTGCTATGTCCCAAAATTATACCTATTGCGCACCTTTCAGGGGCGTAAATATACACACCTCAAGTGTGGATCAGAAGTAGACCGTGTAAACAAATTTACTTTTATTTTTTCATTGGATTTTTTAATTAAAATTTTTAATGTTTTTCATTAGATTATTTAATTAAAATTTTTAATATATTTTATTTTATATGCACACATTCATGAATTCTCCTTAGACTTAAGTTACGAACACAGCCCTGTAAGTTGGTGACGTAACGTGACGTCATCTAACACTTCTGAATTTGGAGGTTATAAAGAAATATAACACTACTGAGAACATAACAGTTTGGAATCTAACAGTATGGGGACCCGACTGTATATGCAATATTTTCAGGAAAATATGTTTTCGATGTTAAATAATCAATAGTATATTTTTAATGAAGCTAAAACTACTCTAAACATAACCTAAAATTTAAAGCAGCTAAGGTCCCTTTCACCGTGGAGCGTCATATATATATATATATATATATATATATATATATATATATATATATATATATATATATATATATATATATATATATATATATATATGTGACGCGCTCCGAAGAAAGGTACCTAAGAAGCAAATGGATTATAGGTTAGGGTCGTGTTAGACTTCTCTTGATTAAAAGTTTATTTTTACTTATTTGAATTTGAAACCAATTTTTATTGAATGTTTTGAATATAATGAAGACTTGAAGATCAATAATTTTTAATTAATAATTGATTTTCTTCCTGTATTTTTACTTGAAAAATTCAAAACATAACCTCAAATTTTTTGCTCCTTAGGTACCTTTCTTTGGAGCGTGACATATATATATATATATATATGTATATATATATATATATATATATATATATATATATATATATATATATATATATATATATATATATATATATATATATATATATATATATATATATCTCTTATAAAAAGATATCGCCGCCAACGCCGCCGCTGTTTCAAGATTCTGTAAGGGCACCCTATCACAAAGGGTCCGTCAAAACTTATGTCAAAATTGACCTATTTTTTGACCTATAGGTTAAAAAGAGGATAAATAACGGTCTTACATTACGTTAAAATCTATGTCTAATTTGACCTATTTTTTGACCTATAGGTCAAAAACATAAGTCAAAACTTATGTCAAAATTGACCTATTTTTTAACCCATAGGTCAAAAAGAGGATAAATAACGTCCATGTCTAATTTGACCTATTTTTTGACCTATAGGTCAAAAACATAAGTCAAAAGTTATGTCAAAATAGACCTATTTTTTTACCTATAGGTTAAAAAGAGAATAAATAACATTACATCAAAATCCATGTTTAATTTTACCTATTTTTACCAATATGTCAAAAAGTGGTCCCCGTGTAGGTCCTTACATTATGTCAAAATACAAGTTTAATATTTGCCTACTTTTTTGAACTACGGCTTTAAAAAGGGGCCTTAATGTGGGCCTTCACATTACGTCAAAATTTGATCTGTGTTTCACCTACAATCTTTATATTATCCAGAAATAGAGTTAGGATTTCTTAGGGCCGTCAAAACTTATGTCTAATTTGACCTACTTTTTAACCTATAGGTCAAAAAGAGGATAAATAGCGAATAAAAATACATGTTTAATTTTACCAAATTTTTTGAGCTACGGGTTTTAAAAGGGACCTTAATGTGGGTCATCACATTACGCCAAAATTTGATTTATGTTTCACCTACAGGTCAGAGCTTGCCCCTCAAATAGTAATGGTACTACAAAATTTAAATACCCTCAAAATTAAAGTCAATTTTGAGGGCAGTTTCGAACTAAGCGTCAAAATTTGACAAACAATTTCCGCTGCCTTCAAAATTTAGGACAATTTTGAGGGCAGTTCTGACCTAAACATAAAAAATTGACAAACAATTTTTGCTACTGTCAAAATTTATGTCAATTTTGAGGGCAGTATTGACCTAAACGTCTAAAGTTGACAAACATTTCATGCTACCCTCAAAATTTAGGTCAATTTTAAGGGCAGTTTTGATCTACGAGTTAACTTACTATAACTTACTCTAACTTATTACTAGGCATTCATATTAAGAGAATATAATTTGAAAATAAAAATTAAAACTAGGGGGGCGTCGCCCCCCTGCGCGCTTCGCGCGCCAACCCCCTAACTATTTCTTATATTTATTTTAATTTTTATTTTTAAAAGTTAGGGGGTTAGGGCGCTATATATATATACATATATATATATATATATATATATATTATAAAAAGATATTGCCGCCGCCGCTGTTTCAAGATTCTGTAAGGGCGCCCTATCCCAAAGAGGCCGTCAAAACTTATGTCAAAATTGACCT
Organism: Leptopilina drosophilae; assembly: GCA_032873175.1. Lineage (NCBI taxonomy): Eukaryota > Metazoa > Arthropoda > Insecta > Hymenoptera > Figitidae > Leptopilina > Leptopilina drosophilae. The sequence continues at coordinate 14,439,648 of CM065480.1, read as the reverse complement.
ATTTTTTGACCTATAGGTTTAAAAGAAAATAAATAAAGGCCTCACATTACGTCAAAATCTATTTCTAATTTGATCTATTTTTTGACCAATAGGTCAAAAAGAGGACAAATAACGGCCTCACATTACCTCAAAACCTGTGTCTAATTTGACCTATTTTTCTACCTATACGTTTAAAAGAGGATAAATAACGGCCTCACATTAGGTCAAAATCTATGTCTAATTTGATCTATTTTTCGACCTATAGGTCAAAAAGAGGATAAATAACGGCCTCACATTACTTCAAAACCTGCGTCTAATTTGACCTATTTTTTTACCTATAGGGCAAAAACATAAATCAAAACATATGTCAAAATTGACCTATTTTTTGACCTATGTCAAAAAGAGGATAAATAACGAATAAAAATGCATGTTTAATTTTACCAATTTTTTTGAGCTACGGGTTTTAAAAGGGGCCTTAATGTGGGCCTTCACATTACGTTAAAATTTAATCTGTGTTTTACCAACAGTTCAGAGCTTGCTCCCTTAAAAAGAAGCGCGAAATAGGACGTCAAAGCCTATCCAAAAGAAAATTTTTTTAACTTGCAGGCTGGTATGTTACTTCAAAATTGATGGCAAAGATTGAAAATTTGAGAATGGCTAATATCATAAGATCGCATTTTACAATATTTATATTATCCATAAATAGAAGTAAATATAAAATCTGGGGGTTGGCGCACAATATATATACTAGTATATATATATATATATATATATACTAGGGGGGCTCCGCCCCCCTAGTATATATATCGCCGCCGCTGTTTCAGAAAGTTCTAAAGGCGACCTTTACCAAGGGTCCGTCTAAACTTATGTCAAAATTTAGGTCAATTTGGAGGGCACTTTTGACATAAAAGTCAAAATTTGAGAAACAATTCCCGCTACCCTTAAAATTTAGGTGAATTTTGAGGGCAGTTTTGACCTAAACGTCAAAAATTGTCAAAGAATTTCTAGTACCCTCAAAATATAGGTCAATTTTAGGGCAGTTTTGACCTTTTTGTGGGTCAAAAACGCTTACAAACGTATGTTACATTACGTCGAAATAATTTAGGTTACTTTAGGTCAAATTTAGGGCAGTTTTGACCTAAATGTCATAAAATTTTTAAAGAATTTTTGTTACCATCAAAATTTAGGTCAATTTTGACGGCAGTTTTAACCTAAACGCCAAAATTTTACAAATAATTTCCGCTACTCGTAAAATTTGGGTTAATTTTAGGGCAGTATTGACCTAAATGTCAAAAATTGGCAAAGAATTTCTGCTACCCTCAAAATATAGGTCAATTTTACGGCAGTTTTGACCTACGGGTAAAAAGAAGCCAACAAACGTCTGTTACATTACGTCGAAATCTACATGTAATTTTACATTCTTCTTTTACCTGCATGTCATAAACGACCAAATAATGGTCCTTAATTCAAGGGGTCCCAATGCGGTGCAAGTTTTAAGCTTTAAAAAAAATTAAATACTTGACAGGAGTAAATAATTAGTGTCAGTGAATCAAAATACAAGTTAAAGGAATGAAAAAATACCAATTGTGAGTGTGAAAATGAAGTTTAAAGAAAATAAGGTAAGATTAACTGTTAAATGTAAGTCCAATGCGGCATAGGCTTTTTTCAATGCGGCGCATAATTGGTATATAGTTCGCGCAGTGCAGCTGCGCTCTCTTCTTTACCAACAGCGGATTCTTTCTATTCAAATGGTAATTTTGAGAATATATTTCATTTATTCCATTTAAATGTAAAAAATGATTGATAAAAATTATTAACAAATAAGAATGTAGTTTTAAAAGTAATATTAAATTTTGATTTTTAGTTAAAAATAAATTTTAATTTAAAAATTACCATTTGAATAGAAAGAATCCGCTATTGGTAAAGAAGAGAGCGCAGCTCTGCTGCCCAAAGTAAAAACCTAGTAAGTCGCATTTACCGTTAAGACGAAAGTGGCTTAAACGGTAAGCGAGCTTGAACCTTACGGCAAATGCGACTTACTAGGTTTTTACTTTGGACAGCAGAGCTGCACTGCGCGAACTATACACAAATTATGCGCCGCATTGAAAAAAGCCTATACCGCATTGGACTTACATTTAACAGTTAATCTTACCTTATTTTCTTTAAACTTCATTTTCACACTCACTATTGGTATTTTTTCATTCCTTTAACTTGTATTTTGATTCACTGACACTAATTATTTACTCCTGTCAAGTATTTAATTTTTTTTAAAGCTTAAAACTTGCACCGCATTGGGACCCCTTGAATACCGCATTCACCACGACACCCAATGCGCTATTTCGCGAATACCGCATTGACAGGTAGGCACTTGCAATGCGGAATCCCGTACCTCCCAATACTTTTTTTACAGGGTCAGTCCTCATTTTGATTTAATTTTATAATTGCTCTTTATATTGCGCAAAAATTTTTTTTTATTTTTAACAAGAAGCAATATTGCAAGAATATATTTGATTTATTTTAATGAACTTTAAAATATAGGAAAGAGGGTCAATTTTATTTAACATAAATTTGCATATAAATTTTTTAATACATTATATTGTTTTAAATTTTACAATGCACATTTTGAAATAAAATAAAGTTAATTGAAATCACTTACCTCTTATAAAACTAAGTCAAAAATAAAATCTTTATCCTTAGCAACAACATAACCTCAATACAAGTTGTGTTAAAAGGTTTGCGAACATGAAATTATATTTGCAACGCGTATACTTTCAAACAATAATGACGTGGCTTACGTAGATATGTAAATACAGTCATACTTATGTGTTTTACGTTTTTTATATATTTAAAACGGAAACCTCGAGTGTCGCATCAATAGCTATCCCTGTTTTAAAGAGAGATTACATGCCAACCTTGGATGCCCAGCGGGCACAAAGACAAAAAACGTTCTTTGAACGTCTGTAGAACGTTTAATGTCTGCCAATTTACGTTCTTAGAATGTCCGAACGTTCTGAAACATTTTTGGAACGTTCGGACGTTCTTAAAACTTAAAACGGCAGACATTAAACGTTCTACAGACGTTCAAAAAACGTTTTTTGTCTTTGTGCCCGCTGGGTGCTATGCAGATGAATTAGCATAATGTCTGGCGTTGTTAGCTGCTTCTTTAACTTTTGATTACATTTTTTTAGTTATTGTATAGTTTAACTATTCATATTTTTGAATTTATAAACAAAAATTGTGAACGTCAAATTTAAATTTATTATTTTCAGAAGTTCTTGTCAACAATTTATAACATTAGAATTTTTTAAAAGAAGAGTAATCTATATTATATTTAGAAAAAAGTGTGTAGTTTATTTCTGAATGCTTTTAATTTAAAAATTTCAATGTTTACACGTGACGCGAGACGAGAAAAGGTATCTAACGTCTCAAAAGAGAATTTTACAGGGAGAGATTTAAAATTGACAAAAAACCCGTGTACTTAGACTGCAACAATTTTTTGATCATTCACAATTTTGATATGTCATTTTACAGAAAATTATAAAATGATACTTTTAAAGGTAGCGAATTTAAAACGCCAAATGTAAAAGAAATACTTTCAAAGCATCAATTTCACAAATTTTTTTACTTTTACTATACTCTGAAAGAGGGTCTGGATATTACATAAATTCAATGTAGCAAGATTACAACCGCGTTTGTAATTTTACAGACAGTTGTTAGAAAACAAACATAACTTGTATAGTTGTTACTTGGGATTCAGTAAAATCGCTACTCTGAATGTGGGTCCGAATATTAACTACATTTGGAGTAGTAAAAGTACAGAAATTTTTTTACAGTGATACGCTAAAATTTATTGAATTGCTCTATTATAACCTCAATATCGACTTTTTTAATGATAGGTTCCTTTTCTCGTGTCGTGTCATATAACAAAAAGATTCATCACTAATCAACTATTCTGAAGTATTAAAAAAGTATTTAATTAATTATAGGTTCTCATAAAATCAGGAAATTCAGATTTACTATAAGATTCTTTCATTTTTGAGAAATTCGATATTGAACATAATATTGTACTTTAAACTTCGAAAAATTGTAAAATATAAAATGTCGAAGCCATTTCATTTATTGAGTAAAAGAAGACAGGATCAAATTATAAAGAAGGAATTAAGTTGTAAAGAATCTTTTCTGTCTCAATTACCAAAAGGAAAAAAACATGTTTTGATCAAAGATTATTGAAATATATAATGGACGATATTATCATTTCGGCATAGCTTTAGGCCTTGAACGCTCTTTAAAAACTTACTTTGAGACTTATCCGAATGAAATAAAAATTAATATTAACGTGGATGGTATTTCTATAGCAAAGAGTTCTAACAGTAATTTCTGGCCAATTCTAGCTTCAATAGTAACAGATTTCTATACAGAACCTTTTTTTGTGGGTATTTTTCATGACAAAAGAAAACCTGAAAATTTCAATAATTTAATGGAGCCTTTTGTTGACGATGCATTTGAAATTTCAAAAAATGGTTTATTGATAAATGATAAAAAAAATCGCAACATCTATAAACGATATAGTATGCGACGCACCAGCTACGGCTTGTATAACAAATACTACAGTTGCCCCAAATATTGCTTTGGAAAAGGTTCTTACGAAGATTGCGTCAATTTCTCAGAAAAAATAGGAACTTTAAGAACTGATAAAAGTTTTCGTCTCCGAGACTGACTTGAACATCATAAAAGTGGGATATGTGTTCTAGAAAAACTAAATATTGGAATGATTACTCAAATTGTTATCGACTACATGCACCTTGTATGCTTAGGTATAGTTAAGCATTTAATAAAATTGTGGGTTACTGGAAAAAAGTGGAATTATAAGTTTCCCAAAAAAGTTCTAGAAGCATTGGATGCAAACTTGGAAAATTTATCTTCATCTATACCGGAAGAGTTTTCTCGAAAACCTCGACCTCTTAGTGAATATAAAAACTGGAAGGCTACAGAATTTCGGCAATTCTTATTATATACTAGACCGCTAGTTTTGCTTGATGTGTTAACAGAAAATCTGTATAATCATTTTATCACTTTAAGCTTCGCCATGCGAATTTTTCTCTCTCCTCAATTAAGTAATAATGTAAAGTGGGTAAGGTACGCACAGTCTTTAATGGAAAATTTGTTGAAAATTTCGTCGTTTTATATGGTAGAAAAAATTTATCGTACAATGTTCATAACTTATTACACCTAGGAGAAGAGGTTTTAAAATTTGGAAATTTAGTCAAAATTAGTAGTTTTCCGTTTGAAAATTACATGCAAAAAATTAGTAATTGTTTACAAACTAGTGCAAAGCCGTTGGAGCAAATTATTAACCGACACTATGAAAAAAATTTATTACCTATTAAATAGAAAAAGAAAAGCGATTTTCCTAAAATTATTACCTGTGAGAAAACTAGGACAATTACAAAAGTTGAAATTGAAAAATTTGTCATTACAAAAAACGAACCCAATAATTGTTGTCGTCGATTTTTGAGAGGTGAATCTTTTTTGGCAAATCGATAAATATTAATTCAAGGCATGTTGGAATATTGTAAGTAACCGACAAGTTTTTGCCGAACTCTGAAGAAGTTGTGCTTTCTAGAGTCCAATTGAAATGTGTGAAGCTACCTTACAATCTTGACTTTGTAATACTGCCAATGACACATGCTAAATAGAAAACAATTTTAAATTAAAAACTATTTTTGTTGGTGAGATTTTACATTTGTTTAAAATTCTAAGAAAAATATACTTATAACATGTAGAATATTTTGTTTGAGGACGTATAAACCGGTAAAATATTGTGATAAAAATATTTGGTCAACTACATTTCTTTATAAATACACTTACCTTTCATTTTTAATTTCAGATATATTCAAAAAAATATCTTGTCGTTAAATTCCTTGATGAACGTAATTCGTTTCAAGAAATTCCAACAATACGGCTTAAGTATGCAAACACTCAATTCTTTTGCTACTGGACGAAAATTAAGGATAAACGAGGCTACATTCGATAGTGTGTACCAGTTAATGAATCAAGAAAATGGGAAAAGTTTAAAGTTGAGATTATGAATACATTCGGTAAGATTATATTTGATTTTTATTAATTAACCTAAAAAAATTGAAAAAATATGTAATTATTTACCTTCATCTTAGTATGAGAAGTTTAGTTTATCTCTTTTAAAATGATACTTTATGAATTAAAACTAAATACTTTTCGTTGAATTTACTTAATGAAATTTAGTATTCCTTTTAAAAAAATATTACTAATAATTTTAATATTCTAGAGTGCTATAAAGAGGCTCGAGATGCAGCAGACAAATCTTCTATAGAAGTTGACGACAATGAGGAAGATGAAAACCGTCGTAGAGTAATAAAACCACCATCACGTTACAGTGAAGATTTTGTTGACAAATGTGAAATTCCTCCAAATAACAACAATAATGTTAAGAAAGAAAATTTGTCAATTGAAATTAACCCAAATTTAACTCAGATGAAAAATTAAAAAATAATGATGTTAACTTACCTGAAATTGTTGTAACACTTGTCAACGAGGAAGTGCTAAACGCAGCAGATGTTAACAAAAATAATTCAAGTGATCTTCATAATCCAGAATCTGAACATGATAATAATAATCCAGATGTACTTTTGAATAATGGAAATAACCACAATAATTCATTGAATATTAATACTGACCAATGTATTTTAAAACAGAGATTGCATGATGGCACTGACAAAGAAAATTACATTTTAGACTTATCCGATTTTGAAGAAAATCAAAACCTATCAGGTAAGGTCCTTATCAATTTATAAAAGTTTTATATTCACAAGAATTTTTCACTTTCAAAAGTCTAAAATTTATATCCTACTATTGCTTTAAGACACTAAATTATAATTATAATTGTTTTTACTATAATAATATTTCCACAGATTATTTCATGTCAATGAAAAGAATATTAATAACTATAAATTAGTATCTTAAAAGTATTGAAGATCGTTTGCAAATTTTGGAACGTGTTCATATTGAACAAACAGCACCAAAACCTTTATTTCTTGATTTAATCAATTCAAAGTTACCACTACAAGTTGGAGAAATTACGGAATTTGAGAATCTATTGTTAGAAAATGAAGATGCAGTAAAACAATTCGTATGTATATATTTTACTCTCTATAGAAAAATAGTTGAAGATTTACATAGAATTAAAAATTTTGACTCGGGATAGATTTAGAAAGTATATTAATATGACTAACATATTTTTTTAGAAATACATTGTTTCAATTGCCGGTGGTAATTCTCATAAAGATACAGTTGCAGGAGTTCTGACTAAAGTGTTTACAAATACTTGTGCAGAATTATGTTCCTGGGCAGGACAACAGGTTAACTTCGCAGTTCAAAAACTGAATCTCATAACACTTACTAGAGGTAATACTTAATTGTTTAAAATGCTGATTTCATTTTGAAAAATTCATGAACCTTATTTTATATTATTATATTTGATTTTTATAGAAAATATGATACAGGTATTTTTTTAGTTTTTATAAATTATAAATGTAAAAAAATCTCGTGTAAATTTTCTATGCCCGATGCTGAAAAGTTTGTCCATTAGTCCGACGTGGTGATTATACATAACCTAACATAGTAATTTTATATCATGACACACAGTTTTAAAACATAAACAGTGTATTTTAAAAACTACTGTATTTTTAAAAACTGTGTAACATGAGTCTCCGGAAAGTAAAACCACATATAAAATTTGTACTGACATTTTCATTAGTACCTGATGCCTAAAAGTTAATGTGCTAAATACAAATTTCAGTTTTATTTATTTCATCTGCTATCAAAAGACAAACTTAGTTAAAATTTATTTTTAAAGCATTAATTTTTTTATTTATTACAGGTCAATAAAAATGATTGAATAAATTTTATGTGTGGTTTTACTTTCCAGAGGCTCACATAATGTAAAATTACCATGTTTGGTTATGTATAATCACGACGTCGGATTAGTGGACAATCTTTCCAGCGTCGGACATTGTGAATTAACATGAGATTTTTTTACAGTGTATAATTTTAATTCAAAATTTATGCTTATATATGAAAACTTTAGTTAGTTTTCTTTATTTGGACCCGTTTTTTAATGTATCCATATACAGTGCCGCTCAATAACTTTTGCCCACCCTACAGCGATTGAAGGCTTTACAAAAAGTTTTGTATTTTTTTACTATTGAAGTTACGAAGCTCAAAAAAATATTGTTTGAAAGCTCATTTCCTTAGCTTTAACATTACATAAAATCGAAATTAAAAAAATAATTTTGTTAATAAGTAAATAATGTTATTGCAAAATAAAATTTTCCGTTTTTTTTGTTTTTTTTAATGTGATACAGTTTCATTAGAAATCATCACAATTTAATGCCAGACATATCATTTGAAAGCTAGTTTTATCACCTTTAAAACGCATTTTTTAAAATTTTTATGCGATAATTTTTAAGAAAAATATGATCTTTTGTTTAAAAAATCAGCCATTTTTTCAATTGTTGATATCTCAAAAACAATTACTTTAGGAAAAAAATTTTAAGTACATAAATTGTTCCTTTCTGTGTATAGAATTAAAAAAAAATTATTAAAAAAAATTTTGTTTTTTTACATTTTTCTGATTTTTAAGTTTTTTGTGTAGAAACTCGCTTTTTATACTCATTATGACAAGCAAACATATATTTCTTCGTATTTATTCAATTTTTCCAAATACTTTAACGCACAAAATCATTTGAAGATTTGATATAATTTCCGTTTTTAAACAATAAAATAAATAAACGTATAAGAACTTATTTAATAGATTGGCGAGATAAAATTATTTAAAAAAATTGAATAAATACGAAGAAAAATATGTTTGCTTGTTATAATGAGTGTAAAAAGCGAGTTTCTACACAAAAAACTTAAAAATCTGAAAAATGTAAAAAAAAAATTTTTCAAAAAATAATAAAAAAAATTTTTTTTTAACAAAATTTTTTAAATAATTTTAAAAAAACAAAAAAACGGAAAATTTTATTTTGCAATAACATTATTTACTCATTAACAAAATTATTCTTTTAATTTCGATTTTATGTAATGTTAAAGCTGAGGAAATGAGCTTTCAAACATTATTTTTTTGAGCTTCGTAACTTCAATAGTAAAAAAATACAAAACTTTTTGTAAAGCCTTCAATCGCTGTAGGGTGGGCAAAAGTTATTGAGCGGCACTGTACCATCTTTCATATCCTTTTTATTGAAAATAAAAAAAAATTAAACTAATTTTTAAACGTGTTAATTTCTTTCAGATACCTTATGTTATACTTCAACTATGCAGGAACAGAATTCGAGGCAAACGCTAAAGAATGGTTTAGACTTGCTGGTTAAAGAAAACGTCAGGAGAAAACTGCTCTTCACTAAATTAAAAATTTTCTTAAGTACTTTACTTTACTTTTTTTATATATTCAATTTAACTACTATGCTTATTAACATTTTTTATCAAGATAAAATTATCTTTTATGTATTGTTATCTTGACATCTTACCAATTTGGAAAACAGAATAAATATGATGATAATAATATAATGCAGCTTCAATTATTTATATTCATGAATTCTTTTATACATATATAGCAAATACATATTTACATCCCATCCGCATTTTAAAGATTATTTTAAAAAATAATCTCCGTATCTGATAAAATATGATGGAAATAATTTTTTTAATATGTATATTTCCTATATTTTAGTTATTGCTTAAATTATTATTTCCTAACTGGTTTCCATATAAAAAATATTCATATTAAGTCTTAAATGGAAAATTAATTTTAAAATCGACTCGAAATTTAAATCGAGCCCATATTAATTCCTATAAAGTATAAAGAGAATCGAATTTTGAAAATGTGCACAAATTTAATTTTTATAATTTAGATAAGATTTTACAGACCGCAAAAGTTATTCAAATTCAAATTTCCTAAATGAAAATGAAGTATTATGACAATTATAATTAATAATTATAAAATAAAATTATATTTTTACGAAGCTCACAAGCAAGGATAAGATATTGTTGTTGTTTTCTAATTGTAAAGAAAATAAACATTAAGCCGCCGGATCGTAGAAGGGCACGTAAATTTTTCTCGGCCGAGATCGAAGTCCCCTGAACATCCAGAATTCGACTTTCGAATTTAATTGTCTCATGTACATATCCTTATAGGAAATTTCATTGCGCATCTTTTTAGGGTTTCGTGGCCAAGGGCCAAAACCCTTATAGCGAGACTTCGGTGTCCGTCCATAGTTTTTACGTCTTAAGTCTTAAGTATTCAGTCTTAAGTCTTAAGTTTTTCTTAAGTTCTTATGTCCTAAGACTTAAGACTTAACTTCGCTATAAGAAGGTCTTAAGTTCTAAGTCTTAAGTCTTAACAACCGTTGCCATGGCAACTTCGGCCGAGAAAAATTTACGTGCACTTCTACGATCCGGCGGCTCATATTTAGTACAAAATTCAAAATGGCGGCTCCAAAATGTCGACCAAAAAAATTTTAATGTTTACGGATTTGACCAAAAATCTTCACTAAAGGGTTTTCGGGGTCGCTGAATTCGAATCCGTTATTGAAAATTTTAAATTCACAATGGCGGCTTTAAAATGGCGACCAAAAATTTTTTAATTTTACGAAATTCGCTGAAAATGATCATTGGGGGGTTTTTGAGGTTTTGAAATCCAAATGTTTAGTCAAAAATTCAAAATGGCGGCTTCAAAATGGCGACCAGAAAATTTAAAGTTCTCAAATTAGTTCTTAAAACTGAAAGTCTCAAATAACTATTTATAACCACATTCATAACCTTTTAAATTTTTAGTTGACATCTTTAAGTCGACATTTCGAATTATAAAATTTTAACCAAATATTCTAATTCAGTGACTTCAAAAACCCCCAAATGCGCATTTTTAGCCAAGTCCGGAAACTTTAAATTTTTTCGGTCGCCATTTTGAATCCTCAATTTTGAATTTTAAAATATTAACCAGATATTCGAAATCAGCGACCCCAAAAACCCCCAAGTGATCATGTTTAGTCAAATCCGGAAACTTTTAAATTTTTTCGTTCGCCATTTTGGAGCCGACATTTTGAATGTTTAAATATTGATCAAATATTCGGATTCAGCGACCCCGAAAACATAAAATAGAATCATATCAAATAATTTAAAAAACAAAAATTTTTGCACATTTGTAGTACGAAAAGCTAATTTTGACTACACTGCTAAGGGGTTAAGGAATTTTTCTTAGAATATTTCGAAATAGATTCAGAATATTGCCTGAAATATTCTTTAGGATATTTTTGGAATTCTAAAAATTAAGGAATTTTTGGAATTCTAAAAATTAAGGAATTTTTGGAATCTCAAAAATTCTTTTATAGTATTATGAAAATATTTCAAGAATAAAGAACATAATTTTCTATTTTTTCCAATATTGCTTCCTCATACTGAGGAAGTATAGTAATACCAAAATTTTTCGACTTCGATTTTTTGACATATCTTTATGTTATTTGACCTCAGGAGTTCAAAAATGACATTTTTACAAAATGTCATTCCGTATGTGTGTGTGTGTGTGTGTGAACATCACATTTTCATAAATATCTCCAAACTATGAAGAGCTTTTGGCCTGAATTTTTTTAAATTGTAGGTCTCATCTGCGGACATAAAATGAGAGTACTTTGAGACAGATTAATAAAGTTTTTCTAACACACGCACCGAAAGTACATCATTTCTCACCTATAAAGAGGGTGGAAAGTACGTCTTTCCCGGAGGCAGGGAGAGAATGTTACTTTCCCTCCCCGTGAGGGGAGGGAAAGTATTTTTTAAAAATATAAAAAGAGCTATATATTTTTTAAGATTAAATATGTATCATGTTGTTATTTTTTTATTAATAATGGATTTTAAATAAATATGACAACAAAAAATTCCATTAAATAATTGCATATTTGTACTTTCGTTTACGTGTGTTAGAAAAAATAGTATGTGCACTGCGGAAGGAAAAAGATTTTCGCCTCGTGTGTTTGCAGTTCTCGACTTTGCTCGCACTCGCCTTCGGCTCGTACGCTCGCTACGTCTCGAACTCCAAACTTCACCCTCGGGAAAATCACTATTTTCCTCCCTAGGTGCACAATATACTATTATCATCTTGTAGAGCATTAAAAAACACTTCGATTGACCTACACAGAAAAAAAATTTAATTGAATCAAGAAAATTTGAATTGGTTCAAGTAAATATCGGGATTGCATAGGGTCAATCCAATTATGCGATTGGCTCAAGAAAATGATTTTCTTGACATAGTATACTTGGTTGGAGAACATATATTCTTGATCCAAGAAAATATGGAATTCGATCAAAAAATTAAGTAACTTGTAAGAAATTCAGAATATATTAATTCAATATCATTTGTGTATTCCACCAAATACTGAATTGTTAATACAAGAACTATACCCAATGCTCATAATTACTTGGCACAAGAAAATAAATTTCTCTCTTCAAATAAATATGGGATTGATTCAAGTAAATTCTGTCAAGTAAATGCATTTACTTGGTTCAATTACATTTTTTCAGTGTATTTTTGAAGCCAATTCGATTAGAAATAAAGAAGTTATTCATATTTTAAAAAACAGAAATTGTGATGAAAACTTAAAAACATTACCATTTAGCTTCCTCAATATATATTATTATATATAATTTTAAAAATTAAATAATTATAATAGTTTATTAAATATAAAAATACATGTGTGCTAATTTTTAACTCTCTAGGTAAAAAAATGTGAACGTTGTGGTCATTTTCATAATAGTATTAATAGAAAGTTTCTACCGAGTAAAGTACCCTAAATAAATATTAATTATTCAATTTTTTTATGATAGAATAATTATTTTAAAGTGTTATGATAAAATGTCAAAAAATACAAAATTTCAATTTTTTGTGAAAAATTAAAATATTTATTAATTCTATAAATTTTGATAAAATATATACTTTATATACATGAATCTATTCGTTTTTATGTCAGAAATGCAATTTTGACAAGAATTAATAAAAATTTTAATATAGAAAAAAGTTATTTAAAAAAATCCAACAATTAATTTTTTCAAAAATTAAAAAATTGTTGAAAAAAATTTTTTTTATATATTTTTGAAAATCCTTCTGTCTGATTTTTGGTATTCATGACCGATTACGGTTCACCTACAAAATCTTATCAAAATCCATCAAGATGTGTAAGAGAAAATTTGTCCACAAGAATCGTTGACATACACACACACACATGCATACACACACATGCATACACAAACACACATACATCCGGACATTTGTTCCTCTCGGCGAATTATATATACACGGAGAAAATTTATTCCTGAAAATTTACCGAACTTTGTTCGGTAAAACTGGGATAAAGTGTCAAAACTGTAATTTTTAAGGAACAGGACTGTAAAAGCAATTGCATTGAAAAATAATGTAAAAAGAATAAATCTTACGGTACATGTATTAGCCCTTCACTTACAGTTCGGTAAAACGTAGGGTAAGCATACACTATACTCAGTTTTATTGAAAGTTCGGTAAAACGTAAGGCACAGTGTTCGGTAAAACTTATATTTATTGTATAGTTCGGTAAAACGTAGGGTACTGTGTTCACTATACTTATTTTTATTGAAAGTTCAGTAAAACGTAAGGTACAATGTTCGGTAAAATTTATATTCATTCAATTACTGAATAGTTCGGTAAAACTTGAAGAAATAAAAATAAAAAATAATGTCATTTGCAGTAGTTCTATAGCAATACTGCCGTAAATCTCACTCTACCTACTTTAATCACTACCTAAAACCCCCTACAATTATTCTCGAACAAATACTTATACATTACACCTGCCTACAGTACATTCTAAACGCATACATTAATACATACATCGCACGCTTTACATTATTGCTTCAGAAAGTTTCAACTGTCCTTTATATATGAATCTGAATTTTATTTCACCGCTTGTGAGAAAGATTCAAATTAATAAACAATAATTGTATAAAATAAAAGAATCATCCATATTAAATCCATGTTACTGAATAATTTCTAACTATATTTTAAGGTCAATTTATGAAACAGTTTTCAAATTATGTTTTTTATTGTTATAAAGAAAAATGTTTAAATTTGTATTTTTATGTAATAAAACAATAGTTTATTAAAATTCTTATTGTTCCCATATTTTTATCAAAAAAGATTAAAATTATCAATTTTAAGTGTTATTGTTACTATAAATCAGGGACCGTCCTCGAAAGATTAGTTTTTCGTTTTAGTTTTCTAGATGGCACGAAATTAAATTACAAAGTGACTTTAATTTCAAGTCGACACGAAACTAAACTAATTAAAGTGTATTTAGTTTCGTGACAACTCGAAACAAAAGATTAAAGAACATAATTATTTAGTGTCAAAACAAAAAAAATTGTTTTCCCTGACTGACGTAACTGGAGCAACTTAAGTAATTAATGTAAGTTACGCAACCAGAGTAAATTTTCGTAACTATAGTAACTTACATAACTAAAGGAAATTACTATAATTACATAACCAGACTAAATAACGTAACTACAGTAACTTATGTAAATGGTAAAACTTATGTAAATTCTTTTAATTGCGTAAGGTGTTATAGTTTACGTAAGTTATGCAACTTTGATCATTTGCATAAGTTACATATAAGTTTCATCATTTACGTAACTTGCATAAGTTTATTCTAGTTACGTGACTTATGTAAGTTTGATCTTCTACGTAAATTACATACGTAAGTTACGTAAAAATTGATTATTTACGTAGGTTACGTAAACTCGATTATTTTCGTAATTTTTTGTAAAGTTATTTACTTACGTAACACACGTGAAGGATCCAACTTACGTCAGTTGCGTACGTTTAATTTTTACGTAAGTTATATTACTTACGTCAGTTGCATTAGCTTGATTATTTACGTAAGTTACGTAAAATTGATAAATTACGTAAGTTATTCTAGTTACGTAACTTACTTTAGTTTGAACATTTACGTAAGTTTACTGTACTTACGTTATTTTCTCTAGTTACGTCTCATACGTAACTTGCTGTAATTATGTAAATTAAAAAATGTAAAATATAAAAACAATTTTTCTGTGATTATCACTACATTATTATGTTTTTCATTCTTTTGCTTCGAGTCGACACGAAAATTAAAAGTTTCAAATACTTTTGTTTTTGGATTATTTAAGAACAAAAACGAAAGTCATTTTCTATTTAATTTCGTTTCAGAAGCGGTTTTTGCTATAAATAAAATTATTAAGTATTAGTTAATGAGTACAAATAAGTTAAAAAGAACTAACTATTAACGTCAAAGTTTTTTTTTACTACGGGGCATTTAAAAAAGTATTTCAATCCTGAAAATTAACAATTCAAGCAAGTCAAGGAAGTTTTACCGAACTATTCCTGAAAACTACGACTCGAGTCAAGTCAAGAAAGTTTTACCGAACTGTTCCTGAAACGTTAGTGACCATCAAGGAAGTGTTCAAAAGAAACGTTAAAATTTTATTTAATTTTTATTAAACGTTCAGTTTCGATTTTGTTTTAACTTTTACAGTACTAGTTTGTAAAAAATAAATATATGACATTAAATTTTGAATATTATTCATGAAAAAATAATTTAAAAATTATTAAAAATTACTGTTATGCTACTATATCCCAACTTTACTGAAGAATTCGGTAAAATATGAGGAACAAATTTTCTCCGTGTACTACAATTAAAGAAAGTGAATTTATCATTCGGTAATATTAATATTAAAGGTGAAAGAATTTATTAGGACAGCTGCGCTGTCGATACATATGAAAAATATATTGTATTTTCATAACGAAATCTAGTGCTTACTCAAGAAATTTATTTTCGAGAGATTTGATTCGGAATAATTGTTAAATTCTTTCACCTTTAATATTAATATTACCGAATGATAAATTCACTTTCTTTAATTATATTTGCCATGAATTTGAAATAAGGCTTTACCATCTTCAAGAAACTCCCTACATTATCATGAAATAATGCAGGGAGGTATAGTGTATATCAAGGAACTCGGAGGATCTTGGGGTGCATGTAGCTCAGTGGTCAGAGCAGTCTACCGGCAATAGAAAGGTCGTGGGCTCGTATCCCACCATGCTAACCAATTTTTTCTGAGTTCTTTGATAATTTTGAAATTATTAATTAATTTCGAAAAAATGATTTTCAGAAAAAGCAGGTTTCTGTATTAGGACAGCTGCGCTGTCGATACATATGAAAAATATATTGTATTTTTATAACGAAATCTAGTGCTTACTCAAGAAATTTATTTTCGAGAGATTTGATTCGGAATAATTGTTAAATTCTTTCACCTTTAATATATATACTACACTTGAAAATTTGTAAAAATAATTGATTCTAAAAAATTCGGAAATCGACATCACTATAAGGCTTCCTTTAAGCACTGAAAAAAAAATTTAATTGAATCAAGAAAATTTGAATTGGTTCAAGTAAATATCGGGATTGCATAGGGTCAATCCAATTATGCGATTGGCTAAAGAAAATGATTTTCTTGACATAGTATACTTGGTTGGAGAGCATATGTTCTTGATCCAAGAAAATATGGAATTCGATCAAGAAATTAAGTAACTTGTAAGAAATTCAGAATATATTAATTCAATATCATTTGTGTATCAAATCAAGTTAATGGTTTACTTGTATTGAGAAAATATTTTCTTGATTTAAGAAAATTATAGATTTCAATCAAAAAAATATTTTCTCAATTCAAGTAAATTATTTACTTGAATCCCCCCCCTTCCCTCATCCCATGATTTCTAATACTTAGGTCAAACATTTTTATTATTTAATTAATTAACATTTATATTTTTTATTTAAATAATTAAACAATTGTTATTTTACATAATATTTACATTTAATTAATACTTATCACAAATACAACAAATATATCTTGAAAGAAAATTTTCAACGGTCGGAGGAATCGAACCCGGGTTGCACGCGTCAGAAGCCGTACCATTGCCACTATCCCATCCAAGCCTCAATGGATAGTTTTCAAAAACTGCTATTTAAGTTGCACATCCATTTGAAGAAAAATATTTTCTTGGATCAAGAACACCGGCATTGTGTTAAGTAAAAAAAAGTTTCAAAACAAATGAATGAAATGATTTGATTTAAGAAACACGAATTCTTTAGACAATACTTTACTATTTCGCTTAAGGTTATGTTATTCAGTGGTCACGTGTCCCATATTCTTTACTATAGAAAAACGTCACACTGAATAACATGACCTTAAGAACATAATATTCTTGATTCAATTCTTTTTGGTACTTCGGATAAGTAAAATATTTGATTGTAATAATAACATATTTACTTCCACCAAATACTGAATTATTAATACAAGAACTATACCCAATGCTCATAATTACTTGGCACAAGAAAATAAATTTCTCTCTTCAAATAAATATAGGATTGATTCAACTAAATTCTGTCAAGTAAATGCATTTACTTGGTTCAATTACATTTTTTTTCAGTTTGAGGAAGCAACATTTTTTAATGTGGAACTTGAGTTTTTAATCAAATAAAGAGAAAAAATTATTACAGCAATTAAGAATAATTGTTCAAAATTTATGTTTTATTATTATTAACATCTATATGAGGAAGCAAAGTGTTCATGAAATGATCACCAAAATTATAACAAAAATATATAACTTGGCTGCGGTTTTGTAGAACAAAGAAAGATACAAATTTTGTCGCGTTGATTATAGAAAGAAGAATTTTAGAAATAGTTTCTTATATTTAAGAAGAAAATGGTTATGTTATTAAACGAAGATTTTCAAATTACTTTAAAGTGAGAGATGTGTAATTTAATTTAATTTTTTCTGTTTTGGATGCTCGTAAAAGTTGATTTTGTAGACAACGTCCTCACGATAAATCGTTAACGGTGCAGTTTCTTCGTCCCCAGGACACCTTTTTCTTCTTCTTTTCTATTAAATAATAAGCTCAAGCCTATATTGCACTCTGAGTAGAAGAGATTTAAACGGGAGAGTTCAGTGATGGAGAAAAAGTAGAAAAAAAAATTTTTTTATAACAAAAATGTTTCTCTCACTGAAATCAAATTCCAATAATAAGATTCCAATTGAATCAGAATTAAAATGTTTATAAAAAGAGAAATTTCCTGGAATTATAGAGTTGAAAATAAGATATTTTGTTTTTCACTTTTTTAATGAAAAAAATATTTAATTAGAATTAATTCTAGCATTCTGTGACATTCTGCATTTTATATATTTCATTGTTTTTCTTTGAATAAATTTTTAAAATATTAAAATCTGAATTGTAAAATTAATAAACGATACTTGTATATTAATAATTTTTAGTTAAACATTTTTAAAATAATTTAAGAACATATTTTTCCTGTCCATTTATTTTTCTTCTAAAAATCGTTTCAGATGAAAAAACTATTGAAGAGATCTATATTGAAGATCTATTGAGTTCTGTTGAAGAGATCAAAAAGTAAAAAAAGAAAAGGAAAAAAATTGGACAAGTGGGTATTGTACTAGCACTGCAATGGCGAATTCCGTACACAATTATTAAAACAACATTTATCGATAATAATAATTGGTAGAATTACCAATTAATAGAAAACAATTAAAAAAATGTATTAAAATCATTTGATAAAAAGATAACTATAAAAATTAAAGTATTGTATATCTAATATTATAGACAATAATAAGTAGAGGAATACAATTTTAAAATTAGTTCCTGTTTTTTTAATTTTGCCAATTATCGATAAATTTTGCAAGTATTGTTTTAATATTTGTGTACGGAACCTGCAATTGCAGTGCGAGTACAACTCGCACTTGTCCAATTTTTTAAATTTTTAGATACAAAATTGAAGAGAGAAAACAATCTCTCATTTATTCTCTCAAAATACTCTTATTTAAAATATGTAATGCCACTTGTTTTAACTAAGAAATTGAATAAAAAAATTTGTTTGGAAAAAAAATTTTTTTTATTTTTTCAATTTTTTTCAAAAAGATTCTTAAATAAATTTTTTATCGTCAGACTGTTATAATACATTAGTATACCAATTTTCAGCTCATTAGGTCAAATAATGTAAAAATTAGAAAAAAAATTGTTTTCAAAATTTTTTTTAGTTTTTCCTTGACAACGCTATGGACATTATTACATAGCAAGTTCTTTATATTTTTCCTGCAATATTCGCGTTAAAATACACCAGTATGCCAAATTTTTGCTCTTCATGTTAAATAGTTTAGAAGTTAAGGGGGGGAATGATCACTTTTTATGCATTTTTGGCCAAAAATCTTTTTATTTCCTTGACAACGCTATGACCATTATTGCATAGCAAGTTCTCTATATTTTTCCTGTAATCTACGTGTGAAAATACGTATCTGTACCAAATTTGAGCTCTCTAGGTCAAATAGTTTAGCCGCTAGGGGGGAGGGACACGATTTGGCTACGTATACAAGAGTCTCACCAATAGGGTTCCGTCGGTATACCGTGGCTGTGCGGTTAGTATATTCGACTTGCGTCCTCGAGGTCTAGGGTTCGATCCCCTCCGTGCGTGCGATATTTTTCCGTCTTAGTTAGTGCTGCCCACGAGACGAGACGATACGAGATTTTATGTAGTATAGTCTCGGTCTCGTTAAATATTCTAATTTTAAGTATCGGTATCGGTATCGCCAAATATAGTCTCGATATCGTCTCGCTGTCTCGCGAGACTTCAGTTAAGTCGAAGTACATGCATTGAAAAATCGAAATCAAATTTTTTAGTTTTTTATTTTATAGATAAACAATCGAAAAACTGTCGAAAACAAAACAAATTTTTATTTATAGAATTAACAATTCCTTTAAGTATTACATTCGATACTGAAACCAACCACACACTGAAAAAAATGATAATGTCAATTTCAGGGATGGCAAGTGTAACCGATAACCGAAACCGTTAACCGAAAAAACAGAAATTTTTAAAAAACCAGAAAAAAAATTATCTGAAACAGAAAACCGTAAACCGAAACCCTTATTATAAAAATTAAAAACCCTTTATTTCTAAACCTAAGTTTCGTTTTTTCGATTTTTAATATAAAAGTAAAACTGAATATTACACCAAAATTAAAATCTTTTGGTATACAAAAAAATAAATGAAAAAGAAATATTGAAGTATAATATGTCTAATATTGTAAATAATAAGTAGAGAAACCAAAATTTGCAGATTACAAATAATTAATTAAAATAAAACAAAAATTTTTTGAAAATAAATTAGAAAAAGATTTTTTTAAATTAATTATGTGCGATCAACCTGTAAAAATACACTAGTGTACCAATTTTTAGGTAATTAGGTTAAATAATATAGAAGTTAGGGAGAAAAACGTTCTTTCAAAAAATTTCAAGTTTTTCCCTGACAACGCTATGGCCATCTTATAAAATATAAAACAAATTTATAAATAAATTATGAGTAATTAATACTCATATTTCATTCTAAGTAATTAAAATGCACACAAATATTTTCATTCATATTTTGTCCTGGGAAAACAACCGAGAAACCGAAACCTCTAAGCCAAAAAACCTAAATTCTTAAGAAACCGAAAACAAAAAACCGTAACCGTAATTATTCACATTAAAAACCGAAACCCAAATACAGAAACCCTAATTCTTTGAGAAAAACCGTAACCGAAATACCGAAACCGAATTTTTTTAGAAGAATACCGAAAACAGAAAACCGTTAAAATTACGGTTACAAAAAAATTATTCACTTTAAAAATTTAAAGTCAATGGCAACCGAAATTTTAACAGTTTCGGTTACCTCTTTCGGTATTCTTCTAAAAAAATTCGGTTTCGGTATTTCGGTTACGGTTTCGTTTTCAAAGAATTAGGATTTCTGTATTTGGGTTTCGGTTTTTAAAGTGAATAATTACCTGGTCAATTTTGACATACATGTATGGTTAGAATGTATGGCTGAAACAGCAATACTGTATGTGAGTTCAATATCCACCAATATAATATTTGAGAATTGGCTATATTTATGACAGTACCATAAATATATTTTTTCAGTGTACCAACTATGATGGAGCGTTTACACCTTCTGTAAAAATTGTCCAGAAAGGAAAATTTGCATTGGCGTAAGAGAGTCAGATACACAGTCTGTCTCTCTTACTCCAATGAAAAATTTTCCGTTCGGAAAATTTTTACCGAAGGTGTAAATGCTCCCTGAGAGTAGCGCTCTTGAAAGGAAAATTTGTTTATTACTTTAGGCGCGATGTTTAAATTCATGAATTTTTTAATTAATACGCAAATATATTATTTTTTAAAACAGTAGTTAAACATTTTAATATAAAAAATTGTTAAATATGAATATTTGACAACATCAATTATAAAAATTCAATAAAAAAAATAAATAAAACTACATCTTACATGGAGAGAAAAATTTAGCTTTAATAGTATAACACTACCTATACAAATTTTGCATGGACTATAGTCATGCTTCAAACGCATGAATTCATACCCAAAAAGCGTGGACTCACGGTTTTTGGGTATGAATTCATGCATTTGAAGCGTGACTATAGTCCATGCAAAATTAGTATAGGTAGAGTTATACTATTATAGATAGATTTTTCTCTCCGTGTAGTAAGCGAAGAATTTTGAGCTGTTTCAAAATCGATGCTATTTTTATGAAAGAAAGTATTTAAAATTCATTACATTTGTAAACAATGAATATTTTTTATAACTTTCAAAATCTAAATTTCTCTTCCTTAAAAATCTCGTCGAGAATCGCTGTCTCGTGACACACATAGTATCGGTATCGTTTGGATTCATCCATAACTAGTATCGTCTCGGTATCGTCTCGAAAAACCGAGACGATACAATACGAGACCGAGACTAGTCTTGGTATCGTGGGCAGCACTAGTCTTAGTTCTAAGTGTTTAGTGAATAATTCTCAACAATGTTGCATAAAATATAAATTTAAATAATTATAAATAATAATAATTTAGTAATTAATTTAAATAAATAAGATTGTCTAAATTAATGAAAAAAAATAAGAAAATTTTTTTTAAAACCTTATTTCAATAAAAGGAATTTTGCTAATTATTTACATTTTTATTGATTCTCATTAAAGTTTATTTACTACAAAAATATTAATAATAATTATTAGATCTCAATAAATTACTCCCTCTTCTTTAATAATCAAATAACAAATTAATATAACCTTCTAAAAATAAATTTTGTTTTAGAGAACGCGTTACAGCAATTTCCAAATTTGTTAAATTTTACCTGCGAATCAGTAATTAGGCGGTGTTCTGCTAGTGATATTTTAATACTGACTTATTACTGACTGCCGGTAAAAAATCAGTATACTGGACAGCGTTACCAGCCAGGGATTTCCCAGTACTGATGTAGTACTGGAGTCAGTACTGCTATACTGCCAGTCAGGACTGGGTCAGTACAATGACAGTATTACATTTCTACTTGGGCGTATGTAAATTTCTCTGCTTTTATTTTATTCTCTACTGCAAATAAATTGTTTATTTTTGAAAAATAAATTTTAAATAAGTGTTTATTTTTAAATAAATTATTAATTACAATAAAGAAGTGTATTAAATGTTTTTTATGTTTATATATTTAGGCTGCGTCTACGACAGAAATATTAATTTTGCATTGGAAAAAGGGATCTGAAATCATGACGTCACTAACAAACACTGCTGTCGACAATGGGTTCAAATTTGACCCCGTGTGTCTGAAACACACATGTTTCAAACTTCTTTTTAATTTTTTTTTATATAAAAAGTTGAATAAAGTTAATTCGGGGGCTAACATTGTTTCATTTTGTTTATTCGCATGTTTTAAAAAATTATAAAATGCAATATGCTCCAAATATTTAATATAATTAGTAAAATAAATCACATAAGTAAATGCACCTGCCAATAATAAAAGAATTGTTTTCATATTAAAAAACATTATTTACTTGAATAAAAAGTTAAAAAATATCTACTCTAAAAATTTAATTAAAATTTAAAGTGGAAATACATTTTTCCTTTTTAAGAAAAGTAAGGATTAATCGAGTTAAAGAATAGTTTTAAGGTTATGTTGTGTCTCTTGTTTACCAATCTGAAAACATTGACTGTAACGAAAAAATAATAATTATAAACTAATTTTAATTTAAAATTTTGATTAACTGGGAATACAATTTATTGAACATGTTTTAATAAAATATTATTTTATTGTGACAAAGTAGAGTGAGATTATTGCTTTCAAACTTTGCTTATGAATATCTCAAAATATTAAGCAATATTATTTATCGTACTGAATTTGACTGATTTGATTGCGTTGTCAATTCCCTGGGGGTGTTAAGGGGGTTGAGGGTGGATAGGATTTGTTTTTGGTAGTCTTTTTTGGTTTCAGCAACCCAAAAAAATGTAGATTTTGACACCGTACTCGACTTTTCGTGAAAATTCTAATTTCAGCCCCCATCCTGTGGGTGTTAGCCCTTTAACGCCCAACTCGTAAAAATTTTTTGGTCATTTTCAAGCTACGTAATTATAAATAAAACGGTAGACAATTGAAACCAGAGGTACATTTTCTAAAGGTTTTGGATGTGCTCTTTTCGATTCCGGTGTCAAAAATAAATTTCATCCAAACCAAAATTAAATATGGCGGTTTTAATGTCAAGAAACACAAAAAAATTTTATTTTTTCAAGTTTGACATTTTTTTCACCTCGAAAAAGTGTAAAAATAAAATTCTATTTTCAACCATCGGTGGATAAAAATTATACACTTTCAAGAAACGTAAAATAGAATTTAAAATTTCAAGATGGCGGACCAATATGACGTCAAATCTAAAGTATAATTTGAAAATTTTTGGCAACATTGGTCAAATTGTCCAAAAGTCAATGGATTCGCCTAAATTTTGTAGTTTATAAGAAACTTTCCACGAGACACTTGTAACTCTACACAGAAATCCCAGCTTAAAATCCCCGTACAGGATCCTTAAAGGATCCTCTTGGGATCCTGTACAGGTCCTGCGCAGGATTCCATACAGGATCCCGTACGGGATTTTGGAACAGGGTTCCTGTGCAGGTTCCGATGCAGGAACCTTAGTTATCAAAGATTTCTGTAAAGGTTCCTGTACAGGAACACTTCTGCTGCCCAAAGTAAAAACCTAGTAAGTCGCATTTGCCGTTAAGACGAAAGTGGCTTAAACGGTAAGCGAGTTTGAACCTTACGGCAAATGCGACTTACTAGGTTTTTACTTTGGGCAGCAGACTTGCAGAAAAATGTATTGCGCATTCGAGAAACTCATAGAAAACTACTGCGCAGGAGTTAAAAATATAAATTAATTAATTGAGGAAACCGTGTAGGATCCTTTAAGGGTTCCTCACAGGATCCTTTACACTTAAGTACCTGCAGTTTACAAAACTACAAAGGTTCCTGTACAGGAACCTTTACAAAGTTTCCTGTACAGGATCCTGCAAGTGTTCCTGTACAGAAACCTTTACAAAAATCTTTGATAACTAAGTTTCCCGCATCGGAACCTGCACAGGAACCCTGTCCCAAAATCCCGTACGGGATCCTCTACAGGACCAGTACGGGATCCTGTATGGGATCCTGCGCAGGACCTGTACAGGATCCTAAGAGGATCCTTTAAGGATCCTGTACGGGGATTTTAAGCTGGGATAACTTTGGCAGAGAGAAAAAAATCGACCAAGAAATGGAGGCCGGTGTTGTCTACAAGAAGCTGTTTTTTGTAGCAAAAATGAAAATCGATAATTTTTTAGTGTTCCGGCTTGTCATCTAGTTCAGCAAATTTAAACGACTGGCCAGCATCGTTAAATGTACATAACACTTTGAAACTACCCAAAATTGAGTTGCCGAAATATAACGAAGTAATAAAGCCATGAAGAAGGAGAAAAAGACGTTATTTATAAACAACAAACTTTGAAACTTTCATTTATAATGATTCTTAATAAAATATGGCAATTTTTTATTTTAATAATAAACTTTTATCGAATAAAAAAATGAACGATGGCAAAATTTGTGGAAAAATTTTAAAGTCTATATATTTCCTTATAAATCTTTTTTTCCGCATACGTTTCTCAACTATACAAGAAGTAAATTAATGGATATATTAAAGGTTTAATGTCATCAGAAACACTGGTCGACACGAAAAATGATTCAAAGATCAGACAATGATATTCTCATAGGATTTTCATCGCTAAACACGAATATGACCTCCAAAAGTGCCCATCACGTCGAGATATTGAGAAAAATGGACTCAAAGTTTCAAAAACCCTGTTTTTGGCATATTTTGACCACGTGTAGAGAATGATGCTGTCGTGCTAGAAGTCTCCAATTAAACTTAAATTAAACCTTGAACTGTCAACTATAAGAATCAAATCCAAAAAGTTCTGAATCAGTCAAAAATTTTCATTTAGCACAACTTTTTCATGTGTGCGCGCGCCCTACTTGTACACTGAGAAAAATGAATTTGATTTAATTAGGAGGCAAATTTCGCTAGAAATTGATGAAATATGATGAAAAAATGATAAATAATGTAAAATTAGCCATTTTTCAGTTGATTTCTGCAAGCATTAAATTAAGTGATTAATAAGTGTGATTAATAAGATAAGTGATTAATGTACATTAATCACTTATTAAATAAAGTTCAATTTTATTTAATTCTTGCAGAAATCAACTGAAAAGTGACTAATTTTACATTATTTATCATTTTTTCATCATATTTCATCAATTTCTAGCGAAATTTGCCTCCTAATCAAACCTCGATCAAAACTTGATCAAAGTCGTTCAGATTTTGATCAACCAAATTCGCCAGGGAGACTTCCAGCACGTCGGCATCATTCTCTACACGTTATCAAAAAAACCAAAACAGGATTTTCTGAAACTTTGAGTCCATTTTTTTGCAAAATCTCGACTTAATGGGCACTTTTGGTGGTCATTTTCGTGTTCAGCGATGAAAATCCTATAAAAATATCATTGTCCGATCTTTGAATCAGAGAAAATAGTAACTTTTTGTCGTCCGGTGAAATTTATGAATAAATTATGTCCTGTTGCAAATACCTCTTTTAAGATTGTATAGAAATATTTGTGTATATATGGCTTGAACATGATTTATTATACGGAAATACTTTTTTGTTTACAGAGAAACCTGACAGATGGAGAGGATCTTCCGGATGACTCCTTCTCACTGTTTTCGGTGCTACTAGTTGGTTCGCTAAACTTTTTATATTTGATCGATCGCTCCTCGAAGTAACTCAAATTTCTCTCTCTCTCTCTCTCTCTCTCTCTCTCTCTCTCTCTCTCTAGTTTAATTTTTTTCTTCTCGCACATTGCCAGCCCTTTTCAAACTTCAAGATTTTCTAAGAAGCGATTAATGCGAGAGATAAAATTCCACACATGATGTTCTCGCAATTTGTAATCTCGTATCTAATCGTTAAACTGTAATTATAATCTGTCAAAAAATAATATCTTTATGTATTCAATTCTTTTATTTGTTTATCGCATTTTCTTCAAACTTTGCAATTCTTGTTTTATAAATTTTAGATCTTTTTTTAACATTTTTTTAGATTATTTTTGTAAATTTATTCTTAAAGAATTATAATTTTTTATTATATAATAAAATAATATTATAATTACAAAAATATATTTTTCGAATATTTTAAGGCACTATGCTACATGAAGTAATAGATGAATTATATTCTCCTGAACTCTCTAAAAATTTTTAAAATATTTTTATGTATGCAAGCTCAAACATTTCGAGACAAGATAAGAGCAATAGTGCCAGGACCAAGAGTCTCAAGACTCCACTGACTATTAGAAATATAAACGCACGACGCGAACGCGAAAATTTACCATGTATTTTTTTCGCATTCGCATCGTGCGTTTTTCATTTTTTCTAAGCTGCCTCTACAATTAGAAAGTAATACGCAAAACGCGAGAAAATACCATGTATTTTTCTCGCGTTTCGCGTCTGCGTCGAGCGTTTATCAATTTTTTTCCTAATTGTAGAGGCAGCTTTACGGCCAACAACGTGACGTCCGTTACGCATCCATTCTGTAAATGGTTAGAATATGAATGTTTCACTTTTCCGTTCTTCTTTCTTTTCGTTAAATATTATAATAATCGTTTATGTAATTTCTTTTGGCTTGTTAATTACTCTCCCTTTTAATTTAGAACCTTGGTTGGTTCGGCGAGATAATCCAACTTAACAATCATCACAACTTAATTATTTAAATAATTAGATTTCGATGTTGTAGTTTTTGATCCTCTTAATAAAATAGTGATGGTGTTAATTAAATGTTGCCATGTATGATCCAATTTGTAATATTTATTATTGAAAAATAATAATTATGATAGTTAGGTTTAAAATTAGGGGAGACCGGGATGTAATAGCTCACTTTTCACTTTTTGTTTTTTACGTCCTCATATCACTCATACTTTTTTTTCTAAAATAATTTCGCCTCGGTCCGGTCGTATTGAATTAGAAATGAAATTAAAATTTAGAGCATGAAATATTATTTAATATTGACAATTTTGGTTTTAATTATGTATTTATAATAAAAATATTGAAAATGGAACATATTTAATTTAAACTTTAAACATTTTGGTGGAATTTTCAAATTTTAAAAAGTTGTAGCGATATACAATATCTATTTACTTAAAAAGTCTATTCACAAGTTATTTTATTAATCAAGCGTTATCATTAGTACCTATTAATATATAAATTACAAGAAATTAAGCTTGGCTAAATTATTTTATGAACATTTTAAATGAAAAAACATGTTTTAAAATTTCTTTCTTAATAAAATTTAACAATTTTCGAAATTTTTAAATAACTAAATGTTACATTAATTAAAGCTTTAACTTCTACATTAATCTTTAATCAAAATAACGATCCTTATATTATATTTGAATTAATTTCATGTTAAAATGTAATTTAAATTTTTTTCTTTTATGGTTCGAACAGTTCTTAAATAAAGTTATTTATCTTTGCAATAATCGCAATAAGGAAAATATTAGCACCTGCACATGATTCATGGGCCCATAGATGACATGAAGTAGGTACTGACCCGGAGCCTCGGAGGAGATTGTTGTATATTTTGTTGTTTTTTATCAATACCGTAAGTATTAGTCAAAATTACTCTGATGTACCACTTTTGAATAAATTAAAATGATTCATTACGCCCCGTTCTCCCCTATAAGAAAATTAAACACATTAACAAAATATTATTTTTCAATTAAATAAAAACACCAATCTTTGAATCAAGATTTTTTGTAAGTAAATATTTTTTAAAAATTAACAAATGTAACATTCAAAACATTATTAAATTCTACGATTACTGATAAATAACTAAAAATTTTAATAATGTGTACAACTAAAAATGGCTTTGAGTTACAATTCTTAAGATTTTCAAAATTTCTGGTTAACGGTTTTTTGTTTAAATATAGAATTGAGCGAAGGTCAGGAAATAAATACCCGAACGTTATTTTCAGTATATGTTTAGTGTGGGGTCCTTCAAAAATAAAAACATAACAAACTTACATAGGTGCAATCATTAAAGTCTCACCTTTAATTTAAGACCAAAAGAGTTTAAAAAATCTCAATCGGTTCGTGGGATATCATTATAAATGGCCGAGCATTTTTAGCCAAAAACCGTTCAAAATCGACTAATTCAATGCATTTATCAAAAAATATGTTCGAACGTTTATAATGATATCTTACGAACTGAATTAGATTTTCTAACTCTTTTGAACAAATGATACTTAAATGATCATATCTTTGCAAGTTTCAAACTTTTCTGCAATTTAAAAAAAATATGCAACAGTTCAAAAACATTTACAAAAAAATTATATTTTAAAAATTTTTTTGTCAAATTTGGGGAGTGCTAAAATTTTTGTATAAATTATTAAAATTTTCAGTTATGTATCATTAATTGTACAATTTAATAATCTTTTGAACGATATATTTGTTAATTTTCTGACATTTGGATTTACAAAAAAACGTGATTTAAAGATAACTATGTTTTTCGGCAGTGGGCATGCAGTCGTACCAATAATGTGTATACACATACAAGGGGTAAATCGAAACAGTAATTATTTCAGTTAAATAAAAAATTTAACAAATAAATACGGCCGTGAACCTGGAACCTTAGATTAGCAGTTTCTAAGCATTTTCCCATTTTCCGTTTATCAATTAGTAGCAGTACATACAAAAATATTTCCTATTACATAAATAATGAAAAATCAAAGAAGACACCCTTTGACTTTTTTGACTGGCATTTAAAACAAACTAAACAAAAAATTCATTTTAAAATTTATAATTATCTCTTATTAATACTACAACAAAAATCATCTTTGTTTTTATCAATTTACAAACTGTAATTAAAAATAGGATATTGTTTCTATTTTTAATTACAGTTTGCAAAGTTAAAAAATCAAAGTCCATTTTTGTTGTAGTATTAATAAGAAATCATTATAAATTTTAAAATGAATATTTAGTTAATTTTTTTTCTAAAAACGAGTCAAAAAGTGAAAGAATCTCTTTTTTGATTTTCAATTATTTATGCAATAAGAAATATTTTTGTACATATTGCTGTTAATTGACAAAGGGAATATGGGAAAACACTTAGAACCCGTTAGGGGTGATATAAGGTAAAAGGTTTAAGACCGTATTTATTTTAAAAATTTTTTATTTAACTGAAATAATTACTGTTTCTATTTACCCCTAAATTGTAGCAAAGTTGAAAAATTTTGGGGTAAATAGAATTAATTGATTATTGCAATTTAATGATACCCGTATTTTTTACTACTTAGCAAATCTGTTTCTATTTACCCCAACTGACCTTACATAATTTTTAACATGAAAAAAATTTCTCTATCTGAAAACCAAATCATTTTTAAAACATTTTAAAAAAAACCTTCGATTGATTATTATAATCCTTGATAAATTAAAGTGTGGCAAATTATTTGAATCCATTTTGGTGTTAAAATATCATCCCACAATTTTCTGTGAAGTTAATATTTGAAAATAAAAGATTTGGTAATTTGCAAAATAATTAATGATAAAGTGCATTCCTTTAAAATTTAATTTAGAATGTACCGCACGTAACATTTTGTATTTAAAATTATATAATTTCAAAAAATTGTTAATGGCATTTTTTTCTAACTCAGATACATCGAGGGGCGATAATCAATAATCCCATTGTTGAAAAAGGAAGTCATTTAATTATTTCTTTTCTTGGGTCTTCGAGATCCTTTTTTCCCTTTGGTGATCGCCGCCCGCAAAACGTAGGTTTTCTGCTGTTCATTCTGATATTCCTGTCGGTCGCGGGTAACGTTTTGGTATGCGTGGCAATATACACGGACCGAGGACTCAGGAGGATTGGCAATTTGTTCCTGGCATCCCTGGCCATAGCCGATCTTTTTGTGGGATGCCTCGTGATGACCTTTGCCGGTGTCAACGACCTCCTCGGCTACTGGATGTTCGGTCCACAATTTTGTGACACCTGGATTGCATTCGATGTCATGTGCAGCACTGCCTCAATTCTTAACCTTTGTGCCATATCACTCGATCGCTATATTCACATCAAAGATCCGCTGAGGTCAGTGCAACAAATTTTTTTCAATTTCTTTTCCTTTTGAATTCTTTTTTTTCTTTTTTCCAATATCTGAAATTTATAATCAAAACTTGATTAATATCGCAGGGCTCGAACCAGTCCGATTCAATTAAGAAAACATTCTTCTTATAACTATAAATTATTTTTTTTATGTTATATAAACATATAATAATTATCTGTTACGTTATAATTTATTTAGTCTTGTATTTACTCAAAATTGTAAGTATATTTTTTATAAAAATCGATTTTTTCCAAGTATAAAAGTGAAAGATCTACCTTAAAAAACAAGAAGTTTTGGTACTTGTAAATGATTCCAAATTTTTGAAAATAATTATAATTTTTCCAACAATTTTATTAAATTCTTTTGAATAATTAAATTTTGTAGAATTATGAACATATATTCTTTATAAAACTGTTTAGAGAATTTTATGAAATCCGTTTGAAAATTCTAATAAACTTTCTCAAAAACATTCATTCTTTATAATTGTTAGTTAAAAGTATAAAAAATTCTGATTTTTAAAGTCTTTAATTTGAAACCTTTTCAAAATTAAATTATTTCTAAAAATGCATCCAATAAAGCTTTAAGTATTCAATTATTATATAGTTTTCAAATTTTGACGTTTTTGAAATGCTATAGTAACTAATATTTGCACGCCCTTTTTTATTTGCTGTTAAAAAATATTTTAACATCAAGAAGTTTCTAACACTACTCTAATGTTGAAATAATTTACATTACAAATATTTTTTTCTTATCTTCCAACAAGTTTCCTCCACAGCACCGAAACTTTCCTAAAAATTGATTAAATATTTACTTGCAATATTCGAAATCTTTACTTGCAATATTCGAAATATTTAATTGCAATATTTATTGAAAGTTGTATAAAGATTTAAATATCCCACTTGAATAAATGTTTGGCGCGAAACTTTCCTAAACATTTCAATGAAATCTTGGCCTAATTATAATTATGCGAAGATTTCATTGAAATTATTAATACTAAGATCTCTAATAAGCATTAAAACAGAATTAATTCTTAAATGTAATAATTCATGTGGTAGGTGGTATAAAGGTGGATAGACAGTGTTAAAATATTCTGTCAAGAATACTAATCACAATTTTCAATAGAATCAATGCTTACATCTTTTCTATATTATAAAAAGATATATTTGCCAATGCCGACGCCGCTGCTTCAAGACTCTGAAGTTGGCCACAAATGGCTATAGGGGAGGATAGGCTACATTGAACCGGGTATTTTCTAAAGTCCAAGAACTAATTAAATTTTACAAATTTTGATCAGGTTTTTGTATCAACATTAAGCTGAAGTACTCCTTTAGTTACTATACACGTTACGAACACAAATTATTAGGGGAGAATGGGGAGTTATGAAGCATGGGGAGTTGTGAAGCACGGCCATAGATCTCGCATAGTAATTGTTTTGATACACTGAAAAAAAATTGTAATTGAACCAAGTAAATGCATTTACTTGACAGAATTTACTTGAATCAATCCTATATTTATTTA
This sequence comes from Leptopilina drosophilae, assembly GCA_032873175.1. NCBI lineage: Eukaryota > Metazoa > Arthropoda > Insecta > Hymenoptera > Figitidae > Leptopilina > Leptopilina drosophilae. The sequence continues at coordinate 14,407,459 of CM065480.1, read as the reverse complement.
AAGAGAGAAATTTATTTTCTTGTGCCAAGTAATTATGAGCATTGGGTATAGTTCTTGTATTAATAATTCAGTATTTGGTGGAAGTAAATATGTTATTATTACAATCAAATATTTTACTTATCCGAAGTACCAAAAAGGATTGAATCAAGAATATTATGTTCTTAAGCGAAATAGTAAAGTATTGTCTGGAGAATCTGTGTTTCTTAAATCAAATCATTTCATTCATTTGCTTTGAAACTTTTTTTTACTTAACACAATGCCGGTGTTCTTGATCCAAGAAAATATTTTTCTTCAAATGGATGTGCAACTTAAATAGCAGTTTTTGAAAACTATCCATTGAGACTTGGATGGCATAGTGGCAACGGTACGGCTTCTGACGCGTGCAACCCGGGTTCGATTCCTCCGACCGTGGAAAATTTTCTTTCAAGGTATATTTGTTGTATTAGTGATAAGTATTAATTAAATGTAAATATTATGTAAAATAACAATTGTTTAATTATTTAAATAAAAAATATAAATGTTAATTAATTAAATAATAAAAATGTTTGACCTAAGTATTAGAAATCATGGGATGAGAGAAGGGGGAGGGATTCAAGTAAATAATTTACTTGAATTGAGAAAATATTTTTTTTATTGAAATTTATAATTTTCTCAAATCAAGAAAATATTTTCTTGATTTGATACACAAATGTTCTTGAATTAATATAATCTGCATTTCTTTCGTGAAACTTAATTTCTTGACTGGATTCCATATTTTCTTGGATCAAGAACATATACTCTCCTACCAAGTATACTATGTCAAGAAAATCGTTTTCTTGAATCAATACTATAATACTCTTGGCCGTATTCAATCCCACCATTGGCTTCAACCAAGAAAAATTTTCTTGGTTCAATACTATTTTTTTTCAGTGTAGATGTCACTTACTCTGAATATTTTTTCACCTAATATCTTCGTTTTGTAATTGGATTCATTCCGATAGAAGATATTTTGCATATCTTTCAAGACAATGTGTTCAATTTTTCGTTTATAAAGTTTTTTTGTGTGCTCCATTTTGCAGAATTCTTACAAAATTCGCGAACGAATCAAAAAGATAAGTTCACCCATATAATACCCAGCAATGATTAGGTTCTCGAAATTTAAAACGATTTATGCAAAATCGCGATAAAGAATATTTACCAAAAAATATAATTTTTAGCGATTTTTAGTAGTGCTTCACAACTCCCCATGATTTTTAAAAACTTGAAAAAGCAGCTTTTTAGTCCAACTGAAAAAAATTGTCGATTTTATTTTATTTCATGCAAATTCTTCAACCAGTAAGCATATTTGAAGACCCTCTAGAGATTCAAGTAGAGAAAATTTGAAATAAAAATTTCTTTTTGAAGTTACAACTCATAAACAAAGCGTGCTTCATAACTCCCCATTCTCCCCTATAATTAAATAATTAAATTTAATTTTTTTCTAACAAGTTACACTTTTCTTATTTTGAAGAATCTGTGTCTACATTGAACCACCTTTAATAAAACACTACAATTTACTTCAAAAATAATATTTCCACTTACACATTGTAAAAAATATTATTTTTCACTCAAAAAAATAGAAAATTGTTGTTAAAGAGTTATTATTTGTTAATATAGGAGATTAATATATTTTGAAGTCAGGTTAGGTAGGTAAAGTGACAGTTTGAGTTTATCTCGTTCACAATTGTGATGAAAGCATGTCTTCTAGTATTTTTCTTACTAATTAGTAGAGCAGACAACTTTACCACTCTTAAAATTGAAAATTCTTTGCTTTTTCGGGTGGTTCAATGATGCCGCACTCACTGCATTCACATGACACTTACAACAAAAATTGTGTATAATAATAAATTTATGTAAGGCTTAAAATTCTTTATCACATCGGAATATTGAAGTTGACACCCTAAGCGACATAAATCACAAGTTTACTAATTTTTAAAATTTCCTATTTCAATAAAAAAAATTCATTATATTTCCACAAAATTTTTTGTTTTGTACGTGAAAAACAGTTTTTTTCGTTTTTCTTTGTAAATAATAAACCTAAGTGCTCGAAATTTTTGGACGTAGTCGCTTTCGGTAATACTAATTTATATATTAAATAAGAAAAAATTCCACTCAGTCATTTCTTAGAAAATTAAAGTGGTTCACTGTTGACGCTGGTTCAATGTAGCCTACTCTCCCCTACTATATTTAACATTATTTCCTGTCATAGGAAATTTAAACCCGATCTTCTCTTAAAATTTAGGGCAATCGCCGCCGTCGCTGTTTCAATATTCTGTAAGGACGCCCTTTCCCAAAAGGCCAGTCAAAACTTTTGTGAAAATTCACCTATTTTTTTACCTATAGATTAAAAAGTGGGCCCCATGTACGCCCTTACATTACGTCAAAATCCATATTTAATTTGACCTATTTTTTGAACTATAGGTTAAAAATGAGTAGTCTCCTATTTTTCGAATCAGAGCTTGCCCTCCCCCCCAATAGGGGCGTCAAATAGAACGTCAAAGTCCTATGTCAAAGTTTACTTACAGGTCGTTATGTTACTACAAAATTGATGATATCTTTATATTATCCATAGGTCCATAGTTAATCGCAACATAACCTCTTCTTTTAAATTTACTTTTGGTTTATTGTTGGTAAGTAAGTATGAATTAATAAATTAACTATTTAAATGATTTAAATATTATATAATTGAGGACTTTAAGGTAAATAATATATTTAAAAATTAATGTAACTTTATTTTTCAGTTTTACAGATTTTCACATGCTATTTAGACTGTGAAACTTTTAATCGTTTTATATAGCATCATAATGTCAGGTAGTTTGTTTTTTATATAATTAATAATAATAATAATTACTTGCATGTATACTTATATTTATATGCATAATAAATTGAATTTCTGATCATAAAATTTTTTTAACAGGAAATAAAAAGAGAAAAATTGATCAAAGTGGATCTTAAAAACCGAGTAAAATTGATACTTCTAAAATAAATTTGGAATTAGGAAAATTATTTTTCGGATGCAATATACCATTTTCTACCGAAGAATCCAAATATTTTTAAAATTTTACAAAATCTTTAAATGAAAATTATAATCCACCGACAAGAAAAACTCTAAGTTCATCGATTTTAAATTCTTTGTACGAAAAAGTAATTGCTCAACACCCTTTCTCAGAGGATGAAGAGTGCGTTTTGATATTAGATGGATGGAAAAATAAACATAAAAACGAAAAATATGTCGTAGGGATTGTTGACAATGAAAATGGAGACAGATGCTTTTTAAAATCATGGGATTTCACCGAAAATTCTGAAACCGGGGAGGCCTTAGCAGAAGTTGTCGAAGAAGCAGTGGAACAGACAAAATTAAAATATAATATTAAAATATTTGCCGTTGTATCTGATAATGCATCGAATATGATGAAAATGGGAAAACTCATTGATATGTGGTTCATCACATGTAATAGCCACAGTGGCAATTTGTTAGCCAAGGATTTGGTAGAAAGTTCTTTTACACAAAAAGTAATTTCTGTTTTAAAAGAATTCAAATCATCCAGTTTAGGAAGGAAAATTTTTAATTTAGGCGTCAAAAAAATTTCTCTACCAGAAGAAACGCGATGGTGCAGTTACAGGAATTCCTACCAATGTTACCTTGCCAATTTATCTGCAATGAGGATTATCGTTTTAGAAGTTAATAATAATGTTAAACCCGAAGTAGCTAAATTGGTTTTAGATCAAGAGTTCGAGTAAAAAGTTTTAAATTTCATTATTATTTTTGATAGCGTGTGTAGGGGAGACCGGGGCTAAACCGGACGGATTTGGTCTTTGACCAGAAAACTTATACAAAAACATATTTTTTGCTAAAGAGTAATATACCGTTTTGAAGCTTGTACCTTCACCTACAAATCGCACTTGTTCGATTTTAAAAAACTACAGTAGCTTTGGAGATATATTGCTTCGAAGGTGACTACCTCGAAAACGAAAATACGAAAATTGGTGGGGCTAAACCGGACACTTCTTGGGGCTAAATCGGACACGGCTAATTAATTAAAGAATGAGACAGAAATTTTCGTTTTTTTTGTAGAAAAGTCAAATCAATTCTTCTTTTATTTATTTGCAGATACTTCTATACACTCAGATGCATTAATGCTGTCCTTCCGGTTTAAAGGAGTTTTGAAAAGTCGTGTCATTTCTATCAAATATTCTTAGTTCGTGACAAACGAATGTTCTCATATGTCATGAACTAAAAACATTTTGATAGAAATCATACGACTTTGCAAAATAACGTCAAAACGGAAGGACAGCATTAATGCATCTGAGTGTACAAAGAATATAATATAAACTGTAAAATCGGTAGTTAATATAATATAAAATGAATTACAGTTTTCAGACTTGTCTGTTTGTAGCAACTCGCTTGCGAATTCGAGTTTTAATATAAATTATTTATTTATTTATAAAATGGTTCTATGCAAAGAATATAATATAAAATAGTTAATTAGTATAAAATAAATTAAAGTATTCAAAGATTTGGTTGTTTTTTACCACGATGTCCGATTCAGCCCCACACCGTCATCTTATAATTAACCTGCAACATATTTTTTTTTTTTAACGTTTTGCATTAAACTTTTTTTCTACTAAACTCAGTACACCTTGAGCTAAAAGAAAAATTGCAGTTTGATATTTGCACTTTAACTTTAACGATAAAAACCCAAAAAAATAAGAAATTTTTTTTTACTTTTACCTCAAAAAATGACATTTTCATATATTAACGGCATCTATTATTACAAGAAAAATGACACGTCCCTAAAACCTCATGCAGCATATGCATCACGAGATTGCGCGTTCATAGGTTATTTACATGATTTGAAATTCTTCACGGTTTCGGAAATATTTGACTTGTCCGGTTTAGCCCCGGTCTCCCCTACTCTAATTAATAAATGCCAAAGATCTGATTTTAATATAGCAGATGTTTTGGAAGAGTGGCTACAAATAGAGTTTCCGATCATCCACGAAAATTATGAAAATCTGTTGAAAAATCGATTACAGAAAGTATTAAAACCAATTTGTTTGGCTGCAAATGTCTTACATCCGATTTATAAAGGTAAATTATTTATTGATAATGCTTCTTACACAGATATGGCAAGAAATTTCCTTAAAGAGAATTTAAGCGGAGAAGCTTTACGTGATATAATTATTTTTCAAAAAGAAGAAGGAAATTTCACCAAATTACAAAAAATTCGCAATCCAATTACTTATTGGTCCATGGCTGAATCATATTATCGGGAACTTTCAAGATTGGCAAACCGTTTGTTCAGCATACCTAGCTCCAGTGCATCACTTGAACGCCTTTTTCACAGTGGTCATTTGTGCATAACAAATATCGAAATCGCCTTACACTAGAAAATTCAGCTAAATTAATTCACGTTTATTATGCTCTTCAATTGTCTGACACCCTTGAATGTGAGGATAATGAAATCTTGTAAAATAGTAATAAGGTTATTTATTAAACTTTGAATCCGTTTATTACATAAATCCACATATTGATTTTTATAAAATTTCAATACAATTAAATTTTATATAATAACAAACAATTATGCTTAGGAATACTTTTATGGCAAAAACATAAACTTTTAAATAATTCCTCAACGAACATAAATTAAATGAACACGTAAAAATAATACTTTTGTTATATTATACCCTTCGTTTAAAACAAATAATAAAAAATCTTGAAGTCTTTGGCATATATATGCTTTTTATAAAAATATAGAATTTAAATACTATAACATTGTTTAGAATTACGCAATCTTAAATTATAATACAAGTTAACACGTCGGTTTTCAAGCTCTTCGGTCGACATTTTATTACTGTTAATAAAATGGCATTGTAAGTCTATTATTGCTGCTGGAATATTTGTCAATTTGATCGCTAGTATAGCCAATTCTGAGTATTCAACTTTCACTAGGTTCCAAAACGTTTGAGGCAATGTTATATTTTTTTTCAGTAAAAAGTTTGCTGTTAATGCAACTGCTTGTATTATTTCCCCAGAACGTTGGTCAAGACAATCAGAAAGATAAATGTCAACTGAAGTGTGATACAAATTTTTCCACTCTTCAATTGCATCCGCAATGTAACAATCGTTTCTTTTAAAAGTATTAAGTAATTCTATTAATATTCGTAAAGTATCGTAAAGAGCTAATGTTTCGGATTCGAGAGTCTCGTCAAATAAAAGTGAAGTGATTTGTTGATAAAATTTAAACGTTCCATTGCCTGCTAACTTTTGAAAACTTGATAAGTGTTCAGAAAAAAATTCAAGTGCATAACAATGACTCATCCATGAATGTTTATCTTGATCATTGTTTTCTCCCTCATCCAACTTTAAAATCAGTTTTAATTTTTCATTGCTTTTATATTCAGTTAAAATCGAATTGACCTTTTGAAATATTAAATCGTTTTTGACCGATTCAGCTATAGAATGCACAATTTCAGCATTGCAAAATACAGTCCACACTCAAGAATTATCTTCAACAACATTTAAAAGAAATGACTCTTTCAGTATAATAGCATAGACATCTAAATTATAATCATCTTTAGCTAATGTTACAGATTCAGTCAGACTTCTATTGAGTGCACTATCACATTCTTCTGTAGTCACAATCATTGAAGAAATTAAAAATTTATCAGAGGACTCCAATTCACTCATTATTGTCAGTATGTTTTTCTTATAGAGATGATCGACAACAATTAGAAATAAAACACCACAAGCATTCTTGAAAGCTTTTTGTTTTTTTCTAACTGATTCAAAAGTTTTATTTAAAAAAGTCGTTGATATTTCACTGGAAGTTGGAAGAATATAACTTGGCAACAGAAGTTTTATAAAATCCTTGAAATAATCAGATTCTGTCAGGTTTGGATTCAAATTACACCCAAAATAGAGTTTTGAAAGACTTTCATCTATTTTATCTTTTTCCTTTTCACTAACACTAACACAAACTGTTCTAAAAATGAGAAATTATTTTATGTTATTTATTGAATTTAAACTACATTATTTAATTTTTTATACTTACCTGTGAGTCTTTAATCTTTCTATTGCCGTATTTTTTAATGCATAATTGTACAAAGCACATATTGCAATATTTTTGCCATTTTCATCCTTTTTGGAAATGTAGCACAATTCATTTCACTGATTGTGCTTTGGTCTTCCACCTTTACTCATGTTATTTTATTTTTACAACGATCATAAATTGAAAATGAAAATTACAGATTCAAAACGTTAAAACGGTTCAAAACAAACAAATTAAAGGTTATGTTTCCTTAAATTAACCTTATGTATAATACACATGTAGAAAACTCATGTATTATATGTGTATTATGCACGTAAAATATCATGTATTATACGCAAGGTTTTCTACATACCCATCTCTGTATAATATATATATTGTGACGAAGTGAATTCTCAATTGTTGGGAACGATTGAAAATTCTGAATCGTCGCGTCATCCGTCGGAAAAGCCCCGAGCCGAAAGGCCCATTTGTCAAGGTAATTGGGAAATGCTAGCGCCGCCGGCTGACCCACTAGTAATAGAGAAAGAAGGTCGCGCGGCTAGCTCACCGGAAAACTTGGTAGATAACAAGGCCAGTACTATTTTTGGAAGAACTAGGAAAAGAAGAAGACGAGCCACGAGGGAAATCTTGAGACGCTACTAGTGTCCTATACATTAACCGCCATAACGGTTTTTCTCTTTTTCATGAATACTGAGCGTACCTCAGCGTGAACGCGGAATTCAGCCGTTTTTCTTGTTTTTTGAGGGGAGTAGTCTCGTGTGAGTGAGAACTAATGTGATAATCGAGCCGGAGGCTCGTAAATATTGTGTACGATAAAATCAACAGTGAAATAGACCTGAGGAGTGTAGTCAATTTATATTCCTTTTCTCACTGCGTTAATGCTCTAGAAATCAGTTTTTTCTTCTTTGTTGTTGGGTAAAATTGGAGCCTTTACTGGTGTTACTGTTTTATAAACGATGTTGTGTTTACTTTTAGAAGTGTAATTCTGACTAACTTTATTTGAGCAAAAAAAGCAATCTTCTTTACCAAGAGGTTTCTTCCATTCTGCTAGACTGGAAAATTTGATTGCTTTTTTGTCTTTCTTCCAACGGTTAAGCATTATTTTACAACAATTGCAAATTATATTGGGATCCCAAGCATTCTTATCAATTTCTGAATCAAAAATCCCCTGTATGTGACTTTGACGTCATCATTAATTTGTTTTCGCAATGAACTGATATAACAAAACACATCGATTACTATCGCAGTCATGACATAGATTGTTACTTTGTCTTGTCGCAGTATACTCTATATTAGCCAACTTTCCCACTAATGAAGATCTGCAGTTGTTGCATGACGACGCCTGAGACTCTGCTTTCTCACCCTCAAACGCCGATACTGGGGTTTCGAGTCCCTGCATCGTAACACGTTTCTTACGTGGGTCTGCCATGACGACATCAAAGCCGTTATCCAGGGACTTAGCCGGATAGCGGACAATCTCCGTTGCCCACCGTCACCACGTGAAGGTGCCCTGGATGCAGACACACTCAAGATTCAATTACTCTGCATGGAACTTAAGCTTCAAATTCTTTCAGAGTTTTTATGTTGAAATAAAATTTAATATCGATATTTTCCGTTAATATCCCTGTAGAAATTGACATATTTTAGTCATAATATGGGAACTTCTACACGGGATAGTGTAAAGCATACCTCCATCAGGAGTGGGTTTGATCCGAACCGTTAAAATAATGTTGTCCCTTCTTTTGAATTTTTAAAAACTGACATCAAATTGGGATTCAGCGACTCCTAAAACCCCTGAGTAAAGATTTTCAAGCGAATCCGACGAATTTTACAAAAAGTGTCCGACATATTAGATCCGCCATTTTAAATTTTTGAAAACTGGCATCAAATTCGTAATCGGCGACCCTTAAAACCCCCGAGTAACGAGTTTCAAGCGAATTCGATGAATGTAGTAATGTTAAATCACTGTTAGATATATTTCTCTGTTTGTTTCCAGATTATGTGATAGATACAATTCTCCGCGAAACTAATGTTTACTTAGAACAGAAACAATATAAACAGGCAGCTGCAACGAAGAAGGAATTACTTATATTTTTAGGCATCAATATTCTAATGGGAGTAAAAAAATATCCTTCCTATCGTGATTACTGGTCTGCTAATCCTCACTTGAACGATTCGTATATCAGTTCCTTGATGTCTGTCAATCGTTTTGCTTTTTTTCTAGGTAGTTTACATCTGGCAGACAATAGTAAAGAGCCAAAAAAAGGAGAAACAAATTATGACAAATTGTATAAAGTACGACCCTTGTTGGATAAACTAAACAAAACTTTTAAAAATTGTTGGAAACCCAGCCAATATCAAAGTGTTGATGAGTCGATGATCAAATTCAAAGGTCGCAGTAGCATGAAGCAATATATGCCTGCAAAACCTATCAAACGTGGATATAAGTGTTGGGTTCGTGCCGATGAAACCGGATATACTTGTAAATTTCAGGTATATACTGGTAAAACCGAAAGTACCGAAAAGCAACTGGGAGCAAGAGTTGTAAGAGATCTCACCCAAGAACTAGTAGATAATAATCACCACGTCTATTTTGATAATTTTTTTACAGGAGTAGAATTGATGATATCACTAGAAAGTGATAAAATTTTTGCTTGTGGCACTGTACGCCAGAACCGTACAAGACTGCCAAAAAGCGATATACCAGATAAAAAAATGCATCATGGTCAGAGTGATTTCCGGACATCCAACACTGGTATTCGCTGGATCAAATGGATGGACAAAAAAGCTGTCTATTTTTTGTCAAATTATCATGATCCTAGTGAAGTTGAAACTGTGAGTCGGAAGAAAAAAGATGGCTCCTTGAAAACCATCAACTGTCCCATCATGGTTTCCGATTATAATAAACATATGGGTTATGTTGATAAAGCTGACCAATTCTTGTCAACATACAAAATTGACAGGAAATCTAAAAAATGGTGGTCTCACATATTTTACCATTTTTTAGACGTTACTGTGGTCAATGCTTTCATTTTGTGCAAAAAGAAAGGTTTGAATCCAATTTTGTCTTCCAAGGAATTCAGATTACGTTTGGTAGACCAACTGGTTGGACATAAATTACAAACTGCAAAAGGCAGAAAACGACTAGTTGCTGAAGTTTCCAGTTTCAAGCCGCAAGTGTCAATAGAGAAAAGGCGATCTGAATCAGCTCACTTACCTGAGTATACTGCTGCTTCAAAGCGTTGTGCTCATTGCAGCACAAAAAATGACCAACGACGAACATCATGGATTTGCAAAATATGCAATGTCCCACTGTGCTTATTGCCTGCAAGGAATTGCTTTGCCCTTTATCACAAGTAAAAATCAGCTCAACAAATCAACGAAAAATTAAAAGTTTGAAACTAAAATCATAAAAAAAATTGAAAACAAGGAAAAAAACAAAAAAAACAAAAAATTTAAAAAAACAAAAAAAGCAAAAAAAGGAGCTAGAAGTTTACCACGTCCACGTCGTTAGATCCGGGTAACGCTAAGAGTGAACAATTTTCAAAAATTAGTACTCAGTCATTTTGAATTTCTTAAATTTCATTGTAGATTTGCAATATATGATCGCAAAAACCTCTCAGAAACGATTGTCATAGAAATCTGAAATCAATTTTCATGTTTCTTTTGCCATATTGGATCCGCCATTTTCAATTTCTGAAATCTGTTGCTAGATTCATAATCAGCGACCCAAAAAACCTCTTAGAAACATTTGTCATGAAAACAAGAAAAAATTTTTCATTTTTATCCGCCATATTGGATCCGCCATTTTGAATTTTTAAAATCTGTTGACGGATTCGTAATCAGCGACCTCAGAAACCCCCTGTACACAAACTTTTGTCACATTTTCTCCAATTTTGTACAGAAAAATGAATTTAAAAGAAAAGGAAACGTTATTTTGCAAAGTTGTTTGTTTATAACAATTTATAAATTTACGTTATACGTACATTTTACTTTTTTTCACATTCTACAGTATTTACCATGTCATATGAACAAAATTCTGAATTTATAATTATATAAACGTTGCAAATATGAAGCAAAATTGTCAATAAGAAAGGTGGTAATCTGGGTTACCACTATGCCGCAAAAGGTTAACAAATAAAAATGAATGGCATTCATTTCTAAACGAAACTTGGTTCTATCAAGGCTTGGAAATGTATTGTACAGATCCCATGATCAACACGTATATTAATCCTGTGCCACTCAATAAGGAGAAGCAAAGGAAGGAGATTAGTTCCACAAGACAGCGTGGTTCACCAGTTCCTCCATAGGCTGAAGTATGGGAGATCTTGCTTGGTATCATAGGAGAACAAAGCGTCGCTTGGGGGGAAGACTATGCCATTTCAGGCTAACATCGAAAAAGATGCCGTTTCACGCGATCCGTGAAAAAAGTGCCTTTTCGGACGAAAGATGAAGAAAGTGCCTTTTCAGACGAATTATGAAGAAAATGCCTTTTCAGTTACGCAATTTTTTTGTTTTTTTTAGGTTGGCAATACAATGACGAGAAGTAAGTAATATTATTGATTTGATTTGCTTTTTCACTTATTTAAAAAGCATTTTTAGTTTCATAAATTGTAAAAAAATATTTTCATGTATAATGTTCAGATAAAAGTTAAATAGAATAAAATTAAAATCTTTTATAAAAAAAACTCTAAATTCATGAAAATTTATTTATATCAACATAATATTAATATTAATATTTGTTTTAGATAAATGTAATGTCTTTAATAAAAAAATTTTTTATCTTATAATGTAAATTTACTTTTATTAAAAAATAATACATAAGGCACTAAATACATGTATTATTTAAGTTTTATAAATATTAAATTTATCTAATTATATTTTTGCAAATAAAAATGATTCACTGGATTCTTTCATAAAATGAAAATTTATTCTACGCTTTGGTAATTACTATTGCAGATAAGTTTTATAATTACAATGGTACTAATAATTAAATTTTCTGTTAATTTAAAGAATAAACAATTATTTTTAATTTCTTTAAATTTTATCGACGTATAAACATTTTTCATAATAATAATTTAATTGAACATTAAATATTGAATAATTTTTTGATTTGGGTAATATTTTTTAATATTCGTAGCATTAGACAACTGTAACATATGTAAAAAAACTAAATATGTACAAAGAATGTAGTCTATGTACATTAATCTAAAACTCTTTTGTAGAAAGCGTGATATTTTTCTGGAATCAACCCTTTTGCCATTAAGGTGTTTAAATCCTGCTTTTTGGCTTTGTCCACTTTTAATTTTTGTGGATAACATTTATTTAACTGTGTGTTCTCGTCAAAATTAATCTTTACTTCTGTTTCGTTTGGTGCAAAGTCGTATTTAATTTTCAGTTTTTTATCCGAAAAAACTTTAATTTCACTCATGTGCGAAGTTCTCTTATCTATCCAAAATTTTTTGTCACTGAGAACAGAAAAGTCGAGGAAATCATCAGAAGTCATTTCTTGGACATTATAAACTGGGTTTTCAACTTTTGCGGTTTTCATTATATTGCACCATTCCTCTTGACTAAAGATAGATTTATCTTTTGCTGCATTTTCAATTGTTGCATGCATGGAATCCCCACTAGTTTGTGTATGCCCTGTCACGAGGTATCTGCAAAGTCATACAATTCTAATCTTTCAATATGTAAAGTCTAAAACCTACAAAAAATTATTTTTTCTTTTTGAAATTGTTGAACATATTAAAATTTTAATTTTTAAAATACAAGCAGTATTTAATAAATAATAAATTTTTACGTAAATAAAAGTAAATTTAATTCTGGAGTCATTGAATAAACCTTCATACCTATGTGTAATAGTCACATTATAATCGGAAGCAGCTTTAATGTACATGGAAAATAATATTTGATTTTTATTTTGGGCCGCACAGTTATCGCTGAAAAATCTGAATTCTACAATTCCTGTTCGAACTTTTTCTGTAATGAATTTCCATAAGCAACTACAGATTTCATTTGCTCCTCTTTTAGCGATTGCCTCATTCCAAACATTACATTTCCCCTCTTTGCTTACCATATCGAATATTGTAAAATTATAAATCGACAGTTTTCTACTGTAGAACATTTTCGATATTTGTGACCGTGGTAACGATAGAACCTTTTGAAGATCAAACGTTGCGCACAAAATTGAAGGATCATTCGTAGCTGCGGTTTTGTCAGTATTCATCAACAGACGAGCTAAATTTTTCGTTCGAATGTGTTCATCGTATTTGTCTTTAAATTCTGGTATTTCTTTTTCTTCATTTGTTAAGAATTTAAATGATGCGCATTCGTCACATTGGTCCTTCTTCGGGTGGTGAAAAGATAAGTTAAATTCAGTATTAAAAATGTGTCTGTAGCGATGCTCTGTTGCAATTGGAGTTAGATTATTTTCTGACATATAATCTTTATACAAAGAATACATTTTGCTAATATTCAGTGTTTCATCTAAATATTCGCGAGATGAGGTTGCTCTACAATAATGAGATTCCACTTTTTCGAATGAATTTATATGATCACGCACAGTGTCTAAAATTTCGTTTGATATCTTTTTCGGTTTATTATGATGCTTTCCTCGATTATCCGTGCCAATTGATACACCTGATTTTGAATTTTTCTTTTTTTCCGTAATAGTTTCCAATACAGATTTCGAAATATCTGTTTAAATAAAAATTTTAATTTCACTATAAATTTAAATATTTTATTAATTGGAAATGAATTTATTTCAAACATCAAAAAATATTATTTACTTATAAAGTACAGAAATTTTTTAATTTTTATTTTTTTTGTAAATTAAATATTAAACTTTGATGTTTACTTTTAAATATAATTGAGACAAATTATTATTTACCAAAGGTATTTAAGAACATTGTTCTGCAGACTTTTACTTTTCCTAATGGCAAATTAAGGAAAAAATTTCTTGATTTGTTCTTTATATCCAATTCATCGCCGACTGTTTTTTTCGTATCAATTAATTTATCAAGAAAATCCCATTGACGTGTGTGATCCCCTAATTTCCAATAATCTTCAAACAAATTTAACCGTTCTTGAGCATTTATTTTTGCACTGCAATGAAAACGGCAGTTCGTACACGATGGACCAATTTTTTTTTTACTGACGAGTTCTTCATTATTTAATACATAAGGCATTCCTAGATTGCGAGCTTTTTTAGCACAATTTTTAATAGTATTTTCGGGATTTGCTTTTCTTTTTCGCGATAGATTTTTCTGAGCTGACGAGTTTTTGTTTGATATAATAGTGGATGCCGACACTACAAACATTTAAAAAGATTTAATTTTATAATAATTATAAAATGTAATTTATCATATTAAATTCTTAATCTTTTTCAAGTACGATAATATTGAAAATATAGGAAAATAATTTTTAGTTCTCTAATGCAATTATAGTTTAAAATAATTACGATCTATTAGTAAAATTAAAATATTCTTTTTTATGTCAAAACAAATTCAGTTAAATTTTTATAAAAAATCAAATCGAAAAAATGTAATAATTAATATTTTGCAGCATTTGCAGACTGTCTACTAACAGGGAAATCCGAAAAAACCAGGAAATAGCCGGGAATTTAATTTGACCGGGAATAAGCCAAAAATTTTATACCAAAGCGGAAATTTTTTCACCAAATTAAAAAAAGTTTTATTATTTTTATTTGTTTTTTTAAGTACTGTTCTCTAAATTTGAAATAGTTAAAAATAATTAATTTAATTGTAAAAAATTAGTCACTGATTCAAATATAGTATATATAAATAAATTTTTTAAAAATTATCAAATTAATAGAAATTTTGTAAAATTCAACTGAAAATAAATGAATTTGTTAAAGAATTTTATTAAAACCTTTTTAACAAATAGAATTTCTGAAAAATAGTCAAGGGAAAGTAGTTACTCAACTAGCCCCGCTCTACCCTACCTAGTATAACTCATTGCAGAATTTCAATTATTTTTAATTTAATTTTATTAAGTTCCTTGAAAAATGTAATTATTCTAAGAAATTTTATTAAAATTCATCAAAAGTATTCAATTATTTCTAGAAACTGTAAAAAATTCTTTTCAAGAATTAATTAATTTTCATAAATAAAAACAGAATACTAAATTTTTTTGAATATTATTTAAAAAAAAATTCTTCACAAGAATTAAATTATTTTTATAAATTTCTATAAAATTCTAAAAAACAATTTAATTATTTTCAAAAGTAATAAAATTCTTCGCAGAAATTCAATTATGTTTAAATAATTTTTTAATTCTCCTCAAAATTTTAATTATCATTATAAATAATTAAATTGTTCTCTACAAGTCAATTATTTTAAAAAATTTTAATAAAATTCTATGCAAACATTTAATTATTTTTATAATTAATAACATTCTTTGTAGGTATTCAATTACTTTTATAAATAGTAAAATTATTTGCAGAAATTCAATATAAATACATTTTAATAACATTAAATCAATTATAATTTTGGTCAAATAAGATTATGTTAAAAAATTGAAAAATTCTTTATTTAATTTAATACTTTTCCACATTTTAAATTGCGACAAAGTCGGAATAAAAGTGGGAAATAACCGGGAATTTGTTTGAACGAAAAAAGATAGTAGACACCCTGCATTTTGGATAGTAAAATACCTATATTTTGGTCTTCTTTTTCACTTGCTTCAAATTGATCAGAATTATTTGTAGATTGTTCTACTGTTGGCTCTTGAGTTGAAAATAAAAAATCATTTTCAGTACTCTTTTCTAATTGTGACTCAAAATTATTTCGATCTATATTGACAAAATATTCATATTAAATATTATTTGTATTTTACAAGAAAGTTTAGTTAATTTAATTAACATTAATACATTTTAATAAAATTGAATTAATTATAATTATGAACAGAAAAGATTATTTTAATTAAAATTGAAAAATTCTTTGTTTAATTTAATAATTTTCCAAATTTTAAATTCCGACAAAGTCGGAATAAAAGTTGGAAATAACCGGGAATTTGTTTGAACGAAAAAAGATAGTTGACACCCTGCATTTTGGATAGTAAAATACCTATATTTTGGTCTTCTTTTTCACTTGCTTCAAATTGATCAGAATTATTTGTAGATTGTTCTACTGTTGGCTCTTGAGTTGAAAATAAAAAATCATTTTCAGTACTCTTTTCTAATTGTGACTCAAAATTATTTCGATCTATATTGACAAAATATTCATATTAAATATTATTTGTATTTTACAAGAAAGTTTAGTTAATTTAATTAACATTAATACATTTTAATAAAATTGAATTAATTATAATTATGAACAGAAAAGATTATTTTAATTAAAATTGAAAAATTCTTTGTTTAATTTAATAATTTTCCAAATTTTAAATTACGACAAAGTCGGAATAAAAGTGGGAAATAACCGGGAATTTGTTTGAACGAAAAAAGATAGTAGACACCCTGCATTTTGGATAGTAAAATACCTATATTTTGGTCTTCTTTTTCACTTGCTTCAAATTGATCAGAATTATTTGTAAATTGTTCTACTGTTGGCTCTTGAGTTGAAGATAAAAAATCATTTTCAGTACTCTTTTCTGATTGTGACTCAAAATTATTTCGATATATATTGACAAAATATTCATATTAAATATTATTTTTTTTATTTTACAAGAAAGTTTAGTTAATTTAATTAACATTAATACATTTTAATAAAATTGAATTAATTATAATTATGAACAGAAAAGATTATTTTAATTATAATTGAAAAATTCTTTGTTTAATTTAATAATTTTCCAAATTTTAAATTACGACAAAGTCGGGATAAAAGTGTTCTAATTGTGGCTCAAAATTATATCGATCTATATTGACAAAATATTCATATTAAATATTATTTGTATTTTAAAAGAAAGTTTAGTTAATTTTTTAAAATTATAACTGAATACGTAATTATTAATTTAAAGTCTATAAATGGACTGATTGAACAAAATAAAAGAAAACTTTTAATTTCAACCTAACCTCAGCGTTCAACACATAGTCAAAATCTAAGATTAATTAAAAACTCTAAAATACTACTTGATATGATTTAGTAATTGTTAATACCTTCATATTCGCGATCTGTTTCAAATTGACCACTACAATCATAATGATTTGTAGAAAGATCCATGTAAACTAATTTTTTTCCTGATGATGAAGGAAAATCTTTTTCAAAAACTTGTTGTACTTGTGGTTGATTAAACAAAAAATCCGGATCTAATAAAGACATTTATAATAAATTTAATTACTTTTACATTAACAAAAAATGTTATGTATCTACTTACAATCCATTTTTTTCTTGAATTATATTTTCTTTTAAACTATATTTTCAACTCTAAATAAAATAAATATACTCAGTAACATCTTGAGACAAAAATAAAACAAGAGACAGTTTTTTAATTCGTTTTTTCATAAACTTAAACAATATAACCTACTTCTCGTCATTGTATTGCCAACCTAAAAAGAAACAAAAAAAATTGCGTAGCTGAAAAGGCATTTTCTTCATAATTCGTCTGAAAAGGCACTTTCTTCATCCTTCGCCCGAAAAGGCACTTTTTTCACGGATCGCGTGAAACGGCATCTTTTTCAAAGTTAGCCTGAAATGGCATAGTCTTCCCCCCAAGCGACGAAAGGCTTCAATATAAATTTCTGGAGAAGACCCCCTTAGCTATAGAAAACTCATTTACGAAATACACACCTATTGAGGTAAGGGATTTAATGGCAGAGGCGAAAGAAATATTTGCTAGTATTAGACGTGCGGGTCTTGCCCTTCGATCGTCGGCAGATAGGGTATAGAAATCTATGGAAACATCCATATCCTAAAAGTAAGAGTGACTCAAACAGCACCCTCTAAAATGCCTTTGAGCACACCGAATCCGACAGTAAAAAAACTAACTTTTGAGGTAATCCCGACACGAGAAGAAAAGAATCCCAATGGTAGTTAGATTGAGGTTGTCTCTGAAAAGGAAAAAAAGAAACAAGACAAAAAGAAGCAGGCGAGTGAAAAACCAAGTGGCCTGGAGAAAGAAAAAGGAAGGAGAACACCGACGCCAACAGAATGTGGATGGAAGACGTCAGAGCGCCTCCAAAAAAATTGTAGAAGAGCTTTTTGCCACCGTCAACGCTGCGGAAACAGAAAAAGAGGTTCAATCCATAAGAAGAACAAAAAGCCCGCAAAAGAAAAGCGAGTGTTTCACCCCTGGTAACAAATAAATCATTGGAAATTAGAGATCTGGATAAGAGCGGAAATTGAAGATGTCGCGGAGGCTTTAAAAAAGGTTTTGACAGGATTGATCTGGAGATATCTTGCATACTCTTGAATCTGCGCGGAACAGTAAAGATAGCAGTTATTCAACTGACACAGGCAAGTTCTCTGCTCAAGGCCGGTAAGGAAAGGGTCAGGTAGATAAACTGCAAGATCCACAAAAGGGTTAAATTTGACAGATGTCATAAATGACCAAGTTATGGATATCTGGCAAGAGTCTGTAAAGAATCCGATAGGAACAAAGTTTGTTAAAAGTATCTCCCCAGACCATTCCCAAAAGAGTTGCGCGAAGGAATCCCATTGCACAACTTGTGAGGATATAGGGATAAAGGAGATAAAACACGATCCAGGAAGTGGGTCCTGTCCGGTTAACAGAGAGGAACTAAAGAGGTTAAAACAGAAGAGGTAATGTTTCTTCGAATCAACTTCAGAAAAGAGAGTTTTGCCCAAAATCTCCTGATCTTGGTTTCCGACACGCTAGCAGCGAATGTACTGGTGGTGTTAAACCGTGGCCACTAGTTCACGTTTAGGAGGGGAGAATCGGGATCTAGCCTAGATTTAATAATCGCATCTCTCCGCCTTGCACGCAGAATAAGAGAATGGAAAGTACTAGATCAGGAAACATTGAGTGACTGCCAGTACATAGAGTTTTTAGTCTCTAAAGAAAGTTTTCAAAAACGTATTGTACCAAAAAATGGTAATATATACTGGTGGAATGAAGAACTGTCCTGCCTTAAAAGAGAATGCTACGCAGCAAGGAGGAAATTTACCCATTCTAAGAAAAACTTCCGGCTGCAGGAAACATGGCATAAAGGCAGGCAAACTTTTAAGCGGGCCGTGAAACGTAGCCAACGCCATTGCTGGAGGGAACTAATCGGAGAATTAGAGAAGGGTCCGTGGGGTTTGGCCTTAAAAATCGTCGCTAAGAAATTAGTGACAAGACTTAAAACCCCTGGTTTTGATGATCCAATTTAGGTTATTGAAATCATAAAAGCACTGTTTCCCTATGTTGAATCTAGCCCAGAGTATACTATACTTACAACGTAGTACGAGACAAGGAGCTCTTCACGATTAAAGAATTAAAAAAGGTCGCCAATTTAGAGTAGAAATTTACTCAAGGCAGTTATTCGCAAAGACGCGAGATGTGGACTAGTTGAAAGATGGCAAGAGAGATTAGATGAAGATCCTAAATGAAAGTGGACATATCGCCTCTCTCCAACCTCGCTACTTGGCTCGACAAAAAACGCGAAGAAGTTGGTTACTGCCTGACCCAATTGTTGTCAGGTCACGGATGTTTCCGACAGTACCTTCATAAGTTTAAGATTCAGAGAGACGCAAAATGCGCCTATTGTGATGGTGTAGTAGATGACGCGGAGCATACTCTCTTTCATTGCGGGCATTGGAACCATGAAAGAATGACTATGTTTTGCGGCAGTTGGCTTTGAAATCAACGTTGACAACATTGTATCTACTATGGTTCAAAACGTGGACTCCTGGAAGCACATTAAAGCCTTCATTATTATTAAAATAATAGGGGAGAAAAATAAAGACGGAAGACGAGTTTGACCGAAAAAATCCAGCGCTGATCGGTGTGTGAGCTTCGTGGGAGGAAAGCATCTAACTTTTCCTCCCACCCTCACACACGTTAGGGAGCGTGACAAGGAGACAAACATGTTTTCAAGGCCTGAAGGTACCGCATAATACCACATGATACCGCATGTGGATTAAATGTCTTCAAACAACACAGAAGTGGTTTTTATTGGGTCGACCAGAACTACAAAAAAATAATAATAACGCCTCTAGACATTAATATCAATTTCATTAAAATACTAATTATATCAGTTATCAGTCCAGAGGTTTACAAAAAAGAATTTTAAAGTTTGTAGCAATGTACAATAAATAGAAATGTATAGTCTACGCGACAGCGCATGTACTATATATAGCGCATGTCTCAGATTTGGAGACAAATGTTTGACTCCATTCAAAGTTCAACGCTTGAGCATCATTGACAAGACTAAGGCCTCGAAAAGAGACGAAATATGTCTTGTTTTAAAATATAAGGAAAGAATTTCGGTTGTGGGTATGGTTTGGTTGTGCACTCACGCAGAACTTTTGACAGAAATTAGATTTGTCTAATCTGACAAATATCACGTATGTGTTATGACCTAATGTCGTTTTCTGTGTGAATACAAAAGTAATTAGCCACCTGCGCTTTTTACTATATATAAATAAATTTTTTGACACGTTGAATATAACAAAAATGTATTTTTAAACATTGTTAAATGTTAAACAAATCGAAGTGAATTAATTAAAATAATAAGTTCAAAGCGTATTTCCACAGTAAATATGTATTTTATGATCCAATACCAAGTATCACAAAAATGTTCACAAGCAAAATTTTTTTCTTGGTGTTTTAAAATGATCGTCAAGTTTGGTTGTGGGCATCCAAATTGATTCGGTTGTGGACACTACTCTTATTTTTGATAAATCGCGAAATATCGTTGTCGATATAATCACAAGTAATTTCTTACAACATTTAATAGTGTTTTATGAATTTTAAGAGTTTCGTTGCCAGCACGGAAATTAATATATTGAGACTTTGATGTCCGTACGTCGTTCGCAGTTAGTAATTGTAGTAACTGGGCAGTTCAGGTTCAGTGTGAGAAATCTTATATGCCCTTACATGGAAGCATGCATTGTCAAAATTAGAAGAAACATCCTTATATAGTTAATGAATGGTTACTTAATTAATTTTTTTGCATTTTTAATAGATTGTTCAAGAGTCCCCACAGCTGAACCAAAATTTTCTTTGTTTGAAAAATGACCAATTTATTGAATTTTTAATAAAAAGTTTCTAGTCAACGGAATCAATTTATTTTCTTCACAAGTAGTTGCTAAGGTCCCTGGCTTTAAATACATATACATATGTTTGCTTAATATTTACAGGAACACAGATTATGAGTCAAAAACGAAACTATGCCCACAACCGAACCTATTCCCCTAAAATTTAAATCGGCTACTAACACAACGGATAAACCTTCACGCACAAACGAAGCACCAAAATATTTTCGGTGTAGGGACCCTCACTAAACGCAAAGTCGAATGCCTCGTGCTTCTATTTTCATTGGTGAAATTTCGCGCTCTTATTCACAATGCATTATAAACTAAAACATTTCATAATAAATATTTTTGCTTAAAATAATTGTTTGAAAAAAAGTAAACTTAAAAACATAGGTATTAAATAAATTAATATTAACTATAAATTTTTAATCAATTAATTAAATTCTAAATATCAAATACGTATTTATAACGTTATAATTATTATTTTTATAATACATGCATTTTTAACTTTATTTGTCTTTAAAAAATTGTTTTCAGAAAAAAATATTTATTTAAAAATTTTAATGTTTATAACGCATTTTAAAACCAACACAAATTTTGGTAAAGGTCCTTGGGAACTGCGCCATGATGACCCTACTGGAGAACTGATTTTGAGAAAGAAATTTCTGTAGAAAATGTAAATTAGATAAAAACTTCATAATGAATTCAGTTGTATATAAGTTGACAACTTATTTGACAGCTATTAACTGTCGAAGTGTATTAAATTTCTAGATAGAAATTAATATTTTCACTAAAAACCTTTTTATTCGTAAATGTTAATGTCTCATTTTTCAAAATTCGAAATGTTGGCTCCGAAAATGGCTGCTGAAATACGTCAATACTATACCTCAATGAGGTATAGGGGTTTTTGGGAGTCGCTGTTTAAGATTCTGGGGTCAAAATAGCGATTCGTTCAACACAAAATCCAATATCGCGGATTTTTTTTTAAACACCCAAACAAACTAATGCATTTTTTAAAAAAAATATTTTTATTTAAAACTAAAAAATTGTTTTAAACTTTTCTAAAGTATGCTGTTGGTGGGCAAAATAGTTGTACTTTCGAAATATAAAAAAGAGAAACTTTAATTTCAAGATGGCGGGATCGAAATTTATAAAAAGTGAATGTATTATAGTAAAAAAATTAAAATTTTACATCAATGTTCAGAAAGTTTTCTAATTCGAATTAAAATGTATATTCGGAGGTTTTCGGGGTCGTTGATCACAAATCCCATGTCAGATTTTCAAAATGACAAATCCAATATGTCGGACATTTTTTTGAAAAATTTTTTGAATTCGTTTGAAACTTGTCACTCGGGGGTTTTTAAAGTCGCTGATGAGGAAGCAAATGACAGTTTTTGTAAATTTAAAATGGCGGATCTAAAATGAAGGACATGTTTTGGAAAAATCTTTGTTGTTGCCCTTGAAACTTTTGCGACTCCGAAAACCCAAGAGTGACAACACGGTGGTCTTCAAGCACTTTTAGGTTTACTTAAAATGAGTCAAAATTGTGCTAACGCAGTTTTATCTGGAATCGTCCCAAGATTCCAAATCTGCTTTTCCGAAAATCGTAGCTGCTTCTTTTTTCGAAAAAAACATATATGAGTGTCATTTTTTAACAAAAACTGCAATATGTATGTCTATACATGTTTATATGTATATATGTTACCGTCAAAACTCGAAGACCGCAGGCATTTCGCGAAATGCCTAAGAATTTAGGAAATACCCGAATTTCCTAGCGATTTACAGGCAGTTCTCGAATTGCCTAGGCATTTCGAGAATAGACTAGGCATTTCGCGAATTGCCGAGGCCGTTTTAGGTAAATTGTCAATTTGCCTAAAAAGGCTTCGTCATTTTAGGCAAATTTCACGAATTACTTAGTCAATTCAAGAAATCGATTAAGACATGGAGTGTATAGGTAGAGTTAAATTATTTTATTGTTTCGTAAATATAAAAAAGTAAAAAATTATTATTTGTTGCAACACGTCGAACTATTATGACATTTTGAGTTGAATAGAAGATATGTTTTTCTGCAAAGGCATCGTTTTGTATTGTATGTTTTCGACGACGCTGAATCCAAATATGATGGAAAAATTTAAAAATCCAAAATGGACCCACCGCAGTCAAATTCTAAGGTTAACTTTTAATAAAAGAATAGCGGAAAAAACAATTGAAAGTAGAAAAATTTGCAAAGAAGTACATGCTTTCAAGAAATTAAAAAATATTAAAACAATCAGAGTAAAATATTGATCTAAATAAAAAAACACCAATTGCACTATTTCCAGTAGTGTTCAATGTAAGATTTGATTTGTACCAATGTTCAAATTTTTTGTGGTTACTGATAATAGTGCAATTGGTGTTTCTTTCTTTAGATCAATACTTTACTCTGATTGTTTTAATATGTTTTAATTCCTTCGAAGTATGTACTTCTTTGTAAATATTGAATTATAGTTGTTTGGCATTTTTTCTGCTTTCAATTGTTTTTCCGATATTTTTTTAAAGTTAACCTTAGAATTTGACTGCGTTGGGTCTGCCATTTTTAATTTTAAAATTTTACCATCATTTTTGGATTCAGCGACCTCGAAAATATTTTATAATTTAATGATTTATTAATAATAGAATTAGAATTATTTTTCAACTGCGTCTTAGAATTTTCACTAGTCATTATAGTTAATATGTTTACAACTCAAAGTCAGTACAGATACTAATAATTGTAAGCAATGTAATTGAGTATTGAAGGAAATTTTGATTATTTGTTTTTGTCTATGAATGACTCAGATAATGTTTCTCAATTTGCCTAATAAACAAAGCCTTTTAGGCAAATTGACAATTTACCTAGAACGGCCTCGGCAATTGTGAGGTTTGTGTGCATTAAAACATGTATAGACATTAATATAGCAGTTTTTGTTAAAAAAATGACATATATATGTTTTTTCAAAAAAAGAAGCAGCTACGATTTTCGGAAATGCAGATTTGGAGTCTTGGGACGATTCCAGATAAAACTGCGTTAGCACAATTTTGACTCATTTTAGGTAAACCTAAAAGTGCTTGAAGACCACCGTGACAAGTTTCAAGCGAATCCAAGAAATTTTTCAATAAAAAACTGACATGGGATTAGAGATCAAGGATCCTGAAAACCCCCGAGTATACATTTTGAATAGAATTTGCATAATTTTTGAACATTGACATAAAATTTTAATCGAAGTTTGTCTATTTTATATTTTGAAAGTACAACTATTTTTTCCACCAATAACATACTTTAGAAAGGTTTAAAAAAATTTTTTAGTTCTAAATGAAAATATTTTTTAAAAAATGCACTAATTTTTTGGGGTGTTCTTAAAAAAAATCTGTCAGATTGGATTTTGTGTTGATTAAATCGATATTTTGATCCCAGAATCTTGAAGAGCGTCCCCCCAAAACCCCCTATACCTCATTGCTGCTAAAATTTACTACCTAAAAATACTTTAAATCGTGCGGTGAAGTTTAAGTCAAAATTTTAGTCATTTGGGCATTAATTGGTTAACAATTTTATTCTAATTTCATTTCTTCATAATACAATTTTAATTTTAAATAATTTTTACTTATTTTAAACATTTATTTAATATTTTATTTTAATATATTTTTTGGCTTATCACATTAAACTATAATTTTATTTCAATTTTTTAAAATTAAATTGTCTAATGTAAAACTTTTTTACTGTGATTATTATCTTTTTAATTAAAAAAAGCTAAATTAATTAATCGGTCTCCATTCTATTTGAATTGTAAAATTATATTTATATTTTATTAGTGAAAAAGGAGAAATTTAAATTCTAATTTAATATGAAAATTGAGAATCGAATTTAAATTAATGGAAGATTAATTAAATTGAACGATATTAAAAAAATCTCTAATTGAATATGAATACTAAGTGTTTTACCAATAATTACATTTTTCTTTTTTAGATATGGTCGCTGGGTGACAAGGAAAAAAGCAGTATTCTGCATTTTCATAGTATGGCTATTAGCTGGTCTCATATCATTCGTACCTATTAGTCTGGGTCTTCATAGGCCTGATCAACCACTAGTTTTAAATGTTGGTGAAAAGGTAATGTGTCTATTTTTGTAAATTTATATTTATAATTTTTAAAAATTTTCTTTTATAAAATTTGTGAGTCACAAACATTTTTAAAGTACAGAAAAAAATTAGAAAACCTTTTTTTACCTCTGTTATAGTATAAAGTATAACAGTAATATTAAATTTTATAAAAGGGTCAGAATTTCCCAAACGGATTACCTAAATTTTAAAAATTTTCTTTTTGGACCAAAATAATTTTTTTGACTCCTAATATGGTTAAAAGAATCCCTAAAAATATTAAGCAAGCAGAATTATCAATATTATTGACAATTGTTATAATCAATAATCAAGTTATCAATTATAGAGTGGAGCTTAACATAACATTAAACTCGTTAATTTGTAAATTAATATTTTTTGCAACAATTCTAGTAAATTGTATTATGCCTACTCACAGAAATAATATTTTAAACATAGAACTAATTTTCTTTTAAATCATGTCTTTTAATTAAAAGACATGATACATTTGGAATAGACAAAGGATACATTTGGGAAACATTTGGTAAACGGCTTTATAAGTCTGTTAATAGACAGAATTTAATGAAAAAAGTTATTGGAAATTGAAAAGGAACAATCAGGATGAAATTTATATATTTTTTAGGATAAATTAACGTTAAATTAATGAGAAATTAATGTTTAACGGAGGAAATGTCAGTTTTAGTGTAGGATGAATGTGTGTGTAAGATCAATATTGGAATAAACTGTTGATATGTCGCCGCGCATTTTGCGCGACAGATGGCGATGGTGACATTTGTCCATGGCTTTATATTACATGCTCCTTCATAATAAAAGCAATATTTTTAATTGTTGGTTAAGATACACAAAATACAAAAAAATTATATTTGAAAAATAAAACATATAATTTCAACCCTCAAAAGAAATAATGGATGTTTTAGACCAATAAAAACTAGGTTTAATCACCTCCTTCATTAAGAAAGATATTTTTTATTCGTTGGTCAAGTTACACGAAATGGAAACAAAATTTAAATTAAAAAAAACATATATAGTTCCAACCCCCGAAAAGAAATAATAGATATTTTAGACCAATAAAAAATAAACAAATTCCTCCTACTTTTAAAATCAATTTTTCTATTAGTTGGTAGATTTAAACAAAATGGAGAAAAAATTTATATTTAAAAAATAAAATATATAATTTCAATCCTCAAAAGAAATAATGGATGTTTTAAACCAATAAAAACTAAGTTTAAACTCCTCCTTTATTAAAAAAGATATTTTTTTTATTCGTTGGTCAAGTTAGACGAAATGGAAAAAAAATTAAATTTAAAAAAAATATATAGTTCCAACCCCCGAAAAGAAATAATGGATATTTTAGACCAATAGAAAAATAAACAAATTCCTCCCACTTTTAAAATCAATTTTTCTATTAGTTGGCAGATTTAAACAAAATGGAGAAAAAAATTTATATTTAAAAAATAAAATATATAATTTCAACCCACAAAAGAAATAAAGGATGTTTTAGACCAATAAAAATAAAGGTTAAACTCCTCCTACATTTAAAATCAATTTTTCTATTTGTTGGTAGATTTAAACAAAATTGAGAAAAAAAATTAAATTAAAAAAAACATATATAATTCCAACCCCCAAAAGAAATAATGGATGTTTTAGACTAATAAAAATAAAGTTGAAACTCCTCCTTCATAAAGAAATAAATTTTTCTATTTGTTGGTCAAGTTAAACAAAATGGAGAAAAAAAGTTATATATTTGAAAAAAACACATAATTCCAACACCAAAAAAAAGTATATGACTTTGACCAATATCAAAATAATGTTGAAACTCCTCCTTTATAAAGAAAAGCTATTTTTTTATTTGTCCCCAGCAGCACGTTATATTACAGCAATATTGGGAACATTGTCTCAACATTACCAATGTTTGCCTCAATGTTGCCAATGTTGCTGGAACATTTTGTGCTACTGGGGGTTGGTCAAGTTACACAAAATAGAACAAAAATTTATTTGTTAAAGTTTTTTCAATCGATTATCGGAAGAAAATAAACGATTATTACTATTACAACAAAAATTTATATTATAAATAACATACATAGTACCAACACCCCAAAAGAAAAAATGGATATTTTAGACCAATAAAAAAATATACAAACTCCTCCTACTTTTAAAATTAATTTTTCTATTTATTGGTAGGATTAACCAAAATTAAGAAAAAATGTTAAATTTGAAAAATAAAACATACAATTCCATCCCCTAAAAGAAATAAACAATTTTTAACAATTAATTAATAATAATAATTAATAATTAATTATTAATTAATAATTAGTTTAATTTTTTAACAATTTTTCTTTAGACCAACAGAAATAAAGTAGAAACTCCTCTTTCAATAAGAAAGCTATTTTTTTATTTGTTGGTAGAGTTAAACAAATTGGAGAAAAAAATTTTTATTTAAAAAAACATAATTCCAACCTCACAAAGAAAAATTTAGTGACGTATAAGTCATCCATTTTTTCTTTTATATGTTTTATTTTTTAAATATAAATTTTTTTCTCCATTTTGTGTATTTTAACCAACAAAAAAAATAGTTTTCTTAATGAAGGAGGAGTTTCAACTTTATTTTCATTGGTCTACAATATCCATTGTTTCTTTTCGGGGGTTGGAACTATATATGTTTTTTTATCCCACAGGCACGAAAATGGTGCTTTTTTATGCGTCGAAAGAGGGCGTAAGAGAACTCATTTTTCTCTGCCGGTAAAAATTGAATTCTTGTGCTCCCTAGAGGAAAAATACTGTGTAAAAAAGGAAGGTCACATCAAAAATGGCTGTATTTTATTACTCTTGACTAACGTTGTATCGAGTTTCGGTAGGGTCAAAGTAATATGAAACGGGTAGTACATTCTGAACCATGAGATAAAAGAGGACAGATATAGTCACGTGATGCCGCGTACCTAACCTTCTCTCACACAATTGCAAATGGCTGCCTACCTTTCTCGTGTTCGGTGTTCGTCGTATTATTTATCCCCATAATTAAATCTTTAAAAAAATGAATCCTAATGTGCCAAAAGAAATTGCCGAAATGGCAGAAGAAGCGCGAGGAGATATTCTGCCTGAAAAATCAAAAAAAAATTACGAGGCGTCGTATGCGTCCTTTGTAAAGTGGAAAAATTCTAATAATGTGCACGAAACAAGTGAAACAGTTCTCCTAGCATATTTCAAAAACTTGGCGGATAAGTATAAGCCACCGACATTGTGGTCTCATTATTCTATGATCAAGTCAATGATCAATTTAAATGAGAAAATTAACGTAGAGAAGTTTCTCGCAATACCCGCGTTTTTAAAGAAAAAATCCCATGGCTATTTATCCAAAAAGTCAAAGGTATTTACCACGGATGAAATAGAGAACTATCTAAATGTTTTTCCTGATAATCAACATTTAGATAAAAAGGTAAGTTTAAGTTTTTCTTATAGATATTTTTATTCTTCTGTACAAAAAAAATTTAATAATAAATAATATAAAATAATAAAAAATAAAAATGTGTAAATAATAAATGTAAAATATCAACATAAAATAAGTTATTAATATTAACAATTGATTAAAAAGTTTCAAAGTCTCTAATAAAGAATACAACAAATAAAAAAAATTGTAATTGCAAAAATAACGCCTTTTATTAATAATAAAATAATACTTATTTACAGGTTATCATGATCTTTGGGATTTTCGGTGCTCTGCGAAGCGACGAATTGGTTAAAGTTAAAGTTAAACATGTGAAAAAGCAGGGAGAAATTTATCATGTTATTGTCCCAGTGACAAAAAATATGAAGAGAAGGTCATTTACTATTACTGGTGAATTTTGTAAGTACGTGGAAAAATATTCGAAACTCCGCCCGAAACTTGCTACTGAGGATAGATTCTTCTTGAACTTCCAAAATGGAAAATGCACCGTACAGGTAACAATAATAAATAATCAATAGTAAACAAAATATAAAATAAAGAATTCAATAAATAAAATAATAAAAATAAATATAAAATATAAATAAATAAAAATACAAACAACAAAATAATAAGAAAAATAATACTTTATAGGCTATAGGAAAAAACAAATTTGCTAGCACTCCGCAAAAAATTGCCGAATTTCTACAACTACCAAATCCTAAAGAATACACGGGTCACAGTTTTAGAAGAAGTTCAGCCACCATATTGGTTGATGCGGGTGCTGATTTGACAGTTTTAAAAAGGCATGGCGGGTGGAAAAGCAGTACAGTTGCTGAAGGCTACATAGAGGAGTCACTGGGAAATAAGAGAAAAATTAGCTCGCTTTACTGCAATGCTATTAACTTGTCATCAACTTCAGATCATTCTGAAAATAGTGCATCAGCAAACTCTTGTCTTCCATCATCAAAGCGGTTTGAAAGCAATGAAAATAATGAGCAAAATTCAGAGTCTTCACTAAAAAAGTTGCTAAAAGATAAAAATTTAAACTTTCAAAATTGCAATGTTACGATTAATTTTTTGTAAACTATGGTAACACTGCCTAATACTCGTTAAAATGTAATTTAACGTTCTCGAAATCTATCAGTAAATTGTTTATGTTTAAGACAGCTAATTTTTTATGTTAAGCGATAATTAAAAATTATCAACATTGTCTCGACATTAATTACAATTTTATAAATAATTACTAAGTGTTTAATTGTTTGTAAAAAAGAGTTTACTACAACATAAATATTTTTAACAATGCTAAAACTCGAAAGACTGATTTAAGATTTTAAATTCTACTTTATTTAACGTTTACGAAATCTATCAGTCAATTGTTTATGTTTAAGACTTTTTATTTTAAACGATAATTACAAATTGTCAACGTTGTCTTGACATTAATTATAACTTTATATATAATTACTAAGTGTATAATTGTTCGTAAAAAAAATTATTACAATATAAATATCTGTGACATTGCTAAAACTCGAAAGACTGATTTAAAACTTTAAATTCTACTTTATTTAAGGTTTTCGAAATGTATCAGTCAATTTTTCATGTTTAAGAGTTATTTTTTTATTTTAAACGATAAATACAAATTATCAACACTGACTAAACATTAATTATAATTTTCTGTAGTATTACTATGCATTTAATTGTTTGTAAAAAAAGTTTATTAAAAAATAAATATTTTTGACATTTCATAATGTTTAATTTATACCATATCAAGCTCTTAGTTGCTTTTTTGTGAATATTATTATTTTTATTAATACTACTAAGTACGCCACCAGGTTTCGGGGAGCTTCGCCCCCCCCCATGCTTCCGCTAACTTGGCGTATTATAGCTTGCCATTTTTAAAAATGTCAAAGTTTTTTATTATTATTTTGAGTTGGTTTTTTTGTGGAACCCCCCCACCGGGGCTCCGCCCCTGGACCCCGTCAGGGGAGACCCCCCGAACCCCCCGCGCGACAGAACAGGCTTATACATTTTAATGTATAACGGTTAACTAGTCTGTATCATAACTAAGTTTAGGGAAGTTAGTTTTTGTGCCTTTGGAATAAAAAGTATCGTAAGCGCTACGTGGGTAAGCCATTTATTTTCTCGACTGCTGTTTGCATCACTCGTTTCCGGCTCGGGCGCCTTCGGCGCCCTCGCCTACAACTCGTGCTACAAACATCAGTCTCGACAATAAATGATACGCCTTACCCACTAGCTGCTTAATGTACTATTTTTAAATATAAATTTTTTCTCCATTTTGTTTAAATCTGCCAACTAATAGAAAAATTGATTTCTTTATGAAGGAGGAGTTTCAACTTTATTTTTATTAGTCTAAAACATCCATTATTTCTTTTGGGGGTTGGAATTATATATGTTTTTTTTAATTTAATTTTTTTTCTCAATTTTGTTTAAATCTACCAACAAATAGAAAAATTGATTTTAAATGTAGGAGGAGTTTAAACTTTATTTTTATTGGTCTAAAACATCCTTCTTTTCGGGGGTTGGAACTATATAATTATTATGTTTTATTTTACTTTAACTTTTTTTCCCATTTTGTTTAAATCTATTAACAAATAAAAAAAATGATTTTAAATGTAGGGGGAGTATGTTTATTTTTTTATTGGTCTAAAATATCCTTTATTTCTTTTGAGGGTTAAAATTATATATTTTATTTTTTAAATATAATTTTTTTGTATTTTGTGTATCTTAACCAACAATTAAAAAAATTGCTTTTATTATGAAGGAGCATGTAATATAAAGCCATGGACAAATGTCAACATCGCCATCTGTCGCGCAAAATGCGCGGCGACATATCAACAGTTTATTCCAATATTGATCTTACACAATCATACATCCTACACTAAAACTGACATTTCCTCCGTTAAACATTAATTTCTCATTAATTTAACGTTAATTTATCCTAAAAATTATATCAATTTAATCCTGATTATTCGTTTTCAATATCCAATAATTTTTTTCATCAAATTCTGTCTATTAACAGACTTATAAAGCCGTTTACCAAATGTTTCCCAAATGTATCCCAAATGTATACCCACGTGGGGAGACATTTGGTAAATCACTTTTGCCAGGGAATCGTTAGCAAAAATAGTTTTATTGTAAACGAAATCTTTTAAATATAAAAAGATTAGAAGTTTATTAGAAAAATAAAAAAAGTTTTAATATTAACTAATTTCTTTTAATTTTTTAATAAAATCCTTTTCGTTAAAAAATTAATTTTACGTGATGTGACGTATATAAACAAATCAAAATAATAAAATAAAAAATTTTAATTACTCTTTACATAAGTCAAAATAATTATTTATTTATAAAATTATTTTTGATAAATTTTAATATCGATAGATAATAATAAAAATTAAATTATTATTTTTAATAAAATAAATAATAGGGTAATTGCACCAATTGCCGAGGGTACACCAATTGTCGAGGTTCATATTTTTTTTCAAATAAATAGTACAAAATAGAATATTTAAAAACAAGAAAAGATTCTAAATAATTTTTATATTTCCAATTATATATTTACATATTTAAATTTTATAGCAATACTACTAAAATAATTATTTAATTAAAATTATAATTCACTGCTGTCAAATTTACTCGAATCGACATTTTCTTAATACTTCAAGTTGATTAAAACAAAGGGTCTAGGGGGGTAACTTTGCTAAAGTTGCTCCGCACCTAATTGGATCATATTTCCACCATGTTTTGATATCCATATATAAGAATAAAATTCTGAAATTTTCAAGTCCCCATGTGTTTTTTTCTAAGAGTTATGGAGGGGGAAAGAAAAATCAAAAAACTCATTTTTCTCAGAAACTATTCGACTGATTTAAATGAAATTTGGATATCTTATTTATCACGTTAATATGAATTTCAGAAAAAAATTCGAAATTTTTTTTCAAAAATATCCCAAAAAAATCAATTTTGGAATTTTCAAAAATTTTTTTTTTGGGTTCAAGGAGACATTTGAGGGTATAAATTAAAAAAGAAATTTGAGGTGTACCCCGAATAAAAACAAAAAAAATTTTTTTTGAAAATTCAAAAATTGATTTTTTGGGGATATTTTTGAAAAAAATTTCGAATTTTTTTTTAATAATATTAACGTGATAAATAACATATCCAACTTTCATTTAAATCGGTTGAATAGTTTTTGAGATAAATGAGTTTATTGATTTTTCTTTCCCCCTCCATAACTCTTAGAAAAAAACATATGGGGACTTAAAAATTTCAGATTTTTATTCTTATATGAATATCAAAACATGAAACAAATATTAGCCAATTAGGTGCGGGGGCAACTTTTGCATACTTACCCCCCTAAACACTTTTTTTGTCAGATTCAGTTTTCGAGGTAATGGCTCGAAAATTGGTGTATTCAGTTTTTTCGCTAATGCACCATTTGTCGATGGTCAAGTATTTGTTTATTATTATTTATTAACGATAAACATAGGTTACAAACTTTTATTTATAAAAAAAGGCAAAATTGAAAATTTTGAAGCAAAACGAAAAAAGTACAGAGAAGAAAAAACTAAAACTCTCCAAAAATTTACAACCTACGCAGATAATCAACCGGTTGACCAAAAAAACATTACAAGTAAAATACATTATTTAAAACTGTAAAAAATTGTGTACTATTTCATTTAATTAATTAACATTATTTGTAATAAAAGTTTAATTCGTACGTTTTCAAATTTAATGTGACATAAATTTATTTTTTTAAATTTATGTCTAATTAACACATTTAATTTAATTAAATGAAACTTATTTTAAAAGTTTAAAAAAAGTTAAATAACCTCTATCTTCTAACATAAAAAAGTTTTTATATGAATATTATATATTGTTCAATTATAATTAAATAAACATTTTTGTTTCCTGGTAATGTTCTATTCGTGACGATTTTCAATTTTTCAAAACATGGTTATATGGACTCATTTTCATCTAGGATATATGTGTATTAAATTCTGAGCAAATGTTCAGATATATGTGTGTATGTGTGTATGTGTATGTCACAAAAAATTGTGTACAAATTATCTCAAACAAATTTTAATGGATTGCCCTAAAATTTGCAGGTTTATTGCAGTCATTAATACCTAAAATCTGGCACAAGGATTTTCAAATTTATCCACAAAACTTTTACATTCTCATCAAAAATGAGAAAGTCTTGGATTTGTGCGATTTTGAGCAATGTCTAGTTTTTTTAAATCTTTACGTTTCATGGCCCCCTGATTCCAAAAAAATGGTTTTTAGAAAAGTGTCTGTCCGTCTGTCTGTCTGTAGAAAAATTTGTCGTCACGATAACTCGAATAAATCTTTATGAATCGTCTTGCAATTTGGCACACTTTTTTAGTCCACTTAAATGAAGCCTGAGTTCGTTGGACAGCCCATTTCAACAAAAAACAACAAAAATACATTTTAAAATTTTCAAAATTTTGAATTTTTTTAAATTTAAAAAAAAAAAATTTTTTCATTTTTTTCCTTAAAATATGCGCAAAAACAAACAACTTTTCTTTTGAACACTTTTTTGTACAACAAAAAACAAAAAAGTTATTCTCAAAAAAGTGCAAAAAATTGAGATTTATACACTGAAAAAAAAGTGCTGTTGAATCAAATAGCTCCATGCTATTGAATTTCCCGGTATTAATTCAATAACACATTTATTAATCGAACAGTATATTGCTTAAAACGAAAAAATGAAACTGTTTAAATTAAAAGTACGGGTACTGTTAAATTAATGATATTCTACAAATTGTTTCTATAGTTCATCTATATATAGCAACAGAATAATTTATTGCTTCTTTGACATTATTCATTTGAAACATCTAATAGATAAACTTGAAGAAAATGCGTGTAAATTTGAATCAAATGAAAAGTTGTTTGCTCCAAAGAAGCGCGCTTTTGAAAATGAAAGCATATGCTTTCGTTTCAATGAGTGATGCTATAGCGGACTGCCAATAGCATATGCTATAAAAATAAGGACACTATGTATTTGAGACATTGACAGGTGCTAAATTTATTGAAATACTTATTCACACATATTTATATGTTTATTAAACCTGTCGTTTTTGAAATTCTTATATAAAAAACTATTATTTAAATTGAAGATGAAAGAATTTATCAATTATCCGAATCAAATCTCTCGAAAATAAATCTCTTAATAAATCTCTTTCATCTTCAATATTAATACTACCGAATGATAAATTCACTTTCTTCAATTATTATTTAAATTGTTCTAAAGAATTAAGGACTAGTTAAACATAAATTCCCTATATAAATTCCCTTATTCACGAGAAAAATCTCTCCCACGGTATTTAACTACAAAGTAACTGGTCAATGTAAGAAGCGAATGTATTACATTTCAGCGCGGCAGTTCTCGTCTATCACGAAAGTTAAGCACGTTTGGTCGCGGTTACTACCTAGATGGGTGACCGATTGGGAACAGCGTATTTTTCAGACTCAAAAAAATATAAAGTGTGTTTGAATGTGTATGTATGTGTGTTTGTCGTTAGAAAAAATGAAAAAAATAATAAAGATGTGTATTTTAGTATGTAAAATTGAAAAAAAGATGTATATAAGAAGTATTGTGTTAAAGGTGTGAGAATTAATTATAGTATATAAAAAATATATGAACAAAAATTTCATTTTTTTAATTTATCGTTGGTATATTATCTTTAACCACATAAAAGAATTGACTTAACAGTATGGTGTTATTTAATCGATAGCAACAACTAAAAAAATTAAAAGTACAAATTTTTGAATCATAAAAATGATGCTTTTAAATTGAAAAACTATAGTCATTGACTCAAAAGCATATACTGTTAAATTAAAAAATTTTGATCATTGATTCAAAAGGAATACCTTTAAATTAACATAGTATGCTGTCAATTTAAGAAATATGCTTTTGTTTCAATGAAAGTGATACTATCGAAACATTAGAATCGATGTTTTCAAAACAACAGCATATACGTTTGGCAGCCCGTTATGACACTATTCAATGAATCAAACTCATATGTCATTGATTCAACAGCATTTTTTTTCCATGTAGTGAGTGAAGCATTAGCCGAAACATGAAGAAACATTAGAAACATATAAAAACCTTCTGTTTTTTCTTTTAGATGCCAAAGTTAGGTAAATATACCAAACTAGGAACAAAAAAGAACTCAAAATATGCAAAAATTTTGCTCTTTTAAAATTTTACCTTAAAGTTTGCTTTTTACATTCTCATCAAAAATAAGAAAGTCTTGGATTTGTGCGATTTTGAGCATTGTCTAATTTTGCTAAATTTTTACGTTTCATGACCCCTGATTCCAAAAAAATGGTTTTTAGAAAAGTGTCTGTCCGTCTGTCTGTCTGTCGTCTGTCTGTAGAAAAATTTGTCTTAACGATAATTCGAATGAATTTTAATGAATCGACTTGAAATTTGGCACACTTTCTTAGTCCGTAAAAATAAAGCCTAAGTTCGTTGGGCAGCCAATTTCGTCAAAAAACAACAAAAATACAAAATTTTGAAATTTTCAAAATTTTGTTTTTTTTGACATTTTTAAAAAAAATATTTTTTTAAATTTTGTTCCTTAAATTTTGAGTAAAAACAAACAACTTTTCCTTTTGACACTTTTTTGTACGACAAAAACCAAAAAAGTTATTTTTAAAAAAGGGCAAAAAATTGAGATTTATAGTGAGTGAAGCATTAGTCGAAACATGAAGAAACGTTAGAAACATATAAAAACCTTTCGTTTTTTCTTTTAGATGCCAAAGTTAACAACTTGTTTGATCATTATAATAATAATTATTTATGCATGTAAAAACTATAAATTACTTTATTATAAAATGCAGAGTAGAATTCACAACTTTTTCAAATTAAAAAATTGATAAAAGTTTACAATATATGAAAGTTATGATGACTGAAATTTAGTAATTATTTTTATATATTTTACTTTACCCATCAATATATTATTTGCATGCTTGTGCTATTATTATTTAACTTTAAATTAAATTTAAATTCAAATATTTAAATTATTATATTTAAACTGATAAAAATTTTCTTTTTAAAAGTAAACAAAAAATCATTTAATAACACTACTTTACAAAGATTTTGACCTGCGGCATTTCAATATCATTTCTTACGTCTAAAAAAATTAATTTTGAGTTATTGATACCATTCTATCCAGATTTTTTCAATCGATATAATGTCATTAATAACGAAAAATTAATTTTTTGGGGCGTAAGGTCCCTTTCACCGCGTCAGGACACATATAATAAGATTTTTCATGGCCAAAATTGTTGTTAATGACTTAATATTTACTCAAGTGACAGATATTTTGACACGCTGAGGAAATTGTCGTTAGCATTATTTATTTCTAATTATATATTAATTTTATTTTTCTGATAATTATAGAAATATAAAACTGACGTTAATTATTACAATTAACAGAAAAATAAAATTAATATATAATTAGAAATAAATAATACTTATGTCAATTTCTTCAGTGTCAAAATATCTGTCACTTAAATAAACATTAACGACAATTTTGGTTATGAAAAATCTTTTTCATAACGCGGTGCTAAAAAGGGCACTTTTTTGCACCTTGTTATGAAAAATAATTATTAGTACGCTTGGCTATCTGGGTACCTTTTTTTGCTCAAGTTTTTAGAGTGACTTCGTATTAATATAAAGAAGAAATTACATGAGTTTCAAGTGGTCTAAACGATATTTGTAATTAGAAGAATTTTTTTCGAAAATCTTTTTTAAGTTCAAAATTATTGAAGTTATTTGTTTAAAACAAAGAACAATAATAAATGAAAGTTTGTTGGGTATATATAAGTAGTATATTTCGTAACAAGTGCAAACAGTTGGTAATTTTTGAATGAGGACTTTTTTTTGGAATAAACTGTAGGCGAAGCGAAATTTTTAGAGTGACTTCGTATTAATATAAAGAAGAAATTACATGAGTTTCAAGTGGGCTAAACGATATTTGTAGTTAGAAGAATTTTTTTCGAACATTTTTTTTAAGTTCAAAACTATTGAAGTTATTTGTTTAAAACAAAAAACAATAACAAATGAAAGTTTGTTGGGTATATATAAGTAGTATATTTCGTGAGGTGTCGTCCATATACCACGTGGACATTTTTTAGGCACTTTTTGACCCCCCCCCCTCCCCCTGATTATTCATGTGGACAGTCGGGTTTTTTTTAAATATGGAATAACAAACAGATATTTAATAAGAAATGCAATTCAAAAATTTTCCATATTATATTATATATATGGGCAATTCCACGTGAGATTTTAGTCGACCTCTTAAAATCGACCAAAAATATTTTTTTCTATTTTGTATCGAAAAAAACAGATACGAATTTTTTATTTTTGTTTAATTGTCAAAATTTTTGAGTTATGAGATTTCGAAATTTTGCACTTTTAATCGTAGACCTATATTCAGTAGATTATAAGTCCGAAAATATTGAGTTTAGAAAAAAGTTGTTAAAGAACGAAAGTTTTAGTATTCTTTCTAGTGATGCATTTCGAGCAAATAGATGTCATTTGTTTTTTCGTCTCCTTTCATAAAAGAAGTAAGATGAAACTATAAAATTCAATTGTTTTAATTGTTATTATAACAATTTTCTCGACTTTGACGAGAAGTTGTCGATCGAGACTCGCTCGACATGCAACACTATTTCTTTCGACTGTTAGGAAATGAAAACAAATTTTTTTTCAATTTTTATTTAAAAAATTTAAAAAAATTATAAACAAATAAATTTTTGTTAACTTTGGGTGTGATAAATTTTTAATTTTCTTTTTTTAAAACATACCTTTAAATAATAAGAAAGTTTTGCAAATAGTTTCAGAGTGGGCCTGACAAGTTTAAAAGGTTAAAAAAATTAATTTATTTATAATTTTTTTATATTTTTTTAATAAAAAATGAAAAAAAATGTTGTTTTTATTTCCTAAAAATCGAAAGAAAACTAAAACTTTCGTTCTTTGACAATTTTTTTCGAAACTAAATATTTTCGGACTTATAAGCTACTGAATTTGAAAGTTAAATAAAAAAAATAAATAAATAAAACTCTTGTGTTCACGTGGACATTTGTATTGACCCCCTTCCCCCCCTCGTGGACAATCGTGCACTTTTGTCGAATTCCTCCTCCCCCCTAAACTGTCCACGTGGTATATGGACGACCCCTTTAAAAAATTTCCAAATGCTCGCACAAGTTACGAACGATATTTTTCAGTGCAGCTTATTGGTATCGTACTCATATTGTACTAGCACAAAATAATGAAGTATATACATACCAGTACGATACTAGTATAATAACAGTATGTCATACGGATAGAATTATGAAATTGCCAAAGTACTCCGTACGAGTATAACACTAAGTACAATACCAGTACGCCAAACTAATTGTGATTTTAGGTTATCAATTTACAATGCTTTTCCGCCATTATCTGTACGACATACCAGTACAGTACCTGGTACAGTGCGAAGGTACATGGCTGGTACAGTACTAGTACACTGGTTATCTGGGTAGTGTTTTTGATAAAATTAAGTTTATTTTTTTTTAAATCTGCCGCCATTTTTCTAATTTTGAAGTTTTTTATAAATTTAAAACGGCGTTTCGAAGAGAAGAAGACTCCTAATAAGAATAGAAGAAAAATTTATTAACCCACAGTAGAAAAAAAATTACAAGTAAAACCAATTTTTCACCGTTTTTAGGGTTTTACCGCTCAAAGTTCAAATGTGGCTAACTTCGTTAAAAAACATTTTTACGAAAAATAAAAAAATACGTGTCTCTTTATTTTTCATATAAAATAACACATTTCATCGACAGGTAATTCTACGACTTGAAGTTAGTCGGCTTGCCTGATTTGAAATGAATTCAACCTCCTATAATTTAATATTCTGTCATACATTCGGTCGCTGATTACGAATCTCATGTCAGTTTTTCTAAATTCAAAATGGCGGATTCAATGTGTCGGGCACCTTTTTAAAAAATGATTTGATTTGCCTGAAACTAATTACTGAGAGGGTTTTTGGGGTCGTTGATTACGTATCTTAAGTTAGATTTTCAAAATTCAAAATGGCGGATCCAACATGACTGACAACTTTTTAAAAATAGATTCAATTTCTCTGAAACTACACGGAAAAAAAAAGTTCACGAATCTCTCGTGAACTAGTATATCACTTTTGGATGGGACACAAAATTCTTCAAAATCTATAAACACAGTTCATCAAAATTTCATCAACTCTTTCACTAGAAACGTAGTACGGTTTCTGAACTTTTCGTCAAAGTTGACGAAAAATTCGTGAACTTTTAAAAAATGTTAAAAACAAAAAAAAATAATTTCTAGACACGACTTTTTTGATAGTATTTTACTTAATTTGATAACTTGACGCCTATACGCACCCAACTACACAGAATACACAATTTTATCGCCATTAAAATTCGCAACTCGCTTCACGGGATTCGAACCTAGTACCCTAATAATATTCCTAACAACTAACGGACACGGCTAAATCTATATACACTGACAGTACTCCTGCAAACGACACAATTAGCTTTGTCTGCTGTTGTCTGCTACAAAACTCAGGACCGTGCAAAGTATAAAGCGATCCTTGTCGTAACTTCTAATTTATTTTATGAATTATTTGTTTCACAAAAGAAATTAGCACACAAAAATATTCAATGAATAATAAAAACATTGATTCTAAATAATAAATTTAATCAAACAAAGAATTTGTCCGAGTGTAAACACTGATGACACCGACTGAATTATGACAGATGAATTCTTGATCAGCCATATTTGATGCGCATTGTGAACTGCGCATACTACTGAGACTCGCGAGTTCACGACTTTTTCGTCAACTTGTACCTCTACTTTTGACGAACTACTCATCCTTAACACGTTCATCAAAAATTCATTAACTTTGTTTCAGTTTTTCGTTGACGTTCGCCATTTCTAATCAAAAGTGAATGAAAATTTTGAAATTTTGTGTCCCATCCAAAAGTGATATACTAGTTCACGAGAGATTCGTGAACTATTTTTTTCCGTGTAGACGGATCTTATAAAGATAAAGATTACAAAAAAATTCAATATTTTACAAATGTGTCTTTGCATATTGGACACTTTTTTAATGACAAAGCAAACTTTGTGATAAGTAAATATATTCGATAATATGAAGCGTAAGTAAGATGAATTACTAAATATGAAGTAATTGTTTAACAATGCTTCTAAAGTGAAAATATCAACTATTGACATTTGTTTTACATGAAAAAGTTAGTAGTTTAACAATCGTTTAAAATAAATTAAGAATATTTAATTGCAAAAAACAAAAAAGTTTAACACAATTAAATTTTTCAGTTTCATTCTAGATCTGTAACAGCGTACTACATCGGGGAGGGGAGGGTCAAAATTCCCAAAAAATGGGGCTACGTGGTTTATGGACGGTCCCTAACCATTAAAATAAATTTGTTTATTTTTATTATTCGTCTGAAAATCATATTATATTATTTTGAAATAAAAGTCTGGTTATGTGCAGTACCGGAATAATAAATTAATGGTTCTTTTTTAAAATAAGTGTTAGTTCATTAACTTTAAATACATAAAATTATTACCTGCGTAGAAATGGCAAGAGTGGGTAAATTGTGGATTAACAATTTTTAAGATTTCACCCATAGGCCAATATGACTTAAGTATGGGTTTTGTTAAACTTTGGCAGTTTATGAGTCAAACACTTGATAAAATTTCACGCAAGTCGTGCCATACTATGGGCCAAGTATGGTGTTATAAATTCACTTGATTCAGTTGTAGATTTAATCCACTCTATGAATTCAACTCTTGATAAAATTTCACCGCTGGTTTTTCCATACTATGGGTCAAATATGCACGGAACGAAATCTGGTAAAATAATATCAGTTGAGAAACCGATAGAGTTTTAGGATCAATAGGCTAATAGAATTTAACCATTTAACGCGAGTAATATTAATATGAAAACATCAAAATATTCTAAAAGAGCTTCAGATAGAAATAAAGCAAAAGCCGAATGTAAAATTTCCATCTATTTGATGTGAGTTTGTACAACTCAAACTAACGTTTATATACCTGCAGAGGCGCTCACTGATACCCGACTGGCATTAACTTCAGGGAGTCGAAATAAATCAGTGATATTGTTTACATAATCTTTTTCAAACCGCCATAAAAATAAAATTTTTCAATTTTTACGTAAAACCCAAAAACGTTGCAAAACAATAGAAATTGGAGGCCATAATAAAAACAACAAAGATAGTTAATGTTGTGACTTGAAACGTTTAATTTAATTTATTCATTTATTTGCATGTGTGTTTATATGATTATTTACTTATTCTTTAATGTTTTGTGTGATAACAATGTTTTGTCTATTCATGGATATTCTTTTGTGTGATTTTTGTGAATGGCTTCTATCTTTGATGTTGTTATTATTGACAATTCCTATTGTTTTCCAACGTTTTTGGGTTTTGCGTAAAAATTGAAAAATTTTATTTTTATGACGGTTTGAAAAAGATTATGTAAACAATATCACTGATTTATTTCGACTCCCTGAAGAGGAAATCATTGAGATTTCTAAACGTTGGAGAAATATATACATTCACATTTGGCCCGAATGAATTCGTTTTTATTTACCTTATAAATTTTTATAAATAAAATTAATGATAAGAAATAGTAAAGATCGCGAAAAAGATTAAACTTAATAGTCTCTAAAAGTAGCTTCGGGTCCAAATTGATTTTTTCCCCAGTATATCTACTTAGTGATCCATTAGATATTGTCCAAGAATTGTAGATTTTCATTCTTTTCTAAGAAAGTTATTTAATTTTAAAAATCGTGAAAATATGGTAAATAACTAAGAATTTATACCAGAGAGAAACTGAGAGTACGCACGTAATGCAAAGCGCGCTTTCCTTTGAAAGTCTGCCCCCTCGCGGCCAAAAGTCCTAACCTTAGGTGGTTGGCTATATATATGACCTAAGTAGGTGAGGTTGCACACATGTGTAAAATGTAATGGCTAAGCCGAATTATAATCGGAACCGCTCGTGATCACTCGTAAAATGAAGGAACGCGAGGAATAGAACTGAACGAACTCAACTAATCTGATAATAGGCCGAAAAA
Source organism: Leptopilina drosophilae (assembly GCA_032873175.1). NCBI lineage: Eukaryota > Metazoa > Arthropoda > Insecta > Hymenoptera > Figitidae > Leptopilina > Leptopilina drosophilae. The sequence continues at coordinate 14,364,502 of CM065480.1, read as the reverse complement.
TGATTTTGAGTTCCAAAAGTAAATCTGTCGTAAAGCTGAGAATGAAAAAGAGAAGGGCAGTTAGTTCTATTTATTCTTATACTATTTCGATATAAAAATTATAAAAATAATTAATTTATTCAATAAGTAGAACAATAATAATAAAAATTAAAATAACGAAAATAATATAAATTAATTAAACTAAAAAGAAAAGTTAAATTAAAATAAATTCCTTTTTTAAAAATAATTATTATTATGAACATTCCAAATAGAAAAATTAATTACTGTTTGTTAAAATTGATTTTAAATAAAATTTAATTTATTTTTGTTTAGCTCATTAAAATTGATTTTAAATAAAATTTAATTTATTTTTGTTTAGCTCATCTCGAATAAATTTTGATACCGTAAAATTATTAGTAGAAAAAAGTATAATTTTGTATCATCTATTAGTATTTAATTATTATAAACTCCATGTTCATAAACACCAAATAATTCTATAGAATTAAAAATGCAGTTTTCAGAAAAACTATGCCTTTAAATTAAACACACTACAAAATTTTTCAAATTAAATTTTTTTTTAACTTTGAATTACTAAGTAATATTTTGGTTTTTAGTTGGAAAATTCTACTTTTTACAATCTACAACCTTTAAAAAATGTTTCATTTTTTCGGTTTTGTGAAAAAATTTTTTTTCGATTCTCTACTTCGACTCTTATTTCAAAAAACCCTTGCAATTTAATTAATCAAATTTTAATTTTACCAATAAATAGTAATGTTTACTAACTTATTAGTAAAATGTATCAATTTATTAATTAGTTGTTTATTAATGTAAAATTTATTATTAAAAAGTCAGTCACCGATTTAAATTATAGTAAACAGTACTACTAATTTATATTTAATTTATTATTGTTTTTTCCTGATTTCCAGATATAGAATTTTTATTTTTTAAGAATATTTTTAATTCTAAAAGGCAAAACTAAAACTCAAAAGGCAAAAAATTTTCACTTATTTTTATTTTTTTGCATGACTTTGAATTCACAAAAATTGTAAACATAGAATTTTCTAAAACTCAATTATTTATAAAAATTGCAATCACAAGTGTTAAAAAATTCAATAATCTAATTATTTAAAGTGAATTAATTCAACATGCCATAAAATTAAATTATTATGTATTGATGGAAGTAGAAAAAATCCAAAGCAGGTTGGCCACAAGTTTCAGTTTATCAATTTCCCTGAAAATTTACAGACATTAATATTATTTTCCCCTGACAAAATTCTTTTTATATGAAAAAATCAATTTGCTTGATTTCCCTGGTAAAAAATTTTCACCTAGCATTTAATCCTGGAATTTCCTTCACTTCACTGACAAAAATTTGTTTTCCTTGACTTTACTGACAATGTGTGGCTACCCTGCCAAAGTTTTGTATCTCAAATGTTTTTCTAATTTATGCAATAGCAAGTGTTTATCGCAATTAGTATAAAAATACTGATAAAAATGTTGAGAATTAAAATTATTAATACAATATTTATTTGCTAATTTTAATTCCTCCTTTTTTGAAGATAATTTGTTGCTGTAAATATTTAAATACGCTCAAATCTCTAAAGTATCACTATAAAAAAATTTTCTGTAAATTTACAATTTTTATAGAAACTTGTAATATAACGTCTAAAAGTATCGAATTGACAATCCCTTTTTAGTGTCAATTCTATAATTTTCTGTAAATTCACTACTCTGAAAGCAGGTAATAATCAGTAATAATTTTGACTATTTATTTACTACATTCAGAGTATGTAGTAAATTTACAGAAAATTGTAAAATTGACACTATATAAAGGGATTGTAAATTCACTACTTTTAAAAACGTTATTTTACAAATTTATGTAAAAAATGTAAATGTACAGAAAATTTATGTTGCATAGTGTAATTTATGTATTTCTCTTTAGAAAAATGTATACCTAAATTTGAACAATGTAAATAAAAGTCTTTCGGCGATTAATGCATCTGAAATTTTGATGTATCATAATTTGTAAAGTTTTGAAACCAGAAATTTTAAATAGGCAAAAAAGCCGGATTTAACCTGGGAAGTTATTAATATATTTCAGATCAGATTGAACTGTTATAAATTTTGGTGTAAATACAAAATTTTATCACCGTTCAAAACCACAAAAAAACATTGCATAAACCTTGTATAAATTGTAAAAATGTCAAAACATTGACATAACCTCTTTTCAGTTCTATTCTTTGCGTTCCTTGCATTTTACGAGTGATCGCGAGCGGTTCCAATTATAATTCGGGTTAGCCATTACATTTGACACATGGTGCAACCTCACCTACTTAAGACGCTCGCACACCTCTACTGCCTGCATTAGAGTAAGAGAGAAAAAACATGAAATTTGAATTTTCTGACTTATTTACTCTCATGTGTTACCATGACAACTATGCATGCATTGGCATGCATGCAGAGGTGTGCGAGCGTCTTTAGGCAATATATATATATTGCCTTATATATGTCTTTAGCCAACCACCTAAGCTTAGGACTTTTGGCCGCGAGGGGGCAGACTTTCAAAGGAAAGAGCGCTTTGCATTACGTGCGTACTCTCAGTTTCTCTCTGTTTATACTAACAGCTATAATTACAAATGCTTTACATTTGTTACAAATTTATTTCATTTAATGATTTACTTTTATCCCAATTAGTAAATGAAATTTTCAAAATTAGGTCATTGGTCAATTGAACTTTAAAATAATTTTTTGTTTAATATTTCTCATCAATAATTGTCTCTATTAATTAAATTTAATCAGTCTTAAGAAATTCTAATAATTTTTATACATTTACATATTCAATTATGTGTTTTCTTCAATATATTTTGTTGAAGATGAAAAAGTGACAATTTTTTAGAACTTTTATCATTTATATGCTTATATTTTACAAACAAATGAAAAAAAGTTAAAAAATTATTATTGTTAGGGATCCTGATATCTTTCAAATATTTCCTGCAAAATATTATAATTTTTCAAAATGTATTTTATCAGTTCCAGTTTAAAACCTATTGGTTTTTCATCTTCAAGGTGCCCTGGACTGTAAACGATTCTTATCTGAATAACTTTCCAGAAAAACCAGAGATATTACAATTAATTAGTATTGCAATTTTTTAATTTCGTTTTTCTCGAAATGAAGGTTTTGCATTCTAAACCTTAAAATTCTGTAACTCAGCGAATTTTTAATCAAATAAGTTGTAAGACCACTCAAAATTTTGCAAGAAATACCCCTATATAGATAAGTCCGATAGTGCTAAAATGGGCCCTTTCCATGTGGACGTCGACATTTGAATATGAAAGTACAGAATTTCAATAATTATTACAGTTATTTTCATATTCTCTTATGTGTCAAAATAGGTGAGATGTACCAGCAAATTTGAAATTTACTGAATTGTATTGAAAACACATAAAATGCAAGCTTCATTATGAGTTTATTAAACAGTTGAAAGGATTTTTTAAAAAATTAAAATTTCTCTGAGTTATAAACAATTAAAGTTTTTTACAATGCTTAATTAAAAAATTCATATCTCGTGATAGAATTAATGGGTTTTAATGAACGTTGCATTTTTGTAAACTTTAAATATTATAGATTTATTTGAAAAAATAAAAAAAACTTATTGTTAAAAATTACTAAATGTTATTGCAAAATTAATTGTTTAATTGCACAATAAACAATGTTCTCAACGTTTTAGAAAGTTCGTTCAAATTCTATTGGAAAGAGAACTTTATAAAGATTCAATAACCATTTCCAAATTTTGTGAGCCGTAATTAGGAAAGAAGTAATTACATTTTTTTAAAAATTGTATTAATTTGTTAACTTTAATCAAATAAAAAATTATAAACAATTAAAAACTGAAAAATTGGCCTTGAGAGATGTCTTAAAAATTTATTCCCCTTTAATTTAAAACAAAGAACACTCAAATCGGTTAAAAATTGTAGTCTGTTGACAATTTTGAACAGTAAATTGTAAAAGCACTGTGACACTGTGTGGACGCGCTGTCAGTTAACGTGCCGGGCGGTAAAAAGACGTACCGCCCGCCAGAAAAAATGTAGCTACTTCTGTGGGGAGCAAGGATGCCAGCAGGCGGCGGAAATTCTACCCCACCACGCTGCCAATTCTTCTCCCACTATACCTACCGGCGGAGGAAACGGAGAATACACGGCAATGCTTGCTTTTTTCTTTTTCTCAATATAACAGCGAAAACTAACCTATACTGGGCGAAATCGGCGCGAAATTCAAACTCTTGTTTGAAATCATTCTGGTATTTATTATTATAATATTTAATTTTAATTGATTAAATACATAGACTTTAATGAAAATAGTACTTAATTATTAGTATTACTAAAAAAAGTTGTAAAATATTTAAAAATTTCATACGAACAATTATTAACAACTAATATTCCATTTTTTAATTATTACAACTATTTCTTATTAATTAATTTTTTTATTTAACTATCATAAATTTTTCAGACTATTTAATATTATAATATTACAAAATAATATTAAATATTATTCAAAAAATTATTGTTTAACTTTCACAATGATGAAAATTGTAATTTGTGTCATTTAAACAACACTAATTTATTTTCATACATATTTCAGAATAAATAAAAAATTCTGCTAAATCATAAAAATTAATTTCTTTGAAGTATAATTCAAAATTGATTAAATTTTTTAAATCCTGTCATTTTTTATCATTTTTATTCTCATTTTTTAAATAATATTATTATTTTTGACAACTAATTGTATTAAACTTAATTTTCACACAAAATATTATTAAAAATTGATATTAATTCAATTAATTTTTAAAATAAAACTACATTATGAAATTATTAATTTTGCTTTTAGTAAAAAGTTGTGCTCAATTCTATTAATTTTTAATAATTGAGCTATATATCATTTATATATTAATTCAGTAAGAAATTCTGAATTTCAGAAACGTGCCACCTAAAACTTGAATATTTTTATTTTTTCTGAAATGATAATTTTTCGGCAACATTATAATTAATTTCAGAAAAACTTGTCGGCCGATTTCAATGATTCAACCCTGTAATATTTTTGTCTTGAATCTAATTTTCAAGTAAACATTATTTTATTTAAAGATATTAAATTTTAACTTAAATTAATTGTTACATAAAATATTATTAAAAATTGATATTAACTATTTATTCAAAAATGTTTTAGTAATTGTACTCTTAGTAAATGCCGTACTGAATTCTATTAATTTTTCAATTAACTGTATAATAAATTTTTTTTATATTACGTTAGTAAAATATCGTGCTTAAATTTTAAAGTCTTATATTTACTATTTTCTAAAACTAGCCAATATTGAACGTTAGAAAATTATAAGTATTAAATAACATTAAAATAAAAATGATTAATTCTATTATTACAAGTTTTTATTATTCAATATTATAAATATTAAATCATCATTTTAATATTTTCGATGTTTAATTTCCAAAGTATGTACAATTCAATTCTGCTATTATTAATTTGTAGATGTAAAATACTTTTGTCTATTATCAGTCTAATAAGATATTAAAATATCAAATAAGATATCAAATTTATAATTCTAATTATAATTATTAACAATTAATTTAAAATTTTGTATAATAATTACGCATTAGTAAAAAGTCCTATTTGATTCTGTTGATGTTTTTAGTAACTATTTAATAAAAAAAATTTGTTAATAATTACAATAGGTACTAAAAAGTCTTCAAGTTATTTTTGAAGTCTTAAATTTATAATTTAAAAGATTGTCATACTTTTAGTCTTTAACAGTTATATAAATTTATTTTGTAATTTATATGAAGTTTTATGTTTACATAGTAAATAATACTTTTATATTAATAATAATAATAAAAAGTTATAATAATAGAATAAATTATTTAATATCTATAAATTTTTTAAAGTTTAGTATTAGCTAATTTCAGAAAATAATAATTTTAAGACTTCAAAGATTAAACCTCGCGTGGAAAAGGAAGCTTAGGCGAAATCCAGCAAAGTATGGGAAAGCTTGGCAAAATTCGGCAAAGCTTGGCAAAGTGTGGCTAATGAGCGATTCCCAAGCTTTGGAATGTACATGATTAACAACGATTATTAAAGTACGCGGACACTTAGGAAAAGTATAGAAACAAGAAAATAGGTATGGGAAAATAAAAAATGTATTATTTTTTTGGAAAATTGAAAATCTGAATTTCTGGAGATTGGCAAAGTTCGGCAAAGCTTGGCAAAGTATGGGAGAATAAAAAATTTTGCATTTTTTTCTATTTTAAAGAAAAATTAAAAATCTCGCATTTTGGAGCTTGGCAAAGTTCGGCAAAGCTTTGCCAACCACCAGAAATTGAGATTATTATTTTTCCAAAAAAATATAAAAAAATTATGGTTTTTTTATTCTCCCATACTTTGCCAAGCTTTGCCGAACTTTGCCAAGCTCCGAAATTCGAGATTTTCAATTTTCCATAAAAATAGAAAAAAATGTAAAATTTTTTATTCTCTAATACTTTGCCAAGCTTCAGAAATTGAGATTTTTTATTTTTCATAAAAATATGAAAAAAATGCAAAATTTTTCATTCTCCCATACTTTGCCAAGGTTTGCCGAACTTTGCCAAGCTCCAGAAATTGAGATTTTTTATTTTCCATAAAAATTGAAAAAAATTCAAAATTTTTTATTCTCTAATACTTTACCAAGCTCCAGAAATTGAGATTTTTTATTTTTCATAAAAATATGAAAAAATGCAAAATTTTTCATTCTCCCATACTTTGCCAAGGTTTGCCGAACTTTGCCAAGCTCCAAAATGCGAGATTTTTAATTTTTAATAAAAATAAGAAAAAAATAATAAATTTTTTATTCTCCCATACTTTGCCAAGCTTTGCCGAACTTTGCCAAGCTCCAGAAATTGAGATTTTTTATTTTCCATAAAAATTGAAAAAAATTCAAAATTTTTTATTCTCCCATACTTTGCCAAGGTTTGCCGAACTTTGCCAGGCTCCAGAAATTCAGATTTTCAATTTTCCAAAAAAATAATAAAAAAATAATAAATTTTTTATTTTCCCATACCTATTTTCTTGTTTCTATACTTTTCCTAAGTGTCCGCGTACTTTAATAATCGTTGTTAATCATGTACATTCCAAAGCTTGGGAAACGCTCATTAGCCACACTTTGCCAACCTTTGCCGAATTTTGCCAAGCTTTCCCATACTTTGCTGGATTTCGCCAAAGCTTTCATTTCCACGCGGGACACAACTTTTACTACCAATTGTAATTATTAAAAAAAAATTTTTTAAATAGTAAAAAAATTATTAGAATCAAATACGACTTTTTACTAAAGCGTAATTATTAACCACAATTTTGAATAAATTGTTATTAATAATTTAATATGAATTTCTGAAATGTGACTCCTAAAACTTACAATTAGATATTTCTATTTTTTCTAAAATAGTAATTTTTTCATTGCATTTTACATAGAATATTATCATGTAAAAGGATTTTGCAAAAAAATGTTTAGTCATATCTCGTTATTAACAATTCAAAATTTTTATTACTTTTTTAAAATTAATTTCAGAAAAACTTGTCGGACGATTTCAATAATTCAACCAGCAATATTTTTGTCTTGAATCTAACTTTCAAATAAAAATTATTTCGTAGAAAGAAATTAAATTTTAATAAACAAAAAAATGGTTTATTTATTAAAAAACACTTTTTAATAAGGTTTAAAAAATAAGTCGAATTTTTTTGAATTAAAATTTCATGGATAAAGTGTTTTTTAAAAATATTTTCTATAAATAAACAATTTTTTGTTCCTTAAAATTTAATATCTTTAAATAAAATAATGTTTACTTGAAAATTAGATTCAAGACAAAAATATTACAGGGTTGAATCATTGAAATCGGCCGACAAGTTTTTCTGAAATTAATTATAATGTTGCCGAAAAATTATCATTTCAGAAAAAATAAAAATATTCAAGTTTTAGGTGGCACGTTTCTGAAATTCAGAATTTCTTACTGAATTAATATATAAATGATATATAGCTCAATTATTAAAAATTAATAGAATTGAGCACAACTTTTTACTAAAAGCAAAATTAATAATTTCATAATGTAGTTTTATTTTAAAAATTAATTGAATTAATATCAATTTTTAATAATATTTTGTGTGAAAATTAAGTTTAATACAATTAGTTGTCAAAAATAATAATATTATTTAAAAAATGAGAATAAAAATGATAAAAAATGACAGGATTTAAAAAATTTAATCAATTTTGAATTATACTTCAAAGAAATTAATTTTTATGATTTAGCAGAATTTTTTATTTATTCTGAAATATGTATGAAAATAAATTAGTGTTGTTTAAATGACACAAATTACAATTTTCATCATTGTGAAAGTTAAACAATAATTTTTTGAATAATATTTAATATTATTTTGTAATATTATAATATTAAATAGTCTGAAAAATTTATGATAGTTAAATAAAAAAATTAATTAATAAGAAATAGTTGTAATAATTAAAAAATGGAATATTAGTTGTTAATAATTGTTCGTATGAAATTTTTAAATATTTTACAACTTTTTTTAGTAATACTAATAATTAAGTACTATTTTCATTAAAGTCTATGTATTTAATCAATTAAAATTAAATATTATAATAATAAATACCAGAATGATTTCAAACAAGAGTTTGAATTTCGCGCCGATTTCGCCCAGTATAGGTTAGTTTTCGCTGTTATATTGAGAAAAAGAAAAAAGCAAGCATTGCCGTGTATTCTCCGTTTCCTCCGCCGGTAGGTATAGTGGGGGAAGAATTGGCAGCGTGGTGGGGTAGAATTTCCGCCGCCTGCTGGCATCCCTGGTGGGGAGTTCGCCTTAAAGAATTGTATCATACTTTGTAAACTAGTAATATTGTGAAAACGCCTTTAGGATTTCTCCCGCGCTACTTGTCGAGAGACGCCGAGATATGACCATGAGGTGATAGTAGATAGAATCTTTCCCGACCTGAGAGTGAGTGGACGTATTGTTAAACACGCGGTCTGTTATAAGTCAGTGACTATCTGTGATATTTGTCAATTTTATAAATAAACATAATTATTTATTCCCGAATTAATCGTTTACTATCCACTGGTTATTTATATCACCATTTTTAGTCTGAGCATAATATTAATAGGGTTGTTGGAGCCCAACGGAGTAGATTGGTTAACCAACCATAGTCAACCATTACCTACCATATCATAAAATTTCCACACTGGTGACCCCTGACTAAGCTAAAAAAATCGGTGAATATATAAGTGATCACATTCAGTAAACGAAGTGTTTTAAAAATCACAGTGAAAGTTCGTACAAAAAGAAAAACGAATTCTCAACACGAGGCCGCATGGCGTCATATATCAACGACGCCATCATCAGAACACGTTCCACTCTCATCTCTAAAATAGACGCAATTAATCAAATCACGCGTAAAAACACGGTCGGAAGATAATTCGCAGTGTTTCACCATCGCACTGCAAATTATTTCTTTTTGTAAAAAAAGTGGAAACTGCAACAATTCACCAACCGCATAGAAGGAAGGAAGGAAGTCGATCAGCTTTGTAAAAAAAGAGCATAAGACGAACCACAACCTGCAAAGAAAAATTGCCAGGATTGAGCCAAATCAAACAGACAGGAATAAGGGCAGCAAAAGATGAAAAATCAATCTTCGACAAAGTGCCGCCATATTCCCGCCTAAAAAATTCCTGAGACATCAAGCCGTTCAGGAAGTATCCACCGCCATCTTGGACACACACCTACGATACAACACGTGGTGAGCAGGAAACAGCGATAGCAGCGCACAGTGGTACTACGTCAATCAACTTCAATACAGCGGGCTGGTTGCCCAAAAGCAAAAAGAGTTCAAGTCATCTCTCCATACTTAAGCAGCCAACGCAGTAAAGCGACTCCATCTTCTTCAAATCAGCGGGGTGGACGCCCAACTAATTCAAAATCACAAGCAGCGCGCCGGTGCAAAAGAAACAACAGTACACCTTCTATACAGCGGGCTGGTTGCCCATAAACATCAACGCAGCAGCAAAGATTCTCCAAAAACGTAACTGTATTCGTAAGTCTTTATAAATGTATGTGTGTGACGTATCTTCGTAAAAAGTCGAAGTAAAAATTTTTTCTTTTTTGGTACAATCAAGTTACAAGTAATATATTTATTTCGGGAACACAAATCATACTAATTTTAAAAAAAAAACTTTGCTTTTTCTTCTCTTTTAATAGTAACTTGAAATTTCTCTCTTTTAACAAAAATTTTAAATCATATTAGATATTGACAAAATATAAATACGTGAATAAGTCCTTGTAATTACGTTTGCGAAAACATTGGATGTCGTCAGATACATATTTCGATTGTATTTCGATTGTGTGTCTTGTATCTCTGTTTCAGGAAAGAAGCCAAGCAACGAGATTGAATACGACAATATATTTTTGAAAAGAACCTTTTATTATTATTCCTAAACAAAAAATTTTTTATTTTTTTCATTCAATTTTTTTAAAATAATCTGTCAACATCAAACGCGAAATAATAAAGTCAATATTCTATATTTAAAAACGAGAAAGTAACGCTACCAAAGAATTTGTGTATGTGTATGTGTGTATGTCCAAACTAATTTTCAAAAATTTCATTATATTTTCGAACATTTGCAACACTTCATTATTCGAAACAAGGATAATTCCATTTATCATAAATACGTATTTTTAAAATAAAATTTTCTTTTAAATAAATATCGCGTGGACTCGAGTGCGGACATTGAAATAAAACAAAATTTTTTTTTCTTTTCTCTTTATTTTGTATTTAATTCACTTTTTAGTTACCGTTAAAATTTATTGAACTTTTACGAAATTTCTTATATCGCAACAAACCTGGAAGGGAGTGTCACTGATCAGTGCGTGTACGCGTAATGGTAATTACCCGTGCTAATACTAAAGAAAACAAACAAAACGATTTTCAAGGTCTTCCGTCAAATTCGGATCGATCGACTCATTCTTGGGAATTAGAACACATTAGTCCCAACCCATTCATTAAGAACACACATCGTTCAAACAAAACACCGCGCACTCCACCTAAAAAAACTGTAGTTCAAGAAACAAATAATTCAGAAGGTTTAGAACTCGTGGAAACAAATCGCGAAAACAACTGGAATTTAAGTAACGAATATAACACCCAAAGTGACAGTTCTAGTAAAAGCTCTTCGGAAACAGTTAGTGAACATAGTGATACAACATCTAATACGAGTGTAAACATAAACAAAAATCCTACACCTTCCACACTTATCATGGCCACCGACGGTATTAATAATCATTCTTCAATAACATGTTTACCACCTTTTAATAAAAATGACCCGGATTTATGGTTTAACCAAGTTGAAAGGGTAATGAATAGAAATAACATTAACTCGGAAGAAGATAAAGCCGACATATTAATAGCTGCAGTTGATTCGGAAATATTGACTTGCGTTAGATGCATCGTTTTACAACGACCAGTTCCCGTAGATATATATACACAAATTAAAAAAGATATTTTAGGAAATTTCGGTATGAGCAATGAGCATCGTCTTCGACAATTAATAAAAGGCGAAGTGGTTAATGGTAAACCGTCATTTATTTTAAGTCAAATGCGCAACATAGCGTACGGACAATGTAGCGATGAGGTCATGCGATCCTTGTTTATGGAACATTTACCTACTCTACACCGACAAATTTTGACATTGAGTTCTAATAAAAACTTAACCGAATTAGCACTAATAGCGGATAAAATTACCGACGAAATGCAAGTTCACAATAAAAACGAACAATCGACATCAACTGTCGCGGCAATAGAAAAACCAACTTCCGACTTAATTACGAAAATCGATGCAATCGCGACCGAATTGGCAAATTTGAAAGAAAAAGTTTATAAATCGAATAGAGGGCGCAGTCATCACCGATCCGAGAATGGAAAATACAGAAATCGACCCCGTTCAAATTCACGTAATAACCAATTTCGAAATCGCTCCCGATCAGCTTGTCCTAAAGACATTTGCTGGTACCATTAGAATATGAAGAAAAATGTTTTCCTGATAAATGCAAAGCACCTTGCAATTGGTCCCAAAAACATAACTCGGGAAAAGCATAATGCCTCATCGGATCGACGCAGCTGGTGAAAATAAAGGCTCAAAGCGTTTACATATTTTCGATTTGAAATCCAAAATAAACTTTTTAATTGACACAGGATCTGACATTTCTATAATTCCTCATGTAGGAAATACAAGTGTCACTCCGTCAGACATAACAATATTTGCAGCAAACAATTCGCGTATAGCAACATACGGTAGTAAACAAATAAAGTTAAACCTTGGATTACGCCGTGACATTTCGTGGGAATTTTATGTAGCTGATGTTGCAAATTCGATTATTGGCGCGGATCTATTAACACATTACGGGTTAATCGTGGATCTCAAAGAGAGAAAAATAATTGATCCCCTGACAAAATTATACGTAAATGGAGTATTAAAGTTCGCTAAATGCCATAATGTTAGCACCATAGACCACTCGTCCGAATTTGCGGAATTATTGTGCGAATTTCCCGAAATAACAAGTCTGCATGAATCCCCAAATTCACTAAATTGCGATACGGTACATCATATATTAACGAATGGTCCTCCTATTGCACAACGCGCACGCCGATTATGTCCGGACAGATTAACTATAGCAAAAGAACAATTTCGAGAATTAGTAAAAACAGGGAAATCTAAACCGTCAAGCGCATCATGGGCTTCACCCATTTTAATGAAACGAAAAAAAGATGGTACCTGGAGGATCTGTGGTGACTATAGACGCGTAAACTCAGTAACCGAACCAGATAGATATCCAGTTCCATATTTACACGATTTTGTCGCGAATTTACACGGTAAAACAATTTTCTCGAAATTAGATTTATTTAAAGCATATCATCAAATCCCAGTAGCCCCGGAAGACATTCCGAAAACAGCGGTAATAACACCTTTTGGTTTATTCGAATATACGGCAATGACATTTGGACTAAGAAACGCCGGTCAAACGTTCCAACGCTATATTAATAAAGCATTAGAAGATCTTCCATTCGTATTTGCTTATATAGATGACATTCTCATAGCATCGAGTAGCCCCGAGGAACATAAAAAACACTTGAAAGGAGTATTCACTCGTTTAAAAAAATATTGCTTGCGCGTAAACACAGCTAAGTGCCAATTTGGTGTGTCACAAATAGAATTCTTAGGTTTCGTTATAAATAACGAGGGTTGTAAACCACCTCCGGGTAAGGTTGAAGCCATAACAAACTGGCCCAAACCTGCAACAAAAAATGAATTAAGGCGTTGGCTTGGTATGGTCAACTTTTACCGGAAAAGTTTGCCTCACGCTGCACAAGCTCAAGCACCCTTACATGAACACCTGCGAGACGTTAGAAAAAACGATAAACGAAAAGTCGTATGGAACGCAGAATCGGAGGCTGCGTTCAATAAAATTAAGCACGACATCTCACAGGCACTAACACTAGCTCACCCTTGCAGTGGTGCCGATATGCGTTTAATTACTGACGCTTCGGACATTGGAATGGGGGGGGGGCTTTAGAACAAAAAATTAACGATCATTGGGAACCACTGGGATTTTTCTCACGAAAATTTACACCCACCGAACAAAAGTATAGCACTTACGATCGTGAACTCACGGCAATACACGAAGCAATTAAATACTTTAAACATGTACTAGACTTTCAAGATTTTAAAGTAGTTACCGATCATAAACCACTAATTTATGCATTAACACAAATCTCAGATAAAACATCCAATCGCCAACAGAGACAAATCAGTTTTATTTCCCAATACACTAACAAAATACAACACATATCAGGTTCAGAAAATGTGGTAGCAGATGCATTGTCGCGCATAGAAGCAATAAACATGCCAACTTCACTAACATTCGAACAAATAGCTTTTGAACAAAATAACGATAAAGAGCTTAAACGAATCCGTGAATCGGGTTGTTCATCTCTTAAACTTCAAAGAATAACCTTAGGCGATAATAATGTAGAAGTTTGGTGCGACACATCAGGGGAAAATATTCGACCATTTATACCGAAAACATTCAGGTACACGATATTTCAATTGTTTCATAGTCCAGCTCATCCAAGCGCCAGAGCAACTACTCAATTGATGAAAAAGAAATACGTTTGGCCTTCAATCAATAAAGACACAAAAACATGGGCTAGAGGTTGTATACAATGTCAAAGAGCGAAAGTAGGGAGACATGCACATTTGCAACCTGCACAATTTGACCTCCCCTCCGCTCGTTTCAAACATGTCCACATGGACATAATAGGTCCTCTCCCCGATTGTGAAAGTTTTCGATACTGCTTAACGTTAATAGATAGATTCTCGCGATGGCCCGAAGCAATCCCCTTAAAAAATATCAGCGCTCAGACAGTATGTCGCGCATTTACAGACAACTGGGTAACTCGTTACGGTAGTCCAGAAACCTTGACAACCGATCAAGGTACGCAATTTGAAGCAAAATTGTTTACAGAGCTTCGTCGTGTAATAGGATGCGATAGAGTTAGAACAACCCCTTATCACCCCGCGTCAAATGGCCTTGTTGAAAGATCACACAGAACGTTAAAAGCCGCAATAATGTGTCACATTGAAAATGATTGGATTCATTCCCTTTCGACAGTACTGTTGGGACTTCGAGTATATGCCACGGACAGTAGAGCATCTCCAGCGGAATATGCTTACGGTACGACCCTACGCATACCTGGTGAACTAATAGTCCCCGAGGAAGAGTCGGTCGACCCACAACACTTTCTGTCAGAATTTCGCCGTCACATGCACCATGTTCGCGCAGTGCCAGTGGAACGTCACGACAGGAAAAAAGTATTCGTTCATAAAGAATTAAAAGATTGCACTCACATTTTCCTTAAAGCACCACCTAACAAAAGATCATTGCAATGTCCGTACTCGGGTCCACATAAAATAATAAATCGAATTAGCGATAGAGTATTGGAAATCGATGTTAATGGTAAAAATAAAACTGTTTCTATCGAAAATGTTAAACCTGCCCACCTCATTCCACATGAGGAATGGACAGCAATCCACAAAAACGACAATAGAAATCAGTCAAATAACAAAACAATTACAAAAATACCAAGTAGAATAGGTCCCGCGTTATTATGTCAACCAATTCACAATATAGAAAAATATGCAACACCTATCAGAGAAAACATACAAAATAATCTCAACGACTCGAATAATTATCGAACAAAAAATGTAAATGTACCTTCTCACGAAATTCATATTGATACACAAAATATTGTAAAATTAAACGAACCCAGTACATCGAATTGCGATAATAATGACATAAATCAAAATAAGATTAATGAAAATGTAATAAACACTAACGAACAATTCGAAAAACACGTGAGATTCACACCAAACGACATAATTAAATCGAGTCAAAAGAACAACATAAGTAATAATAAAAAAAGTGTTGCAAATGACCGAGAAAGGAACACTTACGCGAATATTCTTAAAAAACCTGTAAACGTGGTAAGACAAGATTAAAAACGCGTAAAATTTGTACCTGCAATATTGCGGAGAAAAAAATAAAATATCAAGACTGAACCTTTCGCAAATTCTTCTTTTAATTGTTAAAATTTGCAAACGGATCAGATCAAAGAATATAAAGTTTTCTGTCCTTTGCTTGTTTTGTTATTACTATGAAAGGGTTAAAAACATGAATTTGCTAAGGGAAATAAAATAACTTATTCTAAAATAATATCGATCTTTAACACAATATAATAATTCGTTCCTTCCTCGAAAAATCTCGTTGTCACTCGGCGGGGAGTGTGTGGGGAGTTCGCCTTAAAGAATTGTATCATACTTTGTAAACTAGTAATATTGTGAAAACGCCTTTAGGATTTCTCCCGCGCTACTTGTCGAGAGACGCCGAGATATGACCATGAGGTGATAGTAGATAGAATCTTTTCCGACCTGAGAGTGAGTGGACGTATTGTTAAACACGCGGTCTGTTATAAGTCAGTGACTATCTGTGATATTTGTCAATTTTATAAATAAACATAATTATTTATTCCCGAATTAATCGTTTACTATCCACTGGTTATTTATATCACCATTTTTAGTCTGAGCATAATATTAATAGGGTTGTTGGAGCCCTACGGAGTAGATTGGTTAACCAACCATAGTCAACCATTACCTACCATATCATAAAATTTCCACACTTCATTCCTAATTGCGGCTCATGAAATTTGGAAACGGGTATTGAATCTTTATAAAATTCTCTTTCCAATAGAATTTAAAAGAACTTTCTAAACCGTTGAGAACATTGTTTATTTTGTGCTGGTACACTTCACGTATTTTGACTCACCTCTTAACACAAAAATTTCTACATCGACTCAGTAATTGACCCACAATGAAAAAAATTATTCGTGATTACTGTTTGAATTCTGGCTAACACAGACATTGTATTGTTGGATTTATTACTGTGATACGGTATCACTATTTTATCCATTCTATTTTATTAGTTTCGAATATGTCTGCCCACAACGCTTTGAACAAACGCACCTAACCTTCTGGTTCACATACGAAATCTGCATAAATGTTTCAACTGAACATCTTTGTCAGTCAAAATAGTACTTATGATTTTCAAAATTGTGTTTATTGTCATTACAATGCGTATGGCTAAAATAATCCGTCAGCGGTCGCGCCGTGAGAAAAAGTCTCACACTTATCTTAAAATTAATTATTTCTAATGATAAAAATTTTTTTTTATTCCGGAATTTTTTCTACCTTTCCAGAAAGTATTCTACTTTTACATAACCATAAGTAAAATTTTCTAAAGAAGATTTGCTAACGGCGACAAATGGTGGCGACCAGTGTGACAGCTATTACTACATAATTTATTAGTAGTAAATAATGTTCTAGGAAAAATTATATTAATATATATATATATATAACACTGAGAAGTTAAAATATTCGTTTACTTGTTTTAGAAAAATGAAATATTCCCACCACATAACCTCATATTAAAGGCGCTTGCACACTTCCATATTTTTCGGCGAGCAGCGAATTTTCACGGTTGTGAAAACTCACGTCACTAAATATGATTGGCTCTGACAAAGGTTTATTTTCACACAGCTTTTTGCAGAACCAATCATATTTAGTGACGTGAGTTTTCACAATCGTGAAAATTCGCTGCTCGCCGAAAAATTTGGAAGTGTGCAAGCGCCTTAAAGAACAAGAGCGCATGCACCAAGTGTGAGACTTTTTCTCATCACGCGACTAAAGAACGATGGAGAAATAGCGCGACCGCTGACGGAATAAATGAACCTTATTTGTAGGTTAGTAAGAATTTCCTAACCAAACTTTTTTGTTGATTCTGTCAAAGTATTTCTTTCAGTGCATATGAAATTATTCTATTTACCAAGGATATTCATATCACATTCATATTCACAAGTGGTGTAAATTTTAGATAGTTCATATAAAATGAAATGGAGAGGTATACTTTCAGCGAAGTTCGTCGATATGCGTTTACAGTTGCGTAGAGTAGTAGTTATATCGAGAGTATATGTATAAGTTAGGTTGCGCGTGTTTGTTAATGTATATTCAATATGTGTATGAGTGTTTATGGGTGATTCTTCGTGAAACCGACAATATGGTTATTGTTATTTTTATTATTTTTTTTCAATAAAAATAAAAATCATAATGTAAATTTTAAGTATGATATAGTCAAGAATGAAATATCTGTTACGGGCCGAACAAATTGTTTGTAATTTTTGTATTTTTTAAACAAAGTAACTGTTCACGCATCCATGTAGCATAATTAGTTGCCATAGTTTTGTTATGTTAACAAAATTGATAGTTGAACTGATAGAAATTGTTTTTTGTTTAATTCAGGATTTAAAAATCTACTTCAAGAAATTTATGCAGTAATTTATGGTAATTTATAGAAATTTATGGTAATTTATACAGTCATTTATAAAAATTGTGAGGTAATTCATAATATTATTACAAAACATAATTCAAGATTGGAAAGACAAATGCAGGAAATTTATAGCAATTTATAAATTTTTGAGGTACCTAAATAAATTTTTTTGAGTAAATAAAAGAAAATTTTTAAAACTATTTTTTTAAATTTATGGAAATTTATAGAGTAATTTATGGAAATTTATGTTGTAATTTATGAAAATTTATGGAAATATATGTTGTAATTTTATAAATTATTTTAAATCATTTATCGTAATTTATTAAGAGCCAAAATAAGTGAAACCGGCCACTTGAAAAATTTTTGTCTCCAATTTTCAAGTTATCTATGATTTTTGGTAGATATATGAGTACACTTTTTCCCCCCTAAATTTTAAAACTCCAAGCATTAAAATAAAAAAAAGAAAAATCAGTAACCTCCAATATTATAGATATTGTGTAGATTTTTCTGACAAAATGCAGACGAAAATCGACTTTTAATCATAAAAATCCGCTTGAAAGCGTGAAGTTTCTAACAAAACAAAAGACGATCTTATTTATTCGTTTGCAATTTTATCTTTTTCCAGTTACTCGAGTAGAATTTTGCCTGCATTTTGTCAGAAAAATCTACATAATTTCTATAATATTGAGGTTACTGATATTTCTTTTTTTTATTTTAATGCTTGGAGTTTTACGCATCAATACATCGTAATTTAATTTTTGAAAAACATTGAGAACATTCTTCAATTTGCAATTGTTTAAAAGAATTGTTAATAACAATTATAAATTTTCATTTTTTAGCAATCGCTTTATTTAATCCTTAAAGTATAGACTTTAAGCTTTAATTTAAAAAAAATTCACTTAATTATCTTTATTTGTTTCAAAGTAATAATAAAATGAAAACAAAATGACCTAAAACTTCAACACCTAATTACTTCAAAAATAAAAAAAAAATTAGGGGGGAAAAAGTGTACTCATATATCTACCAAAAATCCTAGATAAATAGATAATTTGAGAATTGGAGACAAAAATTTTTCAAATGGCCGGTTTCACTTATTTTGGCTCTTAACATAATTTAAATGAAAATAAATTCTTGCCAACTTTTACAAATTAGTACGTTAATTTATGAAAATTTATAAAGTAATTAATGTCACAACTTACTAAAATTATAGTTTAAACAAGGTAACTTTTATTTGTTTAATTTTATTTGGAAAAAATTACAAAAATTGTTGTAATTATACACTTGTTTAAACCACAAGTTCAATGAAAGACAAAAAAGGCTTCACTATGACGCAAAATAAATACTGTTTTTTAAAATAAATTATTAGCATTTTTCAATCGGTTTCATATTCCTATCTTTTATATTCATTGAAATAATACGACTATACATTATTTGCTAAAAAAAATATTTTTTTTATTTATTATGAAAAATGTGAAGGCTTCACCATGACGATTCTGTGATTCCCTGTACAAAGTTGACGCTTAAAACGTAAAAAAATGAAATAAAGTATAACAATTTTTTTCTTTCGTAGTGAAACACTATTGAGGGAACTAAATTGTTGCTTGTACTAAAGAATACTGAAATTCTGATTTTATTTTTATGAAATATTTCAATATTTTAAAAAAGCTTCACCATGACGCACAAAACTGGGGACAAGAAATAACATCAGAAAAAAAATTTTTAAATAATTTTTTTTTACAACCAATTTAATTTTTTCAATTTTACACGCTTAGACATTAAAAAAATGTTATCAATCATTATTTTTATTTGAGAATTTGACTAAAAATATTTATTTTTGTTTTGTAACTGACCCTTGGGACAGGCTTCACCATGACGATTCAGCTCTTAAATTTGCATTTAAAAAAAACATTTTATTTTAAAAATTAAAGTGGCTATAGGTTTTTGTTTGAAATCACCAGAGTTACTTTTTTACGTTGGATTCATTATTATATGTGCATTCTGTTTCTTAAAAAACACTAGGGACATGAAATTGTCGGTTTGGTGGAGAATCATCTTTATATGTGTAATATGCACTAGAACGACAATCGAGTCCAATGCTATGTGCTGTGCTGGGCTCGATCGACGAAATATTTATCGCTCAAAACTGTAAACAAATTGAACCGTATTAAGTTGTTTACAAACGGGCGCTTAGCTTAAATGTGATTTTTCTAGTTTTAAAGAGTAAACAATTTTTTCACTAAATAATATGAAGAAAATATTAATAAAGAAAGAAAAGTAATGAAAATCTAACAAAATGGTAAATTAAAAATAGTCACAAATACGGGGAACCAGCTCCCCACCAATCAATGTACTCGATTGACGTTCCAGTGTATGTATGAGTTCTTCTGTTCCCTCTCAGATTCCAGGTCATTAAGGAATTGAAGGAAATGAAAAAGCGGTCGTCGCAACCAAGGACGAAACTGACAATCCAGATTTAATTAACATAACTCTTCCTTTTTCTGACTTCTTTTGCATCACCAAAAAACAATTACTTGAAAGTTTGTAACTCCTTTTTTAAAGATATAGATAAAAAAGACCAAATTTATTATAAACCGCGTAGAAAACGATAGTTTGCGAACTTTACAGCTTATAGACTACAGATCGTCTCAATCTGTCGCGCGAGAGCCAATCATTACAACCTGAACGCGAGTCTTGCTAGAAAGAATTACATCCAGTCAGACAATTGTCCACATTGTTCTAAAATAAAAGAAGATCTGTACCATATATTGTAGGCCTGCCCCAGGTTCAATGTTTCTCGGACGGGCTTACTAGAATTTCTTTCGATAGCCTTAAAATGTCCCCCTCCCTTTAGTTGTGTCTAATTTTTAAAGGCCTAGGAACACTGATTCGCGAACGTCGTTAGCGAATGCAAAGCATCAGTAAGAAAAGAACAGAGATATATCTCAAAGTTGTTTCTCACACTTTTAGATTTTTAAAACGCGCTAAAACTAAAATCTAATTCAGTTACCTTTACCTTTTTATTATTAATTAAATATTACATATATAAATATTTTAAATTTCGCTCTTTCTTCCTCCGCGTCTCATTACGGGTGCGCGGTGGTTCGACTGGGTTAAAAGTATACTTTTAGCACATTCGGGTAAGTTGCTCTGCGAATGCTCTTATTCCGAGAAAGAGTGTTTAAAAACTTTCTACATAGTAGTTCTGAGTATAAGCAGTTTGTGAAGGCTCGATAGACTTCTCAATACTTTGCTTTATGTAAGAATCTGGTCTGTGACATATAATATATATGGCTCATTTCATTTAAAATGTAAAACCTATGTCCTTTGGTCGAAAAAAGTTTTAACCTAGCAAATGAATATTTTTTTATTTACTTTATTAATATCTAACATAGGGGAGACTGGGGTAAACCCGTTCACTTTTCTTCAGAACGATAAAAACCTAAGAAATTATTCTCTCAATCCAAGTTAATTTATATAATTTGAAAGCTTATGATTTGTACTAACAAAATAAAAAAGAATTTTTGAATTATCTTTCTTAGTTTTACTTAGGGAAAATTTTTAATACACATATACCAAATTTCAAAATAACAATTTTCCAGGGTAAATCCGCTCACCCCTCTGGGTAAACTCGATCACTTGATTTTTTTAAGAATTTAAGGTAATCCCGACAGTTGTATTTTCTATATATTAAATTTTTCCTTATTTCCGTCTTCAGTATGACTTATTAATGATAAATTATGAGTTCTATAAACAATAGTATATCGTGTGTCAAGGGCAGAAAGTTGTCAATTCCTGACCGAGTTCGAAAATTGCCACACGAGCAAAGCGAGAGCGTCAATCGTACGAGGTCAGAATTGCCATTTCCGCCCGAGTTGCACTTGATATTTTTTGTCCAATTGCGCGATAAACAAGACGCATCCGTAAATTCAAAAATAAAATAGCACTAATTATTAAATGTGTATGTATTAATTTTATTAAGCTTAAGACAATTCCGAATATTTTTGATAAATTTAACAATAAAATTTTGCTTAAAAAAATGATATCTTCTGAAGCACTGATAAAATACTAATTTTGTAATAAGTTAAATAATATATCGTAATATTAAACATTTTAATTACAAATGATGATAATCTTAATAAAAACACATTAAATAGTGACGTGATAAAATAATAACACAATAAGTAATAGAAATTAATAATATAATTGTTTGATTATTTTATTGTTTCTATTTTATTTCTAACTTTATTACCCAAATCAATGATTAATTAATAAATAAATTAATTCGAAAATTCAACAATAATAATTAGTAGTATTTATTTAATACTGCTAAAGCAGCAGGCAGAAAAATAACTTTTCTGCCCGCTATGCATGCACGGAAAGTCGAGTTTACCGCGCATGTAGGGCAAAATAAATATTAGTTTATTAAATAATAAATATAGGTTTCATGAATTACAACTGTGAATTTAAATAATATTTTATTAAGAGAAAATTAAAATATAGTTACAATTTTTGATGGAACAAATTATAGATTTTAATATTGTTAAAATATAACAAATGAAATTCGAAATTTAAAAATAAACAATGATAAAACGTGAACTGAACGAAGACAACAAATTTAGATTTATGTATTTTTTTAGCCGAAAAAGACAGGGACAAATTTTGATTATTTGTTTGCGTTGTTTGTTATAACCGATATAACCTAATATTAACTAATAATAACTAATAATGACTAATATAGACATGATTCCGCTCAATGTTGCCAACAAATATTGACAGTTCGGCGCCATCTGTTAAAAAAATCGCCACAAATCGCGAAATGCTGGACATTCAAAATGTTAAATATTCAACTAATTACCCAATAATTCAATAATATTGTTAGAAAATGAATGTTATTTATCTTTTAATAAATATTTTTAATATTAAAAATTTTAAGATCGCCAAAAAAAGAAATACTGTTTATACTGATTCGGCTTGCTACTCAAATTTAGTAAGTGAGCGGCTTTACCCCGAATGTATTTCTCTAATTTCAAAATAAATTTAAATAAATCTTTTTGAAATCAAACAAAACTACACATATATTTCGAAAAACGACATCCAATAGCATAAAAAAAAATTTGTCGAATAAATTAAGCCTCAAAAATAATAATCGAAAAACTTAAAAATCCAAAGATCATTTTTCTTTTTTTGCACTTCTAAAAAAATTGACCGTCTCAAATTCTATGACGAATTCATGAATCTAAACGAAAGTTCATTAACATTAGTTGTATGCTAACCCTCCGTCACACACCTTGGAAAAAATTACGACTTTACACACGTTTAGAGGGAATCCCTCACCACATTGTAAAATAAGCAACATTATAATATAAACAAAGAAATCAACTAAAATTTAATTATAAAACAAACTTACAAATATGTAGTAAATTATTCTAAATTATAAAATTAATAAAATTAACTTTCAGTCTCAAGAATAAAAATTAATTACACGAATGCACATCTTCAAAAGAATTACACTTTACAAGTAAAAATAATGTAACATTAACAAATAAGCAAAAAAATCATAAAATAGTTTATTTTAATTATATTTAGAATATAATTTTGCCATTAACCAACAGTGGAACAAAAAATGTTTTGAAAACTTGATTTTTTTATTTAACGTAACCTCACTTTTTCGTGTTTTTTCTGGCCTTGAAGCTTCATAATTAAATATTAATTATGTTTAAACTAAATGTTTTTTTAGAAATGTGTTGAGGAGTAAATTGTCGAAAGGTATAGAAACTGATTTTATTTTGCAATGAGAAAAACAAAAGTTATTTAAAAAATACTGAAACCGTAGAGGGAATCCCTCCCTAGGTGTGTGACGGAGGGTTAAGTACTATTCACAGTACAAATATCTCCATCTTAACCCGTGTAGAAATCAATAGTGGAAGTTTGGATCCATCCTCGCTCCACCCCTGGAAATGTTATAATCATCTAGCGCTATCCATGGAGCGAGTCGATTCCGCTAGATTGAAACATAACCTCCAATTTCTCCGACATAAAGTGTCAATACGTGAAAAATCTCCGCTGTTTTGTGAAATTGTGAATAATTGTGTTTTAACACAATAACATCAACAGATTGTAAGTAATTCACAATTGTATGCATTTTTTCTTTTCGTATTTAACCCAGAGAAAAATTCGGTTCAATAACAAATAGTTAAGACGATTGAATGTTATATTTTTTAAAAATAGAAATTCAATCAAAGGATAATTCGGTTAGGTAAATATTCTGCATGACGAAAATTTGATTATATAAAAATTCAGGTTGGTAAAATTTCGGGCGAATGACAATTTTGTTAAATGAAAATTCGGGCTAGTAAAATTTCGATCGGACGCAAATTTGTCTTAATAAAAATTCAGCTAAAGAAAATTTTCGTTAAAAAATTTTTTCTGCTGCAACAACTAAACTTAAAAATTCTATTTTTTTGTAAATTGTTAACTTTGAAATTACTTGAATTAATTGATTAATAAATAAACCAATAACTATGTTCTATATTTATAGTAGAAATATATTATTCGATTTTTGTATATACACATATATAAACAATTTAAACACACTTTTTGTAAAAAAAAAATTTTCTCGAATCAGCTGGCCGAATTTCTTTTTCGTTAATATTATGGAATAAATAAATAAAAATAAAATTGATAAATGCATAAACATCATTACGTTGATATTCGACGATTCATTTTTTAACTTCTCAAATCAAATAACATGGTTAATTTATAAATTCGCGAAAGAAAAAGTTTTGACAGATGAGGTTATGTGTGCAATCTCGCACTGTGAGCCGATTGCGAGGATGGCGCGAGACGACAATGGTGTTTGAAATGCTAGAAGCGCCATTACAGTGCAATGAAACACTAGAGTTCCCCTGTGCGCGGGTTTACCCCAGTTTCCCCTACTCTAATTTTTTATTATTTTAAAAGAACTTTGAGGTGCTTTAAAACGAAATGACAGACTAAAAAGCAGACTAAATGGCCCCTACTGTCCCTGTCCTCGAGGCACTACATCTCGAAGATACCAAAAATATTTTATAATTTATACATCATTTAAAGAATCGCTGAAGTAAAGACAAAACATTAATTCAGCATTGTCCTCTAATTATTGTGAACAGAAGTATTACGACAAATTACGAAACATATCGAGTAACCTAATTTTATTACCGCCAGTTTTTAAATGTTGATTGTGACTTTTATCGTCTATATTTATAAATTTAACAATTTTTTATAAATAATTTTTTTTAAAATACAATATTACACAAATACTTCAAAATTATCAAATAAAAATTATTTAAATTAAATTAAATTTTTTTTTAAATTATGACCAATGTTTCCAAATTATGCCACATAAATTCTCTCAATGAATTATGTTGCTTTGAAGACTAAATTATGCTTTTCAATGCTTTTGCAAATTGCAATTGTTTCTGTTAAATAATAATTATTAATGCGCGTCTTAACTATATATAACATTTGTTAAATTAATGCATTTATGATCAAGCATAAAGTTCTTATCTCTACTTATATGAAAAAAGGTAAGCTTTCGATTGGGATAGGTTACGAAAAAATAAAATACACCCATTTTGAGATACAGTAAAACTTGGTTAATACGATTCTGTAGGGACCGTACTAAAAATGCGTCTTATGCGGGAAAACGTATTAGGTGGGATATAAAATGTATGTCTTTAATTGCAGGGACCACCATAAATGAGCGTCTTAAGCGGGAAATCGTATTAAACAGGATCGTATTTACCGGGTTCTACTGTATATTCAAGTTAAGAATTTGACCTTGAATTTCAAGGTTAAATTGACAGAAAACAACTTTTTTCATCACCAGCTTCTAGCCCGTGAAAACCCCTTTAAAAATCACTATTTATACTTTCAATTTGATTAATTTTACTTATCAATATATAAAATCGAAAAAAGATATTTTCAAAAAAATCCAAATTTTGAAACTCCATATCTCAAAAAATTTTTTATCAAATTAAAAAAATTAATATTTACACTTCCACTAATAATAGTAACATTTTAGCAAAGTTTAGAGAAAATTCATTTTTTTACCTGGTCAGTTAAAGAATTTTGCCCCATATGTTCATAATTTGCGGTTACGTTTTATTTTTTTACTCCGAATCCCTTTGAGATCCCAAGATGAAACTTATAAGACATGTAAAGCACATTTGCCCTAACATTTAGTAAAATTTAAAAAAAATCGAAGACGATGTTTTTTTCAAAAACGGATTTTTAATTTTTGAAAATTTCAAAAAAATTTTTTTTAATTTTTCTTTTTTATATTAATTGTATCTTAAAATATACTAAAAACCAAAGAAATCCTTTTTTTGAAATCCAAAATCGGTTAATTAAAACCAAAGTTATAGCACTTTAAAAAAAAGACAGAAATTTTGAAAATGTTAAATTTTTTAGAGAACTTCCCCGGCGCCAGGTAGGTAAACTATTCAGATCATGATGTTGAAATAAAACAGTGAACTTTTGCTTTCTAGCTTTTACCGAGCTCAATATTGTATTTATACGAAGTTACTTTTTATATTGAAATAATAGAGCGTGAGTACCGCATACAGAGGAGAGAGACAGACACAATGAATTAAAACTCAACTAATAAACTTGAATGGAGAGAATTAATTAATCAATTGATAGTGTGTGATCTTGTGCGATTGTGTGCATTCATATTTTCGGGTATGTTGGAGAGTTTTCCCGAAAGGGTACGAGAGTGCGAGGTGCGTGTGATAATTCCCCGTGAAGGGCAGTGCGATGTAAAGCAAGCGATTGATAACATAAACGATGAATTAGGAGCTAATAAATTCTTATTGTATAGTTTAGTATTTTTATTATAAATTTCTATTAAATAAAGTTTATTTCTTAAGTGATTTGAGAGACTTTATATATTATAACATTTAAATATAAACTTTAATCAAGTTCCTATTCGTGATTAACTAAACTTTCCCAGTTCTCCCCACTCAAAGATATTAATTTCGTGAATGTCTAACACAATAATAAATCACTTTTATTTAAAACACATAAAATAATTCTTGAGAGAATGAGAACTTCCACACGCCGGTGAATTTACTTGACGATCGAAAATGGCGGCGTCCTCTCGGCTTGCCATGCGATCGGTTCGATTCTGTCTACCGTATTTAATTCATAGTAATTATTCAAGAATAAATTGAATGAGTTTTGGCAAGAACTTAATTCGGTTTTTATAACGTGATTATTTAAAATCAACGTTACAATGGTGATGTGCGAAAAGTATTTAAAAGGATGGGGCAAGATGGGGTACTAAAAAAACTATTTCTGTCTACAAATTTCACAAGGAAAGGTTGCATCTTCATCATCAACAACAGCACAATTGCAGAGAACCCATTGGCTGCAGACAGAACAAGCAGCCCAGCCTTCTTTTGAGTCTAAATAATAACCATAACAATAGAGGCAAGGTGTATGAACCACATTACCATTGCTAATTCATGATTTAACCTTACAAGCTTTTTTCCTTTTAGTCACTTTTATTATAGTCAGTCTTGATTTAAATAGTTTTCTTAAATTCTCTTATTACTCTTTTCTTTTGCTTGATTTGTGAACCCATTTGTGAACCCGTCTTGACCCACTCTCCCCTACCACATATTGCCCCCACCTACGAAATTAAAGAAAAATATTAATTACTACAATTTACGATTCAACAAAGAAAAAAAGCATATGCTTCCTTTTTTGTAACTCTTGCCAGTTAGAAAAAAATTTATACAGTTCATTAACCGTTATTATTAAGTAGTAAACACCTATTGAAAAAATGATAAGAAAATCGTCGAAAACAGTTTTTTTAGTAAAAAAGATAAAAGATTTGTTCTCATGGCTTTTACATTTTGTAAAAAAGAAACTGTCGTCTCGGTGCAGTATTATGTAAAACTTAATCGCGATTGATTAATTCGTTTGTTAAATAAGGCCGGTACCCCGTCTTGCGATTTTAGAATCGGTTAAACATATTTTTTTCTCGTTCCTTATAGAAAAATATTAAATACATATTTTTTTATTTTTCCATAATTGCCAAAATTTTCGAGATATGAATTTTCGAAATTTTGGATTTTTAAAAGCAGAACTATTTTCAATAGCTTATAACTTTGAAAGTATTGAGTTTCGAAAAAAGTTGTCAAAGAAAGAAAAATTTGGGTTTTCCTTCCACTTTTAAAAGATTTTAAAAAAATATATTTTTTAAAATTTTTTAGAAAAAAAATTATTTTTTTATAAACAAATTAATTTATTTTTAAATTGGTCGCGATTAATTTTTATTTTTTTCTTATTTATTTATACCTGCCAATATACAGAAGATTTTTAAAAAAGATCCGAGATGGACCGACTCATAGTTTTCGTTCTATAAATTTTTTAATTAATTTGTTTATAAAAAATAATTTTTTTTCTAAAAAATTTTAAAAAATATTTATTTAAAATTTTTTTAAAAGTTGAAGAAAAACCAAAACTTTCTTTCTTTGACAACTTTTTTCCAAACTTAAAATTTTAAAAATTATAAGCTATTAGGTTTACTAATTCATAGTTTCGTTCTAAAAAGAATTTATAGAACGAAAACTATGAGTCGGCCTATCTCGGATCTTTTTTAAAAATCTTCTGTATATTGGCAGGTATAAATAAATAAGAAAAAAATAAAAATTAATCGCGACCAAATTAAAAATAAATTCATTCGTTTTAAAAAAATAATTTTTTTTCTAAAAAATTTTGAAAAACATTTTTTTTAAATCTTTTAAAAGTTGAAGAAAACCCAAAACTTTCTTTCTTTGACAACTTTTTTCGAAACTCAATACTTTCAAAGTTATAAGCTATTGAAAATAGTTCTGCTTTTAAAAATCCAAAATTTCGAAAATTCATATCTCGAAAATTTTGGCAATTATGGAAAAATAAAAAAAAAAGGGATTTAATATTTTTCTATAAGGAATGAGAAAAAAATATGTTTAACCGATTCTAAAATGTAGAAAAATTTCACGTGGAATTGACCATATATATATATATAGTAACATTGCGGAATTGTCACAGAATTATCATTCATTCCTTTTTTTTATCTTTCGTTATTAATAATATATTTTCTTTTGTTATTACTTTTGATTTGACTGAATTTAAATTACGCGCTATTTTTGTTAATGCGAGTGAAAATGAGATGAAAACTCTCTTTATTGACTAGGGTTGTCATATAAGGATATGTAGCAGACGACAAAAACACGTTTTGTTTGATGAGTATTAGAGATGAGTTCTATGGGAGATGTCGTCGAGTGAGAATACAGAATAGATGTTTCTTTTATAAGTGAAACATATATGAGTAAGATATAATTTAGTTGTGAAAAGATTTATTGAAATTACTAATAAAATATCTGTGAAAATAATTGGAAAACTAATTATTTAAAATTATACCTATATTATTAGATTTGTTGGACTGTTTTGCCAAGTAAAAAGGAAGAGAAAGACATTGTAAGTACCATTTTATTCTAAATTTGTCATGTTTCAAAAGTTAAGTTTCTCCCTTCTTAATTTATGTTTCTCAGTGGAATCTCCCCTTTGAGAGAGAGAGATCATAGAAGTAATGTTATCATTTTTTTGAGTTGAATAATAATTTTTGTTAATTTTTTTGTATAATAAATTAACTGGCGTCTGACTGTTCACGTTGGTTTCAAGACCGGTTTTGTTACGATAAAAAAGGAAATAATAATTTACTTAAATTTTATCCAAATTTCGTTAAATTATTAAAAGAACCGTCATAAAATTTGGCGCCCAACGTGGGGCACATTTGTTGGGAAAACTTTTGAGACACGACTATAACTTATTCTATGATTGTTGACTTGTAAATTTTTGACTTGAAATTATTTTTGTGATATGTATTTTTGTTTGACTTGGGAGAGGAGGAGATTTACATGTAAATTGTTTTTCTTTAATTAATGTGATTTTTGAGAGGAGATAATTGTGTAAAACAAACATTTCACACTTTAAGAGAATTTTTGTTGACGGCATGGCGAGAGACGCCATAATCTCATGTTAGAAAATTTTTGAAGTTAAATATCTTGTGTAAGATTTTGGTAATTTTAATTTTTATAAATTCAGTGAATTTTTCTTAATTTTTTGCGAGTGATAAATAATTTTTGCCATTATTATTTAAATAATTACTCAACACGTGCTTGCTGTTGAATAAAATTGAGATAACCACGTGACTGTTTGCGCATGCGTGAAGTGGCGGACAGTGGAAAAATTTTGTCGAGGGAAAATTATTGCGCATGACTGAAATTAGTCACGTAGGCTCGAAAATATTACTCATGTAGAAATTGACGAGAAATTTTAGACTTGGGAAGGAGATGAAAATTTCTGCCACGAGACAGTGAAAATTTTTAAAGGACCAGGGCCGTATTAAATGGGAGACGTGCCCCCTTTTTGTTATTAATTAACAAATTTTCAAAATTTTCGTTTTTTTAAGTTTAATGAAAAATAAAATTAATCAGATAAATTACTAAACAATTTCAGGACCGTATATAGAGTGTATAGTGCCCTGAAAATTAAATAATTTTTTTTGTTACGACTATTGAAAAATTTGACAAATTTTTCTAAAATAAATCTAAATAACCTTTATTTATTTTTGTCAAACGTGATAATAAATTATTTTGTGTGTTTAAATTTTGAAAATCAAGTAGCAAAATGGCTTACGCGATCGAGAAAATGATTGATTATAAAGAGAGGATGGCAAGACTTTTTGACAGTCCTGAGATTAGCGATATTTGGAAATCTATTACCGTTATGCCTGTAGGACAAATAGTGACAATGTTACTTACAAAACAATTGTCAATTGCAGGAACTTTAGAAGATCTTAGAGAAAGACTGTTAGGAATTGAACTGAGGACAATCTTTACCGACAAAATAGACATTCCTTTTTGTGAAGAATATGACTGTGGAAATTCTAGTAAAATTTTTCTTCTTGAAGCGTATACACCGCCAAAAAAAGAAGAAATCCCAAATGTTTGCCAGACAAGGGGTACAGTAGTGACAAGTGATAGTGATGAGGAAATTGAAAGTCCTAAAATTAGGAACTTAGGTGAATTAGGAGAAATCAACAAAAATCATGAGATATTAGGGACGGGGAAAAATAATTTACTAGACAATAGACAAAATTCCCCAAATGTTAGTCATACACCAGTAATGACAGCAGCTAGTATCTCTACTACCTCAATTCTGACGACGACTTCTCATACTTTTCCTTTATCCATTACTACAACAGTCATGACTACACCTCAGCCAGTCATTTCGGCTACAATGGCACCAAGTGTCATTAGTTTGCAACAATCGGTTTCAAGACTTAGTATTAGTCCCGAAATTAGACAATTTATTAAATTAAATAAACAAATGACTAATACTCTTCTCCCTATTGACGAAAATAATGATTACATTGGGTTAGGAGATAATTTTAAATGGCCACCAAATGATATAACTCTCATTAAAAAAGAGAAAAAGTTCAACATTATGATCAAAATCAGGATTTTGAACAAAATGACAAGATAAATTTTTCTCAACCCGTTCAAAATAAAGATAAGAAGAGAGAAAGTAAACGTGACAAAAATATTTCCCAACCAGTACAGACCAATAAAAAACTTCTGTCCAAGGGGGGCATATCAACTGAGAATAGTGACAGTGAAAATGACTCAGACAAATCCGATAGACTTTCGACTAATCAGAGAAAAATTTCTCATACTAAAGACCGATACCAAACTTCAAATAAAAATAAATACAAGAAAAAGAATGTAAGACGAACATTATTTACTGACTCGTATAGCGACTCTGACTCAGACGT
This sequence comes from Leptopilina drosophilae, assembly GCA_032873175.1. Lineage (NCBI taxonomy): Eukaryota > Metazoa > Arthropoda > Insecta > Hymenoptera > Figitidae > Leptopilina > Leptopilina drosophilae. Next base: position 14,332,631 of record CM065480.1, on the reverse strand, counting down.
CTCAAGTGAATTGTCATTAAAATCAGACAAAAGTATAGCAATTAAGAGGTCGGAAACAATTAAAACTTTAATTAATTGGGACATTAAATTTTCGGGAGAAGATAATGCTGACCCTGAAGATTTTCTTGACAGACTAAATGATTGCAAAGTTTGCATGATAATTGATTTAGTACATTCAATCCCGAGTATTTTAAAAGGTAAAGCGAGCCGTTGGTATAGGACTATTAGACGAGAAATTGACACATGGAAGACGTTCAAAAGAGCTTTTCGTAGCGAATTTCTTACGACAGTCGATGATGACGAGGTAATTGATGAAATGAGGGCTAGAACACAAGCAAAAGGAGAAAAGATTTCTTCTTATTTGACTAGTTTAAGATTAATAATGGGACATTTAAAGAGACCATTACCAATCAAACAACAAGTTAAAATTGCTTATAAAGGCCTTACACCCACTTACCGCAGACAAGTTGACCCATTGAGTTTAGGATCACTAACTAAACTAGAAAAAAATTTACGACAATTTGAAAAGGTTAGAGACTTGGACGACAGATATGTTCCCCCACCACCGAAAGATAAAATGCGTTTTCCAGCTGCTGCATTTCATGGTACTAAGAAAGAAGACAAACCTCAAGGAACTAGTAAGCACGAAAAAAAGTAGCAGCCATAGAAGACGAGGGAATTGCTGTGACAAGTGAAAGTGAAAAGAAAAGTAAAAAGAAGGGCAACAAGAAGAAAAAGGACAAAAAGACTAAGGGGGAAAAGAAGGTTGAAGAAACTGACGAAAAAGTTGACGCACTTAACCAGACAGTCCCCACCACAGCGACACCAGCACCAGCGCCAAATGCAGCTTTGTTGTACGCGGCCATGGCAGCTGGAAAATGGAAAAAGAAGCAACAACAGAACAACCCGTTCAATACTGCTGTTGCCCCTGGGGGCCAAGTTGGTGCTCCAAGTAGTACGAATGCACCAACCCCCTTCTATGGTGCATGTTTTTCTTGCCAGTCTGTGGGACACCGTGTTTCTGAATGCCCTTTAAAAATATGCTTTGTATGTCAACAACCAGGACATATCGCGACACATTGCCCCAATAGAATAAAACAAAAAGAACTTTGTCTAGTTTGCAAGACTCCTGGGGTAAACTTCTTGACTTGTCCAAATTGTGTTAACGTGAGAAATGCTTTCGGAAACGGCCCATGGGGGGCGCAGTCAATGCCTGTACCCCCCACCAACCCCCCTCAGACCCAATAATTACAGTTTCTAATGATAAAATTAAGAAGACTGTAATTGCGGAAAATAGGGATAAATTAAATAATGTAAAAGGTTTAAATTATTTCCCTATTAATGAAGGTGCATCTTGCAGTTGGGACACGAGTGACAAAGTAATAGATGACAAGAGTGGGGACGTACCACTCATATGGAAAGATGACAAAATTGGAACCGAAGAATTAAATGAGAAAAATTCATTCAAGTTTTTGACATGGGATAAAGGAAGTGATAAGAATGAGAAAGACTCATTGAATTCTTCATTTCCAGATCTTGAGGTTAAGAGTGGAAGTAGATCATTGAGGGAATGAATGATACTGTTTCTGGATCAGTATCAATGGTCCAAGGGAGGGGAGAGATTGTGAAGGGCACAATTGACCCATACCTTAACATTGACAAGGACGTAGACGGTAGCCGAATGGAAAATCGATATTTCTTTCGAATGCACATTGGCAACAAGTCTTATGAGGCACTTTTTGAGCCTGGCGCAATGATATCGGTTATCAGCGCCAAAGTGTCAGATCCCTATAAGGACCGACTACAACCATACAATACCTCAATAAGAAGTGCTATTGGTGGCAAGACAGAGACAGCAGGACTGTTAAAATTGAACATAACAGTAGACGGTTATTCAAAACCGTTTGACATCAAAGTTCTTAGTTCAGTTACACAAGACATCATTCTGGGTATTGACTTTTGTAAAGCCTGGAATATGGACGTTCAACTTGGACCTGGCCTCTGGAGAGTGTTTGACGGTTACTGGCATATATTTTGTGTCAAAGACGTTATTAAAGGAGAAGAGGAAATCTATGCTGAATGTGCTGGTATCTCGGCGTTGACGGACAAACAAAAGGATATAATTCAAGAATTGGTAAATAAATTGGTACTACCACCCTCGGAAGAACTACCAATGACCAACTTGACTGAACATCACATTAGGGTGACTGATGAGACCCCTGTCCAGCATAGACAAAGACGTATGTCACCAATTATAATAATTTGATCTCAGAAAAATGCAGCTAAATTGTACAAGAAAGGAGTAATCGAACCTTCATGCAGTAATTGGAGAACAGCTCCAGTTTTGACGCCTAGAGGGAATGATGACTTTAGACAATGTCTGGATTTTAGAGACGTGAACAAGGTCACAATTAAGGACATGTACCCATTGCCGACCATTGACTCGATATTGGATAAATTGAGAAAAGCCAGATATATCTCAAAAATTGACTTGACTCTGGCTTACCATCAAATTCCATTATCCCAAGATAAGAAAAAGTATACTGCTTTTGCTATTCCTGGATCAGGACTTTGGCAATATCGCCGAATGCCATTTGGTCTAGTAAATGCTTCAAGTACATTCCAGAGATTAATTGACTCTCTTTTTGGACCAGAAGTTGAACCTTATGTGTTTGGATATCTTGACGATATCATCATTGTGACAGACAACTTTAACGAACATATAAAAAAGTTAGAATTTGTTCTAGAGGAACTTAGGAAAGCAAATCTGGCTGTAAATCCTGACAAATGTGAATTTGGATGTTCACAAGTCCGATATTTGGGATATTTATTAGACGAGGAAGGATTACGACCAGATTCAGAGAAGACTAAAGCAGTGAAGAATTATCCACCACCGACGAATGTAAAACAACTGAGAAGATTCCTAGGAATGGTTGGATGGTACTCGAGATTCATTAAAAACGATAGTGAAATCAGACTGCCACTCTTCAAGATGCTTCACAAAGGACGACTATGGGAATGGGGTGACGAACAACAGGAAGCCTTCGACATTTTAAAAATGAAATTGACGACAGCACCAGTACTCACCCGCCCTGACTTTTATAGTGCCATTCACAATACAATGTGATGCGAGCAGCTATGCCCTTGGCGCCGTTCTGACTCAGGAATTCGATGATGGAGAACACCAGTGATGTATATCAGCCGAGTATTGACTGGGGCTGAAAGGAATTATTCTGTGACTGAAAAAGAATGTTTAGCACTTCTTTGGTCAATTAAGAAATTCCGACCTTACATCGAAGGATATAAGTTCAAGGTCATAACTGACCATTCAGCATTGAAGTGGCTGAAGAACTTAAAAGACCCGACTGGACGACTTGCAAGGTGAGCTTTAGAAATGCAGAACTGGAACTTTGAGATTATTTACAGAAAGGGTGCATTAAACCAAGTTCCAGATGCATTATCAAGAATGACTGAGGATGACGAGTTGATTGATGCTTTCGAGACAATTGAGGATCAATGGTATCTCAGACGACGAGAACTAATCAGACAATTCCCAAATCGATTTCCTGGTTGGAGGATTGAAAATGACTTCTTATATCGTCATCGTAGTGATCCTTTGCTCCTCCCTATTGTTGGTGATGTAGATGGATGGAAATTGATGGTACCAGATGAACATAGACTAAGGGTGTTAAACGATGCTCATTCGATCCCATCCATGGGCCATTTAGGAGTGGAGAAGACTTTCAATAGGGTTGCGAGAGAATACTATTGGCCAGGAATATGGAATGATGTACACATGTTTGTGACTCATTGTACTCAATGCCAATTACACAAAGTATCTCAAGCCGGACCTGTAGGAATGATAGGACAGAGGATAGTAGAAAGGCCATGGGCGGTGGTTGCAGCTGACACAATAGAATTTCCACCTAGTAAAAGCAAATGTAAATATCTTGTCGTTTTCAAGACCTGTTTTGAAGATGGATCGAATTGAAACCATTAAGATCTGCTGATGGAAAATCGGTGACTAAGGCTTTCGAAGAATTGATCCTGTTCAGATGGGAGACTCCAGACTTCCTCTTGACTGACAATGGGAAAGAATACGACAATAAGACTCTCAAAGAAACGCTTGAGGAATATGGGGTGAAACATATCACAACTCCACCTTATCACCCTCAAGCGAATCCGGTAGAGAGAAGTAATCGGATCTTGAAGACTATGATATCTACATTTATTAAAAATGATCATCGAGACTGGGACCTGCATATTCACTCAAGCTGCGACAAAGACATCCCCTGCATTTTAAAACTTTGGTCGACATCCTCGACCAGTGAAAAGTTTGCGGAGAGAAATCGAAAAGAAGAGTAAAATACACAGAATTTCACCTGAAATATGGATTGACAGGGTTAAAAGACTTGACGCATTACGTGACTTAGTAACAAAATTTATTGAAAAGGAGAAATATAGACAGACTGAGTATTATAATAAAAACCGACATGAAGTTGACTTTAAAGTTGGTGATTTAGTGCTTAGAAATTATTAAGCAATTATCTCCTTCAGTTTTTATATTGCGTACCCAAGACAGTCGTAGAAATCCAAAAACTCATGTCACAGACCTAAAGAAATACTTATCTAATTAAATGAAATATAAAAATATTTACCAATTGTTTGATTTTAGGTTTTACTGAATTCTGATTTGGGAAAAGGAGTGACGTCAAAGGATACAATCATGCAACGACGAGGATTATCACGTGGAGAACCATTGTCTAGACATTGTCCAACTGAGGGATTCAAGTCACCGTCTGACTATTCAACAACACCATCCCTACTCGACTTTCCAATAACAGATATGGACAATAATAAATCCTTATGTGCGGGACCTAATTCATCTAAATTTGTCTCGGGAAAGAAGAATGACGTAAAAATCAAAGAATTGGAAATAAAAAATCCTTTAAATCTACCTAAAGCACAAATTGACAATAGGAAAATAAAACGACAAGTTGCAGAGAGTTGGGAAGCATTCAGTAGTCGCCTAGCAGTGGATGAGTTAGACAGATTCCTAAAAAACCAAGAACCAAATACATCTGTTTGTATTGAGGACTTAAAAGAAAAACAAATTAAGGAAATTAACGTTAGAAAAAGGATTTTACAAAAGGAAGACGTAGTACACCCAGGTGATGGAGATGACATCGAGAGACCCCGTTCAATCACACCACCAGGTCCACCGAATAAGCCTATTATGGAATCAATTATAACAAAAGGTAATGCGATTGACCAAAGGTCCCCAACTGAAGAAATCAAGGAAGCGCTGCCCAGAAAGACTACAGGAAGGTTCTTCAACGATATGGTCTCAATACCGACAGATCCGACAATAGACCCACCTCCATGTGTATGATTGAACTGTTGGAGGAAAGAGAACTGACAGACAAAATGAAACGTTTCCGTCAATGTCTGATGAGGAAGAGGACAGACAACCTAGACAACAGCACCGACAGAACAATCCTTTATTACCGAACATATAGAAAAAGAAGGTTAGTCTAGGAGTAAATGTTGACGGATATGGTTTCAGTGAGAGAGCTTGGGGATTACCTAAAATGCCGTCGCCACCGGTTACAAGACGACCAATTTTATTTAAAAAATTAAAACAAAATAAAGAAAAGGATGTTACCTATACTGAAGAGGAACCAGATAGTCCCAAGAAACCTAAGATAAGTAACGAGAAAGTAAAAAGCTTCGATGAAGACGTGGATGAATCGCCACCCCCATATGAACAACATTATGAGTCCACAGAATCAACTTTACCATTGATAACAGCTATTCAAGACCTAACCATGGTAATGGAAGGTTTACCAATGGAAACTATCAATATGGCAGTTCAGCAATTAATTAAGCAACGCCAACATAAGACAAAAAAAGATGTAAAGTGATTCGTAAGGGAAATAAGAGAAATATTTTTTTTATTATTGTCCATTTTTTTAGTATTATTTTTTTCTATTCTTTTGTTCAGATGACGACCTACGGTAATAGGTCTAGCCTTAATGAGGGAGTATTGTGACATTGCGGAATTGTCACAGAATTATCATTCATTCCTTTCTTTTATCTTTCGTTATTAATAATATTATATTTTCTTTTGTTATTACTTTTGATTTGACTGAATTTAAATTACGCGCTATTTTTGTTAATGCGAGTGAAAATGAGATGAAAACTCTCTTTATTGACTAGGGTTGTCATATAAGGATATGTAGCAGACGACAAAAACACGTTTTGTTTGATGAGTATTAGAGATGAGTTCTATGGGAGATGTCGTCGAGTGAGAATACAGAATAGATGTTTCTTTTATAAGTGAAACATATATGAGTAAGATATAATTTAGTTGTGAAACGATTTATTGAAATTACTAATAAAATATCTGTGAAAATAATTGGAAAACTAATTATTTAAAATTATACCTATATTATTAGATTTGTTGGACTGTTTTGCCAAGTAAAAAGGAAGAGAAAGACATTGTAAGTACCATTTTATTCTAAATTTGTCATGTTTCAAAAGTTAAGTTTCTCCCTTCTTAATTTATGTTTCTCAGTGGAATCTCCCCTTTGAGAGAGAGAGATCATAGAAGTAATGTTATCATTTTTTTTGAGTTGAATAATAATTTTTGTTAATTTTTTTTTGTAAAATAAATTAACTGGCGTCTGACTGTTCACGTTGGTTTCAAGACCAGTTTTGTGACGATAAAAAGGGAAATAATTATTTACTTAAATTTTATCCAAATTTCGTTAAATTATTAAAAGAACCGTCATTATATATATATATATATACGAAATTTTTTATTGGCATTTTTGGAATCCTGGATGCTCAAAACGAATAAGTATGTGTAAAATTTTAAGTTCTGATCAATGTACAGACAAAAGTCTCATCTTATATATATATATATATATATATATATATATATATATCTATATATCTATATATATATATATATATATATATAAGATAAGAACTTTAAATTTTACACATACTTATTCGTTTTGGACATCCAGGATTCCAAAAATGCCAATAAAAAATTTCGTGTATGTATGTATGCATGTCCGTATGTCACAGAATCTTTGTTTGCGAATTACTTAAAAACGGCTCAACCGTTTGAAACCAAATTTGGCAGAACGTTTGACCTTAGACCAAGAAAGGTTTTTAAATTTACAGATTTGAAAAATATTAATTAGAACGGGAGATATTAAATTTTTTCAAAAAATTAAAAAATCAGAAATTTTCAAATTTTACCTTTTTTAAAAAAATGCTTTCAACCTTTGTATAATTGAGTATAACATGTTATTTAATCACATTCTAGAATTGATTTGACAAAAAAAATGTCCTATAACTAAGATGAAAGTATAAACATGATTTTATAAAAATTCAAAAAATCGCAAATATCAAAATTTTATATTTTTTAATGAATTGCTTTTAAATGATCTGTAATTGATTGTTACATGTCATTTGGCTATATTTTAGCATAATTTTTCCAAAAATTGTGTCCTATAACTAAGATGTAAAGATAAAAATGTTTTCAAAAAATCGAAATTTTTTAAATTTTAGATTTTTTAATGCATTGCTTTTAAACGATCTATAATTGAGTATAACATGTTATTTAGTCACATTTTAGCATAATTTAGCAAAAAATACTATTCCATATTTCAGATGTAAGTATAATAATGTTTTCGGAAAATTTTAAAAAACGAAAAAATCATCTATTTATAAGAGACAATTTTTGGAAAAATTATGCCAAAATGTGACCAAATTACATGTAACAATGAATTATAGATCATTTAAAAACAATTCATTAAAAAATATAAAATTTGAAAAATTTCAATTTTTTTAATTTTTTGAAAACATTTCTATACTTACATCTTGGTTATAGAACATTTTTTTTGGCAAAAAATTTTTACATTTTAATAGATTGCAGTAAATTAATCAGTTATGACTTTTGTGATATATATATATATATATATACCTGTAAAACGATACTTGCATTATGCTACTGGGGAAAAACTTAGATAGTAAAAAGTTTTGTTATTCTACTTCTAAGTTTAACTATTATGGATGTTTTGAGCATTGTAAAGACAAAAGTTAAACAGAGTACACTGAAAAAAAATTTATTTGATTCAAATAACCGATTATTTGTCTATAATCAAATAAATATTTACTTGAATCAAATAATTTTTATTTGAATCAAATATTTCAGTATTTGAAGCAAATACTAATTAATTGATTCAAATAAAACTTATTTGATTCAAGTAAATATTTATTTGATTATAGACAAATAATCGGTTATTTGAATCAAATAAATTTTTTTTCAGTGTATCTATTATCATTTTTGTGTAACAAAGTATCCGGTTTTCCTATCTTTGTCCAAATTTTTCCATGTGTATATTTTCTCATCAAATATAAATTGTTTTTATAAGAATAAACGATTAATAAAACTACAAATGGTTACAAAAATTTACATATTTTATGAAAATACCCTTCGACGGGTTTTTGTTTTTACAAATACTTTTAACAAGGGTTCTACCAACTGGGCAAAACGGTAAATATGCAAGAATTTTATTTAATCCGGAAAAATTGTGAATTCAGCTTGCAATATAGGTCTTATTTTACATTTAAGCAATTATGATACAATTAGTTGGAATTTGACTTTACTACAACTCCAAAAACTGGTGGAAATTTAGGATTAACTTATAAAACTATAATTAAATTTCTACAAATAATTGACAAACATTGTTTTCTGTATTTTAATAAATAAAAAATTAATTATTATGATAAAAATTTAATCACTGTTTTAAAATAGTAATATTTTTATAATGACATAGTTAATGGTGGCTAATTATTATTTCTCCAGTCAAATTAAATTTCCCACTATTTCCTATTTTTCGAGACTGGTTGAAACACTATTAAATGTAACTGTAGAAACTAAAACCCGTCGAAGACGGGTACGACAGCTAGTATGTTATATAAATGAGCGATTCCACATCAAGGGGTCTTTTGGCGTAATGTTTATTTTAATAATTTTTTACTCTTAAACAATTAAACATACAAATTTGACAAAGTACATTTTGCAAAGGTTTTTTCATGCTCTTTCGATTGAAAATAAGCATTTTGAAAAAAAAAATTTTGACCCAAAAAAATCAAAATTAAAAATAAATTTCAATTTTTTGGGAGAGATACACGATTTTTTTAAACGAAAGCTGAGGTTTTTTCCTAAAAGTACATATAAATTAGAAAGTGGGACTAAAATATTGTTACGTCAAAACGAGAATCCTTTTCAAAATATACCTAACGTTTCTCGTTTTAAATTAGTTTTAATAAAGAATCTAATTTGGGATGAGGATAAGTCAATGAGCCTACTAAATGTTGTGAGAGAATAATTTATTTAAAAACCAACAAGAAAGAAAAGTATTGACAAAAATACAATGAGTATAGTTCTAAATTATAAACCTTACTTTTAAGAATAACGATTACTGGTGTTGACTGATGTGGTGATATTACCTGGTAATCCGATCTTGAATGGTGTTGATGGCTAGTCGTAAAAGGGCCTTACATTGTTGTCCTTAATGTTCGTGTATTATTAGTCCTCTTGTTTACACTAATGAGATAGTGTGTTGTATTTTGATAATATTTGCTTTCTTCCAGACGGATGTCGGCTCCTTAGCAAATTTCGATGCTTCGAAGTTTGGAATGTGTTGTTTTAATATTAGATAGATACTTGAATTTATTTTTAAATTAATATTTTTGAAAATAGTAAAAATCACTTTAGGGGAAATAATTCTCTTTTAACCGTAGTACGTTTATAACGGGACTTTTATCAATTAACAAATAAACTTAAATTAAGTAATGCATCGTATCTCGTTACTTATTTTTCTAACTCAACTCTAGGTCTCTAACTCAATATTAAAACAAACAATTTCTTAAAAATCAAATTAACTAATAAAATCAACAAAACTCAATTAAATACAAAAATTTAAATAAACACACAACGAATTCAAAGGAAGGAACTGCTGAGAACGCAATCGACGATGCATCGATCTCCAGAAATACGTAAATTCAAACCTTCGTTGTAGATCAAAATCAAACAATCAACGGCGTCCTTTCTCCAACGGTTTCTTAACTCTCCAACGAAATTAATCTCACGATTGAAATAAAAGAAAAACCAAAAATCCACACTTAAAACGATTTATTAAAGAAAACAATTAAAAACAACTTAACCCTTTAACGCCCCTGGGACATATATGTCCCACCTACAAAAACCTCAATAACTTCCAAGAAAATTAATATTTTTCATTCAACCTTGGTGCGTTTTTTCAGGAAGGATAGAGCTTTATAATTATGTAAACAAAATTATGCCTAAAATTTCCTATTTTTTAATAAAAACTATAAATAATTATTAAAACTTATTAAAAATTACGAATTTTTAAAACATTTTAGATTTGCTTGAAACTTGGTACTCGGGGGTTTTTGGGGTCGCTGATTACGAATCTGATGTTAGTTTTTCAAAATTCAAGATGGCGGATCCAATATGGCGGACGACTTTTTTAAAATCTAAAGCGATTTGCTTGAAACTTGGTACTCGGGGGTTTTTGGGGTCGCTGATTACGAATCTAATGTTAGTTTTTCAAAATTCAAGATGGCGGATCCAATATGGCAGACGACTTTTTTAAAATCTAAAGCGATTTGCTTGAAACTTGGTACTCGGGGTTTTTTGGGGTCGCTGATTACGAATCTGATGTTAGTTTTTCAAAATTCAAGATGGCGGATCCAATATGGCGGACGACTTTTTTAAAATCTAAAGCGATTTGCTTGAAACTTGGTACTCGGGGGTTTTTGGGGTCGCTGATTACGAATCTGATGTTAGTTTTTCAAAATTCAAGATGGCGGATCCAATATGGCGGACGACTTTTTTAAAATCTAAAGCGATTTGCTTGAAACTTGGTACTCGGGGTTTTTTGGGGTCGCTGATTACGAATCTGATGTTAGTTTTTCAAAATTCAAGATGGCGGATCCAATATGGCGGACGACTTTTTTAAAATCTAAAGCGATTTGCTTGAAACTTGGTACTCGGGGGTTTTTGGGGTCGCTGATTACGAATCTGATGTTAGTTTTTCAAAATTCAAGATGGCGGATCCAATATGGCGGACGACTTTTTTAAATCTAACGCGCTACATACGGAACCTCTAAGGTAGTGTGGAAGTCCGTTAATAGACATCTGCACTTCACATGCACATTAAATTCGTTTTCAGCGACCCCAAAAACCCCCGAGTACCAAGTTTCAAGCAAATCGCTTTAGATTTTAAAAAAGTCGTCCGCCATATTGGATCCGCCATCTTGAATTTTGAAAAACTAACATCAGATTCGTAATCAGCGATCCCAAAAACCCCCGAGTACCAAATTTCAAGCAAATCGCTTTAGATTTTAAAAAAGTCGTCCGCCATATTGGATCCGCCATCTTGAATTTTGAGAAACTAACATCAGATTCGTAATCAGCGACCCCAAAAACCTCCGAGTACCAAATTTCAAGCAAATCGCTTTAGATTTTAAAAAAGTCGTCCGCCATATTGGATCCGCCATCTTGAATTTTAAAAAACTAACATCAGATTCGTAATCAGCGAACCAAAAAACCCCTAAGAATGTGTAAGATTTTAAAAAAAAATTTCCGCCTTTTCCGGGGGCGTTAAAGGGTTAAAAATACTGATTAAATATAATTACAAAAATATAATAATAAAATAAGAAAATAAATAAATGAAATAAATTAGAATTATTTGAATTAGGAAACTTGACCGGCTCGTGATACTCGCAAGCGAATAATGAATGAATTTTAGTTTAACGACTTCCAGGAACCCTGCATTCAATTTTTGGAAATCTTCTCCGTCTAATCCTCGCAAATTTCCCATGCATCCTTCTCCTTCCAATTAATTAGACACCTGTAAGAAAAAGGAAAGGGTCGCTACTCGTCACCTGACCACGTACGTCATATTAATCATGCGCACAATTATTCTTCGCTGGTCTCTGCGAGAGACGGACACTAGGCTTCGACGACGACACTATATCAAAAATAGAAAAACTGCGACAGAACACTAAGTCAGACAGAGACAGAACTCGCTCTTACTATAGCAAATTAACGAAATGCGCGGTCACTACGAAAATATTATAAGTAACGATTTACTTCGTTACAAACCCCTCCCCTAGGCCAATATTACTTTCACAGTAATATTGCCGATAATTTTAAGGGCAAAAATAAAATAAAAAACAAAACGAATTTCAATTAACAATTTATTAATTTAACATCCACCTTAGAAATACTTCTTGCTCTGCCAAAACTTTATCTTGATCTCCCGCGCCATCTCAGGCTGGAGATCACTAACAAATCTCTCAAGACTCATGATCTGCTCGATCAACGTGGTTGAGGACACCGTACCACCACTAGTACTGGGTTGGGGATTGTTCCTATCATGCAAGGGCGCGTCACGATGAGACGAAGTAGAAGGAACTCTCGTATTAACAGAAATATGGTCACGATAATGAGGGGGGGGTCACAAATCGGTCACTAGATCGTTGCTGCCTCCAATAAGCCACTCAGCAACGAGGACAATTCGGCATACGCACATCTCGACGACCACAATTGTTACAAAAAGTACGCAGAGGCCTTCGACAACTACTGAGACGATGCCCCCGCTACCAGCAATTATGGCACGGATACAAAGACAAATCCGTGGGAATGGGTTCTAAACCAGAAAACAAACGGCAGGTCAACAAAACTGGCAATGAAGGCTCCGATCTAACGGGAGCAACTCCCAAAGACATCAAGGGGGGTGGGTCTCTAGGGGAACCAGAAATACTGGAAGGGGCAGAAATGCTGTTGACCGGGGAAAGACGTTGTGAAAGGGACAAATGGTCACCACTCCGGCCCGGCGAAGAATTCGACGACAACCTGGGGCCATCATCATCCAACGTCAACTCCCGATTGGGCGGAGGAGCATGCCGGGGCAAATCTACATTAACAGGCAACGCTGGGGTCAATTGGTCCATCCTCTGGCTGCTAACATAATCCCAGTCGCTTTAAGGGCGATGCCTCTCCATTACCGGACACCGAGAGGGGAAAACGGGCCGAGCCTCGGCCGCCTCACTTGCTTGGAGCGTCTGCTCAAGCTCCACTACCGCCAGCCAACTCTCAAACTCAGCGGGGTCATCTGGGGGAATCTGTGGATCCTCTTGACCCACAAGATCTGGTCTGCCCGACCAATCCTCCCATTGAGACTCCACCAACGGCGAAGTAGACTCCCGAACCACATTCGACGGCCCCTGTTCCGAAGCCGTTGTCTCGATCGCCTCCTCCAAAGCTGCCACTACTTCATCCACCGGCTGAAAAGGGCTAGGACTTCTTCCTCCCACACCTCCCCGACGCAAAACATGATCGAAAAGCTCATCGAACTGCCGATCGGTTGTCGGTTCCTAGACCAAAGGGGAAGCAGTACCAATCCTCCGCAGCATCCCCAATTGATCTTGGAGCAATCTAGCACGTCCTACCCCTGTGCGTCTCATTTTAGAAGGTTTCTTAACCACTTAAACACTTCGCACACGGGGTTTGGAAGGAGACCCACCGTCCTGCTTCACCTTGGGCATGAAAACTGAAAAATAATCCAAAAATTAGTTCGACAGAAGACAACACTCAATTATGACCACAAGGAGGTACAAAACGCTTCAAATCCGATACATGCACCTTGGTAATACGACGATTGTTCTCTGTTTTGAGCTCATAAACATTTTCCGAAAGCTGACGAACAATTTCAAAAGGTCCCTCATATTTTGGGGCCAAGGACCCCGCAGGATTTACATTAATTTTGGCTCTCAGTCGATTTTTTTTAAATTTTGGGGTTTTATAGCTTTTTGCATTCTGAACAACTTTTTCCTTTGTCAAATTGCTGGATATGGAGCTGGTTTTAAGATACAAGCAATTGAAACCCTTGAAATGGTCTTTTGCGGTAACTACTGGAATATCAGATTTGAATAGATTAAAAAGGATTAAATATTGTAGAATAAAGAGAAAATTACATTATTGTGTACTTGAAGTTTTGTAAATCTAAAAATAAACGGTAATGACTCATATGGGGTGTTCACCCTTATGTCCAACTCTTAGTATTTATATTCTGTAAAATTAATATTTATGAATCAATGTCCAGTAAGTTTTTTAAAAAAATGTAATTCAAAGACAATTACAACTAATAATAAGACAATAGTCCTAAAATAAAAAACTAACCCTGTCAATTTTTATTTCCGCAAGAAAAAAGTTCTTTTTCAACACTTGAATCAATTTCATGATTCACTAAAGATATTATAGCACAATCAGTCGAGGACTTTATTTTTGCAACATGCTTAAAGCTAACTTTTTATTGTATATTATAAATATCAGTAAAAAATTGATAACAAACGATATTGTTATTTAAGAATCAACCCTTATGATTGAAATTCAAATTCTTTATTTCATGCTTTTTCTATACATATCTATCTATCTATATATATATATATATGTATATATATATATATATATATATATATATAATAATAACAAAAGGTGGATGTCGTTGCCATGCATATTCATAAACTATTTATAAACAAAGGAATGTAGAATAAAGCGACGCGTTAATGTTTTTTGGTTTATTTATATTCCATTTGTCAGAAAGTTGCAAAACATAATTTATGATAGACGTATTTTTCTTGTCGATTGTAGTTATTACATAAATCTAATGAGAAGTAGTGATTTATTAAAAGTGTTCTTTACGTTAATAAAGATATTGCAATTTTCCTTTCTTCTTTTCTGAGATGAAATATTAGAAGATTTTCACGGAAAAATCGTTGATAGTCAGTTTTATTTGCTTTCCTTTTTTTAAATTAGAAAAAGAGTTTCGCAGAGATTTATACAGTATTGTTTTTTTATTATTTAGTTATATTTTTTAGAAAAAAGTTTAACGTTTTGTTAAAATTGAAGTTTTATAACATATATGTTATACATTCGATGTATTAATATTTTTATTTAACGGGTCATCTGCTAGTGTTTCGAAGAGAATTGCAATACATTTTTTTGCTTTTGAAGTAACATTATAATGATTTATTGTATAACATTGACTAATTCAGTTT
This sequence comes from Leptopilina drosophilae, assembly GCA_032873175.1. NCBI lineage: Eukaryota > Metazoa > Arthropoda > Insecta > Hymenoptera > Figitidae > Leptopilina > Leptopilina drosophilae. Next base: position 14,317,460 of record CM065480.1, on the reverse strand, counting down.
AAAAAAGTTATTTTAAATTATGGCAGGGCGCAATTTCTTTAGCTGCTTTGTTTGTAACCAACGGTTTCAGCCCAGATTAATGCGACGCATTGATGTCGATGATCATTTAGTAAAGAGAGATATTGCTATCTTTCGACGTGATAATGCTGGACATCCAGCTTTAGAAGTGACAGATCAAACAAGATTGTGCATGAATTGTAATAGATCTATTCTTGATGAAATTCGATTATTGGAACTAGATGAATCTCACGTAAGACTCAATATACTTACACAAAATCGTAGTGCATCCTGTTTCATTTGTAATGAAGAAATTGGTGTACAAAGGCTTTCTATGCAATCGCGTGTTAATATTTTCGTTAATTCGAATATTTATATTCCTAATAATGTCAGATCGTGTCCAATTCACTTAAATGAAAAGGGTTTTATTTTGCAACCACTGCATGCTGGATTACGGTACATAAACAGACCATATGTAATAAAAGGCCAAGAACTACAGCATCTCATTGAACAACTTCGCATCAGTGCTTCATTACCTCCACATTTTAAAGATGAAGATGATTTTAATGAAGAAGACTTTAAAGCAATGACGTCTTTAACAAAAGAGCACTTTCTTGATCTTTGTTTACACCGCGAGCCAGTACCCGCAGGAAATACACATGAGTACATTACAAAAAAGATCTTTTAACGTTCCTAACAAAAATGAGACATGGTCTTAGTGATAGTGCACTTAAAATCATTTTTAATTATTCCACTCGACAGTTAGTAAGTTACGTTATCAGTAAAGTAAGAAAGTCATTGTTAATAAGATTTGTGCCAGAAAATATCGGTTTTCAAGCTATTACAAGGAATGACTACATCGAAAACCATGTTACCCCTTTTGCGAATATTCTATATAATCGAGAACCAGAAGTACCGAAAGCTATAGTATATATGGATGGAACGTACGTGGACATAGAAAAAAGTAGCAACTATAGAGTACTAAGGCAATCTTACTGTTTGCACAAGGGTAAACATTTATTAAAGCCTGTACTAGCTGTTGCACCAGATGGATACATTCTTGATATTCAAGGTCCCTATTTTTCGGACACTCCTAATAACGATGCTGCATTATTACGACATCAGTTTAACAACGACATATATCAAATGAGACATTGGCTTCAGGTGAATGATATTTTAATTGTAGATCGAGGATATCGCGACGCTCTTGAACTACTGGAAGAACTTGATATATGCTATTGCATGCCCGAACTACTTGGTAGAGGTCAAAGGCAATTTACTACAGAGCAGGCAAATAATTCGAGAATAGTAACAAAAACAAGATGGATTGTAGAAGCGCGCAACGGCCATATAAAATCTATTTTCCGTTTTCTAGCTCAAGTTGTCCGAATTCCACATGCATCTCATTTAGGCGATTTCTACCGCATAGCTGGTGCTATAATAAACAAATATCACGATCCAATACACATGGTTGATGCTAATGAAGAGTTAGCTTTAAGTATGTTGCAAAGGTCACAAGAAGTAAATGTTGTTCAGGCAAGAGTTGAAGCAGAAAATCTACATCGTCGAAGACAAGCTGAATGGATAAGAATGGACGAAAATCATCTACAAGATTTCCCAATGCTTACTCTTGATTATTTAAAACATTTAACAGTAGGTACATACCAACTTTCATTAGCACCTTCCTATATACAAGATTCATTGCTCAGACAGGATAACGTTTTCCAGATAGATGTGCATGCTCATGAACAAGGTTTTGCAAGATTCCGATTATTTTCTCGATTTAGAAATGCTACAAATCATCATCAGTTCATAGCTTTCAATGCACAAAACATTCAAAATCCCATTCTTGGTTACTATTGTACGTACCAAACCGGAGCAAGAACATTAGGATGTTGTGCACATATTGCAAGCATCTTATGGTACCTTGAGTACGCAAGACACCAACAGAGAGTTAGATATCCACCAGTAGAATTATTATACGAAATCCTCGATGCTGCTGAAAGACCTTTACCACCAGATTTAAATCAATTCGAAAATGTTGAATAACATACAGTGGTATTCAAAAGATTTGAAAAGTTACTTGTTTTTAGTTTATTTAATAGTTCGTTTGTCGTTTAGTTTAACTTTATTAAAAATAAAAAAACACAAAAAAAATAAATAAAAAAAATGTTATAATAATATTGTTTATCCAGTTACTAAAAACTACCTTAAGTTGTAATTAAACCAAAGATGTAAGGCTGATATTGTCATTTGGAAAGTCAATTCTCTCGCATGTTATAAGAGTGTACCCCTAAAACAATTCTACGCATCTTTCTAAAGATGAAAGTGTTTTTTACTGCATGAAGAGTGAGATGAAGGGGTTGATTTTTAATTATAAAGGTTATTCCTTAACAGTAATTATGTGGCCATCACGTAAAGCTATACTTTTTAGGTGAGGATGTCATTTTCAATACTAGCTGTCGTTAGTGCGACGCTCAATCTCTCAATATCAATCATTCAATCATTTAATATTTTAATCTTTCAATCATTCAATCATTCAATTATTCAATCTTTCAATCTTTCAATTAATCGATCATTCAATCTTTCAATCATTCAATTATTCAATCTTTCAATTATTCAATCAATCAATCTTTAAATCATTCAATCTTTGAATCACAATCTCTCAATCTCAATCTTTAAATCATTCAATATTTCAATCTCAATCTTTCAACCTTTTAATATTTTAATCTTTCAATCATTCAATTATTCAATCTTTCAATCACATTCTCTCAAACTCAATCTCTCAGTCTCAATCTTTCAATCATTCATTCTTTCAATATTTTAATCTTTTAATCTTTCAATCACAATCTCTCAAACTCAATCTCTCAATCTTTCAATCACAATCATTCAATCTTTCAATCTTTCAATCACAATCTCTCAGTCTTTCAATCTTTCAATTATTCAATCTTTCACTCCCAATCTCTCAATATTAATCTCTCTATCTCAATATTAATCTCAATATAAATTCCAATCTCAGTAAACTGCCGTAAGGCAGTTGTCCAGAACTGCTTGAAAAAGTGCTACTTTATTTGACCAAAACAGGACCCGAAAAGACACTTTTTCATGTCTATAACGAAAAAATATTATTGTCTTATTAATAGTCTTTGATTACATTTTTTTAAAAAACTTACTGGACATTGATTCATAAATATTAATTTTACAGAATATAAATACTAAGAGTTGGACATAAGGGTGAACACCCCATATGAGTCATTACCGTTTATTTTTAGATTTACAAAACTTCAAGTACACAATAATGTAATTTTCTCTTTATTCTACAATATTTAATCCTTTTTAATCTATTCAAATCTGATATTCCAGTAGTTACCGCAAAAGACCATTTCAAGGGTTTCAATTGCTTGTATCTTAAAACCAGCTCCATATCCAGCAATTTGACAAAGGAAAAAGTTGTTCAGAATGCAAAAAGCTATAAAACCCCAAAATTTAAAAAAAATCGACTGAGAGCCAAAACTAATGTAAATCCTGCGGGGTCCTTTAGCAGAAAATTTCTTCACTGCATTCGACAATTTATGAGACCTACACCACACACAATCACCAACACTAAAGGTCGCTACTCTCTTATTACGATTGTAATAAGTGGTCTGCTTTTCCCTTTCCTTGTCAATAAAACGCGCTACCAAGTCTCTCAACGCATCCAAGCGTTTCATACGCTCAATCCAAATTTCAGGGGTAATGCGGTCCACCCGGGGTGCAGTTTCCAACTCACGTCTCAAACTTCTAACAGGAAGGGGTTGTCGACCGTAATTAAGGAAAGCTGGGGACACCCTGGTCGTAGCCTGGACAGCCGTATTCACAGCATTTCGAAACTCGTGAATGTGCTTGTCCCAATCGCGGTGGTCCTGACCAACAAAAGTCGCTATCATGGTCTTCAAAGTCCTGTTACTACGCTCTACAGGGTTCGCTTGAGGGTGATAAGGGGGGTGGTCCAATGCTGGACACCATATTCCTCTAGGGCAGATTTAAAAAACTTATTATCAAACTTCTTCCCATTATCAGTTAACGAATAACGAGGCGTTCCCCAACGAAAACAATTAATTCCTCAAAAGCTCTCGAAATTTATTTTCCGTCTGCCGAACGCAGTGGTTTAACTTCCACCCACCTTGTAAAAAGATCTTGAAACACTACAAGATGTTTACATTGACTTTTACTGGGGGGAAATTCCATACAGTCTACTGCTACCACTGTCCAAGGAGTTTCAATAATTCTCTGCCCCATTAATCGCATTGGCCCTTCATGAGACGCCTTAAATTTCTGACATTCTTCAACGCTTTGACATACTGCTGAATGTCAAACCACATTCCTGGCCAATAATATTCGGTCGCTACGCGGTGATACGTTTTATCCCCGCCCAAATGTCTAACCGACAACCCATCGTGCGCATATTTCATTATACGCTCTCGGTACTCGACAGGAACTACAAGTTTCCAACACTCGCCAGTATCACAAAATACGCTCAATAAAGGGTCTTCTCGCTGTCTATACAAACGACCCTCAATTAATTGCCAACCTAAAAAACGCTGTGGAAACTTCTCAACTGATTCACGTCTCTTAATGTACCAAGGGTCACTAATAGTCTCAAAAGAAGACACGTCACTATTTCCCTCACACATTCTCGACAATGCATCCGGCACCATGTGCTGAACACCACGCCTATGCACAATATCAAAATTCCATTGTTGTAACTCCACTGCCCACCTCGCTAAAAGTCCAGAGGGTTCCTTTAAATTTCTTAAACACTTTAACGCACTGTGATCAGTGATAACCGTAAATTTATAACCCTCAACATACGGACGAAACTTTTTAATTGACCAAATCAACGCTAAACACTCTTTTTCCGTAACACTATAATTTTTTTCGGCTGGTGACAAAGCTTTACTACAGTAAACTATGGGGTGTTCACCATCCTCAGACTCCTGACTCAGAACTGCCCCGAGGGCAAAGTCACTAACGTCGCACTGAATAGTGACCGGTCTCGAAAAATCAGGTCAGGACAACACTGGCGCGGAGCTCAATTTTCTTTTTAATTCACAAAAAGAATTTTGTTGCTCTTTCCCCCACTCCCAATTTCTTCCTTTGTGAAGAAGACGCAATAATGGAATTTTCAACTCACTATCACCGTCTATAAACCTAGAATACCAACCCACCATCCCAAGAAATCTCCTCAACTGCTTAATATTTTGGAGCGCGGGGTAATCTAGAACTGGGGCAATCTTTTTCGGGTCAGGTCTCAAACCGTCGCTATCAAGAACATATCCAAGATACGTCACTCTTGAATACACAAATTCACATTTGGAAGGGTTGACTACCAACCCAGCTAGGGCCAACCTAAGCAAAACTGTTCTGAGCCATTTCACATGCTCCTCATAATCATCGTTGACTATAATGATATCGTCCAGATAACCAAACACTACTGGTTCAAATTCTGGACCAAAGAGGGCGTCTATCAATCTCTGAAAGGTCATAGGGGCAATTGTAAGACCGAATGGCATGCGTTTAAACTGAAACAAACCCAAATCAGGGACAGAAAAGGCCGTAAAATGTTTACTTGAATTTGCCATGGATACCTGGTGGTACGCCATTTTTAAGTCAATTTTAGAAATATGACGAGCCTTTCGTAACTTGTCCAGGATACTATCAATACTAGGTATTGGGTAAGCATCTTTCACGGTCACAACATTCAGATCTCTAAAATCAAAACACAATCTAAGGGACCCATCCCCTTTTTTAACTATAACCGGTGCAGAACTCCAATCGCTCGAAGCCCTCTCAATAATGCCCTGCTCTAGAAGCTTTTTAATTTCTTCTATGAGCCATTGAAGCATCACAGGGGACATTCTGCGAGGGCGGTGCTTAATAGGGGTTGAATCGGTCACTAAAATATTATGCTCGGTAAGGGTGGTCATGCCATGCTCTTGGCCCTGGGGTAAAACTAATTCGTCGACAATCTGTTGTATTTCTTGCCTTTGTGCTGAATTTAACTCACAAATACCAGCACATTCGGCAGAAACTTGTCCTTCACAATATTCACCCGGTCCATTGGCAAACTCGTGCCAAGCCTGGCCACTAACCCGCCACAAACCTTTTCCCAGTTGTACATCCATATCCATATTTTTACAAAAATCCATGCCAAGAATTAAATCTTGTTTCAAGGAATTTATGGCTCTTAACTCAAACGACTGAGAAACGCCATCTATAGTGAACCATAACCTTAGTTTCTCCAAGGCTTTAGTTTCACCCCCTATCGCACTAGAAATTATGGAATCCATGGTCTCTAACCTGTCTCTAAATTGCTTCGCTAACTGCGGTCCTACTGCAGAAATGGTCGCTCCCGGGTCAAAAAGGGCTAAATAAGGGCGGTCAGCAATAAAAAGTTTGAGAAAGAATCTGTTTTCTTCCCACGAACCATCAATAATTTCGCCTTCTATTGCTGGGCTATATGCACCATGTGCATTTCCCCCTTCCCTAAACTCAACGTCCATCGCGCCTGCAACTGCCGTGAAAAATTGCATGTTCGAGTTTCTCTCATCACCCGTAACACAACTCGCATTAACAGGAAAACCATCGCGCATCGAAGTAGTCATGACTTGTGCGCCGTCTTCCCCGCTCGCCTCTCTAGTATTCACACTGAGTCGCGTACACGGCTGAACGACAGGTACCCTATAATCCCCGCTCGACTCAGACCTATGTACTTCGACTCTCACATTTTCGACTGTCACACGAGGGGTCTCTATACTCTCCCCTCTCTCGCTTTTCTTTCTGTCGCTACACTCGGTGTGCCTCTCGGCGGTCTCTAGACTGTGCGGTGCTCCAGAACACTCTCCCTCCCTGCTCGCCTCAGGCATACGTACCTCTACGCCCACCGTCTCACCTGTCAAACGAGGGGTCTCTATACTCTCCCCTCTATCGCTTGTCGTACTCTCTATACGTTCGGTTGTGCCTCTCGACCATCGCTGTTCCGCGCGGTGCTGCAGGCACACAACCAACCTCCCCCCTTAAACTCAACCCGGGGGTGCACGGTCTATTATCCTGTCGCGAATAAACCATACGCTGCACTTGAATTAATTTCTTTTGATCGTGCAGGGCTACTACTTGGGTTTTGGGAACTGGAGGGAAGGCTGCGTGTTTCCCCCCCCTGCGCGTTTCCCCACATAGCCCGTCGCACTGCACAATTATCACAATTGGCAAACACTACGCCACTAGTACCACACACCTGACACACGACAGGACTTTTACTCATTTTTAAAGGGCATTCACGCGCATAATGACCAACACCTCGGCAGTGAAAACACACTCGAGACGGACATGCGACAGCCCTGTGCCCTTCCGCCTTGCAAATGTTGCAAGTTTCTACAAGCACACGCTGGTCACTATATTGACACGAATTAGGCAAATTATTAACGCTATTAACTCTAATCCCCTGCTGTAGGGTGGGTTGGGCCACTTGTGGTACCGGAACTAACAACGCAGGGGGTCTCGGGGTTCCCAATTGCGAGGCGCGGGCAGGAATTGGTTTATGCTCATTAAGCCTCAACTGAGGAAACCCGGTTGGCGCCGTGATAGCGCTCAGTTCGCTCTCCGGCACTACTTTCTTTTTGTCACAATTTTTCCTCTTTTTTCGTCTCTCTCTCAATCTACCGCGCTCCTCAGTGGGCTCATTGCCACTCTCTGACACCGAACTCTCTAACAACGCGTCCAACTTCGACGAACGGGTGGGGGGTCGAGGGGCAGCCATTGGGAAAATCATCTTGTCTCTAGACGGGGGCGGAACATAACGTCTGTCGATCTCCTTAATTTTCTCGAAGTTCCGCAAAATTCTCTCGAGCTCCGAAACACTATCAACAGTAAATGACGAGACGTAACGTCGGTTTTCCGGAATTAACCCACGATACGCTATTCTTAACATCTCGTCATCTGTCATGGGCCTACGGAAATGTTGGGTAATCAAACGCAAGTTTAATAAATCTTCCGTTATTTTCTCGCCTTTGGCCTGGGTACGGGCCCTTAATTCGTCATACACGTCCTCATCATCGACCGTCTCTAAATATTCCCTCTTAAATAATTTCCTGAACTGGTCCCATGTATTAATTTCCGACTTCACCAACCGAAACCAATGGCTGGCTGATCGTCGCAACACACTCGGCAAAACTTGTAATAACTATCGGTCGCTAATACCATTCGACTGTCTACAATCGTCCAATCGATCCAGGAATTCTTCCGGGTCGTCCTTGTCAGCGGCCGAGAAACGAATAGCCCAATCCTTAAACAATTTCACCAACCTAAAACCCAATCCCGAGTTACTGCCTAGACAGGGGCTAGATAGGACCGAATTCGCGTCACTATTTACACTCGAACACGACTCACGAGCACTGAATTCCATCGGTGCGCCCGCATTTACGTTCGAGTACCCACTATTCGAGGGGCCTGGGTATGGCCATTATTGCGCCTTGTTAGCCAATCTTTGGGCGAAATTGCTCGAAAAATTATTTTTAACAGGGTTCACCCGAGATGATGGCTGTCGGTCGCTATAACTGGGAAACGGGGCTACTGTTTTCGACTCACTTGGAACGTTTACAAAACCAACTCGGCGCTGGCCTGGCAAAGTCTGGCCACTTATTTGTCCTTGAACTTGCCTATTTGTAATTTTCGGAATTGTTCCACTAGACACTAAACTTGGGGAAATAATGGGCACATTAACGCTGCAGTCACTAGTCGTTTGGATTGGTGTAAATACAAATTATTTACAACCGTACTTAACCCCCACGAACTCGGCACGGTTTAAGGCAACGAGATGCCCTGCGAAGACAACGACCACGTCGTACTTGTCGTACCGAGGGTTAAACTACTGCCAGTCATCGTGGTGACTGGTGCCGACGTAGTTGGTACAGAAACGGTGACTACCGCCGCTGTGTCCGCTCTGCCAGAAACACTCATTTCCCTATCAACACCTAACTGCATTTGGTCACTACTGGGCATCTCTATCACGGTCGTATTGGAAGCCGCGCTATCTTGAACTTCATCCAAACTTCCCACCAAATTCGAACTGTCATCGGTCTCTACCATACTCAACTTGACGAATGCCTCTAATTCAAGGATCTGTTGAGAATCACCTGTATCGAATGCCGGATACCACGGGATAGACACTAATTCCCCGAATAACATTCTCCCACGCAAACGAAACAAACGTTCTTTAATTACTTGCAGCGACCCCAAAACACTAACATTCTGCCTTTCAAGTTCGGTACAAATTTCCTCCCGGGTCAAAGACTCAATCTGTTTCCAGATGGGCAAAATCGAGTCGTGACCCAAAAGATCAAACATACGCGTCCGGTAGAATTCCATGGCACAATCCGAGAGGTCTCTAACCCTTTTAGACAAATCTAAAAACTCGCTCAACATTAACTAAAATTCCAAAACACATTTACACAAAACACGAAAAAAAAACTCAATCATAATCAACATAAAATTTTGTTTCCATTTTTTTTTGTCTTTTTAATTTAATTTAATTCTCTAATTAAAAAAAATTAAAAGAAATCCCTTTATTATTCGCTAGTACACGAGCCGGTTAATTCGTATTCTTAAACCAACACTGGTCTCTTCGTCTTTCCCCAAAAACAAAATTCTAAATGACATAAAAACAACGTTCAGTCTCTAAAATTTCGCTCCGAAAATATTAATATTCGAAAATAATATTCCAACGAGCAACTCTACGACTTGTAAACGTCAATGACACGCCGGTTTGTGATTATTTACACCATGCGTGCTTCAACTGTCAGCGTGCTGCTCAGTGCCGGCGTCCCCCCTCACGCTGCGTTCCCGCCAAAACTCCGCGTCCCCAAGCACAATAAAATACCGTTGGCCTTCAATTTCCTACCAACGCACTCTACAAGTTTCACTACTCGCAAAAAAAGTAACTTCTCACACGAACGCAATTTCCGAAACTCCGAAAATTTTGCACTATTGGTTGGGAAAATTTTCATTTGAAAATTATTTTCGCGATCAATTTTAAAGGCGGTCACAAGTTTGGTCACAAATTTTGGGAGGACATTTGGTCACTAATTTTTGGGCGGACATTTGGTCACTAGTTTCATATTCCTCTTCTCTTTAATATGGTCACAAAATTTTCCTTGGGCATTTAAATACGAAATTTTACACAAAATTATTACAATACAACAAAAAAACAAAATTATTTCCTCTGGTCACAAAACAGACGTCACAACACTTTAATTTTTCTCTGGAGATCTCAGCTTATGTTTCCCACCAGGGATGCCAATTTATAACGGGACTTTTATCAATTAACAAATAAACTAAAATTATTAAATTAATGGATGCATCGTGTCTCGTTACTTATTTTTCTAACTCAACACTAGGTCTCTAACTCAATATTAAAACAAACAATTTCTCCAAAATCAAAATAACTAATAAAATCAACAAAACTCAATTAAATTCAAAAATGTAATTAAACACCCAACGAATTCAAAGGGAGGAACTGCTAAGAACGCAATCGACGATGCATCGATCTCCAGAAATACGTAAATTCAAACCTTCGTTGTAGATCAAAATCAAACAACCAACGGCGTCCTTTCTCCAACGGTTTCTTAACTCTTCAACGAAATTAATCTCACGATTAAAATAAAAGAAAAACTAAAAATTCACACTTAAAACGATTTATTAAAAAAAACAATTAAAAACAACTTAAAAATACTGATTAAATATAATTACAAAAATATAATAATAAAATAAGAAAATTAATAAATGAAATAAATTAGAATTATTCGAATTAGGAAACTTGACCGGCTCGTGATGCTCGCAAGCGAATAATGAATGAATTTTAGTTCAACGACTTCCAGGAACCCTGCATTCTATTTTTGGAAATCTTCTCCGTCTAATCCTCGCAAATTTCCCATGCATCCTTCTCCTTCCAATCAATTAGACACCTGTAAGAAAAAGGAAAGGGTCGCTACTCGTCACCTGACCACCTACGTCATATTAATCATGCGCACAATCATTCTTCGCTAGTCTCTGCGAGAGACGGACACTAGGCTTCGACGACGACGACACTATACCAAAAATAGAAAAACTGCGACAGAACACTAAGTCAGACGGAGACAGAACTCGCTCTCACTATAGCAAATTAACGAAATGCGCGGTCACTACGAAACTATTATAAGTAACGATTTACTTCGTTACACGTTTCAAAGCAATACTTTGAAAAAAAAATTTAAATTTCACTTTTAGAGGAAACACTTTCAAAATAATACTTAAGGATAAAGTTTTGTTCACTTTTAAGAATATACTTGGAGTTCACTCGAGGATAGTAGATTGATGACTGACTGATTTCCAAAAATTATTCTCTGCTCTAATCAGAAATGTTCTCCCTTTTTATATAAAAATTTCTTCATTAGACGAATGCTCGTAGCTACAAAATTCGTCTTGACCTTAATAGATTTCAGTGCGCATGGCATCGCTTCGACCTTGCATAGAGTTGAAGTCGGAAGACATCGCTTCGACCTTGCATGGAGTTGAGGTCGCAACTTTGTCTTTAATCCTCAGGCGTGGCGTGTGTACATATTAATAATCTGTATCTTCGATCTTGAATTTCTCGTAATCGATATTCTTTCGACATCCTTTACTATTCTTTCCTGGATTTGTAATAATGAACATAAAGATGGAATTATAATATTCGTTAGAAAATATTCTGCATATAATGCAAATTTAAAACACACATAAAATAATAATTAAAAGTACTGCATATCATATCATGATGAAATACATTATTTTAATAGAAGATATATGCATTATCATTTAAATATAATATATGAAAATATACATATACGTGAAAATATATAGTTAAATTAGGTATATTAATAAGAAGTTACGGACGTAACAATATTTAAACATTGAAAAAAGGGTTTTCTATTCACCGGAGCGCTCTAAACCCGGTTTTTAGCTCCGTTAAGAAGAAAATTCATTTTTTTATTGTTTAAACATTCTAGTCCCCCTGTTTCATTTATATATCCTTTTAGGAAAAAACCTCAGCTTTCGTTAAAAAAAATCGTTTCTCTCTCCCAAAAATTTAAATTTAATTTTGATTTTTTTGGGTCAAAAATTTTTTTTTCAAAATGCTTATTTCTAATCGAAAAAGCATGAAAAAACCTTTCCAAAATTTACTTTGTCAAATTTGTATGTTTAATTGTTTTAGAATAAAAAATTATTGAAATAAGCATTGTACTGAAAAACCCAAAAATTTAACCCCCTCCCCCTCGGAAAATATTGGACTAGGTTAAAAAATATTTTCACGAAAAATTACTATCTATTAGCACTACAAAAGCCCCAAGCTTTGGCACGATTGGAGAAAATTTTTTTTACCTTGATCACTTGAGATGTAATCGCTCAAATATTATACTCAACATATAAATATTAAAATATTACTGTAGTTATAAACTTACCTAGCTAATGTAATAAAGATTTAACTTTAAAAAACGAATTCACCCGAAAGATTGTTTTTTGCATTCATTTCCAATTTTTAAAATAAATACTTTCGCAGTAAGCACATTATCAAATTATTGTAACTGCTCCGTCGAAAAATATGGGGCAAGGTTTCTTGCTTTATATTAACTTTAGCAGCCATCCTCAAAACCTTCAGATTTGTACATGTACACTTCTTCCTGAAGAGAGCCATGTAAAAAAGCTGATTTGACATCAAATTGACGTAACATTAAATTTTCTTCAGCAGCTTTTGCCAAAACAGCTCTTACTTTATCAAGTCTCGCCACAGGACTGAATGTTTATTGATAATCAATATCGGCTTTTTGCACATATCCTTTCGCCACAAGCCTTGCACAAAAACGATGAACACTTCCATCTTCATTGTACTTTTTCCTCAATACTCAACCATTTTTGATGATTTTCACGCCTTCCGGTGCTTGTACGAGTTCCCACGCACCGTTTTCTTTAGGAGCTTCCATTTCCTCTTCTATTGCGATTACCCACTCTTGTTTTGTTTACTGCTTCCTCGTATGTTTCTGGATCTTGAATATCAGCAGATGCCTTGAAAGCATAATCTCAAGATGTGATCTACGCATGTTTTCTAGTTTCTCGTTTCGGACGATTCTCAGAAGTTTTATTTTCTTGTTTCGCTTCTTTCTCGGAGTCAACATCACTGTCTTCTGCGTCTTCGTATTCCGAAACAACAGATGCTGCATTATTGTCGTCAGATTTCGATCCGCTGTTCTGGGTATCCTTCGTTGGCACATCAACAAGAACTTACGAGCATACACGTTCTGGTTTAAAGAAGACATCATGAGAGTTCACGATTTTACCAAGTGACGGCACATATACTTGGTAACCATCTTGAATATCCAGTATCCGACAAACGACCAAAAACACTTTTGTTGTCAAACTTCTTGCGAAACTGCTTTGGTATGTAAACATTACATTCAGTGCCAAATATTCGCAAATAATCAAGTTTATCAAGAATTCGACCAATCCACAATTTTGAAGGGAACTTTTCGTCAATCGGCGATTTTCCTGTGTAATTGAGAAGATAAGTATCAGTTTTACAGGAATGAACCCAAACAGAACGTGGAAGTTGACATCATTGATCTTGCAAGTTAAACAATTTTTCTGTTTTCTCTTTCAGCAGCTACGTTTTGTTCCGGCGCGTAGGGAGCTCATAACACCAGCGTTATTCCACGATCACTTAAAATTCGACGAGTTCCGTCACAATCAAATTGCTTAGCACCACCACACCTGAATTCCTTGACCACATGTCCATCAGTTTTAACTTCATTCAAGAAAGTTTTCAGACAATTCGATACTTCGTTCTTTTGTTTTAGGAAGAACAGTCGGCGGAATTTGCTGAAGTCATCCTTGAAACAGACAAAATATCGCTCGCCACGAAATCCATTTACTGACATAGGGCCATTGACATCAGCATTTATGACTTCCCCAATTGTACTCGGTCTGTTAAGCCTGACATGCCGCTTATCCTGCTGACCAATTCTCTCGTGCCAAATTTGAAATGTTTCTGTAGGAGTCGCCAAATTAACTTGGGCAAGTTGTCTCGGAGAAACTACACGGATATTCACTTCATATCTTGTTTTGATCCATTGTCAATTTTATGCCGTGTTTCGTCGCACTTTGAACAGAGAATAAATGTCTTCCTACGTCAGGCACGCATCAAACATTCTCAAGATATCCAGGTTTCCATTTTCCTTCAACCAACATTTCAACATTGACTTGTCCACAACCATACGCTGGTATTTTCTCTTTACTTGACACTTGCACATCCTCCGGGATAATTAATTTCTTGAAACTGACAAAATATTGTTTATTTGCCGTCATATGGTGAGTTGCTCCTGAATCGCAAATCAAAGCATCAGACTATCCGATTCCGAATGTTGCCAGAAATGCCGTATCTTTATTATCATTTGGAAACCTTTTCCTTTTTCTTATATTCTGTTGACCTGCTAAGCGTTTCCTTTTACTGATTTAATTGATTACCTGGTTTAGAAAACGATTGAGTGGCAAAAGCACCTGATTCAACGGCAGAATTCGATGACGTTAAACGCTTCTCTATTGTGCACAATTTTCAGTTAAACTGTTTATTGTTCTTTTGTTATCATCGAGAGATTCTCACACATTACTAAATTCTTGATATTCAGAACAAATTGATGCTAATATACGTCTATGAAGTAATTCTACTGGAATATCATGAAATCCTCGTCAACGAAGTTCAGTGTTCATGTCACCGAATAATTTTTCCACTTATGCCACATAAGCAGCGACATCGATTTCGGGTTCACGTTGCAGGTTGAAAAATCAGTAATTAATAAACTTAGTCTTTGTGTACTAGTTTGCTTATTACTGCTTCTGCTAGTATATTCATTTAGTTATTTAAAGTGTGGTTTGTGGTAAAAATGGTAACAAGACATGAATGTTACAATGTATTATTGGAAAAGTGGACAGATTCTACTCAAGATAAATGGAAACATCTAGAAAACTTTTTACTCAGGTTTTTATTGTATTAAAATTTCTCCTTATTAAGGTTGACAGTTTTTTTCTCAAATTCATAATTTGAATTAAAATTTTTTTAAATAAAAATATACATTTTAAAAATGCAGTTTTTGTCAAAATTGGTCATGATTAATTCATTCTTATTGCTCAGTAGTTTTTAATAAAATTAATTTTTCTTTATTATATATATTTATTATTATTAGAATTATTTAAATAAAACTAAAAAATGAAGTGCATAAATATTATTTACAATGTTTTTTTGTTTTATTACATGTTTTTGTTGATTAGTATGTTATTAATTATTTTGGTAAAATTAATTAACCTTTTAATTACGACATGAGTCATATTGAATCCGACATATTGAATTTTTAAAAACTAACTTGATATCCGTAATCAGCGACCCCAAAAATCAAAAATTAGAAAGTTTTATGAAAGTATATCATTATTTTAATTTAGATGTCTGCCATATTGGATCTGCCATTTTGAATTTTTAAAATCCAATTGCAGATTTGTAATCAGCGACCCCGAAAACCCCCGAGTAACAAATTTGAAGCCAATATATGAAGTTTAAATGTTTTCGTCCGCCATATTGGATCCGCCATTCTGAATTTTTAAAAACTGACTTGATATCCGTAATCAGTGGCCCCAGTAACCACCGAGTAATAAGTTTCAAATGAATCCGATTAATTTTTTATTTCAACAGGCGCCATATTGGATCTGCCATTTTTAATTTTTAGAAACTGACATCATTTTTGTAACCAGCGACCCCGAAAACCCCTGGGTAACGAGTTTTATTTCAATTTATCAAAGCAGTTTTAAGAAAATAGTTTTTCCCGCAAATTAGCATCTTCCGACCACTGTGCGACGCTCTTTTTCTCTTCTTCAGTGGTTTGCTCTGCATTTACATAGAAACAAGAATTTTACTTGTTCCATCTATGATTAACACCATATCATGTTGTTTAAAATGCATGTTCATTTACCACTTCCACTTCGACCAATTTGAAGGACCCACGAGTTTTTTGATTTTCACTTTTAAATCAGACATTGTTCTATTTTCATAAAAGAACAAAAACATAAAATTTCACAAGATCAAATAAAAAACCTTCACCCAACCTAAAAAAACGCAAACATATATTTCACACGTATTTCCGATTTATTCCGTTGACTAAGCTTGCCTGAGCCTATAACCTGTTACGGTAAACTCTTAATAAAAACAATTTGTGTTATGTATGTTTAAAGAATGTAATTAACTTTAATAAAAGAGATAATTATACATAAGACAAGACAAAAATTCTTGTTCTGATAAGTATACAGATACGACTAATTTTTTTACTACGTAAAGTAAAAGTACACCACTATAAGCATCGCACAGTGTTTATAACTTAAACAAAAACACAAAATTTTAATTATTTTTTGAAAAATAAAAACACGAAAAGTCGGAAATCATTTTACTTTTGCATCTCAAATTTTTTTCAAATATTTCTTTCAGTGCTCGTTGAAACGAGATACCATGATTTTTTCAAGTTTTTTCATAATGCAATTTAAGAGATTCAGATTTTTGTAAAATTATGTTTTTTACGTCAATATTTTTTTGAAACGCTTATGAATCAGTATAAAATTCTTCGAATTGGATATTTTTTTAACTAAGATTTTTCTTCGTACATATAGGGTCATTTGGGGTAAATGTAAACGGAATATCTATGTTTCACCAAAAACATTAGTTTTTTTGTTAAAGCGTAAAATAGACGGATTTTTATGCATGAACTTGTTATTTTACTTCTCTAGAAAAATTTTATGAAGTGCAAAAAATATTGATGCACCTGAATGGCCTAAAACTGACTGTTTACATTTACCCCGAGATTTTGAAATTTGTCGAAAATTCGGGGTAAATGTAAACACCCTTGTAGTTAAACGAGGTTTAAGAAACAAGTTATTTCAAAAACACTACTGTTTTAAAGGATGGAAAAACTGAAAAAAATTCTTTGTAGGTGTACAGAAAAATTTACTAGTTGACTGATAATGTATCATGTAAATTGTAAATAAACAATCAACCGTTATGAAATTAGTAATGTAAAACTTGAATAACTTAAACAAATTTTAATAGATTTTCATTTAACATGGTAAAAAAAGTTTTTAAGGTTGCTGAATAAGAATCTAAAATCAAATTTTTAAATTTCAAAATGGCAAATCCAATAATTTATTAAATTTTTTTAATGTAGTTGAAGTTCTGTTTGCATTTACCCCAAGTTTTCGATTTTTTAAGGTAAATGTAAACACTTAATTATTTCTAAACTAAATTGACGAAAATCAAAGTCAATTTTTGTTAAGGCATTAATAAGAAAGAATTAAAAATTTTATTTTTATTTTTTAATTTATTTTTATGCAAATGCGAAACAAAATACTAAAACAGTAAAATTTTGATTTTAAATGTTTTTTGCTTTAAAAGATAATTTACACTATGGCATTGCCAATTGTCAATATAAAATATTGGCCATACTCAGAACATCTTGTAGGTGAACTGAGGGAAAAAGCATTGACCTCAAACTTATTTTTAAATATGTAAATTTAGCAGCAACATCTACTGTTTACATTTACCCCTTGTTTACATATACCCCAAATGACCCTAGTTTATACTGTGACGAATGATTTTGAACAATGAGTAAATTTGCTCAAAACTTCTGCTTACGTCAGGCAAAATCTGACGCATTCAACAAATAATAAATTAGAAATTTTAATAAATAAATTTTGCAGTCAGGCGTCAATTAATTTTTATAAAGATAATTAATAGACTTTTACTCGACTTGGCCAAACACGCAAAATCTCACCACACCTCTCCTCAGCCAATTCAAGTTTCATGAAAGTGGTGACTTAAAATTGAGGGGCTGGATGCTATAATGTGTTATTCGCTATGTTAAGTAAATGGCGCTTAACACATTATAGCATCCTGTCCCTCAATTATAGATGGATATTGTTAAGGACATCGATAGTAGTCAAATGCAAGTTTCCAAAAAATCACAGCTGCTCCACTTTTCAAAATATTGAAAGAAACGTTATTAGGTTTCCATACACCTAAGGTGTTCGACGGAACCATATTTGTGAGACTCTTGTTAGGGTTCCGTATACAGCTGTAGGTGCATTGACGAAATCCTATTGGTGAGACTCTTGCGTCCGTAGCCAATTGTGTGTCCCCTCCCCTCAAACGACTTAACTATTTGACCTAGAGAGCTGAAATACGTCACAGACACGTATTTTTACGCCTAGATTACTGGAAAAATAAAATCAATGTGATTGGAGGTGATAGGCATAGCCTTGTTAAGGAATTTTTACAAATTAAGTTTTAAATACGTTTCAATAGAAAGGTGAAGAATTTAATTTTAAACATTTAAATAATAATATTAATAAATGGAACTTGTCATTTCCTTGACTTTGTTTTATTAAAAACACCAATTTTTCAAATTATAATAATTCTATATTAACAACAATGAATGAACAACAATGTTTACATTTCGAATACGTATGTCTAATAACATATATCGACATAAGTTAATAACTTATTTTAACTAGAGGTGTCGAGAGGAAAATTCAACTACGGCCTTTTGCAGTTGAATAACATAACATGGGTCTTTCATCGAATTCAGTTTATAACGATTGCAATACAATAAAAATTCCTTGTGAATTGATTCACCGGGCTGTTCGGACCACAGGCAAGGCGATCTTTATCATCTAAAAATAATAAACACCGCAAAACATGGTTTAGAATGATATGAATTTTGAGCGATTCAGATATGTTAGTGTCATCAAAAAATTTCTTTAATTCTTAAATATTTTTTACAGGGGTCAGTCTTATTTTTTCTGGTAGTTGAAAAGCAGTTATGAACAATTTCATTCATTTTCTTGAAGGATGTTACGTCCCAAAAATATGGTAAATAACAATACTTTTTATTTTAAATTAATTTATTTTTAAGCCTAGACTTGCGTCCAATAGCCTGAGAATACTTTCGTTTTTATTCTTCTTTATTTTGATTTAATTAGAAAAGAAATAAGGGTGATAAAAATAAAAAGACGGAATGAGATTTTTCTTTAACAAATATCGAGTTTCATACTTGATCTCGGATTTAGAGGTTTAACAAATAAGGAATCACTGAAGGTTTTAATTGAATATAAAATTGGTGGAATATTCGTATACAAATATTGAGTATACTTCTATACTGGATGTGGAATTAATGACAAGATTTTAGAAAGAAAATAGACATCAATTTTTAATTTGTACTCACTTTTTAATACATTTTAAAGATGATATAAATCGTCGAAATTGGATCTGGATTCAGAGATGAAGTCGTTTGGATTCTTTTATTTTTATAAATCTTGGAACTTGAAATAAGACATGAATTAAAACTTGAAATAAAACTTGAATTAAAACTTGAAATAAGACTTGAATTAGAATTTGGAATAAGACTTGAATGAGAACTTGGAGAGAACTCTAAGTTTTAGTTGACAATTGTTCGAGAACTGAATTTTCCTTAAGGAACACATATATTTATGTGACTGTTCCCACTTCCGATTTTCTTAAGGGAGGAAAATTTAGGGAAGAAAATGTTAAAGAAAGGGAAAAAGAGGTTGGGTGTTTTAGGATTAGTTTGAGATGAAGAAAATGGAGAGAAAATGCATTAAGAAATGGGCCTTATTGGTGAAATTTGGGTCCGTCCCTTTTTCAGGGGTTTAACGCGTAGGAGGATCTTGAAAAAGGGGCTGAGTCATTACCTATCTCAACTTCATCTCCCCTTCCATTTCCAGTTTCTAGAAATTACAAAAATGATTTCTTAATTTTAACATTTTCTATGATTTTTCATATATTTTAAATAATAATAATAATAATAATAATAAAAAATGAGAATTGTTTAATAACAATTAAAATTATGTTTGTTTTTGTTAATAACAATAAGATTATTAATTAACTGATTTTTAGATTTTTAACTTTTTTTAGATTAACTGATTAATTTGATGTAAATCGCATAATTTAACAAATATTTAATCAATTTGTTAATCAACAATATATTTTTAGGTTATTTGTTAATAAATTGTTTAAAAGTTTATAATTATTATAAATAATAACAATAAAATTATTAATTTAAACAATAAGTTGACAATTCTTATATTATTATAATAATTTAAATAATTTCATTAATTAATTCACTGTTTAAATATTTATTATTTATTTATTGTTTATTAATTGTTTCAAATTATTATTACCGAAGTTAATAATAATAAAATTAATAATTTAGATTATTATTTCCTTGTTATAGTTAAAGAAACTTGGACTATTACTTAATTAATTAATAATTGTTATAAATAATTAACTAATTTGTTAATTAACATTTGGATTTAATATTAATTTATTATAATCTGTTTAAAAGTTCTTATTAATTAATAAAATTAACCATTCAAATTGTTAATCAATGTTGTTAATAATAGGTTGTTAATTATATATTGTTCAACAATAATTGTTTATTAATAACTTATTTTTATAATTGATTTTTATTATTACTTATTTTTATTTAATAATTAATTTAAAAATATTAAAATTGTTAGTTATAGTAAATAAATTTTACTATAATTATTTATAAACAATAACTTGTTAAACAATCAATAATTATAATTATTTCTTAGAAAATATTAAAATGAAATAGTGAAAATTATATTTCACAAATTTAATATTTCGTGTATATCTTATATATACACAATGCATTACCAGATGCTAACTTTCTCTTTTTCTGTATCTGTATATCTGTATATATGTATTATAACCTTTGTTTTAGATTTTTATTATTTTAAAATTAATATTTTAATAATTATTTAACATTAACTCAATTTTACCATTTTAATTATACCAAAATCAAAATTACTTTGATAATGAGTCAGAAACAAAGGTTATCTACACTTTGATTTTATGAATTTAAATAAATTTTTAGAAAAGATTTATTAAAGCGCCAGGATATTTTGTTCAAAAATATACAAAAGATTAATTTACTTAATTAAATTTATTTTACCAGACTAGTTCAGAAAATTATTAAGAGATTACAAACTAATTTCCTAATAAACCGCGGAGAGGGGGGAGTAAGGAGACAACACAATAATTACACGGTCACTGAATTTAATTTTTAACAAAGTTAATTTTATTTAAGAAAATTTTACTTTTAGAGTGATATTTATTACGTTGAATAACTATTATATTCGTCGGAAGGCCGAATTTGTTAATGAATTACAGCATGACCATGCGGTGACAAGCATCATTCACGATTTTGAAAATTTTATTTTTAATATTCCCAATCTGGCGACAAAATGACAATTGATATTATTGGGACTCACCGTCGATGCGGCGTCGACCCCGCATGACTCCTCGCCCAGACATTGCACTTTTACTTTAATATTTTATTTAATCTTTATAATTTTTAATTGGCGTGATTCGCCTTTGATTACTACCAAAACGAGAATGACAGAAAATGGCCGTGTGTCTGGCTACGAGAGCGTCGCTACACTTGCGCTTCTTTTTTAGTTTTGGGTGAGTCCCCGGCGTACTATTTTTTTTTAAATTTTTAACAAAACTTATTCTACTATTATCCGCCCGAGGTAAGATCTCCGCCGCCAATAACATAGAGCGCCTACTTATTAGTCGCTGTCGTTTGCTCCGCATCTGCCTTTAATTCAAGATGGCGGCATGCAGTGTTTTGACAGGACGAAAATAACTATCTTCGTCTTCCTGGCCCTCTTGAATATTCGAGACTCACATCCGAATACATGCACCAGGAAGCACCTCCCCTGTAGAATTCGTATGATTGAAAAGTTGACGGTGACAACAACTCCGCAATATGAAAATATAAAATTTCGAACGGCAGAAAATTTTCCAACTTCAAGCTTATTTATTTGATCTGACGATTTGGCAGGTTAATTTTTACACGAAAATCAATTATTTAATTAATTGATTTTCCCAGGTATAATCTTTTTTGTTTATTTTTAATTTTTTTTGTAAATTCAAAATACTAATACTATTTTTTTTCATTTGTTTTAGGAAAGGAAAGATTACTGATAAAGAATAAAAATTTAACTATTGTTTAAACAATTTTTAAACAAATTATTGTTGTTATTTACCAACTTTTTCCAGAATTAAGAAAAAACTGCAAATTTCTAGGTGTATTCTGAAAAAAGTTGGTAAATAGCAACAATAATTTGTTTAAAAATTGTTTAAAAAATAGTTAAATTTTTATTCAACTTTTATTCTTTATCTGAAATCATATGAGATTTAGTAAATTGCAAAATTATGAAAAAACTGCAACTTTCTAGGTGTATTCTGTAAAAAGTTGGTAAATAATAACAATAATTTGTTTAAATAATTTTTTAATAATAAAACAAATGTTTTATGCCATAAATGTCATAAAACATTATTAAGATACAATATTTGTATTAACACATAATTATATTCAAAACTTTTGATGAATTTTAATCGTTTTGGGAACATAGTAGTAAAAAAGCGTTTGGCCACCCCGGGTGGCCGTCCGGTAGTCCGCGTATACAAAAAGTATTGGTAGCGCGAAGGATATACTAGAGCCATAAAAAGGGCCTTAAATGGTTTTCGTTTGCTGGGGACCGTTTATTGTGCTCTTATTTTGGAGTATTTTATCCTTAATACAATATGGTGAAAATTCTTGAGTTCAGATAAATTTATGATGTTATAAAATTTCCGATTGTTATATTTTAACAAGATTTCAGAAACCGAAAATATTGATTTTTGGGATTAAGATTTTCATAGTTTGAAATTTATGATCTCTTATAAATTTATCTGAACTCGAGAAGTTTATCAAACATGAAAGAACATAAAGTGAAATAAAATAAGAAGAAAATAATAAAAGAAAGGTGAGAGAAAAAAGATAAAAATAACGTTCAAAATCCACAGGACGTTACAAGGATACCACAAAAGACTCGATTCGTAATTTTTAAGCACCTTGAAAAATTTCTTTGTCATACAGTTGTTCAGCATATGTCAATAATTTTCTGCAAGAGTTTCCTTCGAATATTTCACCTTGAGAATTTTTTGGTACTATTTTTAGTATTTTAGGCCATAGAAGAGCAGAAAAAAATCACGTCCTAGTAATGGAACTAACCCTTTCCAGAAGAGATAGTTAACAAAACCTTGTAATAAGTGCAGTTCTCGAACTACGCACTTCTCAATTACTTTAATATCATCACCTTCTTCAAAAGTAGGTTTAGTTCTTGTAGTATGAAAATTCATTGCGTTTTTCTTTTTTTTCGCTGTCGATGACGTAATTCCCTCGGTCTTCTTTAAGATAACCGTAAGTTTTTAACTTGTCGACTACATTTTTGTTATCTGATGATCATTTAGACGAGCTAACTTAAACCTGATTATCGGCGTCAACAAATTCTTTACAGCCTGACTTCAAATCTCGCAATGAAATAAAACAAAATGGGCATGGATACATTGCGCTAGCGGTTTGTTGTCTGCTTATGGTTAATAGAAGCTTAAGATCGGCCGTAACTTTTATTTTTTTATTATTATTATTTATTTATTTTATTATAGCTTCTAGTAATTCTTCGCAATAAGCATACAAGATAGGCCTATTTTCTTTCACATTTACTCCTTCAACATCAAAATCGTGACTACTTACTTTATATATAACTTTTAAAATCTTGCCTTTTTCATTCGCGTGATTTCTATAATTCTTCGAAATTGCGTTTTTTCCAGCGTTGCAACGAATGAAATTTTCAAAAATTCTCATTTTATTTGAAGGTAATCCCAAATTGTTTTGTAAATTATCCAATTTCTCAGTATTAAAAATCGTTTCTTTGCTTTTTTCGGATTCAGAACAATTGTTGTGTCATGTCGGCCGTAATTCTGCAGTTTCAATTTTTCTCGTTCTAATGGCTGCAAGGATTTATTATTTTTACCTTTTTCTTTCAAAATAGATACTACAACTTTATCTTGGACGTTTTCAGGAAACTTCATTACTACATTACGTAAATTATCCACCAAAATACGATTACTATTGCACCTATGACGCAAGCCTTTACTGAGCTCTCTGGAACAAATTTTACAAATTTTAAAACTTTTTTCTCAGGTATTTCAGAAACATTTGTAGAATTAAAACTTTTTTCTTAGGTCGAAGATGCATAAAGACCATTTTCCGCATTTATCTCGATTTCGAATTTTTTTCACAACCATTACCTGTATAACTTTTGAATAAGTGGTAGATCTTGTTGTTAGGCAAATATAGCAATTGCAAGGTCCTTTTTCATTCTTCGTTTCTTTCTGCAGTTGAATATCATTATAGTTAGGCATTTTTATTCCAGGCCTCTTGATTATTTTTTTCGAATTCTTAAACGGTATTGCGACAGGTATTACACCAAGGTAAAAGATATTTCGAGTTATCCAACTTGAACGAATTATCAACGTTTTTCTGAATTAAAATTTCATTCTCTTTACTAATTTTGAAATAACTCAATTTTTTAGTTCCACAAACAATTTTTTTTCCGCATGTACCGCAAAATTTTAACATATTATTTTCGTGATGGCAGAAATTCGTCGGCATTTTAGAGTAGATATAACCACAACGAATGACTTAAAAATCTAAAAAATATTATTACCTAATTAAAAGAGATACAAACTATACTTGTAATATTGATTTTTTCAACTCCACGTGACAGAAAAATCTATTATTATTCTATTATTAGAATATCGAAAGACACACGAGTCAATATAATATCACATTACATTAAGATATCTGAATAAATACGCGTGAACAGATGAACGAAGCTTATTTTTGAAATCATCTCAAAATTTTTTTGCTTGTATCATTTTGTTTTAATGTATCAGACAATTTCTTTAACTTTCTGTTTGTAAAAATATGGTACAATCAAAATTTTATAAATTTAGAAATATTTAAAAAATATATTTGAAAAATATATAAATACGTGTACATTATTAGCATATTTGGTATTTTTTATTAAAAATAAACGTTTTCGTCGATATTTTATGAAGGGGGGCATTGGGATTTTATGCAAACTTGCATTTGACTACTTTCGATGTCTTTAACAATATCCAGTCATAAGTTAAGGTCACCACTTTAATAGAACTTGAATTGGCTGAGGAGAGGTGTGTCACACCTCTGAGTTTCTCTCTCGCTCAGGGGGAATTCTGCCCAAACAAGTTGACATCAGAAAAGCCAACGGCGAGACACGACTGGCACGTTACTAGCAACGACTCACCCACGATAAATCTCTTCTTCTTCCCTCTGTGTTCGCTCTCGGTAATTCTCCGGCTATCGTTCCCTGGAACTATAACTGAGAAATCCAAATAAGGGAAATATCAAAGGACAATATTTCACAATCTCTTTTACACTTTTTATTATCCTCGATAACTACACAACAATCCAAACTATATCACACTAATGGTGGCAAAAGTATTACACCTGTTCTGCCGTACAGTTTAAAAAAGGCACTATCTACATTTTTTAAGAAAAATGAGTTTTTTATATGGCTGGTTCGTTTCAAAATTCAAAAATTATCTGTGCAATCGAAAATTATAAATTTTAATTAGTTAAAATGTAAATTAGATTTTAATTGTAAAAATTAGCTAATTATCCATTTTTGTTGTAGATAGTGACGCTTTTAAAAGGAAAACATTCCCATCTTGATTGTAAAATACTGATATTTTAGCCGCCAAAAATGTGCACTATGTACATAGGCCGCCGCCATATGTATTTCCTTCAATTTTTAGTTGAAAATTTTGCACTATCTACTGTTTTGCGTATTATTATTTAAAATTATAAATTTATTTTTGCACCAATGAAAAGAGCGGGTCCGATTTAGTTAAGAACAATAGGTTGATTTCCAAAATTTTATTTTTGTTAGGAGATATAAATGCAAACGCTTTTAGTTAAATATCTCGGTTCGAGATAAAATGTAGATAGTGCCTTTTTTAAAAAGGATGGCAGTGTTGTGTCTTGGCTTTTTCCACATGTGCTCGTCTTCTTCATTTCTTCTTCTCTCTCGATCCACTGACTCTCCTCTCTCTGTCTCTTCCTGCTCACTTCGGCCCTGCCCTCTATCACTTTCTCTCCTGCTAACTAGCCGCGCGACACACATTCACCCCTGATAGTGGATCACTCGGCATTTCCGACTTTCTTAATTAGCATACCAATTAACGATCATGGTTCAGGGACAAGTACGAGAGTTGACGTGACGATTCAGATTGTCGAACCACAGGAGACGACAATCCACAATCACAATACTTAAAATATAAAAAAAATTTAAATAATTTACAATAAAATTTTTTTAATACTATTTTATTTTTTACAATGTATGTATCGATCAATTTTTTTCAAGAAGCACTGAATACAAAAAATTTCTGAAAAAAATTTGAGATGTAAAAGCAAACTGATTTCTGACTTGCGTCGAATTCTCCATATTTATGAATCTATTCGTTTTAATAACAAGAATACAATTTTAACAAGAATTAATGCAGAATTTATTAAAAAAAGTTATTTCAAAAAATAAAAAAATTGGTTTTTTTATCATTAAAAATTTGCTGGAAATTTTTTTGGATATTTTTGAAAATTCTTCTGTCTTTTTTAGATATTCGTAACCGTAATACACCTACTATCAACGTCAGAACTTAACCACCTTGTATGTGTTAATGAGTTATGAATCTTAAAATTGATTTTTCCCGTATTTGTAATAAAAGTACCTGACTTTTCCCTGACCTATGACAGCCCTAAAAAATATAATTGATTTTGTAACCTAGTGTAATTGTTTTGAGAATGAACGTACGAGACTTTTCTTGACAAAAATATAAACCTAAAAATGAGATTTTTCCTATGGGATATATTCATACATCAGAAAAAATTGTTTGATACTGTCACGCACATTAGAAAAATTTTATGTTCATATATAAACTGAATACTATGTTATTACTGTCGTGTTAAAATTTCACAACTGCGCAAACGTCAAATAGAAACGAATGTTCTCAATAAAAAAAGGAAAAAAATGACGATTGCCAAAAGGAAATACGAAATTTTGAAAACAACATATAATCCTTTAGAAAAAAGACAGGAGCGAGAATCTTGAATTGAATGAAAACGACTATCAAAAATTTCGGTTGTGGGCATGGTTCGGCTGTGGACACCCACGCAGAACTTTTGACAGAAATGAGATTTGTCTAATCTGACAAATATCACGTATGTGTTATGACCTAACATAGTTTTCTATATGATTACAAAAGTGATTAAACACCTGCGCTTTTTACTATATATAAATTGAAACGATAAGTTCAAAGCGTATTTCCGCAGTAAATATGTTATATTTTATAATCCAATTTCGTGGTCCAGCATGAAAATTAATATAATGAGATTTTGATGTCCGTCGTTTGCAATTATAGTAATTGTTGTAACTGGGCAGTTTAGGATTAGTGTAAGAAATCTTATATGCCCTTACATGGAGAGCAGGTAATGTCAAAATTAAAAGAAATTATCCTTATATAGTTAATGAATGGTTACCCTGTAAAAAAAGTATTGGGAGATACGGGATTGGGTGTCGTGGTGAATGCGGTATTCAAGGGGTCCCAATGCGGTGCAAGTTTTAAGCTTTAAAAAAAGAAAATACGTGACAGGAGTAAATAATTAGTGTCAGTGGATCAAAATACAAGTTAAAGGAATGAAAAAATACGAATAGTGAGTGTAAAAATGAAGTTTAAAGAAAATAAGGTAAGATTAACTGTTAAATGTAAGTCTAATGCGGCATAGGCTTTTTTCAATGCGGCGCATAATCCGTATATAGTTCGCGCAGTGCAGCGGCGCTCTCTTCTTTACCAATAGCGGATTCTTTCTATTCAAATCGTAATTTTTAAAATAATGAAAAATAATATTAACTAAAAGTTGATAATGTATTTCAATTAATAAAAAAATGTTAAGAGCGTTCAACGGTCTCTAAAATTTGTAGGTTATGTGCGACTTACAGTTGTAATGATCTTAATTTTTATTGCCAAAGGATTTGTTCGCTGGATGGAGTCTGTGTTAAAATACAAATTATCTTTTATCAAATAAATTAATAAAATGGCGTAAAGCGTCATTACAAAAATTTAAGCAAGCTAGTTAGTCAATTTAGTGATATCGATAGGAAGGGTAAAGTCAGTAACAAAGCAAAGTTTTAAACCTTCGTAAGAGAATATATTCAAAATAATAAAGAAATCATACATAATTAATAATTAGCGAAGGTAAATTTAAAATGAACCAAAAGAAATATAACAATAAATAAGAAAATAAATGACTCGATATAATGCAAAAATTATCTAACCGAAATCAATCGAAACCCTAACTAGCTAGTAACATTGCAATAAAAGAAACTAATCTAACTAAAATAGAATAGAAAGAAAATAAGTTTATTTCCCAAAATGACAAATTTCCCACCGCGACCGACGCTCATTTTACGCAAGGGTAGACTCTAGAAACTACCCCTAAATACCGGTACGGACGATAACTAGGGGTCGTGCACACTAGGTCGATTTAGCAAAATCAAAAAGACTAGATACCGCGATTCTCACGGTATTCATGCCCGACACGATAATTAGTTGCGTAAAAGAGAGAGATAAGGGTAGACATACAAGCTTCATCTTCCCCTAAGCTGTACGTTGGGTCGAAGAATCTACCTGGTGCATCAACTCTGTGAAGGGCAAGATGTACCTCTTCTTCACAGGGTTGGTTCACATTCCCATGTAGGAAATAACAGGTGAAAAGAGATAGGGAAAGAGTGAGAGAAACGGAGAGGCGAAGGGTGTTACTACTGCCCAGTTGTACCTGAGTCTTGAGTACAACTCCTTCTAGGATGTACAAGCAAGCAGCCCCAGCTGTACCTGAGATACCGCCGGCTTGCACCAGGTGAGAAAGGAAGATCTCATTCCTCGGGAGAGTCGTACCTCAACCTCGGCATTAGATCGAAAGGTAAAAGGTAGAAAGAGAAGAGAGAGCTGCTGTCGATCTGCCTCGGAGCAAGCCCCGAGACCGGTCAACGGCGAACTGAGGAAATTGTACGAGCAACCAAGTATTATAGATCGCTGGGCCCACAAGAGGTGTAACGTGAGAGAAACCCACGTGATGCGCGGCAATGGGTGCGCCATCAATACTCTCTACCTGTCCGCCGAGCAGTGAGCTCAGTAATATATATATATAGATATACTATGCGTACAAAAATGAATGAATTTACTCTTTCAGAAACTTTAAAATTCTCACGTCAAAAATAATGCGATATCATTACACAGTTATCGCCAAAGAAAAACGATGACACTGCCTGTTTGAAATTACGTGAAATTAGTAAACAACCGTTTTCAAACTAGTGTTTCTCTGCACACAAGCACTTTTTACAAAATCTGACGTCTATTTGTCAAAAATGTTTTTATCCCTCAGGCACGAAAATGGCACTTTTTCATGCGTCAAAAAAGGGCGTAAACTAACTCATTTTTCACTGCCGGTGAAAAAAGATTCTTCTTCTCCCTAGGGAAAAAAAGCTGGGTAAAAATGAATGTTCTCGTCAAAAATGCTGCTTTTTTACCTCTGCGCATGTATTTTTGACCAGGACAATATCTGTTTTAGCAGGGACAAATAATGCTGAACGGGTAGTAGCTCCTCAATTGAAAGCAACCAATCGCCTCCGATTCACGTTACACGCTCGGGAGAATTCGAGTATTCTCGGATGAAACCGTATATAACGTGAATGAACGCGACTCGGAAAATTGCAAATGGCTGCTTCTGTATTCTGATTCCCAAGCGTCGCCGGTTATCGTCTTTAAAGTTAAACATGAGTGATAGTGAAAATTGTGTCGATGGTGTGCCACCTGAAATTGCAGAAATTGCTGATTCTGCATTGAATGAAATTTTGTCTGAAAAGTCAAGACACATCTATGAAAACATTTACGATGTGTACGTTAAGTGGAAAAAATAAAAAAAAGTTGAAAAAACAAACGAACAAGTTATTTTGGCATATTTTAAACATTTATCAGAGCATTACCAACCACCCACTTTGTTTTCACAATTTTCGATGTTAAAGGCGATGATAAACCTAAATGAAAAAATAGATATCCAGAAATATGTCGAAACTCAAGCGTTTATAAAGCAAAAAAACCGTGGCTACTATGCAAAAAAATCCAAAGTATTTTCTGCTAACGAAATACAAACTTTTCTCAACGATGCTCCCGATCTTCATGACTTGGATAAAAAGGTAAAATTGATAAAATTATACAAAAATTTACACTTATCAGTGAAATTCTATTATAATCATATTTTAATTCGCTTTCATTACATTTATTTTAAAAACATGATTTAAAATGTGTTCATAAAATATAAGATCTATGAAAATAAAAAAAAATAGTATATAAAAATAATTAATAAATAAATATATAGATATAAAATGTGTAACATGCATAAAATATAAACACTAGTAAATATTCTTTACGTGCAACAGAACAATAACAAAAGATAAAATAGTTTAAAGTGCATTTAGTTATTTTGAAAATTATTTAAAACTACTAAATTAATATAAAGAAAATCATTTTAATTAATTATATTTTTAATAATAATTAAATAATTCTTTTTAATATTAAACAAATAATTCTGTTTTTAATAATAATCTAATAAGTGTTTTTAATAATAAGTAAATAATTAGTTTTTTAATTTATAAACTATGTATTTAGGTCATTGCAATTTTTGGGATATTTGGAGCTCTTCGTGGAGATGAACTGGTCAAGGTAACTACCAAAGATGTTGAACGCCAAGGTTCCCTGTATTTAATCAAAGTTCGTGTAACGAAAAACTTGAATCCGCGATCGTTTGTTATTCCCGAGCAATTTAGCTCGTATTTAGAAAAATATATAAACCTCCGTCCGAAGAATGTCACCACCGACCGATTTTTTTTAAATTACCAATTAGGAAAATGTACTGTTCAGGTATAATATATTTTTTGCAATTATCTAAGAACTTAACTATCAAAAAATTAGTGGTTTTAAAAATACGACAATATTACATACTGCTACTTATATTATGTTTCATTGTTTATAGGTTACAGTCAAAAATAAAATTGCCAAAGTGCCGCAGAAAATTGCACAATTTTTAAAGCTGGAAGATTATAAAAATTACACTGGGCACAGCTTCAGGAGGAGCTCAGCTACGATATTGGTGGATGCAGGTGCAAATATGACAACCTTAAGACGGTTGGGAAGTTGGAAAAGTGATGCCGTGGCACAAGGCTACATAGAAGAATCTATGTATAATAAAACCGAGATCAGTAATATGTTTTCAAAAATGATTAACGGCCCGTCATCTTCCAAGCAAACACCGATTGATGTTTCATCTTCCAAACGTCTTAAAATTGACGATAAAAATACTGATGAGTCTGATGAACCATCAGAATTGTTGCCAAAGGACACTTCGCTTCAAGAGAAAAAATTTAAATTCGAAAACTGTAATATTGCAATGCATTTTAATAATTGAAAAAATCACCTTCGTGGTGTTTTATGCACTTAAGTTTCTTTTACATAAATATTATATTTTGTTTAATAATTGTCTTTTTTGTCAATTCTACGTTTCTTTAGAATTTTTTATTTAAATATTTATATTATTTAGGACTTTTCTGTATTACACGTATAATTAAAAATAGTAAACAATTGTATGTGATATTCTACTAGGTCTAAGTGACATGTGTAATTAAAAATAGTAAACAATTGTATGTGATTTTCTTCTAGTTTAAGTCTAACTAAGAAATGTTGGCACTTGATAGTTTATTTTAATGTTCTTGTACTGCTTAAACAATTGAAGACTGTTTACTATATTATTTTTCTAATTAAAAATATTATAATCAGATTATTTTTTAATATAAAATATTGTAATCAGATTATTCTTTAATAAAAAATTGTTTTCAAATAGTCTACTGTAATAATTTATTGTTTGCTTAATCGATATTCATTTTCTAAAATCAACTTTAAAAAAAGTTTTAAAAATATCTTTAAAAGTTTAAAATAATTAATTGAGATGGTATTTTGTTCTTCTTGGAGGTCACACTGAAAATTTTTCAACTTTTTTTGTAACTCTTTTGAGTTGGTTTTTTTGCAGTCGGGGGGCTCCGCCCCACGAACGCCCGGCCGGGGCTCCGCCCCTGGACCCCGTCGGGGGAAACCCCTAGAACCCCCCCACGGCAAGACGTGCTTGTACGTTTGACTGTATATCGGTAGACTAGTCCGTGACAATTTTAGTTTTCCTTTTTGACGCAATGTTTGAATTGAATATAATTTGTATAAAAGTTACATGATTTATTTCATGCTTCAATAATTTTTCAACATTTTTCATTCAGTATTTATCTTAATTTTTGTGCCTTTGGAATAAAAAATATCGTAAGCGCTACGTGGGTAAAGCCATTTATTTTCGAGACTGATGTTTGCAGCACGAGTTGTAGGCGAGGGCGCCGAAGGCGCCCGAGCCGTAAACGAGTACTGCAAACATCAGTCTCGAAAATAAATGATAGGCTTTACTCACTAGCTGCTTAATATACTATTCTAATTATCTGAATTCAAAAAATTTTGATAATCCATGCAGAAACGCGGTTTCAGGATTGGAATTACAAAAGTAATGTAATGACAGACGGCAAGACGTGTGTTACTGCCATTTTGCCAGTAGAGGACAGAAGCAAGCAGGGAGCGTAAAGGATCAGCTGTCAAAATGATTCGCATTACATTGCTATGGTAATTCCAATGCTGCAACCGTGTTTCTGTATGGATAAACAAAATCTTTTCAATTCAAAGAATTAAAAACATTTGTATTTTAATTGAATAAAACGAAATTGCATTTTAAACCTGTTTAAAAACAATTTTCCGGAGTTGTACATATTTATATTTTAATCTTTAAAGTTTAATTATTTGAAAATAGCAGTTATATTAAACATGTATCAAATATTATTTAATAAATTTTTACTTCAATATTTATTTTTAACTAAAAATCAAAATTTAATATTACTTTTAAAATTACATTCTTATTTGTTAATAATTGTTATCAAACATTTTTTACATTTAAATGGAATAAATGAAATATATTTTAAAAATACCATTTAAGTAGAAAGAATCCGCTGTTGGTAAAGAAGAGAGCGCAGCTGCACTCCGCGAACTATATACCGATTATGCGCCGCATTGAAAAAAGCCTATGCCGCATTGGACTTACATTTAACAGTTAATCTTACCTTATTTTCTTTAAACTTCATTTTCACACTCATTATTAGTATTTTTTCATTCCTTTAACTCGTATTTTGATTCACTGACACTAATTATTTACTCCTGTCACGTATTTTCTTATTTTTAAAGCTTAAAACTTGCCACGCATTGGGACCCCTTGAATACCGCATTCACCACGACACCCAATGCGCTATTTCGCGAATACCGCATTGACAGGTAGGCACTTGCAATGCGGAATCCCGTACCTCCCAATACTTTTTTTTACAGGGTAATTAATTTTTTTGCATTTTTAATAGATTTTTCAAGAGTGCTCACAACCAAACCAAAATTTTCTTTGTTAGAAATATGACCACTTTATTGAATTTTTAATAACATTTTTCTAGTCAACCAAATCAGTTTATTTTCTTCATGAGTAGTTAGGTAAGGTCTCTTGCTTTGAATACATATACATATGTTTGCTTAATATCTACAAGATCACAAATTATGAGTCTAAAACGATACTATGCCCACAACCGAACCTATTCCCCTATTACTTATTTTAATTGCAACAATGTACGGGCTTACAAAATAAAAACGCCCTTTTGTACATAAGCACTAATATTTTACAAACTTATTATTTAAAATATAAGAAATGAAAATTAATCAAAAACGAAAATTGTTAGTTAATCAATAACATAATGAAGAAAAAAAGATAAAAGAATAAAAAAATAATTAAATTAAATTAAATCGGTCGTTTACATACAATGAATTTATTAGCCTAAAATTAATGAACGAAGCTCACTAGTAAATTTTGACAGTGAGATACCAAAAAAATCCAGAGCATGACAGCATTTGTTGCCGTGTTTACAAATTCTATTCATTACCGAGTACTCAAAGTATTTTCTTCTACAAAATTTCGTTTTGAACAATTTTTGGTTTCCTTATCTTTGACTCCTCAAATTTCTAGTGGGCACAACGACATTTATGTTAGACAGAATCGAGGGACAATCTATGTAACCATTAATAATTTTAAATAAAAATAAAAGGTCTAAATAAAGAAGCTCTCATGAAAACTTCAGTATCAATAATTTCTTTCTTAATTCTGTGTAATCGTAACTCAGAGGATCGATATAAATATCAGCCATTTTTGCCGCAAAGCTAAGAAATCTGTTTTGAACACGCTCGAGTTTTAAAAGTTGAAAATCTTGGTACGGTACCCAAATTATTGCTGAAGATTCTAAATTAGATCTGATCAATGAAAAATAGAGGAATCTTATTACTTTAATGTTTTTGAAATCAGAGGCATTTCTAAAGATGAAACCAAGCATTTCAAGTGTTTTTGTGACAGTTTCTTTAATATGCGTATCAAAAGTTAAATCTGAGCAAAAAGTTACTCCAAAATCACTTACACTAGACACCCTTTGCAGCTGGACACCATCGATATTGTAATCATACAGAATTATGTCGCTATTCACACTGCACTTGTTAACATTAAGTTCAAGTTTATTATCAGATGACTATTTTAAAAAATTTTTTATATCATTTTGAACGCATGAACAATCGTGAACGTTCGAAATTACTGTATAAATTTTAAGATCATCGGCAAATAAAGAACAAAAGCAGTGCAATATCGATTCAACAATATCATTAATGTGCAATAGAAATAGAAGTGGACCCAAATTCGATCCTTGAGGGACACCTGAGGTTGCATGAAAAGATATAGAATAGTTATTACCCACGCGAACTGACAAATAGCGATCTTTAGTGTAG
Source organism: Leptopilina drosophilae (assembly GCA_032873175.1). NCBI lineage: Eukaryota > Metazoa > Arthropoda > Insecta > Hymenoptera > Figitidae > Leptopilina > Leptopilina drosophilae. The sequence goes on along the minus strand of CM065480.1, from coordinate 14,282,365 downwards.
CTAATAAACCAGTTAATGTAAACGTTAGTGAGACCAAAAGAACTGAAATTAGATATTAATATCTTGTGATCAACTTTGTCAAACGCTTTGGAGAAATCAGTCTAAATAACGTCTGCCTGATTACCATTGCTTACATTATTAAATAAATAGGGGAGACTGGGGTAAACCCGCTCACTAGCGATTTGACGCTATAAACTCAACTTAAGATGAAGAAATTTGTACTGTGAATAGTACTTAACATAGAACTAATGCTAAAGAACTTTCGTTTAGTTTCATGAATTCGTCATAGAATCTGAGGCGGTCAATTGTTTTTAGAAGTGCAAAAAAAGAAAAATGACTTTCGGATGTTTAAGTTTTTCGATTAATATTTTTGAGACTTAATTTATCCAACAAATTTTTTGTTGATGCTATTAGATGTCCTTTTTCGAAATATATATGTAGTTTTGTTTGATTTCAATAAGATTTATTTAAATTTATTCTGAAATGTGAGAAATACATTCGAGGTAAAGTCGTTCACATAAAGTCGGGATAAAGCCGCTCACTTATTAAATTTGTTTAGGAAGTCGAATCAGTATTAACAGTATTTCTTTTTTTTGGCGATCTTAAAATTTATAAATTGTAAAAATATTTATTAAGAGATAAATAATATTCAATTTCTAACAATATTATTGAATTATTGGGTAATTAGTTGAATATTTAACATTTTGAATGTCCCGCATTTCACGATTTGTGACGATTTTTTTTAATAGATGGCGCTGAACTATCAATATTTGTTGACAACATTGAGCGGAATCATGTCTTTATCAGTGATTATTAGGTTATAACAAACAACGCAAACAAAAAAATAATCAAAATTTGTCGCTGTCTTTTTTGGCTAAAAAAAGACATAAATCTAAGTTTGTTGTCATCGTTTAGTTTTCGTTTTATCATTATTTATTTTTAAATTATAAATTTCGAATTTCATTTGTTATCAAAATATATATATATACATATATATTATATATATTATATTTCATTAAATTTCATTTTTTATTAATTTGTTATTTTTTATCAATAATAAAATCTATAACTTGTTACATCAAAAATTGAAACTATATTTTAATTTTCTCTTAACAAAATATTATTTGAATTCACAGTTGCAATTCATGAAACCTATACTTATTATTTATTAAAATTAAAACAATATTTATTGTTTATAGAACTCATAATTTATCATTAATAAATCATACTGAAGATGGAAATAAGGAGAAATTTAATATATACGAAATAAAACTGTCGGGATTACATTAAATTCATAAAAAAATCAAGTGATCGGGTTTACCCCGAGGGGTGAGCGGATTTACCCTGGAAAATTGTGCTTTTGAAATCTTGTATATGTGTATTAAAAATTTTCTCTAAGCAAACTAAGAAACATAAATCAAAAAATTTTTTTTATTTTGTTAGTAGAAATCATAAGCTGTCAAATTATTTAATTTAACCTGGATTTAGGAAATAATTTCCTAGGTTTTTATCGTGGGTTTTGAGGGTCGCTAATTATGAATCTAAAATCCAATTTTAAAAATTGAAAAATGGGGAAACATTAAAAAAATGTTAATGATTTTAATGGCTGAGAACGTGATTATCGAATTTTGACTGAAAATTCGTCTTTCATATTTCACCCGCCATGTTTGATTTTAAAAATTGGACTCTAGATTCGTGACCAGCAACCCCAAAAACCCCTGAGTAACAAATTTCAAGCTAATCTAATGAGTTTTAGAAAATTTTTCGGCCATATTGGACCCGCCATTTTGAATTTATATAATTGGATTTTAGATTCATAATCAACGACTCCAAAAACCCCCGAGCAACAAGTATCAAGCAAATTTAATTACTTTTCTAAAAAATTGGTCGCCATATTGGATCCGCTATTCTGAATTTTGAAAATTGTACTTTAGATTCGTGATCAGCGACCTCTAAAACCTTCGAGTAACAAATTTCATGCCGATCTAAATTTTTTTAACAATTTTGTACTTTCGAATCAAATTTTGAAAAAAATTTGAACTTCAAACTCTATTTTTAAGCCACCATTTTAATTTTTAGTTTTCTCTTTAGTCCTATCTTCTAGGTCATATGTATATTTATGTCATGTTATTTGTAACATTTGAAATTATTTTCACGCTATTTCATAGTAGAAAAATTAATAATTAAACAAAAATTGGGAAAAAATCGGACTTTTTTTTATAAAAAACATTAATATTTTTTTTGTTTATAAATTTTTTATGTTTTTTAACGCTATTCGATAGAGCGCATATGAAAACATAAGAAATGATGATTCGCGAATTTTTCTATTGATTTTTTTTGCTAAATGATGCTAAAATGTGACTAAATAACATGTTATACTCCATTATAGATCGTTTAAAAGCAATACATTAAAAAATCTAAAATTTTTAATATTTCGATTTTTTGAAAACATTTTTATCTTTACATCTTAGTTATAGGACACAATTTTTGAAAAAATTATACTAAAATTTGACCAATTAACATGTAACAATCAATTATAAATCATTTAATCGCAATTCATTACAAAATATAAAATTGGGATATTTGCGATTTTTTTAATTTTTTAAAAATCATGTTTATATTTACATCTTAGTTATAGGACATTTTATTGGCATTTGCCAATAGAATTCTATTATAGAATGTTACTAAATATCATGTTATACTCAATTATACAAAGTTTGAAAGCATTTTTTTAAAAAAGATAAAATTTGAAAATTTCTGATTTTTTAATTTTCTGAAAAAATTTAATAACTCCCGTTCTAATTAATATTTTTCAAACCTGTAAATTTAAAAACCTTCCTTATCCTAAGGTCAAACATTCTGCCAAATTTGGTTTCAAACGGTTGAACAGTTTTTACGTGATTCGCGAACAAAGATTCTGTGACATACATACACACATACATACAAACACGAAATTTTTTATTGGCATTTTTGGAATCATGGATGCTCAAAACGAATAAGTATGTGTAAAATTTTAAGTTCTGAGCAATGTACAGACAAAAGTCTCATCTTATATATGTATAGATTTTAAAACGTCAAGGAAGAAAAATTTGTACTATGGCATTTACTGGAATCTTGGCAACATAACTTTCATATGGTAAAACAGCTCATAAAACATTTAATTTACCAATTATAATATATAGTCATTCGTCACAGACTATTAAAATACAGTCCAAAGAGACGGAATATTTAAGATATATTGAAATATTTATTTGGGACGAAGCGCCGATAGCTCCAAGACACGTTTTAGAATTAGTTGATCGCAATTTGCGGGATATTACAAATGACAATAGACCATTTGGAAATAAAATAATGGTATTTGGGGGTGACTTTAAGCAATTATTAAGCTACTCGTAGTGAGTTAGTTAATTTTTGCATTAAATTCAGTTCCATTTGGTCTGTATTTTATCAATTTTCTCTGACTGCTAATATTCGTACATTGCCTCACGAAGTTGAATTTGCTGAATTTTTATTGTTAGTTGGAAATGGAACTGATAAAGATAATGATGAAAATTTACATTTACCAGAAAATTGCATAGCACCACGGAATACAGACATTGTAGAGAATATCTATGGGGAAGTAATTAGGCAAAAACAATTTGAAAGTTATCGAAAATGGCAATATTATCAGCCAGAAATGTTGATGTTGATGATATTAATAAAGCTGTCGTTGAATTATTAAATCCTGAAACTGAAAAATTTTATACCAGCATCAATAGCACTAAAAATTGTGATAATGGAGAAATGGGCGAGGCTCTTTCACCAGAATACTTAGAGACACTAAATCCTCCATGTTGACCTCCTCATGAATTACGATTACGAGAAAATTGTCTTATCATGTTAATTAGAAATCTGTCTATTAATGAAGGTTTATGTGTTGGGACAAGATTACAAGTGTTAAAATTAGGAAATCATTTACTGAAGTGCAAAACATTAACTGGCGATAAAATGGGACGAATAGTGTTTATTAATAAAAAAATTTGTACAGTGACGTTTGTTATCCTTTTCAGTTTGGTCGAAGACCAATAAAACTAGCTTTTGCAATGACAATTAACAAATCACAAGGGCAAATGTTTGATAAAATTGGAACAGATTTAAGACGACATGCTTTGAAACATGGATAAGTTTATGTTGTTATGTCGTGTGTACGATTCTGGGATTCTTTAAAAATATATTTAGGAAATCAACGTGAAAGTAATATTGTAAAAAATTTTGTTTATAAAGAAATTTACACTTAGATATTAATATTTTTCATATAATTTTTATTATTTTTAGACACTATAACATTTCATAAAAATTTGATATGTTCTTTCACTAGAAAATACAACTCAGGAGGGTGCAGACCCATGATAGCGTGAAATGGAAAACATTTGGAAGAAAGCGTAAAACAACGCAGAATTTCACGAGTGCAAGAGAAAACCTTAAGAATTAAATAAAACAAGTTGTGAATTAACCCAGGTGCGATTTTTTAATCGGCTCATAGTTGAACCAATTTTTACAAGGTGGGTCCAACTTCTCGTGCCAGAGGTTGGGCCAACATACAGATGATAACGGTTGGCCGTCTGATGGCGACGATGGTTGGCCCGACAATTCATAAGGAAGTTCGCCCAACTTAAAATGAATACGTTGTGCCAACCATACATTTCAATAATTAAAAAAATAATAATAATAATAAATAAAATTTTATTGTACAATAATACAATTTAAAAAAAGAAAAAATTTTAAGAATGAAGTAGATTTTTTCATTTTATTTAATTCTATTAATGCTAATAAAATATATTCTTATACATCAATCGATTCTTCTTTTGATGAAATGAAGATTTTTAGTTTGTTTTCAAGTCAAGAGTAATATTTTATTATAAGGCAACATGATTTTTAAGAAGGAAATAAATTTCTAATAAAAGTGCGAATTTTTGGTTTTAATTATTTATGTTTAATTCTATAAATTCAAATACAATATATACTTTAAATATACCAATCGATCCGTTTTAATGCAACGGATAAGATTATTGAAAAAAATGAGTGAAATTTTATTGTACTGAAATATAATTTTGATGAAAGAACTGAATTTTTGAAAAAAGGTAATTTTTCTGCTTTAATTGTCATTAACTCTATAAACGCTCATATAATTTATACTTTATATATACTAATCGATTCGTCATGATGCAAAGAATAAGATTTCATCATATATTAACTTCAATATTCAATTAAAAAAGTTTTTTTTTACTAAAGTAAAAAAAATTATAGATTTTTTAATGTCCATCACTCTATTTTGAGATATTTTTATGATAAATATGCCTTGCAATTTTCAGCTGAATTCGTTGAAACCTCTTCGAGTTATCGAGTTCACAAAAAACGGGATCCACATACATACATCCGGACAATTGTTCAGGGTCTTTAATAAAATAGTCCTATATAAAGGAAAATTTATTTGAAGGTTTTTAAAAAAGCAAAAATCTTAAGTGCAAAAGAGATAGGTAGACATTGTTGTTCTTTTCACTCTCACGATTTTCTGCTTTCGGTTGACATATTCTACTCACATGCACTGAAAAAATTTTAGGCGATTGGCTGTACTGGTTTCAGAACAACGAGTTTCCCTTTCGACCAGCACATCAGACGTGCTGATTTCTAGATAGTAGACGTACTTTTTCAGCGCATGCGTTGTTTTGTAGACTAGAGAAACAGTTATCGGCACGGCGGTTGAACAGAAAAAGTAAGTCTACTGTCAAGAAAAAGGAAGTCTGACGTGCTGGTCAGAAGGAAAACACTTGTTCTGGCGTTTTAAGAGAATCAGTACAGCCAACCGCCTAAAATTTTTTCAGTGTAGGATCGCACCCTAAACGCTCCATAAAACGCAAACATATGAGGCATTTCATTTCAAACCGTTTCACTGACAAAAAACAATCGCAAGGAGATAGATTTTCTAATAATTTTTATTATATAAAACTTTAATTGTTTATAATATATTATACACTAATTCAATAGAGAATTTCATGAGCTTTCTATTGCTATTTTTATTATTTTAAATTTCTGCCAATTTCATAGAGAAATTGCTGTTTGAAATGTTAAACTCTTAATATCTCAAAACACCCCCCCGACGATTTTTATCATAATTATATCAAAATAAAGCGTAAATTCCCTAGTTTCTATTCCCATTTGATATATTATGGCACGGTCACACCTCAGCTGCCTGCCTGCCTGCGCAGGCAGCCGCCACGGGAGTAGGAGAGAGGAGACGAATAATTTAAATTGTCTGACCCTCTTACTCTTATGTATTGCCATGACGACCTGCAGGCAGGCAGGCAGGCAGCCGAGGTGTGACCGTGCCATTATGGACATTTGATGGGATTAATAGAAAAAAAAATTGTTTAAAAAATGTGTTTTTGAAAAATTTGACAAATAGTACGAAACTGAATGTAAGTTGAATTGGTTAAGGTTCAACTTCATACTATTTGTCAAATTTTTCAAAAACACATTTTTTTTCTATTAATCCCATCAAATGTCCTTAATATATCAAATGGGAATAGAAACTAGGGATTTTACGCTTTATTTTCATATAATTTTGATAAAAATCGTCGTGGGGGTGTTTTGTGATATTAAGAGTTAAACATTTCAAACATCAATTTCTCCACGAAATTGGCAGAAATTTAAAAAAATAAAAATAGCAATAGAAAGCTCATAAAATTCTCTATTGAATTAGTGTACAATACATTATAAACAATTAAAGTCTTATATAATAAAAATTATTAGAAAATCTATCTCCTTGCGATTGTTTTTTGTCGGTGGAACGGTTTGAAATGAAATGCCTCATATAAACATAGCCTTAGTTAATGGAGGAAAAAATTTGTAGTACAAAAAAAGGTAATTATTTCGAATCACGGCTTTTGCGAATTTTAGAGATAAATGATTAATTCTTTTTGGAAAGGCTTTCATTCAGCTAGAAAATGAAAAATTAGGTGGGGGAGGATGAAAAAGTTAATTATGGAACGCCAGGGATGGGAAACAAATTAAAAATTTTCGATTTCAGGCGATAACTCGGTAAATATTAAATATTTCGAAAAATGTTCTACATAAAAGTTGTAGATCTTGTAAAGATACACATTTTACGTTACATGCAATTGTTTCATAAATTGAGTATTTTTTGAGAAAAACACAAAAAAAGGAAAATAACCATAGAAACGTTTTAATGCAGAAAGGGAGTCAAATTAACTTTCTAGATGGTACTAGAAGCTATCCAACTTAGACCTGACCCCCCTCCAACGTTTAAAAAAGGCGTTTTGAAGGTGCATCCACAACACATTACTCTAAGGCGGGCGAAGCCCGCCGCACCTACTTTCCTTTCACATTTTAATGCATAAAAGAGTAAAATTAACTTTCTAGTTTGTATAACAAGATGTCTAACATAGTCCAGACCCCTCTCCAACGGATTTGACTCCCTTTCTGCATTAAAACGTTGAAGGAAATCAGGTGCGGCGGGCTTCGCCCGCCTTAGAGTGATGTGTTGTGGATGCACCTTCAAAACGCCTTTTTTAAACGTTGGAGGGGGTTCTGGTCTAAGTTGGATAGCTTCTAGTACCATCTAGAAAGTTAATTTGACTCCCTTTCTGTATTAAAATGTTGAAGGAAATCAGGTGCGGCAGGCTTCGCCCGCCTTTGAGTGATGTGTTGTGTATGTACCTTCAAAACGCCTTTTTTAAACGTTGGAGGGGGGTCTGGTCTAAGTTGGATAGCTTCTAGTACCATCTAGAAAGTTAATTTGACTCCCTTTCTGCATTAAAATGTTGAAGGAAATCAGGTGCGGCGGGCTTCGCCCGCCTTAAAGTGATGTGTTGTGGATGCACCTTCAAAACGCCTTTTTTAAACGTTGGAGGGGGGTCTGGTCTAAGTTGGATAGCTTCTAGTACCATCTAGAAAGTTAATTTGACTCCCTTCTGCATTAAAATGTTTCTATGGTTATTTATCGTTTTTTGTGTTTTTCTCGGAAAATACTCAATTTATGAAACAATTGCATGTAACATAAAATGTGTATCTTAACAAGATCTACAACTTTTATGTAGAACATTTTTCGAAATATTTAATATTTACCGAGTTATCGCCTGAAATAGAAAATTTTTAATGTTTCCCATCCCTGGCGTTCCATAATTAACTTTTTCATCCTCCCCCACCTAATTTTTCATTTTCTAGCTGAATGAATGCCTTTCCAAAAAGAATTAATCATTTATCACTAAAATTCGCAAAAGCCGTGATTCTAAATAATTACCCAAAAAATTAATAAATATTGAAAAATGAAATTGAAACATTAAAATTTATATGTAAAAACGGAGTCAACGAAGACGGCCTCTTAATTACATTTCTATAATAATTACTTAAATTTTTCATATTAAGATAACAAAAAGCATTGGAAATAGTATGCAGCAGGTAAAACAGCAGAGCAACGCTGACGGCCGTCAAGCGGCACTAGTAGATTAAAAGAAACATGACATTGCCGGCGAAAACTTGATAAGGAATTATCAATTATCAGCTATTTGTTAATTAACATTGTCTGCAACAATTTAAATAAATTGCATTATGCATTATTAATTGTCCGATGGTCATACTAGTAAATGTATGTGAAACAGTAAGTTCCGTCGGTAACATCATGTTCTTTTTAATGTATTATTATATGTTGTAGGCACAGAAAATCATACGGTAATCAATCAACATTTTAGAATTTGACTGTAATATCTACTTTTTCCTTTTTTCTCAAAATTGCGTATTTCCTTCTCGCAATCGTCATTTTTATATTTGACGTCACTCACGCTCTTCATAAATATTCTCAACTTTGCTTAGAAATCTTAAAATCGAAAGTTTTTAAAGAAATGTATTCTCGGTAATCATAATATTATATTCACCGTAACCTACACGGAGAGAAAAATTTAGCGTTTGTAGTATGTTACCGCTCCATGCCATAAAATGTCCTGCATATCCCGGAAAATAGTTAAGAATATCCTACATCTACAGGTTAGCACAGTAGCTTATAGATGTGAGAGAGTAGACTTTGTTACATCAGTGGTTGGCGCTCTTTGCTTTTGTTTAAATTTTTACCACGTGTTACGTACTTTGCAATTAGATACAGCTAATGCAGTTTTCTATCTCAGTTTTCATGTTTATGACTAATCTTACGTTTATTCTTGTCGTAATTGAGAAACATTATAAATATAGGAAGAAAAAATTTGTGATGTAATGTCATAAATGAAGCATAATATAAACATGTAAATGCCATAAAACGCGCGCTGTTTCAGTTCCACTTCAATTTACTCCTACAAATTCCCTGTTCCTTTTTTCTTGTGGAAAATGACCTTTTTTTCTTAATCATATAAATCAGCGAGCGTTCCGCATTGACACTATTTCCAAATGGTCACTTTAGCCTTAGGAAAATATCATGAAAAATTTCTTAGTACATTTGCAAGACTATCACGGAATTCTGCCAAGATGTTCCTGCAATGGGATTTTAGTCACGCCCATCCGTTACGTATACCGCATAGGACGGATTTCGAAAATATTTATATATTTTTGGAATAATATTTCTAAAAACGTTTAAAATTTGCAATTTATAAACTCTTTTCACTCAGAAAAAAATTTGTTAGAATTAACCAAATTTTGGTTGAATCACCCAAATAAATGCATTGCTATACAGTCAACCAAACGTTTGTTATATTCAACCAAATAATTTCTTCTCATACGTTTTTTTGTATTAACCAAATGGTAATTTACACATAACCAAAGATTTTTATTTTATATAACTAAAAAATTTGTTTATTTTAAGAGAAAATATTTATTTGATTCAAAAAAATAGTTTTAGTTAACGGATTTGGTTCATTTAAAAAAATATTTTTGTTTACTTAATTTTGTTTTTATTTTTCTGTAATAATGTTTGAATTTCCTAATTTAATATTTTCTAGAACATATTATTCGCAAGCTTGCGGCAAGCTTGGTAAGGTTGCTACAAGCTTACGTACTATCTGGGTAATATGTATACTAGAAAATATTGAGGATTGTCACCTGAGGCATTATTCCTGAACTGACCCAAAAAAAAAGTTCTTGGATTTTCTTTATACTTTGGTAACATGTTACCCTAGTAGGTATTAGTTACTGCACCAATTTTCAGGTCCAACCTCCCACCCCTATCAAAAGGGTTATTCCAATTTCAATAAGGAGTTCTTTTTTGTGATAGTAAATATAAAAAAAATTCATTGATGAAGTACGTCATTTATTTATTTAAAAAGTAAATAATTTGCTTAGAACAAATTCAATTTTTTATGCTAATAAATGTTTTAAGTTTTAAAAGAATGTACATATTATATAAAAATTTTAAGTTTAAAAAATGTCGAAAATGTTTACAAATACAAAAGAAGCTTGATTGTTGTTTATATAATAGTTAATAACAATTATAATTTTTTAATAAAATAGACATAAATTTCAACTTTTTTGCAAAAAAAACATTTTTTTATGTAGAAAGTCCGAAGTAATCTATTTGTTAATTAACATTGTCTGCAACAATTTAAATAAATTGCATTATGCATTATTAATTGTCCGATGGTCATACTAGACTAATTTAGTTTGATTTCGATTATGTGCAATAGAAAACGCTCGGAGACACGCGCTAATGCCAGTCGGGTAGCAGTGACAAGCCCAGAAGCGCTCACTGCTACCCCACTGGCATTAGCACGTGTCTCCGATCGTCGGTTGAGTTATTTGATCGGGACCCTCAAATAAACTTGATTTTTTTAAAATATTGTAATTTGTATACTTTTGAGTAACAGGAAAAAATAAATAATTAAGAATTTAAAAATCGACTTTGATGGATCTCTTAGTAATATTAGACCAAGAACATCAACATCCGATAAAATTTGTTGGTTCTAGACCATTTTCAATAATAAATTGTAAAAAATACCATTGTGCATCGGGCTGGAGTGTGCGACCGGACGGACAAATTTTACTTATTACACTATATTTTTATTCCATGCATATAAAGGAACAAATTCAGAAAGTATTTTTAATATTGCTAAAATCATCCAAAATTATTATGATCACTTGGCATGAAATTGCTCACATGCACTCTGAAAAAACTTTATTCGAAACAACCAACTGAAAACTTAACAAAAACTTATTGGAAATTTTCTTCTCACTACTGATACAAATTAAATATGCAGTAAGCCTTACAATGAACACAATGCAATTATTTAACTGATACTTATAATTTTGTTTCATCGATTTACCGATTTAACTAATGAATTTGACGCGAACGCGGACTGTAGACAAATGAGACCGCCAGTTTTAAATTCACGCATATACTTTTTGAGACAAGCAAATATTTTTGGTTGAATCAAACAAATTTTACGTATTTATTAAAATGAACCAAATTTTTATTTAAATCAACGAAATTGTTTTATCGTAACAAATAAAGTAGGTTAATTAAACAGTTTAGTTAAGTGAATTAAACTTTTTCTCTGAATGATTATTTACCTATTATTATAATAATGTTTAGAAAGTGCGGTGAAGTTCAGTTAATATTCTCTCAGCTCTGTTGCTTGCCAAATTTCCAATATTTTTTTGTAATTCAGCTTAGAGGAGAGTGGGGCAAGACGGGGTACTTAAGGTTTAAAGATCTAAAAACGAAAATTATCGAATATATATATATATATATATACTTTATTATTTTTTTTAATAATCGTCTTTGGGAATCAGTCTTTTGCAATAAAGGCGTACAAAAACCATCTGTTTCTTAAAAAAGCATAAAATTAATAATATGGAAAAAATTGTAAATCTCCACATCTTCCCCCATCGGCGGGTAAGATGGGGTACTCAAGAAAGCAACCTATTTCTGTTGACAAATTTCACAAGTAAAGGTTGCATCTTCATCTTCGTCATCGACAACAGCAGTGAATCCATTGGCTGCAGACAGAACAAGCAGACGAGCCTTCATTTGAGTCTAAATAATAACTACAATAGAGACAAAGTGTGTGAAACACTTTACTATCGCTAATTCATGATTAAACCTTACAAGTTTTCTTCTTTTTGGTCACTCTTATTTTATTCAGTCTTAATTTTAGTAGTTTTCTTAACTTCTCTTATTTCTTTTTTTTGCTTAATTTGTGAACCCCGTTTTGACCCACTCTTCTCTGTCCCATCTTGCTTGCACCTACGAAATTTAATAAAACGATTAATTACTGGGTAAGACTCCATCAGAAAATATGCGATTTGCATGGGGTCTTTGGATTAGGCTGTAATTTGGTGAAATTGTAGTATTGGATACTAGAAACAAGTGTGCCAAAAAGTTTTTGAAAATTTTGAAATTTGTTAAAGTTACGCAATTTTTAATTATTTTGTTATAATTTTTTTAAATCTTAATATTTCCGAAAGTTTTTGATGAAATTTAATAAAATTTGGAAGGCTTATACTTGACATCATGTTCCTTCTGACTATCACATAAAAAAAACAAGAAAAATTTTTTTTGCCCAAAAAAAGTCAAAAAAAATTTTTTGAAACCGTTTTGCCCGAGCGGGACCGATTTTTGAGTTTTCTTGCCAATTAATAAAATATTCCTTATAATTTTACCTTTCATTTAAAAAAAGAAAATCGATGAAGACTCAAATAGTTTTCGAGATATTGCAATTTTTGTGGAAGCGCGACCAGGTTTCAGTGTCAGCGATGTGTGAGTGCCCGGGAATCCTAATTCTTACACTTTACTGTTCAAAATTGTCTAGAACCTACAAATTTTATCCGATTTTGATGTTCTTGGTCTTAAATGAAAGGAGATAACTTTTCTAAGAGTTTCCCCGAAACTGTTGTTTCAATTATTAATTGTTTATATATTTCTTTGTTACTCAAAGTAAACAATTTACAAGAATTTTGAAAAAAATTGTGTTTATTTTTTATTTTTCCATTCCTCATGATCGAAATCAATTTAAATTAGTCTAGTATGACCACCCGATAAATAATAATGCATAATTCAATTTATTTAAATAATTTCGTTAATTAATAAATAGATAACTCTGGTTCTTCTTAAAAAAATTATATTTTTTACAGATAAATTTATGTTTATTTATGTAATTTATGTCTATTTTGTTACAAAATAATTTTAAAATTAATAATTATCATTGTTTTTAACAATTATTCAAAAAATTGTATTTTTTAGAGACAAATTTATGCATATATAAATAAAGATATAAATAAGTAATAAAAAATTGATTAATTAATTTTTAATTTATATTTTATATAGATCTAATTGTTAATAACAATGATAATTATTAATTTTTAAATTATTATTTAACAAAATAGACATAAATTACTTAAATAAACATAAATTTATCTGTAAAAAATATAATTTTTTTAAGAAGAACCAGAGTTATCTATTTATTAATTTACGAAATTATTTAAATAAATTGAATTATGCATTATTATTTATCGGGTGGTCATACTAGACTAATTTAAATTGATTTCGATCATGAGGAATGGAAAAATAAAAAATAAACACAATTTTTTTCAAAATTCTTGTAAATTGTTTACTTTGAGTAACAAAGAAATATATAAACAATTAATAATTGAAACAACAGTTTCGGGGAAACTCTTAGAAAAGTTATCTCCTTTCATTTAAGACCAAGAACATCAAAATCGGATAAAATTTTTAGGTTCTAGACAATTTTGAACAGTAAAGTGTAAGAATTAGGATTCCCGGGCACTCACACATCGCTGTCACTGAAACCTCGTCGCGCTTCCACAAAAATTGCAATATCTCGAAAACTATTTGAGTCTCCATCGATTTTCTTTTTTTAAATGAAAGGTGAAATTATAAGGAATATTTTATTAATTGTCAAGAAAACTCAAAAATCGGTCCCGCTCGGGCAAAAAGGTTTCAAAAAATTTTTTTTTGACTTTTTTTGGGCACAAAAAATTTTTTTTTGTTTTTTTTATGTGATAGTCAGAAGAAACATGATGTCAAGTATAAGCCTTCCAAATTTTATTAAATTTCATCAAAAACTTTCGGAAATATTAAAATTTAAAAAAATTATAACAAAATAATTCAAAATGGCGTAACTTTAACAAATTTTAAAATTTTCAAAAACTTTTTGGCACACTTGTTTCTAGTATCCAATACTACAATTTCACCAAATTACAGCCTAATCCAAAGAAAATATGCAAATCGCATATTTTCTGATGGAGTCTTACCCTACTACAATTTACGATTCAACAAAGAAAAAAACATATGCTTCCCTTCTTCTGTTACCCTTGCCTGTTATAAAAAATTATATACAGTTCATTAACTGTTATTGTTAAATAATAAACACCTCCTAAAAAAGTGAAAAAATCACAAGGCAATAAAGAAAATAAATTTAAAATTTGGCTGTAATTTTGCAGGAGTATCAGACGTGTGCTCTCGACTTGACGCCCACCTACGCTGTGGTTTCATCTTGCATATCATTCTACTTTCCTTGCGTAGTGATGATCGGTATATATTGCAGACTTTACTGCTATGCTCAAAAACACGTAAAAAGTATTAGAGCGGTGACGAAGTTACCTGATACCTCATTGACGAAGAGCTTCCGTTCGAAGAGTGCTCGCAACAAGTCGCCAAAGCCTCAGACGAAAACGAAGCCAACGACTCCTTATCACGTATCCGATCACAAGGCAGCTATCACTGTCGGTGTTATCATGGGCGTATTTCTCATATGCTGGGTGCCCTTTTTTTGCGTCAATATTGTCGCCGCATTCTGCAAGACTTGCATACCAGATCGAGCTTTTCAGGTACTTCCTTCTTTATTGATCGTCAAACTTGACAATTTTCGAAATCTCTAAATAAATATTTCAATTATCATTCTTGTATTTTAAAAAAATATAAGGGTGACTATATTTAAAATGTCATTATTAAAGCTACTAACTTTGATTTTTCGATGTTGGATTTTGAACTTAATGATACTCTATTTTGGTTGACTAATGTATATATATATATATATATATATATATATATATATATATATATATATATATGGCATTCTCCGTCAGAGGAAGACCCCATCCGTCCAATTACAATATGTCACCTTTTTCAATTCAAAATGGCGTCTTCAATATGGCGGTTAAATTAAAAGAAAAACAATAAAAGCAAACGAAAATGCTTTAAACTTGTTACTCGGGGGTTTTTGTAGTCGCAGAATACGAATCTGTGGTCAGATTTTTAAAATTAAAAATGTTGGATTCAATATGGCTGAAAAAAAATTTTAAATTCATTAAATTTATCAAAATTTTGTTATTCGGGGGTTTTTGGGGTCGCTGAAGACGAATCTGACATTAGATATTTAATATTTAAAATGCCAGATCCAATATGGCTGACGATTTATTAAAAAATGCTTGAATTTGCCTGGAACATGCTACTCAGGAGTTTCTGGGGTCGCTGAAGACGAATCTGACATCAGAATTTAAAAATTTGAAATTGTGGATCCAATATGGCTAACGATTTATTAAAAAATTCTCGAATTTGACTGGTATACGCTACTCGAGGATTTTTAGGGTAGCTAAAATCGAATCTGACATCAGATTTTTAAAATTAAAAATGGCTGATCCAATGTGGCTGGGGATTTATTAGAAAATGTTCGGTTTCGCATGGATCATGGTACTCTGTGGTTTATGGGATTGTTAAAGATGAATGACATCTTTATTTCTATACTGGAAATTTGAAACAGCTAATGAATAGCGACAAAAGTGAGATTCTTTTTCTTATTAGTAAAGAAAAGTAATAAATGCCAAACAATTATAGCAAAAGCGTAAAAAAACTGCAACACACGATGAAAATGAAAACAAGAAATCAAAATTTTATTTCCTATGAAGTATTATCTGATTCGCAAAGAAAACTGCAAAAATATATCACTTTTAGAATGTCAAAGTCTTAGATAAATAACATGACAGCAATGACAAATGAATATAAAGAAATAACCGATATTCATTTGACTAAACATTCATTTGTTTGCGAAAAGTACCTAAGATCCGTTGTTTCTCTATTTATTTCTTTTTTCGTTTTTTTAATTTTTCTTATGAATTATTTTTATTTTTAATATAGCTAAATATAAGACATGGAAAAGGTCTGATTTCACATAATTGCAACTGTGTACAAAGTATAATTTAAGTTTAGATAAAACAAATTTGGGACAAAATTATTTTTTCGAACTTTTTTGGATATTTTATTTTTCTGCTACATTAAACTCTCTATTTTTTAATTTAAAAATCTGATTGAGCGATCACAAAAACCCTCGAGCATCATATTCCAGACAAAAAATTATTCTCAGCCATGTTGGATCTGATATTTTCTACCTTAATAATCTTTATTTGCAGATTCGATTTTAGCTACCCTAAAAATCCTCGAGTAGCGTATACCAGTCAAATTCGAGAATTTTTTAATAAATCGTTAGCCATATTGGATCCACAATTTCAAATTTTTAAATTCTGATGTCAGATTCGTCTTCAGCGACCCCAGAAACTCCCGAGTAGCATGTTCCAGGCAAATTCAAGCATTTTTTAATAAATCGTCAGCCATATTGGATCTGGCATTTTAAATTTTAAATATCTAATGTCAGATTCGTCTTCAGCGACCCCAAAAACCCGCGATTAACAAAATTTTGATAAATTTAATGAATTAAAATTTTTTTTTCAGCCATATTGAATCCGACATTTTTAATTTTAAAAATTTGACCTCAGATTCGTATCCTGCGACTAGAAAAACCCCCGAGTAACAAGTTTGAAGCATTTTCGTTTGCTTTTATTGTTTTTCTTTTAATTTAACCGCCATATTGAAGACGCCATTTTGAATTGAAAAAGGTGCCATATTGTAATTGAAAGTAGACATAATAACCTACATTTTAAGCCATATTAGAACTTTTTTGATTAAAATCATCTTTGGACGGATGGGGTCTTCCTCTGACGGAGAATGCCCCCATATATATATATATATATATATATATATATATATATATATATATATATATATTGGACAAAAATAATAGTGGTCGAGCAGGTAGAAGCAAATTTTAATTTGTATCAGGTAAGAAACGATAGGCAGAAATTATAAGAAATCTCATTATATACTTTTAAAGACCAAAAAATATGAAATTTGAGTGACACCACTGACATTTTTGAAAGATTTCACTAATAATCTTTTATGAATGATGACAATAGAATCAGCTTATAAATTACAAACCAATATCAGATTTTCATTAACTGCATATAAGATGTAAATTTAACACAAATTTATTTAAAATAAAATAATATGTTGCAAGAAACAGAATTTTAAGGGGACATCCAAGAAGGCTAGAGACAGGAGGTAAAACTTTGGAAGTGGAGGTATAGCAATTCTGAGTCGCTCAGCTGCTGTATGCCCAGGCGGCACACTTATTAATTTAGTAACTTTAAGTTACCGTTTTTATGTAAAAACTTTTTGGTAACAGAAATTGTTAGCAAGAGCTTAACGAATTTAAATACTAAAAAAGATATCTTTGGAAAGTTCAAATATTGTTATCAAAATTTTGTTAATAATTTGAGGCATTACACACTTCAACAAAATGTTATTATAAATATGTTTACAAATTGCCAACATTTTTAAGGTTATCTATAAGATAACATGTTAAAGTTGACATTTTTGCTCAATAAAATTGTAATAGAAAAGGTACAGGTAATTACTTTTTTTTAATAATGTTATGATAATATTTTGTTAACTTGTTAAATGTATATTAATTTCCGGCCGCGTTTATAACCGGAAATGAATATATGGCGCGTTTTTTTACTCTTTATTTTTTGTAATTTTGTTAACTATTTGCATATATAATTAAATTAACTGAAAATAGGTAACAAAATATTATCATGACATTATTAGAAAACAATAATTGTAGAATGTTACCTTTTCTATTACAATTTTATTAAGCAAAAATGTCAATTTTAACATGTTATCTTATAGATAACCTTAAAATGTTGACAATTTGTAAATATATTTATAATAACATTTTGTTGAAGTGTGTAATGCCTCAAATTATTAACAAAATTTTGATAACAATATTATTTGAAGTTTCCAAAGATATGTTTTTTAGTATTCAAATTCGTTAAGCTCTTGCTAACAATTTCTGTTACCAAAAAGTTAAATTGAAAACAGTAACTTAAAGTTACTAAATTGATAAGTGTGCCGCCTGGGCATACAGCATAAATGCGCGTATTGTGCAAATGACTTGGCTCCTCATCGCTTGGATAAACGTATGCATGTGATAGATTTTAACAAATATTTTCCTTCCAACGGTATTAGTTGATCTATTTATTAAAAAGAGGTTGCAAAAAACTTATTAATTACTTTTACTAAGTTTTTAAAACTTATCAATTTTTTTAAATTTTTAAAACTTGTCAATTTTTTTAAGTTTTTAAAAATTGTTAATTTTTTTCTAAGTTTATAAAACTTCTTAGTTTTTTCTAAGTAAAAAAATAAGTTTATTTTAAAATGATGACTCAGTCAGATCCAGTAAAAACAAAAAAAAAACCGCATAAGTATTTTAATACATTAGTTTTCTCTAAGAACTAGTTAACTTGTTTATAATAAAAAGACTTTATTTTAACCTAATAATATAAGTATTAACAGTATTACTAAAATACCATTTATATTATATATTATAATTTTAAATCTAAATGCTCATATTTAAAACCTCACATTTAACATATGGAAAAGTTTATTTTGTTGAAGTTTAAGTATTTAAATAATTCTAAGTATACGTACGCTTTTTTAAATGTGATATGTGATACAAATAATTATGTTTATAATTTATATTAATAAAAAATAAATTGTTCGAAATTGTCGCCTACTTTCCCCCTTTCATGGATTTTAAAAAATATTCATTTTACGTGATGCTTTTCATTGAAAGGAACCTTACGCGACAAACAGTTACAGAATAAATTTTAAGAAAAGCTTTTGCTTTGATTTAAGATTCATGTTTATAATTATTTGAAGTCATTATAATAATTATTTTGTGACGTATGATTTTGAACAAATTTAAATCCTGCTCAAAACTTCTGCTTACGTCAGTCAAAATCTGACGCATTCAACACAGATAAATAAAAAGGAAATTTAATTTAATAAATTTTGCCGTCAGGCGCCAATTAATTTTCAAAAGATTAATTAATAAACTTTCTCTACTCGACTCGGCTCAAACAACTCAAAAATTCTCAACCCCTGAGTTTCTCTCTCGCTCAGAGGGAATTCTGCCCAAACAAAATTGGCAGCAGAAAAGCCAACGGCGAGACACGACTGGCACAACACTGGCTCGATACTGACTCACCCAAAGACGCTCCTCGATATCTCTCTTTCTGGCTGGTTCCTCGGCGGCTATTTCCTTCGGGGACAACTAAGGAAATACTCCAAGAAAAACCACTTCACTTCTCTTCACGCTCTTTATTAATTCTTCCATCAACACAAAACCTAGTTTATCTCAACACTCAACTCGACAGACTATAACACTCTTTTTCGACTCTATGTCTTTGCACACTATCTCTCTACACGTCTCGTCTGACAACTCTCAAAACAATATTACACACTATTCCACAATGGCGGCGACAATACTACTCTTCTCTTGGCTCTTTTACCACGTGCTCTTCTTCTTCACTCTCTTCTTCTTTCTCGTTCCACTGGCTCTCCTCTCTCTGCCTCTTACTACTCAACTTGGGCCCTGCCCTCTGTCACTTTCTCTCCTACTAACTAGCCGCGCGACACACATTCATCACTGATAGTGGGTCACTAGGCAGTTCCGACTTTCTAAATTATCATACCAATTAACGATCACGGTTCGGGGATAAATCCGACAGATGACGTGACGATTCAGATTGTCGAACCACAAGAGACGACAATCCACAACGTCACAATTTTAAATATATAAAATAATTCATAAAAATTTTATTGACTTTAAATAGATTATGAACATAAATCTAAAATCAAAGCAATAAAGCTTTCCTTAAAATGTATTCTGTAATTTTTTATCGTGAAGGTTCTCTTTCAGCGGGAAGCATCACATTTATTACTATCAAATAGATTAAAAATATAATAAATAAAAGCCATCAACTGTATAACTTTTCTCGTTCTTTTTGCTAATAAATAGCTAACTATTCATTAACTTTTATCTAGGTATTTGATAAATTTTAGTTAACATTTATTTTATTATTCAAAATGCTGTTAAACAAAAGTTAACTTTTTAGTAGAGGAGACCGGGGCTAAACCGGACGGATTTGGTCTTTGACCAGAAAACTCATACAAAAACATATTTTTTGCTAAAGAGTAATATACCGTTTTGCAGCTTGTACCTTCACCTACAAATCGCACTTGTTCGATTTTAAAAAACTACAGTAGCTTTGGAGATATATTGCTTCGAAGGTGACTACCTCGAAAACGAAAATACGAAAATTGGTGGGGCTAAACCGGACACCCAATGGGGCTAAATCGGACACGGCTAATTAATAAAAGAATGAGACACAAATTTTCGTTTTTCTTTGTAGAAAAGTCAAATCAATTCTTCTTTTATTTATTTGTAGATACTTCTATACAAAGAATATAATATAAACTGTAAAATCGGTAATTAATATAATATAAAATGAATTACAGTTTTCAAACTAGTCTGTTTGTAGCAACTCGCTTGCGAATTCGAGTTTTAATATAAATTATTTATTTATTTATAAAATGGTTCTATGCAAAGAATATAATATAAAATAGTTCATAGGTTATTTACATGATTTGAAATTCTTCACGGTTTCGGAAATATTTGACTTGTCCGGTTTAGCCCCGGTCTCCACTAATATTTTTGAACTAATATAGTTGCTGATTTGATAACTTTAATAAGCTACCTATTTGTTATCTTTTTGAGAACTCAAAAAGTTATCAAAACGTTAACATTTATTTTCCATAAATGTGACATTTTTGGCCAGACATAGGAGCCATAATAGGTATACAAATTTCATTACAAAAAGATGACATTTTTGCAACCCAAGATGTTAACAGTTAACTTTCTAGGTTAACTTTTCGATGCCTTTTAGTTCACCACGTGTCGCCCGGGTGGTCAGGCGTTTTTTTTCAAAAAAGTCTCCGGCGCAATAGACTTCTGCACATCTAACCTACAAATACAATACAAAAAAATTGTCATTGGTTTTCAGTGTTGTGTTTATCTTTTTTTCTTGACTCGTTGTCGGCATTTTATAAACATTTTAATAACACTAAATAAATGCACTTAATTCACTAATCAATTGAATCATATATAATAGGAAGTGGCTAAAGATCCGGTTAGCCGGAACTATAAATGTGGCTAAAGATCCGACTACTATACGTTCATTAAATCCTGTCCCCTCTAGTTTTTGGTAAATAACTTCGCGAAAAAAATTGCTAATAAAAACAAAAAAAATCATAAGAAAGACAATTTTATTCCGAAAAGTTGATATAAATTTCATTATTGCAAGTCAAATAGTGTTGATAACACGATAAGAAAATGGTGAAAAACATGGAAAAAACGACCAATTTATCATTGCTGACTTTGAGCCCGTACAATTTAAAGAAAAATGGTTAGAAACTGAAACAAAAAATCAGGTGTACACATTAATTCTTCCTAAATGATATTATTAAAATGTTAATTAGTTTAATGCATAAAGTAAAAAAATTTAAAAAATACTATCTCAACTTCCAACAGTCGCATAAATTCAAATTTTAGCTTAAAGTGCGAAAAAAAATTCACGCATATTATATTTAAATTTTCAAAGTTTTAAACAAATTACGAAAAAAGTTTAATGAAAAACATTTTTAACCATTTTTTTCGTACCAGAAGGCCTCAAGTGAAAATGAGTCTCTCATTGTTGACGGTCCAAGAATGCTAAGTTTACTGCCAAATGCAGCAAGTGACAGAAAATGCTAAAGGCGCAGAATAAGGGATTTCGAAAGAAACAAAATTTTAGACGACTTGTGTACAAAGATATTCTTATTCGTTTGTAAAATGTGTTCGTGTCCAAATACGATCACATTAGAAATAATATGTGTTTTTGTTAAAAAATATACGTTAAAAATATTTAGTGCATTATTTTTAATACACATAATAATAATATAACATTGTCGCGTCTCGAAACGTCACGATCATTACACTTTTTCAACACGACACATAGGCCGACCTGACAAGGCACGATACAAGTGACTGTCAACTGTGTTAGTGGCTATATGTTATTGATTTCATTATATTTTAATTATATAAACTCAAGATATTATTTTTATTTAATTAATTTTTAATACATAAAATGAGAATATAATTTTATATTTTAGACAGTGAACAAAAATCAGTGAAAAACCGCTGAACGAATGGCTCTCTTTTTGCGATTTTAATCAGTGAAATTTTACTGGAAATTTGGTGATCATGAGCAGAGAGCCATTGGAAATCAATAGTTTTTCACTGATTCAGTTTAAGAGAGTAGAAAGTTTTGTACATTACTCTTTAAATACAGGTAGTGCTAACGGAGAATTAAAATCACCTCATGTAAAAACCGGAAGACCGCAAATTTATATTGAGGATTTCTTTTTTAGTGTCATTCGAAGAAAAATTTTCGACTTTTTTCTCAGCAAGACTTTTCCGACTGTCCAGAATATGTTAATTAAAATGAAAAAAGATGTTCCTGAGTTATTGCAAATAAGTAAAACAACATTATGGAAATTGTTAAAGAAAATAAATTTTAGTTACAGGGCTGCCAGCGTACTTAGAGGTTAAAAGTAGTGAAAAAAGTGAGTAAATAGTGAATTTACAAATAAAATAGTGAGTAAAAGTGAGGTTAATTTTGGCATATTTTTGAAGATTTAAATTAATAATTTATCTGTAATATCAATTTTCTTCTCAATTTAATAAATAATAGGTACAGATATTTAATACTTTTACCATTAAATTTCATTTTTTTAAACTTTCTTAACAAAAATCGCAAAATTGATTGTCAAAGTCTGCAATGAAACCATATTTCGTCGGCTTAGTGGAAAACTGTACCATTTCAAGAATTTGTTATAAACTATACCATTTCAAAAGTTTGTTATAAAACATACCATTTCGATGAAGATCTATAAAAGCGTTGCACTAAAGAATTTCTAAAGATTAACAAGCAAATAATTTAAATTATTAGAAATTTTTAAATAATACATTAAAAAGATGAACAAGAGTATATTTAAGATACCGCTTTTTAAAAATGCATAACCTTATTTTATGTCTAGCATCAGTGTTGACAAAGTTGGAAAAAAATCAAAAAACTTTTTTTCTCGAAATGGTATGTTTTAAAAACATTTACCGAAATGGTACAGTTTATAACGAATTCCTGAAATGGTAGTTTTCCACCAAGCCGACGATTTGACTATGAGTATTTCTACACAGCACCAAAACTTTCCTAAAAATTTATAAAAGATTTACATACTTGCAAACTTTAAAAAATTTACTTGCAAACTTTAGTGAAAATTGTGCAAAGATTTAAGGGGACTTTCTGGTTTAGGATTTAAAAAAAATCGATTTTTCTTTTTTTGCTTTAAAATGTTCCTTAGTATCATAAAATTACTTTCCCAAAACAATTATGAAAAAATATGCGAAAGAAAAAAGTTATAGCAATTTTTATGTCCGTTTCTTAACAGACTGTAGTAGAGGTACACATTACATGAAAACTTTAAACGGGGAGTAACTTTTCTCGAAATCTACCAAACCGATTTCACAGTCAAACCCCCTTTTTTATGCGGGGGTAAATTGACCCTAAAACGTAGCGGTTTTGCGATTTTTTAAGTAAAATGTTTATAAAATATTTAAAAATACATTTACAAATCGTTTTTAGGTTTTTTACCTAGAATAAATACTTATGAACAGAATCCAGTTTGAATTTTTAATTTATGAGGTACTGGTCATTCGGAAAAAACTCCCCGAAAAAGGTACCTTTTGGAAGACGCCACCTACATCTGCGATACGTAACTAAATTTACTTCAAAAAGTTTTTAATATTCTTTCCACGTAATGTGTAACAATGTCCAAAAAGAATTTTGGGAAAAACTGTAATACTTTTTTCACAATAAAAGTTTAAAAAAGTGTATTTTTTGTCTATTCCAAACCAGAAAGTCCCCTTAAATGTCCCACACTGAGAAAAATAAACATGACTGGGTACTGTCTAGACAGTAACCACTGTTCCTGTCAAAAAAATTTTTGTAATTAGACAGTACTCTTTGCTTTCTGGACAGGAACTATTCTTGTCTATAAAGGAATCAGTAATGTCTGGACATTAATCGTTCATGTCCAAACAGCACTGACAGCTGCCAAACTCAATTGTTTTTTTTTGGACAGGAACCATTCCTGTCTGGACAGCACCCAGTCATGTTTATTTTTCTCGCACTTCAATAAATGTTTATAGTCAAATTTTACCAAAAATTTAGCTTCAAACTTTCCTGATTCCTGATGATTTAAATTACATTTTCGACAACTCTATTATAAGCGAAAATGTAGCGTAAAACGTTCCTGAATATTTTATATTTCATATTTTTCTGATATTCTATGATTGAATCGTATAATAATCACAACCAACAATAAAAGCTAAAAGTAACTTATAAAAATATTATCTAAATTTTTAGTAACATTTGTTACTCTTATTTTATTTTAAGAGATGTAAGTACATCTCTTTTAGAATTTATAATAAATCTTAAATTTTAAAACTAAAATTTAATAACGTGGTTTAAAAACTTACCTATATATTATTTTATTTAAAAAATAAAGAAACTGAAATTTTTTTACATTGCTTAGTTAAAAAAACACTATTTTGGAATTTTTGAGCCTATTATGCGATCATTATGCAAAAAGAGTAAAATTATGCAATCAGTAAAAATTGTGAAATATTGTGCGCTCTAGGAACATGTTGTTAAAGGTTTAAAACATGAATTAACATAATATTATAATGTTTCTACTCGATTTTAAAAAATTATGCAGTCGCATAATCTACCTTTCTCTACTCATAGTCAAAAATGTGGTTTTATTGAAAACTTTGACACCCTAATTTACTATTTTTGTATAGAAAGAGTAAAAATGTTAATTTTTATGGTAATAAATGCTCCCAAACAATTGCGATTTTAGTGTTTGGTTTGTTTACTGTTTTGTTTGTTTACATTTTTCAACTTGGACTTGCCCTTAAATAAAATTTATTTTTTTTAAATAGAGAAATAAGGTATTTTACAAAAAATAGTGAGAAAAGTGAGTTTTTTTTTAAAAGTGAGTAATAGTGAGTGACCTGAAAAAAAGTGAATAAAAGTGAGAAAAGTGAGTCACTGGCAGCCCTGTAGTTACCAAACATTTCAAAAAAAGCCGATTTTTATGGAAAGTCGAAGTGTCGCTGAAAAAAGAAAATTTTATTTGGAATTCATTGAGAATTTCAGAAGTCAAGATTATAATATTTATTACAATATTTATTACAATTTTGATGCGTATCGTGATGTTCAAAAAATTGGCCCCTTCAGGAGCTGGAAAGAGAGTCATCATTTTGCATGTTGGCAACGAAAATGGATTTTTTTTGGAGTCTTGTATGAAATGTTTCATTGGAAATAAAGGCTGTGCGGACTATCACCAAGAAATTAACGCGCAACATTTCGAGGAGTGGTTCCGTCACTTGCTTAGAATTCTACCCAGAAATTCTGTTATTGTTCTCGACCAGGCACCCTATCACACGATGCTCGATCCCCAGTTCAGAAATCCAACAACAAAATGGAAAAAAGCAGAGATAATAGAATGGCTCATTCGACGTGAAGTTGAAATACCATCTGATGTGTTTGACTCTAACCAAAAAAATAAACCGGATTTGTTATTACTTGCACGTGACTATCATTATCCAAAAGTGTATTTACTGGATAAAATTGCAGAAAAAATGAGAAACGGTAAAATACATTTGCTATGGTTACCAGTAGCTCATTGCGAGCTAAACCCAATCGAGCTGATTTGGGCATATGTAAAAAAAGATGCAGCAAAAAAACAAAAGCTTCAAAATCGCAGATGTTCGAAACTTGTGTGAGGAATCTATGAACAATGTACCCCCAACATTGTGGCCGAATTGCGTAAGACATGTGCAAAAAATAGAAGAGGAATATAGAGGAAATCTTCCTCGAATTTCAACGCATGTGAAGCCTTTTGTTATCCACCTTCAAGATGACAGTGATAGCAAAGATATGTCTGACACTGATGATACAATTTTAAAGCTTAATGATTTATAGGATAGTATTGTAAATGTAAAATAATATTGATTTAAGAGTAGGAACCGATGAAATTTCAGCATATATTGAAAATATTATTGTTAACGGTGTTCCGTAATTTGTTTTGTAAAAATGGCCGCCGATTTGTGTTCATAATTTTAAAATTAAAAATTCAGAAATAAAAAAAATAAATAAAATGAAAAAAAAATGAATAAATTTACACCCCTTAACGGTGTTCCGGAATTCTTTTTGTAAAAATGGCCACCGTATTTTGTACAAAATTTTAAAAGTATTTTCCTTTCCAATTGGGACAATTATGGCAAAATCTGTAAAAATGACAGATTTCCTAAAAATTTTTTCTTCCACTTGAGTACAAGAAATTAAAAGATAATTATAATACACGACAGTAAAATGTAAAATTTTTTGTATGCCCGTTAGGTGCCCCTACGCCCCTAGCGGTAATTAGATGTAACACACATTTGTTTAGAATCTTCTAATTCTACAAACTATCGCTGTGTATGTGAATAAAATTTCTATTTCTTGAGCGCAAATAAAAGATTAAAACCTCAGGAAATCTGGCATTTTTGTAAATTTTGTCATAATTGTCCCAATTGGAAAGGAAAATACTTTTAAAATTTTGTACAAAATACGGTGGCCATTTTTACAAAAAGAATTCCGGAACACCGTTAAGGGGTGTAAATTTATTCTCTGGTATAATTTACGATTCAAAATTATCATACATTATTAGAATTTTTAAAAAAGTTTGCCACTTTAGAAAATAAATTTTTGGAAAATATTAAAAAATTTCATAAGATTGATTGTTTAAAATAATGAAAAAACGTTTTGAAAATTTTCCATTGAAAAATAATAAGAATTGTGAGAGTTCACAGTGGGGCCAAAAACTCGTCCGTGTACAAATTAACATTCAACCTGCAAATTTTAACTGATTTTGACATTCTTTGTTTTGACTTAAAGGTAATGAAATTCCGCACAACTTGTTAGTTTTTGTTTTTGAAAAAAATAATTTTTTCTATTGTTTATTTACTGTGTAACTTACTAAAAGTTTCTTATCCAAACACTTTATAAGTTTTTAGAAAAAGACAGATCTACAATAATAAGAAATTTTTGCTTTTTTATAAATTTTTTAAATATATTAACATAATTGGTTTATAATAACTATTTGCACTGTTAATTACTTTTGGCCTCAAATATAAAAGATTACGTGCATTTTAAATGCTAAAGGTTAGAAAACAAGCAAATCATTTTTATTCCTCTTATTTGTTAATAACAATAACGAGCGATGTTTAAACAATTTTCTAATTGTCAGAAAATGTTTCTATCTCTCTAAATCTGAATCTGTATGAATGTATACTATTAATTAGTGAAATCTTGCTAATTTAAAAGCAAAAAGTGAGTTACTAATTCAAATTAGTAAACATTCTTAGTAATTCAGATTTAGAGACTAAAGCACTACTTTAACAATTTTAGACTTTGTTGATCTAATACTGTCTTTTTCTAAAAACTTGTAAAGTTTTTAAATAAAATTTTTTTTCATCTTTATCAATAAATAAACAATAAAAAAGTTATTTTCTTTAATAAAAAAAACGAACAAGTTGTGAGGAATTTTGTTACTTTCAAGTCAAAACAAAGAACGTCAAAATCGGTTAATATTTGCAGGTTCAATGTCAATTTATCCACGGACGTGTTTTTGGCCCAACTGAGGAGACGTTGATTTTTTTAAAAATCATAACTACAATTAAAACCAATCAAAATTGATCTTTTTCAGGGGGTAACAATTTTTTATGACAATTTTTTGCAACATAAAATAATATTCCACTGGGAAAAATGCAATGCTTTCTTCAATATCTCAAGGATTGTCACTCAAAACTGGATATCTACCATTAAAATTATCCTAACAACGAATGTTAATTAGTTAATTAATAATAAAAAACGTTAGTTTTGATAAAATTGAACTTGAAAAAATTATATACAAGTATTATTTTTTATTTTTATAATTAGTCATTTTAGAATTAAATAGAAAATTTTAATGACAAAAACAAAGGAAATAAATTTGGAAATCATAATGAAAATATAAAACACATATTGTTTCCATAAAATCAAAAAGAGCTGTTCCACTAGTTTGACAGTACTGTATAACAATTATTTTTATAAAATTTATATAAAATCTTTTATAAAATTTAGAAAAAATTGAGAATGTAATAACAATTCCCGCGTGGAAATGAAAGTTTGGACGAAATACAGAAAAGTATGGGAAAGCTTGGCAAAATTCGGCAAGGCTTGGCAAAGTGTGGCTAATGAGCGTTTCCCACGCTTTGGAATGTACGTGATTAATAACGGTAATTAAAATACGCGGACACTTAGGAAAAGTATAGGAAAAAAAAGGTATAGGAGAATAAAAAATTTATTATTTTTAGTATTTTTGTCAAAAATAAAAAATTTTAATTTCTGGAGCTTGGCAAAGTTCGGCAAAGCTTGGCAAAGTATGGGAGAATAAAAAATTTTGAATTTTTTTCTATTTTTATGAAAAATTAAAAATCTCGCATTTTGGAGCTTGGCAAAGTTCGGCAAAGCTTGGCAAAGTATGGGAGAATAAAAAATTTATTATTTTTTTCTTATTTTTATGAAAAATTAAAAATCTCAATTTCTGGAGCTTGGCAAAGTTCGGCAAAGCTTGGCAAAGTATGGGAGAATAAAAAACCATTATTTTTAAAAATTTTTTTTGGAAAATTAAAAATCTCAATTTCTGAAACTTGGCAAAGTTCGGCAAAACTCGGTAAAGCATGGGAGAATAACAAATTTATTATTTTTTTCATTTTATTTGGAAAATTAAAAATCTTAATTTCTGGAGTTTGGCAAAGTTCGGCAAAGCTTGGCAATGTATGGGAGAATAAAAAATTTATTATTTTTTTTATATTTTTTGGAAAATTAAAAATCAAAAAAAAAATATAAAAAAAATAAAAAATCTTTTATTCTCCCATACTTAGCCAAGCTTTGCCGAACTTTGCCAAGCTCCAGAAATTGAGATTTTTAATTTTTCCAAAAAAATATTTAAAAAAATAATAAATTTTTTATTCTCCCATACTTTGCCAAGCTCCAGAAATTGAGATTTTTAATTTTCCAAAAAAATATGAAAAAAATTGTTTTTTCATTCTTCCATTCTTTGCCGACTTTTCCCATTTTTTGCCAAACTCCAGAAATTAAAGTTTTTAATTTTTGAAAAAACATACTAAAAGAATCAATTTTTTATTCTCCCATACCTATTTTCTTGTTTCTGTACTTTTTCTAAGTGTCCGCGTACTTTAATTATCGTTGTTAATCACGTTCATTTCAAAGTGTGGGAAACGCTTATTAGCCATACTTTGCCAAGCTTTCCCATACTTTGCTGGATTTCGCCCAAACTTCCTCTTCCACGCGGGAAATGTCTTCGTAATTTTTTATTAAATCATATTTTTATTTAAAACAATAAAAATAAAATTGTTTGTAAATTTTGTGAAAAATGAAAAAGAATATCATTGTACACAACTCGTCTAAAATTTTGTTTCTTTTGAAATCCCTTATTCTGCGCCTTTGGCATTTTCTGCCACTTGCTGCATTGGGCAGTAAACTTAGCATTGTTGGACCGTCAACAATGGGAGACTTATTTTCACTCAACTTCCGGTTCGAAAAAATGGGTAAAAAAATTTTTTCGTTAAACTTTTTTCGAAATTTGTTTAAAACTTTGAAAATTTAAATATAATATGTGTGAATTTTTTTACGCATTTTAAGCTAAAATTCGAATTTATGCGACTGTTGGAAGTTGAGATAGCATTTTTTTAATTTTTTCACTTTATGCATTAAACTAATTAACATTTTAATAATATTATTTAGGAAGAATTAATGTGTACACCTGATTTTTTGTTTTAGTTTCTAACCATTTTTCTTTAAATTGTACGGGCTCAAAGTCAGCAATGATAAATTGGTCGTTTTTCCGTGTTTTTCACCATTTTATTATCGTGTTATCAACACTACTTGTCTTGCAATAATGAAATTTATATCAACTTATTTGGAATAAAATTTTCTTTCTTACGCTTTTTTTTGTTTTTATTAGCGATTTTTTTCGCGAAGTTATTCACCGAAAACTAAAGGGGCCAGGATTTAATGAATGGATAGTAGTCGGATATTTTATTTGTACATCTTAAATTCCTTCTATACTGACAGCCATAGGAGTCCGACTACTATTTTGTAAAATTGTCTAATATTCCAGTTAAGAAATAAATAAGCATATTATATTACGAAGTGGCTATTTCGCCCGTCAGAGAAAATACATAGCAACAAAAAACGGTCAAAATAAGAGAAATATTTA
Organism: Leptopilina drosophilae; assembly: GCA_032873175.1. Classification (NCBI taxonomy): domain Eukaryota; kingdom Metazoa; phylum Arthropoda; class Insecta; order Hymenoptera; family Figitidae; genus Leptopilina; species Leptopilina drosophilae. The sequence continues at coordinate 14,251,707 of CM065480.1, read as the reverse complement.
AAGGAGGAAGGAGTCATCCACCTTGGGTTGGAAGTATGTTTTTTATTATTAAGTGATATTTATCTCTAAACTTAATTCTCAAAAATTCAAGGTGGATTACTCGTTCCTCCTTCAAATAAAAAAGAAAAAAAAATTACAAAATAGTATCCGGACTCCTACGGCTGTCAGAATTGCAGGAATTTTATATGTACAAATAATGACAGTATTGGCCGGAACTATAACTTAACAGATTAAGGATCCGGCTAACCGGATCTTTAGCCATTTCCTCTATAATATATGTATCCGTTTTGATACACGTTGTGTCTCGATTGCACTTAAAAGTTAACCTCAAATTAAAAGCATATCATGCGTGAATCACACGGTATAGAAAAATTTTAATGTGTGAGTGATGTGCAGAAGCATCGCGCCGACGACTTTTGGAAACGAAACGCCTGGTTAAAAACAGGCTCCTGACTTATCCCAACTAACGAAATTTTACCTCCTGTCTCTAGCCTTCTTGGGGATACCACTGACAAGGGACACCACTGACATTTTGCTTTATTTCTCAATTTGGAAAAAGAAATACTTTATTTTTAAGTTAAAGTCATTGCAGTTTTTAAAGTACGTGTAAGAACTGAAAGTGAGATACAATAATATTTAAAAAATATTAATAATATAAACAATTTCTTTATGGGGACACCACTGACATGGTGTGCTCAACATAGCGATACTTGCTTTCTGACACCAACCGTACAAGTTATAGAAGTGATAGAAAGCTGTAATTTTTTTCCTTCAGAAGCTATACATATCACCAATATTATTAACGCTTAATAAGGTAATTACCTGCACTAGGCAATTTAAATATCAGGTATGATATTGAAAATATGCAATAATTACTTAAAAATATGAGACTTACGGACAGGCGGTTTTGATTTTCTTTCTAACAATAGATCAAATTATTCTGTTAGCACAATTAAAATATTAAAATATAGACTGTCAGTTGTGCATAATGATTTTTCTTGAACTAAAAATGTGAGAATCGACCATTTTTATTAATAGTTAAAGTTTTGATTTTTTAAGTGCGGACAAGGAATACCATTGACATTTTGCTTCTAATTCTTCTGCCAAATTTTTTCAAAGAATTTTTAGCCACTAAGAATTGTTAATTTAAGTAAAAAGAGTGATTAAGAAAGTTAATTGACTTAAAAAACTTATATATTAACTAGTATTCCAGATTTTTGGGCAGGACATGAAAATGACATTTTTAATTAAATCACCCATAAATTATTTATTAATTTGAAAGAATTAATAATTGAAAAATCATTACTTTAATAAAAGTTCAAAAAGAAAAAGAAATTGTAGGGGAGGCCGGAGCGTAATGGATCACTTCAATTTATTCAAAAGTGATAAATCACAGTAATTTCGGTTTTTGATCAAAATAATGTACTTGGTATACTGTAAGTTTGTACCATGTTTTATTGTTATTCATTTATTATTGTTAAAAATATGGTAGCAAAAGTGATTTTTATGCTCGAAGGTAAATTTTTTAAATCTTTGTTTTTTTGTTATATCTTTTTCAAAATTACTTGTAAAAAATTTTTGTTTATTTTGCTTAATATTTACGGTATTGATAACAAATAACAAAATTTTTAACAAAAACCTCCGGGGCTTATTGGCTCGCATATTTTATTAAGAAAAACCTATTATATTTTAAATATGAATAAAATGATAACCAATTTTAACCCTTTATAAAAAAATAACTGGAGAATAGATTTTTTTAAGTAAATGAATTTTGCATTTCGCTACAACTTTTTAAAATTTGAAAATTGCATGAAAATGTTTAAAGTTTAAGTAAAATATTTTCTATTTTCAATATTTTTTGTTATAAATATTGTGACGTATGCTTTTAACAAATTTTATATTTAAGTCAAAAACAGTTCTGCTTACGTCAGACAAAATCCGACGCTTCAACAATTAATATTATAGAAATTTAAGTCAATAAATCTCGCCGTCAGGCGCCAATTAATTTTATAGGTAATTAATAAACTAAACTTTGTCTCGGCTCAATTCCCAACAACAATTTCCCCACCTCTGAGTTTCTCTCTCACTCAGAGGGAATTCTGCTCGAACAATTGGCAAGCAGAAATGCCAACGGCGAGACACGACTGGTACAAGACTGGCAAACGACTTACCCACGACGGCTTGGCTTTCTCACACTCGAAGTTTGTCTTCCTCGGCTCCTCGTGGCAGCAATGCGGCGGTAATTCACAAGGAACTTGGCAAGGAGGGAAAACAAATTGGAACACTCCTCAATTTCACTATCAATCCTTAACTTTATTTGATAAAAAACAATTCTGAGCTTCACGCTCCACTAATCCACTCAAAAGTACTCTCAACAACACAAATTCTTCCGGAAAAAGATCGAAAATTTCGCAAGCGGCGAAGGACTGCGTACCGGCGCGGCAATGTTAATTTTCGTTATGGCGGCGAATACACGGCCCACCTGTAGCGTCTCGAATTTTCCTCGTGGCTCGTCTTCTTCTTCGTCTCGTTCTTGAAAAGTGGTACTGGCCCCGCCATCTACCACTTTCTCTCGTTAAGCTAGCCGCGCGACCTACTTTCCCTCGAATAGTAGGTCAGCTGGAGGTACTAGCTTTTCCGCAATTACCATGATAATTGGGCCTGTTAACTCGGGGCCTTTCCGACGGATGGCGCGACGATGTAGAATTTTCAACAGTAATGACTCGCGTGAAAATTCACATCGTCACAATCCCCTCCCCATGACCGTTACTATTTTATATAGGACCATCATCCTCATGATAATCTTGGCTGCCACTCCTACTCTCTCCTCTAACTGTCTCTCTCACTCCTCTTCGGCTCAACTCCTCGATCTCTGGCTCACTCACTCTCTCCCTCTGGCTCTATTCCCTTCGCCCTCTGGCTCTTTCTTCTCCCTTCCCCCTCACTCTATTCTTTTATGGTCTCCGGTCCTTTCCTCTGTCTCCTCTCCTCCAACAATTGACGGACCGCCAGATCAATGGTTGAGGGCGGGAGTCCCACCAGGGCCCTCGTTAACTGGGTGATCTTCTCGACCAAGTCCTCGTCCTCGGTTGTCGTCTCTGGGTCGGGTCGGACCTCCCCCGCAACCTGTTCCTCCTCGTGTTCCGGCTCTGGGACCTGCTGTTCTTCCCGTTCTGTCCCACCTTCCACTCGGTCACTCAGTTCAATTGGTGCTTCTGGGTCCGGTTCGGCCTCCCCAACCGTCTCGTGGGTCCTGTCCGCTGAAGACTGGCTTTCCTTCTCATCCTCCCGGTACCACACGGTGCCTCTATACTGGCGGTATGCCTCCGCGCACCTTCGGCAGTTTCGAACAGTGGGGTGCCTGCGCCCACAATTGTTACAGAATTTGTGTATCACTGGCTTAGGACACACCACTGCTCTGTGTCCACGTTGCCAGTAATTAAAGCAACAGTATGGGGGAGGATCCAACTCTTCCGACCTTGGTATCTCCTTGAGCCCCCCGAACATGACACCGGTTGTCCTGGCTCTCCTGGGGTTCCTTTCGTCGGGACTATTCCTTGCTTCCTTCCTATCGGTGTACTCCTTCGGCCGTGTACCTGTTTCTCCCGCTCGTCGCCCTGGTGGTCCCGGATGTGGCGAGTGTGACCTTTGAACCCTCCTCTCCGGCTCCTGGCTCTCGATGTCCTCCTTACGTAGGACCTCCTCCATTCGGCGCTTCACCTCCTATCGTTGTTTGGCACGAAATTTCTCCAGCGCCACTGATGTGAGGGGCTCTAGAGTCCTCACAAAGCAGTCGAGTTCGTACTCGGCCAGGCGGCTTTCGTACTCTTCTGTGCTTTCTCCTTCTCTTTGGTTGGCGGACCAGGGGTACGGCACTACCACCTCGGCGTCATCTGGCTGACTACTTTCTCCTTCTTCTTTTCCCCTAGTGTCTCTAGGACGCTTAGTTCGGCCCAGTCACTCAGGGTGGTCACTGGCTCGAACGTCCCTCCTACGGCTCCTTCTTCTTCTCCTACGGCTCGTACTTCCGGCTCTTCCTCGACGGGGGGGTCTTGGGCCCTTATCGGCTATTCCTCTTCCCTCTCGGTTATGGGGAACGACAGTAATGATGGGCGTTCCATCACCACATCCCCCAGGTCGAATTCTGGGAACGGTTGGTGGCTCGATTGTGGACGTCCCCGTCTCTCCATTCTGGCTCTCTCACGTCCGGGTTCCTCGGGCTGGCGACCACCTCTGTCTTGGGCTCGTCGACTTCTCGGTGGGGTGTAAGGCATGGCTCTCCGTCGTGTCTTCCTCTTGTCTCTCCTTTTCTCACTACGTCTCCTCGACTGATCTAAAACAATTTTATTTATCCACCAAGGGACATAGTCATCTCCATATTTGAAACAGATCGGTATGGTTTCAGGTCGGTGTTATGGACTTTAGGGACTCGCCTACTCTGTTCATCGCGTAGAATAAATACGGTTGGCAAACGGACCTCAACGATCTCAAATGGACCCTCGTATTTCGGTGCCAATTTCGTCGCGAATTTTTGTGCTCCACTCGACAACTTGTGGCTCTTTCGCAGTACTAAGTCACCTACTTTAAAAGTCACGTCTCTCCTACCTTTGTCATAGTGCTTCGTCTGTCTCGCTCGCTCTCTGTCAATATTTCTGGCTACCATGTCTCTCAACGCGTCTAGTCTCTTCACTCTCTCGACCCAATCTTCCGGCTTTATTCTCACTACTTGTCTCTTAATCTCGACCTCTCTCCGCAGCCTCTTTACAGGCTTAGGATGTCTTCCGTAATTCAGGAACGCAGGAGACGTCTTCGTGGCCGCCTGTGTTGCTGTGTTTACGGCATGACGGAATTCATGAACATGAAGGTCCCATTTTCTATGATCGGCACCGATGAAAGTGGAGATCAAGGTCCTGTTACTCCTCTCGACTGGGTTGGCTTGTAGGTGGTAAGGTGGTGTCGTGATGTGTTTGACTCCGTATTCCTCAAGTGTTGACTTGAGAAATTTGTTGTCAAACTCCTTACCATTGTCGGTGAGTAAGTACTCCGGTGTCTCCCATCTGAATAGGACCAACTCCTCGAATGCTCTGGCTACCGACTTTCCGTCTGCTGACTTCAATGGCTTGACTTCTATCCACCTCGAGAACAAGTCTTGGAACACAACCAAATACTTGAAATTGCTCTTACTTGGTGGAAACTCCATTGTGTCTGCGGCTACTACGGCCCACGGTCTCTCTACAATTCTTTGGCCCATTAGTCCGACCGGTCCGGCTTGAGACACATTGTGCAATTGACACTGGATACAATGTGTCACGTAGTTGTGCACATCATTCCATATGCCTGGCCAATAGTACTCTCGTGCTATTTTGTCGTAGGTCTTCTCAATGCCCAGATGTCGGGCTGATGCTTGGGCGTGTCCGTCTTCCATCACTCTCGCTCTGTACTCTTCTGGCATTACCAATTTCCAACCGTCCTCGTCTCCTGTAATCGGCAATAACAGTGGGTCACTTCTGTGCCTGTAGAGATTCTCATTTTCTACAATCCAACCAGGAAACCGCTGCGGATGTTGGCTCACTAACTCGCGGCGTTTCAGGTACCATTGGTCCTCAATGGATTCAAACGCGGCAATTGACTCTTCTTCCTCTTCCTGTAACCTGGACAATGCATCAGGGACATGATGTTGTGCACCTCGCCTGTGAACTATCTCAAAGTCCCACTGCTGCATTTTCAGGGCCCATCTGGCTAAACGTCCTGTCGGATCTTTCAAGTTCCTGAGCCATTTTAGGGCACTGTGATATGTGATCACATGAAATTTGTACCCTTCAATGTACGGCCTGAACTTTTTCATCGACCACAATAATGACAGACACTCCTTTTCTGTCACGCTGTAGTCTGAGTTGTCTCACGTTCTTCGGCTCTGGATAGTTTCTCACCGGCTCTGTTTTATTCGGATCTGGCCTCAGACCCTCACCGTCCAACAAGTATCCGAGGTAAGTGACCTCAGAACATCCAAACTCGCACTTCTCTGGGTTAACAATTAATTTTGCCTCGTTCAGTTTTCGCAGGACGGTTTCGAGCCACTTGACATGTTCCTCGAACGTATCCGTGACTACGATGATGGCGTCCAGGTATCCGAAGACATATGGCTCTACCTTTGGTTCCAACAATGAGTCGAACATTCGCTGGAACGTCATCGGCACGTTCATGAGTCCGAACGGCATTCGGCGAAACTGCCACAATCCTGACCCAGGTATGGCAAAAGCAGTGTATTTCTTGCTCTCTTCGGCCATTGGGATTTGGTGATATGCTAGCTTTAGGTCAACTTTCGACAGGTATCTGGCTTTTAGGAGCTTGTCCAAAATATAGTCGATAAATGGCAATGGGTAACAATCTTTTATTCTTACTTTGTTGACGTCTCGATAGTCACCTCTTCTCGTAATTACTGGCGCACTTCTCCAACGGCTGGCAGATGGCTCGATGATCCTTAGTTTGTATAACTTGGCCGCATTACCTTGGGCCCAAGTCAACATGGCTTGTGACATCCGTCTAATGGTATGTTGTACTGGCGTTTCATCGGTCACACGTATGTGATGTTCCGTCAGGTCTGTCATTCCGTGTTCCTCCGACTCTGGTAGTACTCATTTGTCCACTAGGGCTTGGATGATGTCCTTTTGTCGATCATCAAGTGCAGAAATACCGGCGCACTCGGCAAATATCAGCTGTTCGTCCTCTTCTCTCTCTTTTGGCCCAAACTCATGCCATTCTCCTTGACAAACTCTCCACAGTCCTTCTTTCAGTTTTACTTCTATATCCCAGGCCTTACATAAGTCGATGCCCAATATGATGTCTTGTGTCAACGTCTTCATCACTTTGACTCCGAAACGTTTGGCATATCCGTCGACTACTATATTAAGGTCCAGGATTCCGGCTGCTTTAGTGATACCTCCGGTTGCGCTTCTCACAACTGTATCACACGGCTGAATTCGGCTTTTAAAAGGCTCTGCGACTCTGGTGGTGATTACTGAGATCATCGCACCAGGATCGAAAAGTGCTTCGTAATGTCGGTCACCAATAGACATGTCGAAGAAGTATCTGTTCTCCGTCCTAGATCCGTCGATGTCTTCTTCATCACTTAAGTTCGGATCAGCTGTGACTCTCACAGCCTCTCCCCTCCCCTGGACTATAGGTCCTGGGATCACATCTGTACCTTTTGCCCCACACTCTTCGAACCTTCTTTCTACCTCTCGCTGGTGGAGTGAATTCTCTTCACTTGTCCGCCCTCCATTTTTTTCTGGCATGAATTTGAACTTTTTCTCTTCGGTTAAATCATCTGTACCTATGACTGGCTCGAAACTTTCCCTGACTCTGCTCTCTCTCTATCTCTAATTCTCGTTCCGTCTTTACCCAACTACAACTAGGTGCGAATCTATCTACGCGCTCGCTATTGTTTTCTACTTTACTCGGCTCACGACACTCGGCGCTACTCGTCACGACACACGGCTCATACGGCTCGGCTCTCCTCTCTACGACACACGGCTCACATAACTCGGCTCTCCTCTCCACATCACACGGCACCACAGCAGTTCTTACTGTATGGTTAGATTTGAGGGAGGTACAGAGCTCTGCTGCGCCCCCCATACACCGTTTCCCAAAGCGGTTCTCACTGCTTCACAATTTGGGCATGTCAGAAGGTTACATCCTGGCCTTTTACATACCAGACATGCTTCTGTTTGGGCTGGCTTCATGGGGCATTGAGTTGAGTAATGTCCCTGTTGTCGACACGTGAAGTAGATCCTCTGAGGACAATCTCTGGCTCGATGTCCTGGTGTCTGGCAGTGAAAGCATGCTCCCACAAACTCCTTGGGCGTCGTTGGCGCTGATGTACCATTTTGCCCCGGCTTAGGTCCGTTTGGACCATTGGGCTTGGGGTAATTTGGTTTCATCCCCGTTGGAAACATACCAGGATACGCCATTGGATAAGCAAAGTGCATGGGCATTTGCATGGCTTGGGCTGGTGGAGCACTGACAACTTGGCCCTGTACCATTGCTGGCTTCTGGCTTGGCGTTGCTGGACTCATTCTCTTTCTTGCTTCTCTTCTTCTTTCTCCTCGGCTTTTCAGTCTTTGCGGAGTGATCGCTCTCACTCGACTCGGACTCTTTCTCCATTGCTGCGATCTTCTCACTCTTCACATGTTTCTGGCCACTTTTCTTCTCTTTCACGGCTGCTAACGGAAAACGCATTCTTTCCTTTGGTGGAGGGGGTATGTATCGGTCGTCTAACTCTTTTGTCCTTTCATACCCCCTGAGGATTCTCTCCATATGGCTGAGCGACTCGAATTGACTATGTTCCAGTTGGCGTCTGTATGTCGGTGTTAGGCCTTTGTAAGCGATTCTGAATTGCTGTTTCTGGCTCAGAGGTCGCTTCCTATGGCCCAAAATGAGTCTGAAACTAGTCAAGTACGGGGAAATTTTCTCTCCTTTCCCTTGTGTCCTGGCTCTTAGTTCGTCAATGACGTCATCGTCGTCCATTTATTTCCCTACGTAGCGACCTAAACCAACTGCTAGCGGTTTTCTGGAGAATGATTGGTAAGGCTTGTAAGATGTCTCGGTCAGAAAATTCCGAACAGGCCTTGCAGTCTTCCAATCGTTCCAAAAATTCCTCAGCATTGTCTTCGTCCCCAAAGAATTTTAAGTCCCAGTCCTTGAGTGTTTTAATCACCTTGGACCTCCGGCCGGACTTAATCTCTTCGGTTCCTCCCCCACTCTTCGCGTCTTGGCTATGATCGCTCTCAGATTCAGACTCACTCGTCGAGTCATCTAAGATCGATGTTCGGCTCTCCTTCTGGTCTTTCTTTGTCTTAGGCTCCTTTGTGTTACTTTTCCGACTTTTCACACTAATTACGTCTTCGCTCCTACTGCTACAAGTGCACCGACAACTCGTTTGACTCTCTTCGCCCTCACTATATTCGATTTTCCTACCCACTTTATTTTTGCTACTCTTTTTTACTTCTTTCGCGCTTTCTTTTCTCTTAAACTCACTGGCCGGCTCTCCATTCGCTGGAGAGCCGGCTTCACTCATGCTACTCCGACTGGATGGGTTTCGGGGGGCTGGGGTGGGTCTCACTCGCTCACCCGCGTTGGATGTGTGTGGGTTTTCGACCATTTTCCCAGGTCCGTGGGGCGAAATGATCCGAGACTCCTAGTGATGGGTAATTTGGAACCCATTTCCCACGGCTGTCCGGCTCTGTTGACAATCCCATCCCCCCCCTCTATAAAGGCTCTCTAATCTTTCGGTGCAACCCGCTAGACGCTCTATCTCGAGGGTCAGGCTCAACCGCGCAACTGCGTCGCGCATGTTTTTCCTATTCGGCGCCATCGTTGCCGACTGGATAGTGTGGGGGGCTGTCATGAAAGTGCTCGTTGTCACCATCATGTGAGCACTAGTGGTGGTGGGGGAAGTCGTGGTCATGGTGGCTGTCGACATGACTGGTGGTGGGGGTGTGAATCGCGGGGTCAAAACAACGTTGGTCGAACTACGTCTCCTGTACGTTGTTTCGTTTTGTTGTCGTTTTCCCCCTCTTCCGCGTGACGTTTGGAAACGGGCTATTCTCTGGCTCGGGGTATGCTTCTAGCAAGAAAATCTTGTCAGATTGCCCCAGATCGTACCTCTCCGCAAATGGCACGTCGACTTCCTCCGGTAAGGCCAACCTCATTTCGGCCCTCAATAATCTCTCTCGAAGCACTTGTGGGGTGCCACTGATACACAATTGGTGTCTCAGTAGGCTCGTCACTACTTGTCCGATTTGCATGGCGTTAATTACCTCCCATGCTTGGCTGACATTGGGAATTTTGATTAATTCGCGCATGCGTCTCTTGTAATCCCTCATCTCGCAAATTGCCTTTGCCATTTTGAAAGAAATTTAAAGAAAATGTCTAAGTTGAAATTTTCACAAATTTCAAGGGGGTCGCACAATTAGTATACACGGCCCTGTACTACTTCACGTGCAAGGACGTACTCACTCGACCGGGGGCCCCTTTTTAAAATCTTTCTTTTCCTGGCTGACTTGTGACTCGACTCTCCCTTTATCTCTCCGTCTCGTTCGCTCTCTCTCGCTCTCTATAGCCACTATTACTACTACTCACGAGCCACTTTTCCTGGCGCGCGCGAACTTTCTCTTGGCTGCTGAAATTTAAATGTCCCGGCGCGTCGTTTCTCTTGACCGACCGGCGCACTATTTACAGTCACGTGACTACTTTTAATTTTTGTTTCCGGTCTAACATGTGCTCGACAAACAAAAAGAAATTTTATTTTTATTTCTGGCACAAATTCACTGGGAAATTTTGATTTGAAATTTTTACGGGCTGGCTTTCGGCAATTTATGAGAGAATTTAAAATTTTGTCACTTAAATTTTAATCGCGGCAAGGAAAATAAAAAAAAATTTAATTTCAATGGCAAAGGCACTCAAGAATTTTGTTCTTCGCACTCTCTGGCAAGGACAATACAAATTCTAACACACCGGCATCTGGCAATTTAAATTTTGAAACTTCTGTCAACTGGTAACATAGATTCTATGTCTGGCTTTAGCAACAGGAAATTCAAAAATTCTGGCAGGCTCTGGCAATAGAACTCTGAATTCTTCGACTATTCATAACAAAAATAAATTTTTGTCTGGCTCTGGCTATTGAAAACTTCAGAATTCTGGCATCAATTTACGCACACAAGTACAAAAGATAATTTACGGTCGTGCCTCGGTTCGAGATCGGCCCCACGTTGGGCGCCAAATTTTGTGACGTATAATTTTAACTAATTTTATATTTAAGTCAAAAACAGTTCTGCTTACGTCAGGCAAAATCCGACGCTTCAACAATTAATATTTTAGAAATTTAAATCAATATATCTCTCCGTCAGGCGCCAATTAATTTTATAGGTAATTAATAAACTAAACTCTGTCTCGGCTCAATTCCCAACAACAATTTCCCCACCTCTGAGTTTCTCTCTCACTCAGAGGGAATTCTGCTCGAACAATTGGCAAGCAGAAATGCCAACGGCGAGACACGACTGGTACAAGACTGGTAAACGACTCACCCACGACGGCTCGGCTTTCTCACACTCGAAGTTTGTCCTCCTCGGCTCCTCGTGGCAGCAATGCGGCGGTAATTCACAAGGAACTTGGCAAGGCGGGAAAACAAATTGGAACACTCCTCAATTTCACTATCAGTCCTTAACTTTATTTGATAAAAAAACAATCCTGAGCTTCACGCTCCACTAATCCACTCAAAAGTACTCTCAACAACACAAATTCTTCCGGAAAAAGATCGAAAATTTCGCTAGCGGCGAAGGACTGCGTACCGGCGCGGCAATGTAAATTTTCGTTATGACGGCGAATACACGGCCCACCTGTAGCGTCTCGAATTTTCCTCGTGGCTCGTCTTCTTCTTCGTCTCGTTCTTCAAAAGTGGTACTGGCCCCGCCATCTACCACTTTCTCTCGTTAAGCTAGCCGCGCGACCTACTTTCCCTCGAATAGTGGGTCAGCTGGCGGTACTAGCTTTTCCGCAATTACCATGATAATTGGGCCTGTCAACTCGGGGCCTTTCCGACGGATGGCGCGACGATGTAGAATTTTCAACAGTAATGACTCGCGTGAAAATTCACATCGTCACAATATATAATAGAAACCAAAATTGTCAATACCGTAATAATATTTAATGATCTAAATTATAACTTCATTGCTGATCCATTACACCCAGGCCCGAGGCAAAATTTCTCACCTTGCATTTCTCCAAAAACTTTGTTCTAGAAAAAAATTTTAAGTGATATTAGGGCGTACTTTTTTAAATTAAAAGCTGAGATGTTAGGCTAAGTGTTCCACATGATGAAATTTTTATTAAAGCAAAAATGACGAAGTTAAGCAACAAAAAGTGAAAAGTGATCCATTACGCCCCGGTCTCCCCTACTTCAACATTTTTTGTAACCTTAGTTTTTGTCAAAATTTCAGGTCCTGACGTGGCTCGGCTATAGCAACTCGGCCTTCAATCCGATCATCTACAGCATTTTTAACACTGAATTTCGCGAAGCATTCAAGCGAATTCTCACGAGAGGTGCAAGAGGACGAGGGAATCAACCATCAACAAGCGAATGTGGTGAATTTCGTTCTGTCGTCGTACAAAAGCGCAATGGATCCTACGTTGAATGTAATATTAGTCCGAGATCGAGTGCAGAAAGCTGTCAAGTTGGATCGATTGCTCAAAAACATCGTGACACTATTGTTAGTTCAATTTAACTATCAAATAATTAATTTACACCAAAAAAAGAAAGAAAATTACACAACTCGACATCATAATCTAGACAATCAAACGAAATTAATTCGAGACATATCCAAAAAAATATCAATGACAAAAATAGGAAAAATTTCTTTTTTCTCGAAATAAAAAAGAAAATATAATTTTTCAATACCTCTAAGCAGAGCATGAAAAAATTCAGGATTTTGCTCAAATTCTATAAAAAAAACGAAAATTAACGTACTTTATCAAAATTCACCTATAATTTTTGCTTTTTGTTATAAATCCTAAGATAAGTTTTTGACTCTCTGCCTAAAAAGTCTGTCCAACGGAAATACAGGGTGAAGCAAGCAAAACAGGCGTATTTTGCTGTTGCTACGAAAAAAACTCTTCTTTTAAAAATACACATAAAAGAATTTAATTAAAAAATAAGAATAATTCTACTATACATTATTAATATAGAAAAAATGCGCTCCTAAATGTTCTTCCTACATTTTCTATAGAAAAAAATCTCCACTTCCTTGCAATAAAAAAATTATAATTAAGAAGCAAAATCATCATCAGGAAAAATAATAATAGTAATAATAATAATAATAAATATAATAATACGGAGGGAAAAAATTCTGGTCATGTTCGCTTGCATCTCCCTGTACATAAAGAAAGCCGAATTTTTCATAATCGTCTCTGTAAAGATTATCCAGGCCTTAATTTCATTAATTTAAGATCGGAATTTTAATCGATTTTTAATAAATTGAAAAAATAATTATGGTACAAGGTACAACGCAAATGCCGAGACATTTTTTTAAAGCCCAAAAAAAGATTTTATTTTTGGGACTGTTTGAAATCGATGGCAAAAAAATATTTCTCGAATAGACATCACACTGAAATTTATAAATTTACTCGATTCGAATATAATTAATAATGAGTTACTTGACAATTATCAAAATAAATATTTACTATTTTATTTGATTAAAATAAAAATTATTTCTCTGAAATAAAAATAATTTGATCTAAATAAAAAATTATGTAATAGGAAAAGAAATTATTTAATCAAAATAGAAAATTTTTCAGATAAAATTAATAAATTATTAAATTAAGATAAAAATGGTTTCATGTTCAAAAAATATTTAATTAGTGTGTCAAATAATCGATTGTTTGAATCAAATAAATTTTTTTCAGTGCAGTTTTCTTCGACTTTTTATTCAAATTTCAGCATAACAATTTTATATTTTATTTTAATTTTTTTCATTAATAACAAGGTAGCCACAGGTCAAAGAAATTAGAGAAAAGTTAGGGAAGGTAAAAAGAAAAGTCGGGGAAATCAGATTAAAGTCAGAGAATTTTATCAAAAGTACTAAAATAAATTTAATTTTTAGAATTCATAAAAAACTTTAAAACTATTAAAAAGATTCGATTTATTCTTCTTGAATTTCTTTTTGCTTGCTGTATAAATTTTCAAATCACAAAAGAAACAAACTTATTTTTTTTATTTCTGATAATATTTGAACATTACAGAATATGGATTATTATTGTATCATAAAATTATTGATTAATGGCAAGTGGAAAAAAGTGGTTTCGTGATCGCCATCTCATTTAAAAAGAAAAAAATATTTTGAGTCGCGATGTTCTCGAAAATATGGAGAAATGCTCTAGAATTACGCACCCATCTCGGAATTTTGTAAACTTCTGTCTAGACATTAGGAGAAAGTAAAATTAAATTTTTGTGGCAACCTTGTAATATTTATTATTTGACGTATTCTACGTCAGTTCAACACAAAATTTTTTACTAGGTTTGGGATTAGTTTAAAAAATTAATATATTAGTGGTAATAAACAAAATCCTCAAGCGATTTTGAAAAATTTTAAAAATTATCGGACATATTAAATTTTTAATTTTTTTGTATCTTCATTTTGGAAGTTATATATCTTTGGTTCTTTTTAACGGATTTCAGTTTTTCACCTTTTTTTGGCCCCTCGAATAGTGGAGACTCACTGAACACGGGTCCAATTTAACAAATAAAAATTTTAAAAATTGTTTTAATTAATTGTTCAAACAATAAATGTTTAACACAAATGTATGGAACTTGTCCTGTAAGTTTCATCGAGGGACACCTAGTAGTTTCTAAGAAAATAAATAAAACGTATATCCGAGAACTTTCTTTTGTAGCTTGAGTACATGTATTCTGTTCTTTTCGCGGACGAGTAAACAAAAACGAATCTATTTTCATCTGTTGTCCTCTATCGTAATAATTCATCAAATTCGAAAGCTCTGCCCACTTTTTAAATGTAAATGGAAGAAAATGTTTTTTGTTTACTATTTTGACAAATAGAATCTTAAACTTTAATACAGTATACATATGCACTCTCCAAATTTAAATTAGTTGTCAAAGTTTGTCAATGATTCAAATAGTAATATTTTACTAATAAAATAGTTAATAATGATTAATTATTAGTTAAATTCACCTACTACCCAGTGGACACACTTGTCCAAAAGACGTCCTAAGACGTCCGGTCTTTTGGACTTGTACAAAAGAAGTCTTTAAGAAATCCTGTAAATGTTCTATGTCTTTGTCATTAGACGTCTATAGGGTGTCTAAGAGACGTCTTTTTCATTCAACTTTGGAAAATAGAAAACTTTTTATAATTAGAAAATATCATTTTCTAAATTCAACTTGGACTTAAACGGAAAAAAAATTTCTTGTGAAAGCCTCAAGGTTTCTTGTAGAATATACGAATAGGTTAAGTTGTGCTGTAAACCAATGCATTTAGTGTTTGCAAAAAGCTGGTATGAGCGTAGCACAAACCAATTTGTAATATCACCAAGAAATTCAAGTGTTCGTCTGCTAAAGTTTGTAGCACACACAGTCCGGTTTGTGTATTTCCCAAACTTAGCCGTTTGTGGATACTACAACCATCGTTCATATATTGCGCAGAAAATCCTGTGAATTTAACAAGAAATTTTTTCCGTGTAGAAACTGATGAATATAAAGAATATTGGAATTTTTCTAAGTTAAATTCATTTCATTGACAAGTAAGATCGTAAACTTTGTGGAGGTTCATATCTGCCTTTAAAGACTGAGGTGCTTAAGGCGCAGAGCTTCAAAAGCCCAAGGTACTCGAGTTCGATCCCAGCTTCGTAGGAATTTTTTTTATTATTTCTGAATATTGTAGAAAAAATAAATTTAATACAATAAAATATTACTGTGTTTTAACTTAGAAAATATTATAAAAGAAATTTCAATTTAAGACCTGAAGGAATGTGAAAAGGACGTTCAAAAGACATCTTAACCCTTTCACCCTACTGCAAATCCCCATACAAGATCTTGTACATTTTCCTGTACGAGTTTAGCAGGAGAACTTGTACTATTTCAGTAACAGAAACTGTACCATTTCAGCATAAGAAATTAAAACAAGATCTTGTGAAATATCTTGTACAAGAAAAATACACTAAGTATTTGAAATAATGATGATGTACAAGAATATGCAAATGTTCCTGCAATGGTAACTCAAGATACGAAAAACACATGTTCACTCTTATGTACTTGCACAAGATCCTGCACAAGATACAAAAAAATTTAAAATCCAATATGTCCGTCAATTTTTGAAATTTTTTGAAATCTTTTGGAGATTTTGTTTATTACCGCTACTGGGTATGATGTTCACATTTTTTAAACAAATCTCAAAAGTCTAGTAAAAAATTTTGTGTTGAATTGACGTGAAATACATCATTTACTATATTTATTTTATCATATAAGTTGGACGTTTTTAATAGGAATTTTATTATTATTATTATTATTACCATTATTAATACTTTTTTATTGTTATTTCTAATATTATTATTATTGTTATTATTGCTTTTTATTATTAATATTTAACAATTTTTTTTGTTTTAACAAACATTCGAAAAGTGAATTATTTTTTAAACCGATTTCTTATCGACATCCCAAGTTCCATTTGTGACGCGCTTTGAAAAAAGGTACCTAAGAAGCAAACGAATTTTAGGATAGGGTGGTGTTAGATTTCTCTTGATTAAAAGTGTATATCCTTTCTTCGGAGCGCGTCACATTTGCTAACTCGATATTAACTATTATATATAGCGATATAGAAAATCGCAGGCTGTGCACTGTGAAAAATAATTCATTTCCATCTTGTAAATAGTCATATAATTCTTATAAATAACGTCATAATTGGCAAAAATTAAAAAATTGAAGCAAAATATAAATCTCGTCGAATCTAAAATTCGATCTTTATAAATCAAAAATCTGATCAAGAGAGTAAATTGATAAAAACAAAGTCTTTTTGAAAAAAAGCTTCACTAGCTTTAAAAAATAACGTATACGACGCACCGACAGAAAAATAAATTATTATTTATAAAGATAATTTTTTTATCTTCAAGATAATATATATATATATATATATATATATATATATATATATATATATATATATATATATATATATATATATATATATATATATATATATATGAAGTTTCGTCGGCACGTTTCGTTAAAAAAAATATTTATGTACGCTAAAACAAAACAAAAAAAAGAAAAATCAAATTATATCCGTGTGATCGTTCTTTGTAAATATATTAGCATTTAAGACTTCCACAAAACAAAGAAAAACAAGAAAAAAGAAAAGTGTATTAAAAAATTAGACATTTCCGTTACTTCTTTGCTATTCTTATTTTCTCAAAAAACTTACAATCCTTAATATAATGACGTTCATTTAATGATGATTCTTCCATATAAATTGGAATTGTATCTTGCCAGGTACGATTTTCATGCGGAACTTGAAGAAAATCGAGAAGATCACTCGTCATTTTTGGTATAACTGGATGAAGAACAAGAGCAGAAATACGTGCGCACTCCAAAGTTAATGAAATCACGGCTTTCAATTCATTAGCAACATCTGGATCGGATGTATTTTTTCTCAATTTCCATGGTTTATGATAGTCAAACATTTGATTTGCACTGTGTAATGTCGACATAACGGCATGAATTGCATGATGAATATCCAAAGATTCGTAATTCCTTTCTGCTGTCGATTTTAATGATTCTAAATTTCTCTTTAATTCGAATGCTTGCTCGGATTTCAAAACGTTGGCAAATAATTTTGTATTTGGAATTTCTTTTTGTGGATTAATAAGATCGCCAGTACAACGACGCACCAAATTTCCAAGATTATCCGCCAAATCGGCGTTTAAAGTCTCGCTCACTGTGTTTACGCTAAAGTCTACAAAAAGAACATTTTAAAATCGAATTTTCAAATGCGTATAAATATATGCATATATATATATATATATATATATATATATATATATATATATATATATATATATATATATATATATATATATATATATATATATATATATATATACATAAAAGTTAATTATTTTATTTTAGGTAGGGGAGAATGGGGAGTTATGAAGCATGGGGAGTTTTGAAGCACGGCCATAGATCTCGCATAGTAATTGTTTTGATAGATGTCACTTACTCTGAATATTTTTTCACCTAATATCTTCGTTTTGTAATTGGATTGATTCCGATAGAAGATATTTTGCATATCTTTCAAGACAATGTGTTCAATTTTTCGTTTATAAAGTTTTTTTGTGTGCTCCATTTTGCAGAATTCTTACAAAATTCGCGAACAAATCAAAAAGATAAGTTCACCCATATAATACCCAGCAATGATTAGGTTCTCGAAATTTAAAACGATTTATGCAAAATCGCAATAAAGAATATTTACCAAAAAATATAATTTTTAGCGATTTTTAGTAGTGCTTCACAACTCCCCATGATTTTTAAAAACTTGAAAAAGCAGCTTTTTAGTCCAACTGAAAAAAATTGTCGATTTTATTTTATTTCATGCAAATTCTTCAACCAGTAAGCATATTTAAAGACCCTCTAGAGATTCAAGTGGAGAAAATTTGAAATAAAAATTTCTTTTTGAATTTTCAACTCATAAACAAAGCGTGCTTCATAACTCCCCATTCTCCCCTATATATATTTTTAGCCCTCAGATCACACATTTCTAAATTTAATATTATTTAAAATATCAATCATTTTGTTAAATAAATATTTAAATACTTGTTATTTATTTTTTCAAGCAATTAACCATTTTTTAAATTCAATTTCAAACCTGAAAATTTCTAAAAGATTACAATTACAATAAGCCATTCGTTATTTTATAAAAATTTTCACTAAACTTCTTTTATATTTGAAATATTTGACTATAGTTAATATTAATTCTAAGAAACTCGAAATAAGATAGATTTTATACACCGAAATGTGATATATTTTTGTAATATTTGAAAGAAAAGTAGAAAAAATCTTATTTGTTGAAACCGAATCGAAGAAAGTTTTTTTTAATAGTCGAAAATAGTGCAAAAAATCATACTATCCAAAGTCTGTCTTTCTTTACCCATAGAAATACTCATTACATTTAATAATTTTTCAGCTCCTTACTTGAGTCTTTGTAGGTAACAGAATTTTTCAGTAGAAAATATCGAATTCCCTCCGGCGTATACTGAGAAGCTGCATCAAATGGTGAAACAACGTTCATATTTGATTTCGACATTTTTTGACCCTCAACGGTCCAGTGGGAGTGACACAATAAAGTTTCCGGCGGTTCATAGCCTGCCGCTATGAGGAAAGCTGGCCAGAAAATACCGTGAAATTTCAAAATGTCTTTTCCAATAACCTAATGTATGTTATAAAATAAGTAATTTTACGATGCATTTTCCTTCTTTACGGTATGTGGCAAAAATAAAGAAGCATATTGTCATCAAAAACTGATGAAAAAATTCCACTATACCTGAATATATGGAGGCCAAAATTGTTTGCAATTTTTATCTGGATATCCTAAGATTGTCAAGTAATTAACAAGAGCATCGAACCAGACATAAATACTTTGGGTATCATCATTAGGCGTTCGAATTCCCCAAGGGACACGACTTGTGGGTCTCGAGATACTTAGATCTTGAAAAATTCTTCCATCGTTCACCCAGTGCAATAAAATTTTATAAAATTTTTCTGGTCTCACCGCATTCTCTAGAAATTGATGAAAAAATTGGAAATTAAAATAAGCAACTTAACACAATAACAAAAAAATGTGTAATTAGTAAAAGACGCTCCACGGTGAAAGGGACCTTAGCTGCAATAGACAAATTTTACAGGAAAGGTATTTAAAGTAGAACCACTCTGATCGGTCAAGACGTTCCAATGAAATTCAGCCCCACTACACATTACACTTTGATAGTTGTCCGTGTTACACGAAGTGCACGAATTGTACGTGCACGGCCAGTGTAGTAGTATTTGTAAGTAGAGAGGTAGATTTTTTGAATAACAAGGTGTAAACATTGAACAAGCTTATTTTTAAACATTAATAACAAGAAAAACCTGTAAATAAAAATTATTTTTTACTTTTGCATATGAAAGAACAACTCAAAACCTATAGAATGATATAAGTAACTCAAAATTAATTTTTTTGCAGCTAAGGTCCCTTTCACCGTGGGGCGTCACAATAATATTTCATAAATAATTTCTAATAATAGAATAGAATTCATATCACTAAGGTTTTGAATATTCAAATCAACGATAACATTTACTTTCTATTTAAATAATTTCAAAAATTATTGTAATAAAATGAAAAATTTTGTAAATTCAGTATTTATGTACTTAAGTATATAACAATTCATTATTTATTACTCAAAGCAATTTTTATTATAAAATTCAAATTAAAAGAATAATTTAAAAAATCGTCTTTCATTTGCACGTTCAAAACTTTCAGAACATTAGAATTTTGTGTTTAAAATTTAATAGAATATAATAATATATTATAAGTATAAATTATACAAAAAATGAGATGGTAATTATTAAAGCAATAAAATTATGTTTTACGAGCAAATATTTTATCGTGTAATTACCATTTTTCAGCCAGTGCTTCACGTCGTCTTGAAACGCGCTGAGACGAAATTTAAAATTTTCTTCCTCGTACCATTCGACAGGATGGCCGGACTCCAAGGATATTTTAACAAGTTCACCTTTATTATTTTTCTTTTCTGTTATTTCGTCATTTGAAAGGAAAGCCTCGTCTGATACACAGTACCAACCACTGTACTTTCCTGAATAAATGTGTCCTCTGTCATACAATTTGTTCTAACATAATATATTTATTAATAATATTCAAACACTTATGTTTCTTCATTATTAATATCATTATATTATAAAACTAGCTGTCGTATCCCTCTTTGACGGGTTTTAGTTTCTACTAATATATTTAAAGAGGTGTCTACCAACCGCGAATTTAATTTGACTGAAAAAACTAATAATCAGTTACCATTAACTGTTTTATTAGGAAAATATTACTATTTGAATTAGTAAATGACTTTTCCTATGAAATGCTAGTTTTAACTAATTTGGTACAATGTATTTAATTTGGTAAGTATGGAATCTTTTTTGGCAATGGTAGTATATCACCGTACGGTGCTGCCATTTTAAGCCGAGAGTAAAAGTACGTGTGCGTGTGAAACGAGCTAAAGAGTCAGTCTTTGTCGAGCATTGTAGTCGACTACCTCATTGTCTTTTTAATAAACTAATTTAATTACTATTTGTAATAAAAGTATCTTATTTATTGCCCCCCGAGTATATTGGCGACGAGTAAATGTGGAACGCAAAAGTGCAGAAATGTCAGATGGAGAAAATCTGATGGACATAGATGAAGAGCTGCAAAATTCGATTATTTTAACACGTGGTGATGAAATAAAAGACGTTGTAGAAGGATTATTAACGCTACAAACCGGACAAAATTCACAGCAAAATCGTTCAGAAGAAAATCGAAATTTGAGAGGACCAAACCAATTATGAAATAATATGTCGCAGGAAGCAAGTAATAACTCGGATAAAAAGAGTGCAGTTAATTGTTAATTCGGGGCAAGTCTAGAAAAAAGGCTGAAAGATAAGTTTGTAACCGGATTGAAGCCTGGAAAAATCCTGGACCGAGTTTGTGAGGAGAGTCAAGATCAAGTGCAGGACAACAGGAAATCGCTTCAAAATCAACGGTAAAATGTAAACATTGCGGTGGTGTAAACCACAATTTCTCAAAATGTAAGTACAAGTCTTATAAATGTAACAATTGTAAGGTGACAGGTCATCTACAATCTGTTTATAATAAACCGTGTAATGAAAATAAAACCGACAAGAAAGCTCGTACAAATTATGTTTCCGAAAACAAAACGGAAAATGACGATATTTGGGAATTATATTCGATCGGTCAAGTTAAGGTAAATAAAAATTTGCCAAAAATTGTAGAGGTTAAAATGGCAGGAGTACCGATAAAAATGGAAGTAGATAGCGGCGCGGGATTATCCGTCATTCCTGAAACGGTGTATGAAAATTATTTTTCGCGAATTAAATTAGACAAATGTAATAAAATTTTATCAAATTATGACGAAACGCATTTAAAAGTTTTAGGGGAATTTAAAGTTTTGATCGAGTACAAAGAGATTAAAGATTCGTGTTTAGTAATTGTCGCTAAAAGAAAAGGAGAAATGGCATTAATGGGACGAGATCTAATGAAGGTTTTTGGTTTTTATATTGCGGAAGTAAATTCAATCACACCAAATGAAAAAATAAATCAGGTTTTAGAAGAAGATAAAGATCTCTTTAACGATAAATTGGGTGAATTTAACGGCGAAGTAATTGATTTAAAAATGAATGAAGGGGTAAAGCCTATTTTTATGAAACCGCGATCGATACCTTTTGTATTTAAAGGGACAGTTGATGGCGAGTTAGATCGGTTAGAAAAATTAAAAGTAATCACGAAAATTGATAATGCAGAATGGGGTACACCTTTGGTACCTATTTTAAAACCGGATGGTAAAATTCGAGTATGCGCGGATTATAAAGTCACGGTAAATAAGGGTTTAGAGGATGTTAAGCATCCATTGCCGAGAATAGAAGAATTATTAGCAGCACTTCAAGGAGGTGAACAATTTACGGTTTTAGACATGTCGCGTGCGTATAATCAATTGAGAGTCTCCGAAAAACCAAATTATTGTTAGCATGGAGTACACACCGAGGTATTTATGCTATGAATAGATTACCGTTTGGCACGAAACCGGCTGTATCAATTTTTCAGCAAATTATGGAAAAAATCTTGCAGGGTTTAGATATGGTAAAAAATTTTCTCGACGACATTGTTGTAACAAGCAAAACTGCAGATGAGCATATTGAAAATTTGATCGAAGTTTTTAAAAGATTACAAAAAGCTGGATTAAAGTTAAATTTGGTAAAGTGCAATTTTTTTCAAAGTCAAGTTGAATACTTAGGGCACACTATTGACAAAGAGGGCTGACGTAAAAATATGAGTAAAGTCGATGCTATTGTAAATATGGCAGAACCAAAAAATGTCACTCAGGTTAAAGTTTTTATTGGAATGGTTAACTACTATGCAAGATTTATTCCAAAATTGGCTGAAAAACTAAGTCCTATGTACAAGTTGCTACAAAAAAACGCTGAATTTCAGTGGAACGATGATTGTTAAAAAAGTATGGAACTAGTTAAAAAAGAAATTGTCTCTAATAAATGTTTAGTTCACTTTAATCCAAATTTGCAAATTAAGTTAGCGTGCGATGCATCTCGAGATGGAATCGGTGCTGTTCTGTTACATGTCTATCCAAATGGAGCTGAAAGACCGATCAGTTTTGCATCAAGGACGTTATCGAAGGCCGAAAAAAACTACGCAACGATCCACATTGAAGCTTTGGCAATATACTAGGGTGTCAAAAAGTTTTACCAGTACCTGTTGGAGACAAGGTTCATTTTGGAATCGGACCACAAACCCTTGCTGGCGTTATTCGGAGAAGAAAAAGGAATTCCACTCATGGCGGCGGGACGTTTACAACGATGGGCATTGTATCTTAGTGGATTTAATTACACTTTTCGTCATGTTAAAGATATTTCAAATGGAGGCGCTGATGGATTGTCCAGATTGCCAGTAGCAGAGAAAAAAATCACAGATGAGTCTGAGGACTATTTCACGTTCTACGTCGAAGAGAGATTACCAATCGATGCCAAGTTGCTGAGAAAAACGATTCGAACGGACGTCGTTTTGAGTAAAGTTCTGTTATATTTAATGACAGAATGGCCTGATAAGGTGGACGAATCTTTGAAACCTTATTTCATAAGAGAACACGAAATCAGTGTCGACAATGGATTATTATTCTGGGGATACAGGGTTATTATTCCAGAGAAATGAAAGAACGATCTTTTAAGCGAACTACATGCCACTCATTTTGGAGCGAGCAAAATGAAGAGGTTAGCTAGGCAATACTTTTGGTATACAAAGATTGATAAAGAATTGGAGGATTTATCAAAGAGCTGTGATGTTTGTCGTAAAAATGCAGATAATCCAAACAAGGCCCGTTTGATTAAGTTCGAGGAAGCACAAAAACCACTGGAGAGGGTTCACATCGATTTTCTGGGTTCTTTCAACGGTGTTACTTATTTGATTTTGACCGATTCATTTTCAAAATGGCCCGAGGTTTATGAGATGACAAGATGTGATGCGGCGATGACGATTGAAAAATTGCGAGATTTCTGTTCCCGATTTGGACTACCAAAGAAAATTGTTACGGACAATGGACGTCAATTTACAGCAGAAGAATTCCAGGATTGGATAAAAAAATGGTATTAGGCATGTCAGAACTGTGCGTTCTTTCAAAAACGGTTTGAAGAAAATTTTTTCTAACAGCAGAAATAGTGATGTAAATAAAAAAACATTAATTTCGCGTTTATTATCGTAGTACACCGCATTGCACTACTAACGAGACTCCGGCAAAAAAGATGTTTAATAGAGAAATAAGAACTAGATTCGATTTGTTAAGAGATCAGGCCAATGAAATTAATCGAAATAGACAGATAGAAAACTACAAAGGAAACTGAGAACTTTGTTTTCAACGAAACGAAATTGTTTTTGTTAGAGATTATCGAATACAAAATAAACCAACGTGGACTAAAACAAAAATTGTGAAAGCGTTAGGTCCGAGAAACTATTTATGCACGTTGTGTGAAAATGAAAATGTTGTGTGGAAGAGACATTTAGATCAGACAATTAAAACAGGTTCTTTTTTCGACGGTGTTTACAACGAAATAAAAAATGATGTTTACGAGAAAGAAAATGCAATTGAAACTTTACACGAACTTCCGCAGAGGATTGCACCTGAAATAGTAAATTACGATAAAACAGAGTTTCAATTAAATCAGGAAGAATTTTCTGAGAAGTCCGATGTAAAAGAAACACCGTTAGTTTAGGAAAAAGTTGTGAGTGAAAATGACAGCACAAATGACAAGATGACAGAAAAAGTAAAAAAATCGAGAAATTAAAACTCCAAAGAAAAAGGAAATTGTAACGGTTAAACCTACGTTGAATGTTAATGAACGACCAAAAAGAATTATTAAAAAACCAATCAGATTAAATTTATAAAATTTTTTTTAAATAATTAAAAATCTTTGGAGGGAGGAATGTAGTATATTACCGTAAAGTGCTGCCATCTTAAGTCGAGAGTAAAAGTATGTGTGCGTGTGAAACGAGTTAAAGAGTCAGTCTTTGTCGAGCATTGTAGTCGACTACCTCATTGTCTTTTTAATAAACTAATTTAATTATTATTTGTAATAAAAGTATCTTATTTATTGCCCCCCGAGTTATCACAGGCAATTATTCTAGACTAATTTCCAACAGAATAGATTGTTACATTGTTTATAATTTAGTTCGGTAAAACTGAGATGAAGTGTCAAAACAGTAAGTTTTTAAGAACTAGACTGTAAAAACAATTGCATTGAAAAATAATGGAAAAAGCATAAACCTTATACGATACATGTATTAGAGCTTCAGTTACAGTTCGGTAAAACGTAAGCTAAGTGCTCGATACATTCATATTTATTGAATAGTTCGGTAAAACGTATGATAAGTGTTCACTATTCTTATTTTTATTGAAAGTTCGGTAAAACTTAAGGTATAGTGTTTAATATACCTTAAATAAACCCAAAACAATCCTACATTTCTTTAAGAAAATGTTTAATACATATTTCCCATGACAAATCCTACATCAAATCACATGTGATTACACTTTTATTTCTCGTGAGTAATTATCCCATGTAAAATATATTTTCATTTTTTAAGTATAATTTTTCCATATCCCTATTGAAAATTCCCACATGGGATTTGACATCGGGTTTTATATATGATCTCACATAAGCTTTCATATAAGGTTCGACATAGAATTTCCATGTAAAAAACTTTCTGTATGTTCCAGTGCCCGCTGAAGTTAAATTTCAGTTTTATTGATACTTTTACTGTACTCCTTATATTAAACATATTAATTTCATTTTGTATGTTACTTATGAAAATACATACTATGCAATTTTCAAACTTAAAACCTTAAAATATCAATAATATTAATATAGAAATTGTTTGGAAACTTACATTCATTGATTTTAGAAAATTTGTGTTAGGCAAAATTCATGACTCTAAGTTTGTTAATAAAATAAATATAATTTAAAACTTAAAACATCAACCGATATCAATACCAACTTTATAAAAAATTAAACAAAACTTCGGATTAATTATTTATATTTCATTTTTAAAGTGAAAATTAGTTGTATTTATGTCGACAGTATGAAGATTGAGTGTGTATTGTAAAGAGTGGGGACGAGTTCACAGTCCTTAAAAACTAAAGCATAAGCAGGTGTGGTCAGATTAATTAGTCGCTATTCAAAGTGATAGCACGTTTGTAAGGTATATAAAAGAAAATTACGAATCTTTAGAACAAGAGTATAAGTCCACTTTACGTACGTTGAACGGCGACCTTCATAGGGTGTGGCTAAGTTTGTTTTAAAACGTTGGTATACTCCGTGATTGATTATGAGTATCGTTAATAAACAAAAAAAAACGAATTTTCTAACTTCCTAATTGACAAAGAAAAATAATTTGATATATATATATTTTAGACATTATGCCTGAAAACGTAAAAGGCAAAGAAAATTGTTTAAATGAAGATGCCGGAAAAAGTCAATGAAGGTATTATGGGGCCGTTCAAAAAATACGTAACGCTATTTTTCGGAAATTTGGACCCCCCCCTCCCCCCACGTAACACAATGTTATATACATTAGCGCCATTTTTTCTCCTTATCGTAACAAATTGCTTGACCCCCCCTCCCCCCAAAACGCGTCACGTATTTTTTGAACGGCCCCTATAATAAATAGAAACGTGTATTAACTTTGTGAAGTTAAAAAATTACAAAATAATTTTACATTAATATTAAAAATTAGTAAATATTTAGAAATTTAATTAATTTTCTGCTGTTGACTTTTCTATTGTCATCTAATATCTAATATTTTATAAAATTCAATTTCAACATATTAAATATATAAATAAATTATATTAATTAATTATAATTAATTATATTAATTATATTATTATATCTTAAATTAAATATTTTTAAATATTTGTATATTTATAAATAAAAACGTTTCTTAAAAAATAATGGTTAGATTTTTTAAATAATTAAACGTTAAGTATACCTTTTACTGACGTTTTATTTTAAATAGTACTGGAGAAGAATATCAAAATATTCCATTCAAATCTAAAAAAAGGAAACACAATGCTTTGTCAATGAACGAGTCATTTGACTACTTCCTTAAAGATGGTTGCAAAATGGGAAGATGCAAATTGTGTTAACCTGAGAAGAAATCATCATCAAAAAGGAAAGATAGCAACACCACCGGTCTTATGCGACACCTTCGAGAAATTCACACAGACAGATTCGCAGAAACTTATCCCGAAAAAACGTTCCATTTGAAACCGACCCAAGAAGTAAGAAAAATAATTTATTGAAGCTCTAATTATCTCAATATATGCTAAATAAAATTAGTGAAATCAATTAGTGAAGAGAAAACTATGAATTAATTCTTTTTCATTAATTAACTAAACTAATAGTTATTATTATTGATTGATTGAAAAGCCTAGAAAGGGCAGGGAATTTTTATCAGAATCCAGGAAAATTATTGTTTTCTAAAGTTATTTTGCTTATTATTGAAATCTAGTTTTTCTTAAACATTTCAAAATTAATTCAATTTTATAAGAGTTGCGTTTACAATTTTCATAAATAGACAAGCTTCAAAAGGTTGTAATTTAAAATTCTGTAAAATTTCAAATTTGAATGAATAAATTAAATTATAAAAGTTTCATAAGAATTTTATTATTTATAAATTCTTTATAAATTTCTCTGAAATAATTCAATTATTTTCAAGAATAATCAAATTTTTTGAAGAGTTTCTATTTTTCCTAAATAAAATTTTTTACAGGGATTTCATTATTTTCATAAATAATAATCTCTATTATTTTTAATACAAATTTTAATAGAATTTCTCGAAAAATATAATTATACTTAAAAATTTTATTAAAATACATCAAAGAAATTCAATTATTTTAAAAAGCGTTTCTATAATTTATTTATTAGAATTCAACTATTATTGTCAATACATTTGTAATTAAATTTTCGAAAGAATTATATTTTCAACAATTTTAATGAAATTCTTTTTAACAATTCAATATTTTTTAAAAATAATTTTAATAAAATTCTTCGCAGAAAATTAATTAATTTCAATAATTTATTAAAATTCAATTATTTTCAATATCTATTATTTCAATAAAATTTCACTAAACAATTCCATTAGGTATTTAAAAGTTCGTCTCAAGAATTCAATTATTTTTAAAAGTAATAGAATTCATCGCAGAAATTCAATTATGGTCAAAAGTTTAAAAATAATCGTTAAAAGTTTAAAAATAATCGTCAAAATTTTAATTATCTTTATAAATAGGTAATAAAAGTTTTTTCCAAAATTCAATTATTTACAAAAATTTTAATAAAATTCTTGGCAAAATTGCAATTATTTTCAAAAACTTTTCTCAATTTAATAAAGTTTTTACAAAGATTCAATTATTTTTAATACAATTTTAATCTAATTTCTCGAAAAATTAAATTATTCTTAAATTTGTTTTGAAATTCGTCAAAAGAATTTTAATTGCCTATTTAAAAATTTGTTGATAAAATTCTTTGAATAAGAGTTCAATTTTTTTAAAAAAACATTCAATTCTTCAACAAATTATAGGGGAGAGTCACTACGGTCGGGACACCTTTACGGTTGGGTCACCTCAGGTTTCTCAGTTGTAACAAACTGGTGCCATTTACCATTGCATGTAAATACTTCTTAGTAATGGTAGAAAACTTTTCATGTCACTTTCATTAAGTTTCAATGAAGTACGCGAGCAGTACAAACGTAAAACGTAAATGTGTGGTGAATTTTCAAAACAAAACTTTTACTTAGTGTCGAAAAAGATTAATTAAACAAAATGGAAGATGCAAACAATAAATTAAATTGATGAAATTTATTCATTAGAGAGTGCTTTAATACTTTGGTATGTTATTTGGATTTTATATCGTGCGTTTGCGTCTGTGTTCTAAAAAAATAAAAACGACGCGAAACTTACGGTCGGGTCACTTTATATCGTGCATGTTGGGACGCATTATTTTACAATTATGGTGCGTTCTGACATCGGAAATTCATTTGTTTAAGGTAGAGATGTGTGAAGAACGTCATTTTACAGTGAAAAAAATATATTCATGTTCGAAAAACGTTCGTAAAACATTTTAAAAAGTCTTATTTCACATCTCCTTCGATAACGTATTGTAAACATTTCGTTTACTGAGAATGTTTTTAGGTTAATTTTTATATGAATTTTTTATTTCCTTTTTCTATTTTCAAGTGTATTTCAGCATTCTTGTGTAATTTACGGGCCAATTTTAGAAATATTCCTTTATATCACATTGATTTTCTACGGTGAACCGACCGTAAAGACCTGTTCCGACCGTAACGACATTTTTTTAAATGTTTATAACTTTTCCAATTTTTGCCCAAATATTTTCTGATGTACAGAAGAAACATTTCACTTTAGAAGATCTTTCCAACCATATGTCAGAAAACGTGAAATTCGGCCTAGAACGGAAGTTATGGGCACAAGTCAAAAAGTGACCCGACCGTACCGACTCTCCCCTATGTTTTTGTATTTAACTAATTAAATTTCCATAGAATTTTCTAATAAAAAATGATTTAAATATGAATTTCTGTTTAAGTTTCAGATACTAACTGAAGATAAAACACCCTAAATTTAAATTACTAAAAATATTTTTTAATTTGAATTAGCAAAAATTCAAATTTAAATTGTACACAAATTAAATTGTGAACAAAAGGATTTAAAAATTTTTTAAAATAATTAATTTAAAGAAGAATTTTAATTAAAAATTATGGAAAACAATAATTGAATTGAAGTGATGAAAGTAATTTTGAATAAGTTACAGTGACAATATTCCTATAATATAAAATAATGATTTTATCGCATTCAGTCGTTTTTAATTATTTATGAAACATAAAGACATCAATTGCTCCGAGTCGAAGACTCGGAATTTTATAACAATTTTTTATAAGTTGTTTAATTTTAAAAAGGTTTGAATTTTTTATTTTTGACAATTTTAATTCTTATGGAAAAATTTAAAAAAAATTAAAATTATGGAAAAATGACTATTTTTTTAAAAAAGATAATTACAACAATGCGGAATACAGAATTATTTAATTTTTAATTATTTAATTTTGTAAAATATAAATGTAGTTTTTAAAAAACCTTTAAAAGTCAGATACCTAATTTGAAAAGAGCAAAAGCGTGGCAACCCTGTTATTGATATTGATTTATGATTGATTTAAATATTTAAATTAAGGAAACAAATTATTTTTTTAATATAGGTTTTTTGCAAGGGCCGTTCAATAATAAAGTCGTAGATTGGATTGCGAAGAAATATTTGCCATTTAATTTTTTCACTGATGCTGACATACAAGAGATATTTAATTATTTAAATCCAAACGCAAATGTACCTTTAAGAAACGAACTCCGAAATTTGACTGTAAAAAGATATACTGAAATGGAAGCCACTGTTTTTGAAATTATATGGAGTAATGATTCTAAAATTTCTCTTACTATAGACGGCTTATTTTGGAGTAACAGCACATTTTTTGGACGAATGTTGGGACTTACACTCATTAACTCTATTCTTTATTCCGTCGAATCGAAAGCATTCTGGGAAAGAAATTGCCAATATTATTTATAAATAACTGGAGACATTTAATCTTCAAAGTAAAATTCAAGGCATCACATTAGATAATGCAGCAGCAAATACAACTTTCATTGCAGAATTGGCAAAATTAATGCCATTTAATTCCGAGGATCAACATTTCAAATGTTATGCCCACATTCTGCATTTAAGTATGCAAGATTTCCTAAATAAATTAAAACTCGATCTATTACATGCAGGAGATACCTGCAAATTCTTTAAATTTCGATAATGATGAAACTGAAGCTTGTGAAGATTTGGATAGGGAGATTAAAAATTTTCCTCTCGATAAGTTAAGGAAATTATTTTAAAAATTAAAATTTTCCGAACAATGGCGTAACAAGTTGCAGAATTGTTGCAGCATAACCGAGGAAAAAATGTACATCCCAAAAATTGACATTTCTACCAGATGGAATTTGACTTTCACAATGGTAGATTCTGCTCTTAAAATGCAACGTGCGTTAGGATTCCTATGTGATATGAACAATATTCTGAAAAAATATAAAAGATTCTAGGGGTGTAAGTATGCTAAAGCTGCCCTTGCACCTACTTGGCTCATATTTGTACCATGTTTTAATATCCATATAAGAATAAAATTCTGAAATTTTCAAGTCCCCATGTATTTTTTTCTAAGAGTTATGGAGGGGGAAAGAAAAATCAAAAAACTCATTTTTCTCAAAAACTATTTGACCGATTTAAATGAAATTTGGATATGTTATTTATCACGTTAATATGAATTTCAAAAAAAAATTCGAAAATTTTTTTCACAAATAACCAAAAAAAATCAATTTTGGAATTTTCAAAAATTTTTTTGGTTTTTTTCAGAGTACACCTCAAATTACTTTTTTAATTCATTAAATAAAAATAAAATTTTTTTTTCAAAAATACTTTTAAACAAGTTGTAAATCCAGATGTTCATTACATGAACATTTTGCTTCCTCTATACGATCAGCAAAAAAATTTGCTTCCTCGTGGAGGAAGCACTAACTTATTGTCACGTATTGACATATTTTCCATGTTGTCTTCAAATCTAATTAAAAATTAATTTTAAAAATTTGTTATATTTATTATAATTATAATTAAGTATACTTAATTTTTAAGTAATTTCTAATACGATCTAATATTTATAAAATCAAAAAAATATTTATTAAATTTGTTTTAATCCTAAATGAACAAAATAAAATTTTTAATAAAAAAATGAATTTTTTATCTTTAATTGTAATTAATTCTATAATTTTCAATAGAATATATATTTTACATACATCAATCGATTCGTCTTGATGCAAGGAATAAGATTGTAGATTTATTTTTCAATAAATAATAACATTTTATTGTACAGCAACATGATTCTTAAGAAAAAATGAATTTTTATTAAAAATGCATATTTTGTGTCTGTAATTGGTTGTAATTTTATAAATTTAAATACAATATATACTTTATATATACCAATCGATCCGTCTTGATGCAAAGAATAAAATTTTAGAAATAAGTGAGAAAGATTTTCTTATACAGCAACATAATTTTGCGGAAAGAACTCATTTTTTGAGAAAAATGCGAATTTTTCAGCTTTAATTGTGATTAACTCTATAAATTCGCATACAATTTATTCTTTTTATATACCAATCGATTCGTTTTGATGCAAAGACTAAGATTTTATTATATATTAACTTCAATAACCAACTTAAAAAAGAATTTTTGAAAAAAAAATTTTTTTAGAAAAAAGTCAAAAAAAAATTTTTTTCTTTTTTAAAGTCTATCAATCTAGTTCGAGATATTTTTTTGATAAATATACCTGGTAAATTTTAGCCAAATTCGTTAAAACCTCTTCGAGTTATCGTGTTCACAAAAATCGGGATCCACACACACACATACATACATCCGGACAATTGTTCAGGGTCTTATATAACATAGTCCCATATAGAAGAAAATTTGTCAAAAGGATTTTTAAAAATTTTGTAAATTAAACGACTACAAAGCTTCCTCACGAGGAAGCAAAAATGGGTACTTTTTGGAAACCTTTAATATTTTCACCCCTTAGTACCTCTGCCAAAAATTTAAAAAAAAATTTGTGTTCAAGGGGACATTTGAGGGTATAAAGTAAAAAAGAAATTTGAGGTGTACCCCAAAAAAAACCAAAAAAATTTTTTTTTTAAATTCCAAAATTGATTTTCTTTGGGTATTTTTTTGTCGAGATTGTTAAATTTATAACGAGTCGAACAATATTAGTGTCTAAAAAGACGATCATTTTCTCGTTATCGTCATTTATCGATCGTCTCGTCCGACATGCATCACTACTAAAATTGGAACAACCAGTTAGAAGAGAGGAAGGTTTATTCTTAAATGAAAACGAATTAAACAGCGATCACGAAGAATTAGAAGAAATTACAGAATATGATTTTGGGAAAAGCATAAAATTAGTACCAGAATTTAACGGAAGCGGTTTAGAAAATTTCATTCACCTAATAAGATTATCTAAACAAAAAACGAAAAAAAATGAGAGACTAACATTACAACATGCAATAATTGTACAAAAATTAGTAGGAAGAGCAGCAAATACAATTAGAGCAGATGCAGTTAAAACGTTTGCCGATTTTTTTGAGAGATTACGAATTTTATTCGGAGAAAAAGATAGTTTAGTATCACTTCAAATAGCTCGCGATTCATGTATAATGGGCAAAAATGAAGGTTTAGTCATTCATCTCAAGATTTATGCAGTGTCAGGATAAAATTAGACAGTCTATAGATAGTATGAATATAACACCTCAAGAAACTTTCGTAATACAGGAAATAGAAACAAATGCAAGTGTCAGCACATTCTTAAGAAATATACGTGAAGAATTTGAAATTAGAATCCGTCCTTAGTAACCGAAAATGCTGAATGAATGTTTTAATATTGCCTCAGAAATTAACGTGAATTTGAAAGATTAAAGAAGAATTGACAATTTTACTATAAACCCAAGAATTGAAAACCCAGTACCAAAACCAAGATTTAGCAAACCGAGAATTTTAGAAAAATGCAACCATTGTAAAAATTTAGGACATACAGAGGATGTTTGTAGAAGAAAATTAAAAGGTTTACCACCACGTCAAGTAAAAACTCAAAATTTTCAGTCACGACCAATCAACACCAAACCACCAGACCGATTGCAGCTAAACGAAGAATTTTCTTTATCGGAGAACCCGTTAAGCACGACTTTCCACCGATACCAAAAGAACGAAGAAAACACGACACACCTATTGTGGCTTTAAAATTTGATAAGCTAGCATCAGGGAAATTTGTAGTTGATACAGAATCGAATATATCAATTATAAAAGAAAGTATGTTAGAAAGGACAAACTTTAAAAAGTACGTGCTTCATAATGTTTTAACAATCGGAAACAATCCCACAATGTTCGAATATTCTATTTGTTTAAAACTTTACGGCAAAGAATCAGTTTTTTAAGTTACAAAAGATGAAAATGCATTTAGAGAAAACGGTTTCATTGGAATGAATTTACTTTACAATCAAAAATTTAAAATTGACTTAGAAAAATGTATTTTTAACTTAGGGCCTAAAATACTTTCCGCAATCTAGTGCAGATAAGAGAGATCAAATATGTTTCATTAATTTTAAAGAAGGATATTCAGCAGTTACAAAATACAATTATGAAGGAAAACCGATTTTATTACTTAATACAGCAAAAATTGAAAGTGTGTATGATACTTATGAAGACTTATGGATAGATTCTATAAATAAATTGAGTGCCGAAAAAATTTGTCAATTCAACAGTAGTAAAAGAATTAAGGAATTATTATCAAAAACACGACTAGACCACATAAAAGAAGGAAAAGAAGATTTACTAAGAATTATAACAGAATTTCACGACATTTTTCCATTAGTAAACGACCCTTTTCCTTTAACTAAATTAACAGAGCATACAATTAGAACGACACACGATCAACCTATAAATACAAAGCAATATAGATATCCACTTATGTTACAGGAAGAAGTTTACGAACAAATTAAAGAAATGTTAAAGAAAAATATTCTTCGAGAAAGCATCTCTCCTTTCAATTCACCGTTATGGGTAGTTCCAAAGAAAAAAGACGCTTCAGGCAAAGTAAAATAACGAATTGTTATAGATTATCGGAGACTAAATAAAAAAACTATTTTAGACAAATATCCTTTGCCATGTATTGATGAGATTATTCAACAGTTAGGAAATTCTAAATTCTTTTCTTGCTTTGATTTTGCTTCCGGATTTCATCAAGTAGGAATGAATCCCAAGGACAAAGAAAAAACAGCTTTTAGCACAAACGAAGGTCATTATGAATATAATAGAATGCCTTTTGGTTTGAAAAATGCCCCTCCAACATTTCAAAGAATGATAAATAATGGATTAAAAGGACTAATAGGTAATGAATGTTTTGCTTATATTGACGATATTATTGTTCACGGAAGAACGTTGGAAGAACATAATAAAAATTTGAAGAATTTTCTTATAAGACTACATCTTGTCGTAACAAGATGGACTCAAATTACAGCCTGATAAATGCGAATATTTGCGACCAGAATTGGAATATATGGGTCATATTATTGCAAATGAAGGTATAAAGCCAAATTCAGATAGAATTGTAAAAGTGAAAAATTATCCAAGACCAAAAACTCAAAAACAGATTAAACAATTTTTAGGGCTTATTGGTTATTATAGTAAATTTATTAAAAACTTCTCTAAAATAGCAAATCCACTAACTAAACTACTGCGAAAGAAAATTACATTTGAGTGGACACAGAAGGAAGAAAACGCATTTTCCGAATTAAGAGATTAATTAATATCAGCACCGATTCTACAATTTCCAGATTCTAATCAAGTTTTTGTTTTAACAACTGATGCATCAAATGAAGGATTAGGAGCAATTTTATCACAAGGACAAATCGGAGAAGATAAACCAATAGCATTTGCTTCAAGAACATTAAATAAAGCTGAAATAAATTACACGACGACTGAGAAAGAATTATTAGCAATTGTATGGGCAGTTAAACATTTTAGACACCATCTTTTTGGACGAAGATTTAAAATTGTAACAGATCACAAACCCTTAGTTTGGTTATTTAATGTAAAAGATCCGACAAGCAGATTAATGAGATGGAGACTAAAATTGGAAGAATATGATTATGAAATTATTTGTAAGAAAAGAGCTGCTAACAAAAACGCTGACGCCTTATCGCAAATTCCAAGGGTTCAAATGACAACAGATGGTACATATGACACGCTAGAACAGAAGAACGCGCGTACTACAGGTGTAAACGAGGAAAATGAGTACATGGAAATAGATACGCAAACAGAAGACGACAATTCAATAGTTGATGACGAAAATAAAAACGAAAATATGGAAATAGATTCACAGACAGAAAAAAGTGATCAATCAATAATTAAAGATGAATTTAAAGTAATAAAGACTATAAAATTGATTACAGGTACTAAAGAAAAATGACAAGGATATGAAAATTATTCTCTTTTGGAATCGATAAGTAATCTGAGAAGTATACTTAAACCTATAAGAGACACAAATTATATTTGGAAAATATTAGTTTATGGAAGGAAAACAATACCCAAAGAAAGAGCTATATACAAAGTAGTAAGAGATTTTAACGAGGAAACAGAAGTACAAGGGATAAGAGATATACCTCAAATAGAAAATGATGACGCGAATAAAATACGATTTAAAATAAATAAAATAGAACAAACCGGACAGTTAATCATAAGACAAGAATTTGGACCGACAAGGATAAAAGAAATTTGGATAACGAACGAAGAAACAGAAGAAGATAACAGAATAAAAATTAGTCCTCAGGTGACAAATGAGCAATTAACAGAATTTTTAGAAAAAGAAACTAGAGAAGAAAGAATAAGAATTATTTACGAAGATATAGATGAAAGTAAAATGTCAAGAATTCTTTTTAAAATATAGAGAGGCGGTGAAAAGGAAATATATTTAATAAAGAAACACATTGAAACAAATAGAAGAAAAATTATAGCAGAAGCACATCAAGGAATATTAGGAGGACACTATTTTAAGGATTTCACAGTACAGAAGATATGAAATATGACAAACTGGCCCAACATTACAAAAGATGTTGAAAACTTTATCAAAACATGTGATTTATGTCAACGATTTAAAAAAAGGAAGAAAGCAGGAATATTATGAAGAATCAGACATACCAGAAGGACGAAATGATAAAATATTAATAGAACTAGTGGGACCATTAAATGAAACTACGAGCGGAAATAAATACATTTTGGTGATTCAAGATTTTTCGACTAGATATGTGCATTTGGAATCATTAAAGGACAAATCAGCAACTTTTGTCATAGAGGCTATGTTAAAAGGATATTTAAAAACGAACGGAAAACCCTTAGAAATACTTACTGATAATGAAAAAGAATGTATTAATAAGGTATACTCAGATTTAATGTCCGAATTAAAAATAAAACATGTAAAAACTTCAGTTTATCACCCACAAAGTAATGGAAAGAATGAATGATCACACAAGATGATTAACGAATATTTAAGTATTTATGCGCAAAAAGATGAATGGAATAAAGAGTTACCTAAAGCAATGTTAACATACAATGGCAATAAACAGAATTACAGGATTTTCTCCGTTTGAACTACAGAATGTCAGAAAAGCAAGAGAAGCATTTGAAACATCAAACAAAATAACGAACCTCGTAAAGAAAAACGAATTAAAACAATTAGAACATGAAAAATAATTACATGTTGCAAGAAGAAGAATCAATGAATCTCAAAGAAAACAAATTCTGACTGATAAAAAGACAATTGCAGTTGGGTAACAAATATTGATAAGAAATCATATGAGAAAAAAGGGAGACCCCTTGTGGTTAGGACCAGATGTAGTTTTGCATAAAATTGGGAATACATATACGATAGAAAATAATAGAAAGGTACATAGAGAAGATATTAAGAAATGTTTTATTTTAGACAGTGAACAAATCGATTTGGATGACGACAACAATGGCAATTCTGAGGAAGATTTTGATAATGAACCTCGTACTCGTTGTAGCAGAAAGTGATTATAATATAACGAAACTAAAAAGAAATATATATATATATATATATATATATATAAGGAAGAAATAGGAAAAGCGTACTTATATTCAGAAGAATGGAAATTGAAGATTATGATAAATGTTACGAGAACTGAAGATGGAATAGTTGCTGTTCAAAAAATGTTAACACAGGTTAGTCATCTATGCATGACTAAATGTCAAGAAAATTACGAAATTTAAACTATTGATTCTACTTTAGTCGTTTAATCACTAGAGGAGACCGGGGCTAAACCGGACAAGTGAAATATTTCCGAAACCGTGAGAAATTTCAAATCATGTAAATTACCTATGAACGCGCAATTTCGTGATGCATATGCTGCATGAGCTTTTAGGGACGTGTCATTTTTCTTGTAATAATAGTTACCGTTAATATATGAAAATGTCATTTTTTGAGGTAAAAGTAAAAAAAAAATTCTCATTTTTTTGGGTTTTTATCGTTAAAGTTAAAGTGCAAATATCGTACTGCAATTTTTCTTTTAGCTCAAGGTGTACTGAGTTTAGTAGAAAAAAAGTTTAATGGAAAACGTTAAGAAGAAAAAATATATTGCAGGTTATAAGATGACGGTGTGGGGCTGAATCGGACATCGTGGTAAAAAACAACCAAATCTTTGAATACTTTAATTTATTTTATACTAATTAACTATTTTATATTATATTCTTTGCCTAGAACCATTTTATAAATAAATAAATAATTTATATTAAAACTCGAATTCGCAAGCGAGTTGCTACAAACAGACAAGTCTGAAAACTGTAATTCATTTTATATTATATTAATTACCGAATTTACAGTTTATATTATATTCTTTGTATCTGCAAATAAATAAAAGAAGAATTGATTTGACTATTCTACAAAAAAACGAAAATTTGTGCCTCAATCTTTAATTAATTAGCCGTGTCCGATTTAGCCCCATGGGGTGTCCGGTCTAGCCCCACCAATTTTCGTATTTTCGTTTTCGAGGTAGTCACCTTCGAAGCAATATATCTCCAAAAATACTGTAGTTTTTTAAAATCGAACAAGTGCTATTTGTAGGTGAAGGTACAAGCTTCAAAACGGTATATTACTCTTTAGCAAAAAATATGTTTTTGTATGAGTTTTCTGGTCAAAGACCAAATCCGTCCGGTTTAGCCCCGGTCTCCCCTATTATATAACATAATGGGTAAACAAAGAGTTAAAAGAGGACTTTTAAATATAATAGGAGACGCATCAAAAAAATTATTTGGGATATTAAGCGATTCAGATTTAAATATAATTAATAAAAAATTTGATCAAATGTATAATGATAATAAGGTTTTAAATGAAACAGTAAAAAAATACTAAAGTAATAAAAATGATCGTAGATTCGTCAGCTCAAGATTATAAGTTCTTAGAAAATAAATTTGTAGCAGACTACGATATGTTCAACCAAATGAAAGCAAAAATAAATAATAACAAAAAGAGCTTGTTTATACAACAAAAATTATTGATAGTCGAATCTTTAATAGAAGAAATGAACCATGACATACATTTAGCAATAAGTTCAATTAATCTAGGGAAACATGGTATTATAGATCCTCAAATTCTAACGCCTAAAATGTTGCATGAAACTATTAATGGATTCGAAAAGGAATTTAGAACTAAATATCACATCGAAAGCGATGAGAGAAACTATCAACATATTATAGACATTAGTGTGTAATGATATAGCATTATTTTTGACGTGAGAATTTTAAAGTTTCTGAAAGAGTAAAATCCATTCAGTTTTGTACGCGTAGTATATCTATATATATTACTGAGCTCACTGCTCGGCGGACAGGTAGAGAGTACCGATGGCGCACTCATTGCCGCGCATCACGTGGGTCTCTCTCACCTCACGCTACACCTCTCGCGGGCCCAGCGATCTATAATACTTGGTTGCTCGTACAATTTCCTCAGTTCGCCGTTGACCAGACTCGGGGCTTGCTCCGAGGCAGATCGACAGCAACTCTCTCTTCTCTTTCTCCTTCTTACCTTTACGATCTAACGCCGAGGTTGAGGTACGACTCTCCCGAGGAATGAGATGTTCCTTTCTCACCTAGTGTAAGCCGGCGGTAACTCAGGTACAACTGGGGCTGCTTGCTTGTACTTCCTAGAAGGAGTTGTACTCAAGACTCAGGTACAACTGGGCAGTAGTAACACCCTTCGCCTCTCCGTTTTTCTCTCTCTCTTTCTATTTTTTTTCATCTGTCATTTCCTACATGAGAATGTGAACCAACCCTGTGAAGAAGAGGTACATCTCTACCTTCGCAGAGTTGATGCACCAGGTAGATTCTTCGATCCAAGGTACAACTTGGGGGAAGATGAAGCTTGCATTACGACTCTTATCTCTCTCTCTCTCTCTTATACGCAACTATTTATCGTGACGGGCATGAATACCGTGAGAATCGCGGTATCTAGTCTTTTTCGATTTTGCTAAATCGACCTAGCGTGCACGACCCTAGTTATCGTCCGTACCGTTATTTAGGGGTAATTTCTAGAGTCTACCCTCGCGTATAATGAGCGTCTGACGCGGGTAGGAATTTTTCATTTTGGGAAATAATTTATTATCTTTCTATTCTATTTTAGTTCGTTTAGTTTTTGCTGCTTTGTAATTAGCTAGTAAGGTTTTGTTTGATTTCTGTTACACTAAGTTTTGCATTATATCGAGTCATTTATTTTATTTGACCACCTTTAAAGCTTCATCTTCCCCCAAGTTGTACCTTGGATCGAAGAATCTACCTGGTGCATCAACTCCGTGAAGGTCGAGATGTACCTCTTCTTCACGGGGTTGGTTCACATTCTTCTGTAGGAAATTCATTGCCTTGGTCTTACACGGCTGTACCCCTGCTTAGACCTTTGGCAATAAAAAATTAAGATCATTACAAGTGATATCACTACAATTATAATTAAAGGCAAATTCCTTTTTTACGTTGCAACAGAACAAGTGTCCTCTTCAGAAACTACAATTGATTAAACAAATTTGATATAAACATTTTTTAACAAAAAATAATTTTAAAAAAATTACAAATATTACACATATTTCTTTTCATTGAGAAAGTGAATATAATAGTTACTGAGGTTTTGTATATCATCTTGTTTGTTAACAGAGTTATTTTGCAAATTGATGTGGATCATTTCAGAAATTAAACGCTTATTATAATTAGCTTCTTTGTCAAGTATTAAAAAATTATTCCAATCAAAATTGTGATTAAACTCATCAGTGTGTTCAGCAATTACATTAGTTTTAGAATTTTTATGTTCCTTTATACGTACGCTAACCATTCTTTTTGATTGGCCAACATAAGAAGCAGAACAATCACCACATTTTATTTTATAAACAGTGTTAATATTTTCTGATTTTTTATTTTTGTCTTCGGCTTTTTTGACAAGGTTATGACTCATATTTTTATTGTCATTGGGAATTGTTAGAATATTATAATTTTTAAGAAACGCTGAAGTGTTCTCATATATGTTTGGAACATAAGGCAGAAAGACTTTGGAAAACATTTTGTATATAATATTGTTATTAATAATTTTTTTATTTAATTTAGAATTTATAAAACAAATTCGTTTAGTGATGTATTTATCAATAAAAACATAGGGGTAATTATTTCTGATTAAAATTTCCCTTACCAACCCAATGTTTTTGGAGTGAAATTTCTTATCAGAAAGTTTTATCACTCTATCAATCAAATTGTATACTATAGCAATCTTTTACGAAAAAGGATGTTTTGAAAATTAATTAATAGTACGTCCTGTAAAAAGTAAATTTTAGTCTTTCGTCATAATTATTAAAAGTATCTATTATCTCGTCAATTTTTGACTTCGGCATGCACGTGATTATATCGTCTACATATCTATAAAAAAATAGTGGTTTAAAAGAAAGTTTTGCTATACAGAGTGTCTCAAGGTCATCCATTTTCGGTAGACCATAAATTTTAGAGATATTTGTGTTAGTTTGTGCAGGTTCTATATCTCTAAATTTTCTAAAAAGAAAACCAATCGACGCCCCCCGTCAATATAGTGCTTATTCGAACTCCAGTGCAATAAAGCGTTAATTCAAAAATTGTGCTATATGGTGTCTATTCAATTGTTTGTACAACATAGTCTTAATTCACAGTGATTTCAAAAAACGGGTAATTTAATTTTTTAAAGTCCATATGATGCTTATATTCAATCAATTGTGCAGAATAATTTTATCAATGAAATGTAATTTTTTTTACAAAACAATATCGAAAAATTAAAAATATTAAAGATATGTCATTTGGAATAAAAAATTACATTTACCCTTTAATGAACTCAGCGTGAATTGAGATTATATTACACAAACAAATGAATAGACACCATATAGCACAATTGAGCCTCCCAATTCAATAACTCGATCTGCGCTCGGACGATCAGTATGAAGGTTGTCAAAAGCTCCAAAATATGACAAAAATTAAAAGTTAAAATAAAATTTTTTTAAAAACACTATCTTATAAAGAATGAAAATCCGCATCTTTTTTCTCTTGAGAATTTTTTTGTAAAGTAAATATTGTAGACACTAGAGACTAAAAACAAGAAAATTTTCATTACTCGATTTCATTGATTTTTGAAACATAAATCGTCATAAGTTGGACAAATATTAACGGATTTTTACAAAAATTGGTATGCATGCGTATTATGGTCTGCTAAAGACGATGAGATGATAAAACTATTAAAAATGACCCTTGGTTACATAATATTTCATTATAAATCAATGAGTGTCGGTAATGACAGTTTCCTTTTTTCGTCGACAAAAAGTCTGCACGGAATTTTCGAATTGAACAAACTTCCAGTGAGAAATTTGTTCATTATGAATCAAAGAAGTTTTTTGGAAAGTTTGGTGCAAATTGATGAAAAAATATCAAAAATATATTACAAAAGAAAAAAGATAAAGAATTAGAAAAAATAGCCATTAGAAAAACAGTGCTCCAGTCACAACTTTCAGGTGTTTTCATGTATTATTTTTTGACAGTTTTTTTCTTGGTAATAATGATGTGAACGATCAAATGTTTCTGCATGCATGCATCATGCAGATGCATTAAGGCCTATAAACCACCTTCACTTTATAGGCGCAATTGTAATTTTTTAGAATGTTTCTCATAATATTTGCCTGAGGCAAATATTAAAATATTTCAGCCTGAGGCTGCTTCTACAACAGCTTTTTTCCATCGAAATCAGTGTGAAAACGTTGCGCGCGCAACTATTTTGCATGGTGCATTTTGCTCGTGTCGTTGAAAAAAACCTGTTGTAGAAAGCCCCTTAAGGAGAGTCCAGAATAGAGAAGCTTTAAATTAAAACATATTTGATGAGAATGTAAACCTTAAAGTCGTAGTAACTTTAAGACAAGCAAATATTTTAGCGACTTGATAAATATATTTTGTTTCTAACACGTCTCTTAGTTTATAGTTGACTGATTCAGGTCAAGACCACAATACCCTACTAAAAATCCCCGTACAATATCTTGTACAGGAAATTGTACAAGATCTTGAACAAGAAATATACCATTCTCAGCATAAGAAATTGAAACAAGTTCTTGTACAAGATATTGTACTCATACCATAGCGAAATATTATTTTGCGAGAAATCAATATATGTTATCTTAATTTCTTTAAATGACATTGCTAATAGGATTTTCCATACACAAGGAGAAGTAATAACAGGAACGCAAATAATATATAGCAATTGCAAACTACACCGAGCTAAGCGAGCCATTTGCGCGCGAAGCGCGACGACCAAAATTTGCGCGCCCCGAGGCGCGCTGAAACTAGCGAGCCCCCGCGCGAAGC
The DNA here is from genome assembly GCA_032873175.1 of Leptopilina drosophilae. Taxonomy (NCBI): domain Eukaryota; kingdom Metazoa; phylum Arthropoda; class Insecta; order Hymenoptera; family Figitidae; genus Leptopilina; species Leptopilina drosophilae. The sequence continues at coordinate 14,208,281 of CM065480.1, read as the reverse complement.
GCGGATAAGAATGTGTCCGCCCGGAGGGCGGACAGATTTTTTAATCGGTATCCGTGACTGCCTAAAGCAGGTAGCAAAGGTTTATATTTTTATCCTTGCATTTTGTGCGTGAGCCCGACATACCCAGCGCAAGCGGGAACTTCCTGGACATGCACAAATGCATTTTTTTTCTCTTCTCCCCCGTGAATTAAAAAAAAGGAGACCTATCGGCTATTTATATTCAAATGAATCATGGCTCCAAAATCAGACGACAGATATGATATCTGTCGTTTGATTTTGGGGCCAAGCGCAACGCATGGATAGGTCTCCTTATACTAATTCATGGTTTTAATAACATCCTTAGGTGGCTAAAGGTCGAAAAGGTGGAAAAAAGTGAACCCAACTTTTCGACACGTGTATAGAATACAATGTGTGACATAACAAAAGAAAAGGCTCTCCCCTTTGTCACATTCAGTCACATTTTCATAGACCCCCTCCTCCCTAAAAAGTGTGACGTAATTTATGGATGAAGCCCAGAGATTAAGACTAAGGAGACTGAACTGACTTTGAACAACTCAAATCCAAATCCATCTCATCCTTTGGAAATGATTCCCTGTGCACACATGAGACGTCCTCATCCTTGTAACATTGTTTAAAATTTTCCCTTTGACATTAAAACCATCAAGCCATGGTCTCTTATCTGTGAATTTAATTTCGTGAAAATATGGATTTGTAGAATTCGGTTTCCTCTCAAAGGGCCAATTATTTTTATAATAGGTATAATTATCATTAATTTGTTAATTAAATCACATACTGGTGTACCAGAAAATCTTTCTAAATTGAATGAGAGAAAAAATTGGCAATTCTATCCGCTTCTTCGTTACCCGGAATACCCGCATCAGATGGAATCCATAGAAAATCGATACATATATCTTTAGAGAATATATTGCTCAATAAATGTCTAATGTTAACAGTAGTCGGGTGAAGATTTCTAAGCCTAAAAACATCCCTAATGTTCTCCAATGCCAATTTTTAATCCGAAAGAATAAGGAAATGTGAAAAATTTAGGGTTAATATAAATTTCAGAGCCAAATATATACTATATAGTTTTGCTGACAAGACAGAAGTAATATCGCTCAATCTCACACCAAATTCAAAAATTAAATATGGGACAAAATAAGATGCACTAGCCTTATTTTCATTCTGACATCGAGCTCCATCTGTGTAGATATCAAAACAATTTGTATATTTGATATTTAGAATTTGTTTAAGCATTTCATTTGGATTTTTATGTGTCTTAATCTCAGATCCTGTAGAAGTGTCAATCTGAGTAGGCCAGTCGTTGGGTCGAAAAAGTGCACAAAAATGCAACCTAAAATGTTTTTGTAGTTCATTGTAGTTTGGAGGCTCCACATAGGAGCCCCACAGTTTGCTTTTGGACTTACGAATTTCATTTTTTTATTTTTTAAAGTACATTTGAGGAGTCAAACTTTCATCCCACTTAAATGGAAATTCAATATTTTTTATTTAAATGCATAATAATGGATGTTAAAAAAGGGTCGTTTTTTAGTCATAAACAAATGGAATAACTCAGCCAATTTTCACTTTATCGATTTGGTCTAAAGGGCATTAAATTTCATTTGTTATCACAAATCTTTTCAAAAAAAAATCCGACTTAGCTTTAAGGGGGGGGAGTTAGTTTTTTATTTTCAAAAAATATTTGACTAGTTAATAATTAATATTTTTTAATGAAATTTGCACCACCTACAGTTTAATACATGTATTTTATGAAAACAAATTGATTGCTATATTTTATGCTTTTATTTTTCATTTATATCAAGTAAAAATACATATATAGTTTTTTTAACTCTTGGACGGCGGAGTGGGGGAACTCAGTGGCACGTGGTTTTCGACGCTACAACTGAAATTAACCGTTCAAATTTACAAAAATGGTTATATCTTCGTTAATTATTTACCGATTTTAATTTTTCTTTTTTTAATATGATGTATTTTTTATGCTGAATCCGAGAATGATTTTATATTTTTTCAAAATACAATATTTTTTGTATTAATAAAAAAAAAATTTTAACAAAAAAATGATTATTGTTATTTATCACATTTAACAAAAAATTCTTTTTGTACATATTATTCCATTGAGTTTAAAATAATATTAAAAGAAAAACAATTGTTAAATGATTATATATAAGCTAGTAGCATCACGTGCACACATGCACGCCGGTTTTATTCGCAAAATGTACAAAGATGATGATGCTACACACTTATATACATATAATTTGAATTTATTTTTGAGATAATATAACTTTCATTTTAATGGAATAATATGTACAAAAAGAATTTTTTGTTAAATGTGATAAATAACAATAATCATTTTTTTGTTAAAATTTTTTTTTTATTAATACAAAAAATATTGTATTTTGAAAAAATATAAAATCATTCTCGGATTCAGCATAAAAAAATACATCAAATTTAAAAAAGAAAAATTAAAATCGGTTAATAATTAACGAAGATATAACCAATTTTGTAATTTGAACGGCTGATTTCAGTTGTAGCGTCGATAACCACGCGCCACTGAGTACCCCCACTCCGCCGTCCAAGAGTTGAAAAAAACTATATATGTATTTTTACTTGATATAAATGAAAAATAAAAGCCTAAAATATAACAATTAATTTTTTTCATAAAATACGTGTATTAAACTGTAGATGGTGCAAATTTCATTTAAAAATATTAATAATAAACTAGTCAGGAAATTTTTTAAATAAAAAAACTAACTCTCCCACCCTTGAACCTAAGTCGGATTTTTTTTTTTTGGAAAAGATTTGTGAAAACACATGAAATTTAATGCCGTTTAGACCAAATTGATAAAGTGAAAATTGGCTTAGTTATTCCATTTGTTTATGACAAAAAAACGTACCCTTTTTTAACATCCATTATTATGCATTTAAATAAAAAATATTGAATTTCCATTTAAGTGGGATGAAAGTTTGACTCCTCAAATGTACTTTAAAAAATAAAAAAATGAAATTCGTAGGTCCAAAAGTGTAGAAATTCCGTTGAAAAATTACATGTTTTTAGTTAACAAATGGAATTATGCATAAACTATTTGTCCGATCGAGTTGAATTTTTTTGGGATTTATTCAGCTTCGCAAGGAGAATAGTCCTAGTGTATTATAAACAAATTCGATAATTATTAACAAAGTAATTAAACAATTAAAAAAGTGCTATTTTTAATGGTTTAAATTCATTTGCAACTAAACTAATTAATATTTCTTAACGTATGACCAGTCATTGGAAAGCTATTTTTTAAGCTCTACAACTTTCAATAACAAAATTTTCCTCTAAAATGTAACCCGAATCGTCGGTCATCGAAAAACCACGTTTTGCAAACTTTGACGATTGTTTACACTATTTTTCGCAACTGATAATCGAGAGCAAACTGTGGGGCTCCTATGTGGAGCCTCCAAACTACAATGAACTACAAAAACATTTCAGGTTGCATTTTTGTGCACTTTTTCGACCCAACGACTGGCCTAGAGGGATTAATGTCAAATATCGCCAAGTAAGATCAAAGTAAGAGAATTTATTTAAACATAGAGAGTCTTTAGTTAGATCTTTAATATATTCAAATCTATTAAAGAGAGGAAATTTATCAAATTTGATTTCTCTTCCCCTTCTAGTTAAATATTTTTCATATAAAAGTCTAAGTCGTGGAATTAGGGTGTTAGATTTGGTAGAAAAGCTACGTACTAAAAATTTGTCCAATAATAATTTTCTACGAGTTGCTAAGGTAGGTTCATTACATTCAGATAGTAATATGCTGACAGGAGTACAGCTCATACAACCAAGAACCATTCTCAAGGCTTAATATTGTAATCTATCTAAAATTTTGAGGGATTTATTACTTGCATGAGCAAATAATTGAGCTCCCCACTCCAAATGTGCCCTAACCAAACCCTTATAAGCGAGAAGTAGTGCAGAAGGGTGAGCTCCCCAGGAAATTCTAGCCATTGCTTTAAGAGCGTTAATAGCTTTACTAGCCTTCGAAGCAATGTATTTAATATGTGGATCCCATGTTAATCTCTTATCCAAAAGAAATCCCAGACACATGAGGGTTTTTTCAACGTGTATTGTAGTGTTTAAAACCTCTAATGTAATATTCATTTCATCAGGAACAGAACGTGAAAATAAAATTGATTGACACTTTGGAAGAGAAATAGATAAGCCTAAGTCACTCAGCCAAACAGAAAGTATCTCAACCGCAGAACTTAATAATCTTAAGGCATCTCCAACAGAGGTGAATCTAACATAAATTAACAAATCATCTGCATACATTGATGCTTTAACACCAATAGGTAATTGCTCAAATAGATTCAAAAGATAAATATTAAATAAAATAGGGGAAAGAACTCCACCTTGTGGTACACCTACATAAGAAGTTTCAGAACTATTCGGATCAGAAGAAAAAAATAAATTTCTTTCACTGATAAGAAACCGAATAAAATTGTATAGTTTGTATGGAAAATTTAGTTTACGCAATTGTTTCAAAAGAAATTCAGGAAGGACACATATAAAAGCCCTCTTTATATCGATTGACAATGCTGAGGTGCTTTCTTTATTAACAAAACCGTTAGATATATCAGCTGTCACCGCCGATACACAATCCAGAACTGATTTTCCCCTTCTAAATCCAAACTGGTTAGAAGGAATCTAATTATTCGATTCGGCTAAAAATTCAAAACTTTTTTAAATCAGTTTTTCAAATAATTTACAAAGAGATGAGGTGAGAGAAATAGGTCTAAAACCTTTCCCGCCTGGTTTGGGGATAAATAGAACCCTAGTGTCTCTCCAACATGTGGGAAAAATAGAACAAATAAACATTTCATTAAAAATCTCCTCAGAAGGAGAGACATAGTCACAGAATGACATAAAAGACTCCTTTTTTCCCCTCAAAAACCACTTCACCTCCTGATCAATTTCCTTAAAACGGGCTCTAAGTTCCCGAGTTTAATTATTTATCCATTCCTTCCTTGCGTTCCTATGTCTTTCTATCTAAATAGAGCAGTCATTATCCCACCAAAGTGGTTCAATTTTTCTCTTCCTAGAAAGTGATTGTGGCCTGTAGGCACAATCACAATTGTTTTTGAATACGGATTCAAAAACAATGGACAAATGTGAATCAACAAGCTTATTATGTATCTGATCCGTTGGAGTTCCTCTATTTAGAGATTCCTCCAAATCACTGACCCGAGCTCTTAAAGGTTCCTCCATATTTGACCAGTCAAAATTTTTAAAGTTAATTCTAGTAGATCTAGAATTAACATATTTAGGACTTAGGTCGAATCTGGAGATAACCAGCAGATGATCAGATCCATACAAATCGCCTGTAACCTCAGCAAGTTCCTGAGCAATTAACGAGTCTGAAATTAAAATTAGATCAAGATTATTATTCCTCCTACCAGCTCTATCGATACGAGTAGGTTCAGAATCATTAAGTGAGAGAAAGTAGATAGGGACATCGCCTATTTGGTTTTACGTACAGTACCTCCGCATAGGCGTATTTCACTACACGGAATTAAGGGAGAGAAAAGAAAAAATATCGAATATTTCCATCAGATCAGAACCTCTAGGAGAATTAAAGGTAGCACTCCAAGAAACCGCCAACAATTAAAGGTCCATAACTAGTTGCTTCCTCAAAGAATTTCATCCAAATATTATATGGAATTTGTATCCCTGGAAGGGTAGTAAATAGAGATGACTGCTCTAGGACCATCCACAGTTTGAATAGTTATACCAACAACATCAAAAAAAGAAGAGACAACGGTTTTAAATTTAATTGTGTTGACCATGATCTCTTGTCTCACCAAAAGAACACTACCACCACCGTGAGCATCTCGGTCTGCTCTATATGTATTATAGTCAAAGAATTCCCATACTTTTAATTTATCCGACAACCATGTTTCTGTGATAGACAAAATATCAACTTTATGTTGAAATAACAAAGCCTCTATTTTTGTCTTTTTATTTACCACACTACATGCATTCCATGTGGTAAATATTAGACGCTTTCCCTCTATTTCCCCCTCAAGAACCATGTTAATGTATATATATATATATGGGAAGAGGAAGAACGTTGAAAGAGAAAAAAATATAAAAAGAAAAAAATGTGAAAATAAAAAGAAAAGAGGTTTTTGTAAAAAATAAAACAAAAGCATAATCATGCCTTAAATGTATCACAGATAGAATAGAGAGAAACAAAAAGTAACAAAAACAAAGAACCAAAATAAAGGCAACAAAATAAAACAAATTAAAACAAAAGCATAATCATGCCTTAAATGTATCACAGATAGAATAGAGAGAAACAAAAAGTAACAAAAACAAAGAACCAAAATAAAGGCAACAAAGGAGAGGAAAAAAAGATGTATAGATATATAAATATTTGGGTGAAGCTCCAAAAAACCTCATTTTGCATGTAGTCAAGATTTTCTAAATAATTATAATCATTTGGAAAAATACCAAGTCATATTTCCCTATTTTATCACTTTTTCTAAATGTTCTGCAAGAAAAAGTTGTGAAATTTTATTGTTTAATACATTTTTAAAATATTTTACAACCTCAAAATTGAAAATAAGTACTTTAACCATTTTTTCTAAAAGTTATGATATTTAAGAATAATTTTCTAAAATATGAATAAAATATGTCGTGTAGTTTTTTTAAATATAGAAAATGAAATTTGTCATGTAGTACCGCGTCATTCCTCTCACTCGTTGAATATTATCCAATATTTTTGCTGTGGGTAGAGATATTGATTAATTATTGTGATCAATATCTAAATTAACATCTCTAATATTAATTTCATAAGTTACTTTTTAAAAAATGTCATTATTTTGCGTTAAAAAAAGAAAAATTGAGACATAAGCAGAGATTCACAACCTAAAGCGTCATTCCTCTCACCCCTAATAAAAACAATATTAATAAATATAAATTCATCACAAATTTTTTCACATAAAGTTATCCTTTATAAACATGATAGGGCATTCTAAGTTAAAGGAAAATTATTTGCCAATTAAATAAAATTAAAAAATGTTGAAATTGTCATTCCTCTCACTTTTTTTAATGAAAATTAAAAATTGATATGATTGTCGATTGTTTACAAACTGCCAGTGAAAAGTGAACCTAAAATGTATGAAAAATAATTTTTGCCAATTGTTAAAAGAGATGTTTGATAACTGTAAGTATTTCAAAATCTATTAAATTTATAGATAATATTAATAAATTATGATTATTAAATAATTTTTTTGTAAATTTTAATTTAAAATATATACTTTAAAATCTAAAAGTTAGCATGATCATGCTATAGAGGTGGTAGATTTTTGAAAGCTCAATATGTATTAATCCATAGACTGTATTAATCCATAAATAATAATTTTTTTTCTTTTCTGTTTGTAACTCACAAAAAGGAGTATTTCAGGAGAATCACCTATGTAAGAGAAAGAGAGATAAAGAAAAAGGAAACAAACAAGACACATCTATGAGGCTGAAAAGCTGAGATACAATAGAATTCAAACTTTAGGATCAGAATCAACCAACTCAATTAGACCATGAGCAGCAATCAAATCTCTATCTGATCTATTATCAATACCCGTCAATACGTCTTTACTCCTCAACGGAAAAGGCGCGCAGTTAAAAACGTGTAACCTCGAGAGTAAACTGACTGTGTGTAATCTCTCAGAAATGAAACCTTTTTCTGCAGGGGAACGATACCTGCAGAATGACCAAACTTATACTCTGCGCGCATGCGCATTACATGCGCATATTTCCCTCTCTTTTTCAATCGTAAAATGTAAGCACGTGAAAAAACAAAAACATATCAAAAGGTTATGTTCGTCTTTTGGCTTTATTGATAATTCTTATGTGACATTTAAAGTTTTTTTTATTTATAAAGTATATAATTAAAATATAAAACTTTAAAACACTTTGTAGTTATATACCAAAAAAATTTATTCTGAACCCTCTGGGCACGGAAACGTGTTTGTTCTAGAAACGTTCCTAAAACGTTTTTAAAACGTTTCATGTCCTCTACATAATGTCTTTAAAACGTTTTATGTTCTAAAAACGTTTTTAGAACATTGGACGTTCTTAAGCCGTTATGTAGTAGACATGAAACGTTCTAAAAACGTTTTAGGAACGTTCCTAGAATAAAGACGTTTCCGTGCCCAGAGGGAACATTTATAAATATTTTATATTATTAATATATTACTTACCACTGAAAAATATACACTCTTTAATATATATTTTTATATGTGTATATATATTTATTAAATTTATTTTATGTTAATAATATTCCTGAAAAGCACAACAATCAAACATTTAACATAACCTTCTCAATTTGTAGCTTGTTATGATTTTCTCAGTCTTCTGAGTTTGTGAGAAAGATAGAGACAAATATAATGCATATGCGCATACTCGAGAACTATAATTTTCGTTCTTACTTTATAGTTTCACCGCGACAAATGGTTTCACTTCCATAGCATTAGTTCAGTCTCCTTAGTCTTACTCCCTGATGAAACCCAATGCGGTATTCGCAAAATAGCGCATTGGGTGTCGTGGTGAATGCAGAAATCAAAGGGTCCCAATGTGGTGCAAGTTTTAAGCTTTAAGAAAAAGAAAATACGTGACAGGAGTAAATAATTAGTGTCAGTGGATCAAAATACGAGTTAAAGGAATGGAAAAATATTAATAGTGAGTGTCAGGATAGGTTTCGACACGTTCATATTGATATAGTCGGCCCAATGAGTTTTTGCGACGGTTATAGATATTTTTTAATCATGATTGATCGTTTTTCACGTTGGGTTGGGGCAGTTCCCTTGAGAGACATCGAAGCAATAACGGTTTATCGCGCTTTTGATGATGGTTGTTTGTCTCGTTTTGAAGTTCCGGAAAAGGTCACAACGGACCAGGGGAATCAGTTCAAGTCACTCATTTTTAAATCATTGCTTCAAATGTCTGGTTGCCATCGTATTCGTACTACGGCTTATCATCCTGCTGCTAACGGAACACCGAAAAAAAATATTCGTGTTTTAGGAGGATTCCTCTTATTTCAATGCATATTTGCCTTTTGTATATGGGGCAGTTCAAAAAATACGTAACGCGTTTTGGGGGAGGGGGGGTCAAGCAATTTGTTACGGTAAGGAGAAAAAATGGCACTAATGTATATAACATTGTGTTACGTGGGGGGAGGGGGGGTCCAAATTTCCGAAAAATAACGTTACGTATTTTTTGAACGGCCCCTATTGACCAAAAACGTCCTCTTATTTTAAGAAGATTATTCTCCACTTAAGAGTAATCCTTATTTGAAACGAACAGTATGCAAATTTAGTAGAAGTAAAGGAAACTCTTATTCTACTTTCTGAAGTGAAAGAGAGACGATGATCCGTTAAATTTTAACGGTAGAGGAAGTTCTTATGCGATTTTTTTTTGGTGCGAGAAGGAAAGCAAAGCGTTGAATTCTAACCAAAAAGGAAACTCATATTTGATTTCGTAAAGTGCGAGAAGGAAAGCAAAGCGTTAAATTCTAACGGAAAAGGAAACTCTTATTGTTATATCATTCTTAGGAGAGAGAAAACAAATCCCTACCTGCTTTAAGGTGAAGGATGATTTTTGCCTTTTCATTGTACCTACTTTCAATTGAAGGATGGAAAAGGAAGAAAAACGGTTACTGTATATATATATATATATATATATATATATATATATATATATATATATATATAGAAACCGTTTTTCTATCTATCTATGTCGATATATATATATATATATATATATATATATATATATATATATATATATATATATATATATATATATATATGTGACGCGACACGAGAAAAGGGACCTATCGATAAAAAAACCATTTTTGAGTTTCTAGTCGTATTCCATAGATTTTGAGTCGCTCTTTCACGTAAAAAAATCAGAAATTAAAAATCTGAAATAGTTTAATTAATATAAAGCCCGAAAGTTGAACGTGTCCGCGTAAATACACGGGTTTTCTGCTCATGGCGTCACTTTAAACGCCCCCCCCCCTGTAAAATTCTCTTTTGAGGCGATAGGTCCCTTTTCTCGTGTCGCGTCATATATATATATATATATATATATATATATATATATATATATATATATATATATCTTTTTGCAACGTGTGCTTCCAGCCCCCAAACGGGTGTCCATCGTGCACTTCCAGAACATTCTATTTGTTCCAGGACGGACCTATATATATATATATATATATAGATTGTCGTCTTTGGTTCAAAGACACCCAATATACTAAGCCATAACTGTGCATTAGGTAGGGAGGGGGAATAGATTGACTTTATTCACTTTTAAACCATCTTAACCCTTTAACGACGAGATGTGCTGCTTTTCAACATGAATTTCAAACGCCTACAATTAGTATAAAAATGACATTATATTGTTGAAAAGTCCGTATCCTACTATTTTTCGGGTCGCTCTTTCGAGTGGCGTGGTGAAAATTTTTAAAAAATATTACTAAACCCTTCTTTTTTCAAAAATACTTAAAAATGTCAAGTTTTTTTAAAGTAACTTTTTTAAAAAGAATTTTCTTCTCCGCCATTATATTTTTTAAATAGAACGAAAATTATCAGAAACGTGTTCCCGATAGTTGTACTTCGAAAATATCCATTTCTAATATTTATTTTTTTCGATTTTAAATTTAAAATTTCGCTTGAAGGACAAAAAATTTCCTAATTTTACGTAAGGTTACAAACATTTTCAAAATTGCTCAAATCTAATTGAAATTTGTCACTCGGGGATTTTGGGGGTCACTGATTACGAGTCTGAAGTCAGATTCAAAAAATTCAAAATGTCGGATCCAATATGGCGGTCGAATTTTGTGAAACTCATTCAATTCAGTTTAAACTCGTTACTCGGAGGTTTTTAGTGTCGCCGATCACGAATCTGAAGACAGATTCATAAAATTCTATATGGCGGATCCAAAATGACGGCTTAATTTTTCAAAATTACTTACATTTATTACTCGGGGGTTTTTTAGGTCGCTGATAACAAATATGAAGTCAGATTTAAAAAATTCAAAATGGCGGATTCAAAATGGCAGCTTAATTTTCCAAAATTACTGAGATTTGCATTAAATTTGTTACTCTGAGGTTTTCGGGGTAGTTGATTTTGAATATGAAGTCGCTTTTAGCCTTTAAATAATTAAAGTTGCCCGATTCTCACCACGAGGAGGTAGACGATATAGAGAATCATTTTTTACTTTTTAAGTTCTTACTGAAATGTTTTGCAGTAGCAAAACATGCAAGTTGTATTGCTGTGACAATTGCTTCAAAAAAGCGCATAATACAAATTAATAGCTTTTAATAAAAAGTTAAAAGAAGTAAATTAAAAAATTGAAAAACAAAAAAAACCAAAAAACAAAAAAAAATTAAAAGTCACAGAAAAAGTAAGAAAAATGATTCTCTACATCGCCTACCTCCTTGTGGTGAGAATCGGGCAACTTTAATTATTTAAAGGCCAAAAGCGACTTCATATTCAAAATCAGCGACCCCGAAAACCTTAGAGTAACAAATTTCATGCAAATCTCAGTAATTTTGGAAAATTAAGCTGCCATTTTGGATCCGCCATTTTGAATTTTTTGAATCTGACTTCATATTTGTAATCAGCGACCTAAAAAACCCCCGAGTAATAAATTTCAAGCAAATCTAAGTAATTTTGGGAAATTAAGCCGTCATTTTGGATCCGCCATATAGAATTTTATGAATCTGTCTTCAGATTCGTGATCGGCGACACTAAAAACCTCCGAGTAACGAGTTTTAACTGAATTGAATGAGTTTCACAAAATTCGACCGCCATATTGGATCCGACATTTTGAATTTTTTGAATCTGACTTCAGATTGGTAATCAGCGACCCCCAAAATCCCCGAGTAACAAATTTCAATTAGATTTGAGCAATTTTGAAAATGTTTGTAACCTTACGTAAAATTAGGAAATTTTTTGTCCTTCAAGCGCCATTTTAAATTTAAAATCGAAAAAAATAAATATTAGAAATGGATATTTTCCAAGTACAACTATCGGGAACACGTTTCTGATAATTTTTGTTCTATTTAAAAAATATAATGGCGGAGAAAAAAATTCTTTTTAAAAAAGTTGCTTTCAAAAAACTTGACATTTTTAAGTATTTTTGAAAAAAGAAGGGTTTAGTAATATTTTTTAAAAAATTTCACCACGCTATTTGAAAGAGCGACCCCAGAAATAGTAGGATATTCCTTATATGAAACAAACAGTATGCAAATTAGGTAGAAATAAAGGAAACTCTTATTCTATTTTATCTACTTTTCTTAAGTGAAAGAGAGACGACAATGCGTTAAATTTTAACCATAGGAACGATAGGAGAAGTTCCTATGCGATTTCCTTATTGCGAGAAGGAAAGCTAAGCGTTAAATTTTAACGAAAAGGGAAACTCTTATGTCATTTCGTAAGATGCGAGAAGGAAAGCAAAGCATTAAATTTTAACGGAAAAGGAAACTCTTTTGTGATTTCGTAAGGTGCGAGAAGGAAAGCAAAGCGTTAAATTTTGAAGGAAAACTCTTATTAAAAGTATTATATGATATTATCACTCGGTTGTTTTAAATATAAAACATTGAATTCAACGATCAATTTCGAGTCAGGAATAAAAAATAACACAACAATAGTTGTTTGACGTTTCCACAGCACGGCTGCCCTCTTCAGAAACGAAAATTAAACAAAATTTAAAATCGTTGCAAAAGAACGTCTTATACGTAGCGATTACAATCGTTATTCAAAGCATGGTTTTTTTATATTAAGTGACAGTGATGTAAGTATAATTCGGAAGGAAGAAGAAATGTTAAATGAAATTCACATGTATGAGTTTCAAGAATTGTTATAAATTGAATCAGGTGGTATATTACAAATTCAAAACACAACATATTTATATATAAAAAAAATCAGTCCCATATTCAAATTCTGTTTAGTGGCCCTTTCGAAAATGGACATTGGATTTGTACATATTATGATAGAAATAAATTATACATTTATGATAGTCTTAACATAAAATGCTTAAACAAAGATCAAATATAATTTTTAAATAGATTATACCCATTTCAACCTACTAGAGTTTTTTCAGTAGTTCAACAACAGCCTAATTTTGTTGATTGCGGTGTATACGCGATTGCATTTGCTATATCAATTTATTGTACTATTAAACCTTAAAATGTTGTATATAACTATGCAGCTTTGCAAAGTCATTTGTTTACAATGTTTTCAAATAATTGTTTATCACATTTTCCGACTATTTTAGTTAATAATGCTAAAATTTCCGATGATAGTGTCAGAAAAGGAAATAACTATGCACGTGCGGGCAATAAAAAAGAAGAGAAGTCGAAAAAATCTTTGAATATAAAGGAAAACCCAAAATGAAAAAGTAGATTCTTTAATTTAAGTGAAAATGATTTAAATATTATTCTAACAGAAGGAAAAATGTTAAATGTATAATCTTCAAGAATTATTAAATGTCAAATCTGGTGGTACCATGCAGATGCAAAACACAGCTTATTTATATATGTTAAATAAAATAAAACCAATTAACAAATATCAGTCCCACATTCAAATTCTGTTTAATGTCCCTTCCGACAATGGACATTAGATTTGTACATATTCTAATGGAAATTAATTATACATTTATGATAGTCTTAACAGAAAATGCTTAAACAATAATCAAATACAATTTTTAAATTGATTTTATCCATTTAAACCTACTACAGTTTTTCCAGTAGTTCAACAACAGCCTAATTTTGTTAATTGCGGTGTATCCGCGATTGTATTTGCTACTTCCATTTATCCCTTTCGTGCTTTAATATCGTTACTCAGGGATTTTCGGAGTTTTTTTTCCATATTGGATTCGCCATTTTAAATTTTGAAAAACTGATGTTGGATTCGTAATCAGTGACCCCACAAAACCCCGAGTAACAATTTGGAAGCAATTTTGATGAAATTAAAAAAAAATTTAATTTGATTAAAAATTTGTCGGCCATATTAGATTCGACATTTTGAATTTTTTAAATCTGACTAAATATTCCTAATCCAAGACCCAAAAAAAATAAAAAACGAAGTGTTGTTAAAAATTATTCACAAAATGTTAACGAAATGTATTGTTTGTTACATAATTGTTTTTTTAAGAACAGTCAATGTTTATTCCATTGTTTAAAATAAATATTACAACTTTTCGTAATTTACTATTTTTTTAATTGTAGCCACATCTATTCAGAGTAGAAAGCAATTTAGCGCAAATTAATTGGTTAATTTTTATAACAATTACATATAATTTTTTTAGTGGGACATATATGTCCCGGAGGCACGAAAGGGTTATTGTAACATTAAACCTAAAAATGTATATAATCATGCAGCAATGAGAAATCATTAATATTTAATGTTTACAAATGATTATTTGCTACATTTTCCAATTTATGATAACAATATTGATGAAGTCCAGAAAGTGGAAGTAACAAGTAAAGGTCTATATGCGATGGGTAGTAAGGAAATAAAAAAGACATTAAATTTCCAAAATAATATAAATAAAGATATGAAAAAAACGAAAGGAATAAAACATTTAAGAAGTTGTTAATTGCCGTGTTCGAAAAATTGTAACAAATAGTGTAAACTGTGATGGAAATGATCAAAAAGCATATCATCAAGGCAGTACACCAGAACAAAAGATATTTGCTGCGAAGCAAAGAAATATTGTTGTTTCCCATGCACTTCGTTCTACATCAGTAATATCCCAGAAAATTTTATGTAATGAAATGCAATTAAGTCAATATGAGAGTAAACAAAAAAAATTGAGTTAAAATCTTTTAAAGGAGTCAATTATTACAAACATTTAAATTCTCAATTATTACAAACATCAATAAGAAATGAAGAAAAATCTATGTCTTCGAAAGAAAAAATTAAAAAATGTTCTGCAGATTATCAAAAAGCATACCGACAAAGACTTAAATTAAGAACAATGACTGTTGATAGTTCTATAACTGAATTAAATGGAGTAGATTATATCCTAAAAATATCTTAAACTGACTATAAAACATGGTGGAAATAATGTAAGAGAAATAAAGTTAAAATCTTTAAAGGAAATGAAAAAAGATGATACGATGATATTACCTTCAACTTCAAGAAATGATAACACTTCGAACCAGAGATTAAAAAAAGTTTTGCAGCTTACCAAAAAGCATATCGTCAAAGAATTAAATTAAAAACAGTATCAGTTGATAGTTCTTTAAATAAAAAAGAAAACTATCTTAGTGAAATGTCTGTTAATTGCAGACATTGTCAGGCTAAAAATTTTTCAAAAGAGAAAGTTAACAACAAGAATACTTTTAATGATTGTTGTAGGCATGGTGGTGTTTCATTGCCTTTAGTAGAATATCCTTGTAAATTAAAAAGTTTGTTTGATGGATCGCACAAAAAGTCTGATCATTTTAGAGCTAATGTTAGAATGTATAATAATTCATTTGCTTTTGCTTCATTAAATGCTAATGTAGTCAATTTTAAAGGTAATAGGCGAGGGCCGTTTTGTTACAAAATTCAAGGTCAAATTTATTATCAAATGAATAATGCCTTATATCCTGAAAAAGACGATGATCCTTCTTTTGGTAAATTATTCATTTATGATCCAGAAGATGCTGTTAGTTACAGATTAAAGAAACATGACAATTTAGATAAAGAGTTATTGTTAATTATTGAAAAATTAATAAGAGATTGTAACAATTTCACAAAGTCTTTGTTGATGATGTCTGAAGTAATTAAGACAGAGACTGCTTTAGCAGAACTAAATAATACCAAAATTCCGGAACTACAATTATTATTTACTTTATAGAAAGGATTTGTTAAAGAAAGGTACAATTTTCAAAAAAGTAATGATGTTGCCGCAATTTTCAATACAAATTCAGAAGGTTTAATACCAGAGTCTTATGTTACAATTTATAACAAAGGAAGTAAAGAATTAAAATTGGTTAGTAATTTGGATCCAAATGTTGAACCTTGGATTTATCCATATTTTATCCACAAGGAAGTAAAGGTTACGGCATTGATAATATTTACGGTCCTTGTGGCGACTGGTGTTTTGTTGATGGAAAATCTTCTAAATACTTTCCTAGATCTTTTGAAGAATAAACTATATTTGAAGATAATTGTTATGTGAAATATCGTAGAAGATTCACTGGAAAAACTTACGAAAGACTAAATAACTACATTGTTGATAATCGTTATGTTGTTCCCTATAGTCCAAGTCTTTCTAAATTATTCAATTTTCATAATAATGTGAAAGTTATTTCCAGTATAAAGTCTGTTAAATACTTATACAAATATATTTATAAAGGCCATGATGCTGCTTCGATCCTTATAATTAATAATAACAGCGAATCTGTAATTAATCATGATGAAATAAATCACTATGAAGAAAATAGATATGTTGGACCTGTTGAAGCAGTATAGAGAATATTGAGTAAATCGTTGGGAAAAAGTCATAGTATTAACCGTTTACCTATACATTTACCAAATGAACAAAATGTTATTATTTCGTGAAGGAAAAGTGACATTGTTTCTTTTGATTTAGATAAGAAAACAAAGTTAATAGATTATTTTGAGTCAAACAAGCGTGACAGAAATGCACATCATTATTATTATTCACCAATACTAGAACACTACACATGGGTTCAGAAATCTCTACAATGGAAATTAGAGAACGTAGTGAAAAAGTATTGGGAAGAAATTCTGTTAATCCTTTGGATATTGAATTGTTTCATCTCAGACTGTTATTGCTTACAAGGAATGGGGCAACTTCTTTTGACACTTTGAAAACAGTTTATGGAACAGTACATATGACATTCACATCTGCTTGTTTAGCTTTAGGGTTTATTGATTATGATAATGAGTGGAAAAATTGTTTGAGCGAAGCTGTTGTCTGTATGATGCCACAGATGCTTCGTCAATTATTTGTTAGAATTTTAATTCATTGCCGTCCAGTGTACTCTAATCAAATTTGGGACGAATTCAAGCAACAAATGTCTGAAGATTATAAAAGAACATGTGAAGAAAATGAGTCTTTGCGTAAAGCTTATATAAATATAAAATTTTTGCTTGCAGAAGATGGACACAAGTTAACTGATTTTAAAGGATTAATGGATATAGAAGATAATGAAAAATTCTTTCATGTGAATCATGTTATTAATTTGCAAGAAGAAAGTGTTATGGTAAAGAAAGATATAAAAAATTTAATATTCAACAAAAGATTGTTGTTGATTTTAGACAAGTCTTGCCTACAAAAGAGCGAAGTACCAGAATCGAAATTATTAGTTTATCTATAAAAAATAGTTTATTATGGAGTTGTTTTCATAAATTTTCATTATCTCAAAACATAAGAGCATTACCTGAAAAAGGTCAGATAGATATTGATCAATATATATATCTACCTATATTACAAAAAGATATCGCCGCCGCCGCCGCTGTTTCAAGATTCTGTAAGGCCGCCCTATCCCAAAGGGGCCGTCAAAACTTATGTCAAAATTGACCTATTTTTTGACCTATAGGTCAAAAGGAGGATAAATGACGGCCTAACATTACGTTAAAATCTATGTCAAAATTGACCTATTTTTTTACCTATAGTTCAAAAAAAGGATAAATAACGGCCTCACATTAAGTTAAAATCTATGTCAAAATTGACATATTTTTTGACCTATAAGTTTAAAAGAGAATAAATAAAGGCCTCACATCACGTCAAAATATATTTCTAATTTGATCTATTTTTTGACCAATAGGTCAAAAAGAGGACAAATAACGGCCACACATTACCTGAAAACTTATGTCAAAATTGACCTATTTTTTGACCTATTGGTTTAAAAAGAGGATAAATGACGGCCTCACATTACGTTAAAATCTATGTCAAAATTGACCTATTTTTTTACCTATAGGTCAAAAAGGGAATAAATCACGGCCTCACATTACCTCAAAACTTATGTCAAAATTGATCAATTTTTTGACCTATAGGTTTAAAAGGAGGATAAATAACGGCCTTACATTCGGTCAAAATGTATGTCTAATTTGACCTATTTTTTTACCTATAGGTCTAAAAGGGGATAAATAACGGCCTCACATTACCTCAAAACCTGTGTCTAATTTGACCTATTTTTTGACCAATAGGTCAAAAAGAGGATAAATAACGGCCTCACATTACCTCAAAACCTGTGTCTAATTTGACCTATTTTTTTACCTACAGGGCAAAAACATAAATCAAAACATATGTCAAAATTGACCTCTTTTTTGGCCTATGTCAAAATGAGGATAAATAACGAATAAAAATGCATGTTTAATTTTACTAATTTTTTTGAGCAACGGGTTTTAAAAGAGGCCTTAATGTGAGCCTTCATATTACGTTAAAATTCAATCTGTGTTTTACCAACAGGTCAGAGCTTGCCCCCTCAAATAGAAGCGCGAAATAGGACGTCAAAGCCTATCCAAAAGAATTTTTTTTTACTTGCAGGCTGGTATGTTACTTCAAAATTGATGACAAAGATTGAAAATTTGAGAATGGCTAATATCATAAGATCGCATTTGACAATCTTTATATTATCCATAAATAGAAGTAAATATAAAATCTGGGAGTTCGTCGCTATTTCGTCGCTTGGGGCAGCAACATGCCGACTCAGCTAAATGGTGAAAAAGATGCCGTTTCGCGAAAGCGCTGAGAAACATACCTTCTTCAAACGAACGGTGAAGAACATGCCTTTTCAACCGTTAATATTAAATATAATATTAAATAAATAAATAATTAATATAATAATATTAATAATTATAAATTAATCAATTAATTAAATTAATTAATTAATCATTAATTGTTCATAATAAATATAATATTAATAATTATATATAATTAATATAATATTGTTAATATAATATAAATATTAAATATTAACGGTTGAAAAGGCATGTTCTTCACCGTTCGTTTGAAGAAGGTATGTTTCTCAGCGCTTTCGCGAAATGGCATATTTTTCACTTTTCTTTTTGAAACGGCATCTTTTTCACCGTTTAGCTGAGTCGGCATGTTGCTGCCCCCAAGCGACGATTTAAAGAATTATCAAGTTATGCAATTTTAGTTCCTAGAAATGTGGATGTGAATGAAATAAACAAAAGAGTTGTAGCATTTTTAAATAACGATAAAGAAAAAATATATAAAAGTGTCGATTCTTCCGAAAATTGTGATAATGACAATTTCAGTGAAATTATCTTAACAGAATATTTAAATACACTTTCACCATCTGGTTTACCACCACATGAATTACATTTACGAATACATTCAGTTGTAATGCTAATTAGGAATATGAGTATTAATGAATGACTATGTAATGGTTCAAGATTGTTAATTTTAGATCTATTAAATAATGTTATTAAATGTCAAATATTAACAGGTGACAAAGCTGGAAATATTGTTTTTTTGCATCGTGTTACATTACATTGTGATAAAGTTTATCCGTTTACATTTAAAAGAAGGCAATTTCCTATTAAATTAACATTTGCTATGACTATAAATAAGTTTTAGTGACAAACTTTTTACAAAATTGCAATAGATTTAAGAAAAGATGTTTTCAATCATGGACAATTATACGTAGCGTTGTCTAGAGTACGTTCTTTTTCATCAATAAAAGTTTATTTAGGAAATCAAAGAATTTACAAAAATATAAAAAATTATGTCTTTCGGGAAATTTTGGAATAATTTGTGTTAAACTATTAATAATATTCTGTTTTCATATATAGTCACTATCCTTAGAGAATTTATATTTTGTAACTATAGCATGTCTAACACTCTGGAAAGTCAGAGAAAAGTTAGGGGTTTTTGAATAATTTAAATTTTCTATTATTTAAAGTAACTGTTAAGTATAAAAAAATTAATTCTTTTCTTCATTTCAGATAAATTTTTTACTCTAAAAAATTAGGAATTATAGAGTGTTTATTTTTTTCTATTATTGTGATCATTTTAAAATTATTATTTTAAAATTTTTATTTTAATTTCCTGGGATATCCTGAATTCACTGGTGTTATGGGGGATTGAAGAAAAAAATAATATAAATAATTCTTATACTCTGCTTTTCTACATAAAAGCGTCCGTGCGTCACTATTCTAAATAGGCTGTATTTTTTCTAATCTACACGGAGAGAAAAATCTAGCTTTAATAGTATGACGCTACCTATAGTAATTTCGCATGGACTATAGTCACGCTTCAAACGCATGAATTCATACCCAAAAAGCGTGGACTCATGGTTTTGGGTATGAATTCATGCATTTGAAGCGTGACTATAGTCCATGCAAAATTACTATAGATAGTATTATACTATTAAAGCTAGATTTTTCTCTCCGTGTAATTATTATTAAAATTATTTTATTTTAATTTTGATGCATTAAGCTTAATTAATAAAGAAAATATAAAGTACATTAAGGATAGGTGGGAGAAAAAATGGTTTCGTGATCGATACTATTCATGTTCTAAATTAGATTCAATTAATATGACATGACCTTGAATCAGTTTACTGAAAAGTTTTGTAATTATAGGTATGTTGTGTTTTGTAGAATTTTTTATATCCTATCCTAAAAATATAAATATAACGTTTTAAATTAATAATTTTTACAAAGTTGCCATAGAAAAAGGAAGAAAATATAGGGCGCGCGTAGCGCGCTGTTTTAGAGACTAGTTCTTCTTAAAAGTAGAGGAATAGTCTCCAATGAAGAGTAATATTCTTAATTTAAGAATAAAATGTAAGAGGATTTTAGAAGAAGAATTGTCCTCTTAAAAAAAGAATTTTTTTTCGGTGAATAATTGAACGTTGGTATCGTACTCTAAAGGTAGCCCTGATGTGTCACAGTGGTGAGAAATGAGTTTGCGTTTTGTCGACGGTTTTACTTGGTTTGCGCACCAATGTTCTCGATTCGGGAGCCTCGCCTGCGGAATACCTAAACGGAACAACATTGAAAATTCCGAACGAATTTATTCTTCCAGAGGAATTCACTCCAAATCCTTAAAATTTCCTTGAAGAATTTCGTGAGAACATTCGACTTGTTAAACCTGTTCCAATCGAACATAAACAGAATAGGAAAATTTTTGTTCATAAGGATTTAAATACGTATTCTCATGTTTTTTGCGCATTTGACTAATAAAAAAATCCCTAGAATCACCATATTCGGGACCTCATAAAATAATTAAGAGAATTTCCGATCGAATCCTGGAAATTGATGTTAATGGTATTAAGAAAAATGTGTCGATTGAGAATGTTAACCCTCCATCCGTCGCATGGTGAGAAGTTTCCTCATCCAGTTTCTTTTTTTATTTATAACTTTTAAAATACAAAAAATTATAACTTTATATTTTTGGTACCTTTCACAAAACTCTTCTTTTTTATTTTAAAACAATTTTTGTGTTTTTATTTATTTAAAATTTTTTTGTAATTGAATTTTTAAGCAGCAAATATCAAGAATTTTTTTCGTAAAGTGAGGAAACTTTTCACCGTGCGACTGACCGCGTAAACTCGATTTCATTTGTCATTAATTTTTTATTTAAGTAATTAACAGATAATGAAAGTTAATTTTACTTGCAATAGGTTGTTTGGAACTTATAATGAACATTCCAAAAAAATTTGTCATTTTATAACAATTTTTGATTAATTTACGATGGGTGAGAAGTTTCCTCACCTGCGACGGATCGCGTTACAAAAAAAGATGCGACGGATGGAGGGTTAAACCCGCATTTTTCGCACGCGAAGATCTAACTATGCAAAACAGAAATGCAACTGATAATTCTTCGTCGAGTAGTCCTCCTTCTAATGTTGTGATTTCTTCGTCAAGAAAATAAGGAAACACAAATTTCACTGTCCTTCTCTTTTTCATTATCAGCTTTACGATAGATTTACTTTTGGAACTCGAAATCATTTTTTGGCCTATTATCAGATTAGTTCAGTTCTATTCCTCGTGCGTTCCTTGCATTTTACGAGTGATCAAGATCGATTCCGATTTCTCTCTGATAAAAATTCATTCTTGGTGTCATTTCACTTCAAAAACATTGACGTTATATTTATGTTTTTCTCCTCAGATCACGTGACCAAATAGTTAAAAATTTACCACTGTCGGCGCTGTAACCAGTAGGGAGAGAAAAACTGCACTACTCTGACCCCCCCATCCCCCACGGCGGGTCTTAATTAACATCAACCAAGAAGTTCTTGCCCAGATCGGTTCTTTCTTGGTTTTGTTTCTGGGATGCCTCCTGATGATTTGAAGCATAAATTAAAATAAATCGGTCGGACCGTTCTTAAAAAAACTGATTTTTAACATTTTTGAAAGAGGTTAATAAACTTATTTTTCCTAAAATAAGTGCAAATAATCGCCACATCTACTTGAGTCATTATAAATGATATCAGAGAATATTTGCTAGGTACTAAATATTTTTAAGTAACTTTATATCAAAAAAATTCATTAAAAACAGTGAAAAACGGGTAAAAAATTGATTTTTTTGAATATTACTCTCTCCCAGTACATATATACCTAAAATGACCTATAGAAGAATTAAAGAGAATAAAATTTTGAAGAAAACTAAAAAATAGAGTACTTTATCATTCAATCTTTCCGATTTATGGCCTTCTAAAGTCAGATGTTAGCAAAAAATATCGAAAAAAAATTTTTTATTTTAGTTTTTGAAAAATAAAAAGTGTTTTGTGTATCTACCACATATATATTACTGAAAATAAATTGAAGTAGTCTAAATTCTAAGTAAATCCGTCGTTGAACTATCATTCTATCTGTAATAGGATCGGAGTTACGATTTTTTTAAACTGGCCCTTTTTGGATTTTTTTAAATTGTTACATTTTGCAGGATGTTAATTGTAAAAATGCTCTTATCATATGGCTTTATTTTATATTTTAAAGAAATAAAAGCCGAATTAAATATTTAGGAAACAAAAACTTTTAATGAACATTAGGAAAACAATAATCTTGTTTGCTTACTTCGTAACAGTTTTAATGGTTAAATATACTGTAATCAATATTGGGTTTTTTTTAAAAAAAATTCCCTTTAAATTTAATTTCTTTAATTTATTAAACTTTTGACATTATTCATTTATAATTTAATGAATTGTATATTTAATAATTTATTTTTAACTATTTTATATTTTTAAAAATAACTAATATAGGTATATGGTGCATTATTTCTGATCTGCCCAAAAAAAGTACTTAGATTTTCTTCAAACTTTAAAAATATATTACCCTAGTAGATACTAGTTAGTGTATAAATATATATAGGTCCACCCCCCACCCCTGTTAAGAGGGTGGGGGGTTGAAATTTTGGCTTAAACTCAAACATGCGTTTTTTAAACATTTATAGTTTCTACTTAAATTATTCGATTTAAAAAAATTAATAGTGTTTTAGATAGGTTTTTTTGTATACTTTCAGAATTTTTTATTGATATATAAAAAAATTTTATATGCAAAAATTTTTTTAAATAATTTGTTTCTTGCAAATTTTTATAATAATGTAAGTTTCAAAATGGGCCGAGAAAATTTGCCAAAGTTATAGTGTAAAGAGTAAAATTCGTCCGGTCGTTCGCGCACTACAGCGCGATCATGCAGAGCGATGATTAAAGCATAGAGAAGGGCAATTATAATTCTTTAATTTATTTGTCGAATCTTAATGGGATTTTGAATAAATAAATTATTTGAATGTACTGAAAGTACTTTTTAGTATTATACTAAAATCTCTCAATACTAAGAAAATCATTATAAACCGAGTTTTCGTTTCATTACGCATATTCCTAGAGGAAAATAAATTTTTTATTATACTTGTAAGAACAATCACTTAATTTATAATAATAATTTATTGACAAAAAATTTCTTTTATATATTTTATTCTCATTTCTAAACATTGAATAGTACATAATTGGACTAACTAATTATTTGTAGATTTTTTTTAAAATGTAGTTGCTGGGAATTATCAACTATATATTAGTTCCTAGTTTGCCTTATAGATGGCAGCATTTAAGCTGAGAGAATACTGTGTGAATCGTGATATAAAAGTAGTTGGTGAATAGTTTCATAGATGGCTTCAGTGCACTTCTTTCGCGTACAAGATGCTTTTCCAACATTATATAAATTCCACTCTCCTATGCCTCAACTTCCCGTCACTGAGTTTTGACAGAGCACTTAAGTAATTTATGATAACGGTAATTATACCTATTGACAAATGTAAATTTTTGTACTTCATTTCGTTTGGAAATTATTTTCTAATTTTCATTTTACTTATTTTCTTCTTGCACTTTTGCAGCGTATAACTGTTTAGTTTTTTAAAGTATTTTCACTATTTTTTAAGTTTAGTCAGTAAGTTTCTTATTCGTCTTACACTCTTTTACTCTGCTGTGTTTGCAGTGTACAGCTGTTGAGTAAAAAAACAGTTTTTTTAAGATTTCTCAGTATTTCTTTATTTTAGTCAGTAAGTTTTTAAATATTTTTATTTTCTTTTAATCTGCTGTTTTTGCAGTGTACAATTATTGCAAGCGAGCGTCAAGTCCGAAAAGCTAAAAAATTAGTTTCAGAAAATGGAATACAGTCGACACTCGATAAATTGAATTTCAAGGGGATTTAAAAAAAGTTCAATTTATTGAGTTTTATTTATCGAAAGTTTTAATTATCGCGAGAGAAAGTCAAGAAAAATTCAAATTAACGAGAGTTGTAATTATCTAGTAAAGATCGTGAAAAATTCGAATTAACAAAAGTTTTGTCTTTATACAGGGTAAATAAAAACAGTCAAATGAACAAAAGATTGTTTATTGACACATTTATTGTTTATTTGCACATTTGTTTTAAGATTAGTGCAAAAAATCAGTTTTTTTGTTCCACCACTTTCCACGATATCAATAATCTTCTTTTTTCCAAAATCGACAAACATTTGTGCGTACTTGGAGACGTCATTTTAAATACGTACAAGAAGCAAGACTAGTATTGAACTGAATTTAACAGGGAATTGATAATTACACGATCAGAAATGAGTGACAACGAATGATTCGTTATTTTTATTTCAGAATTTACTGTATCATAATACAATACAAAATTCAATGTTTACAATAACTTTTATTTTGAAGAGAAATAAAAGTATACATTTCTATCTGTGAAAAAATTCAAATTATAGAGAGTACAATTTAACTGAATTCAATTTATAAAGTGGTGAGAAAAAGTACATTTCTATATATAATAGAGAAAAATTTAAATTATAGAGGGTTCGGCTAAACGAATTCAATTTGTAGAGGGAAAAGAGACAAGTTGCTGTCAAAAAAAATTTTAATTATCAAGGGACCCAAAACTATGGGATGTATTCAATTTATCAAGAGTTTTTGAAGGGACCTGAAAAACACTTTAATTTACCGAGAGATTCAATTTATCGAATGTTTAATTATCGAGTGTCGACTGTATTAACCTTCCCTGAAAAAAAAGAGCGAAAACTTATTCCAGAAGTTGAAGTTATAGTAAAACAATTTTATGAAAGTGATGAGAATAGTAGACTGCTCCCTGGAATAAAGGATTTCTTATCTATAAAAAACCGGACAAGTGCGAGTAGAACTCGTACTAACACCGAGGGTTCCGTACCCTCTTTTAAAACTTCTACTTTTTTGCTAAAATAATGAATGAACAATTTATCAAGATAAACTATAACTATTTCTACACTATTTTTATTGTAACCTGCACGCGAAAACACAAAAGTGTACCAATTTTCATCTTTCGAGATAAAAAACTGTGGGTGCTAGGGCAAAAACACTCTTTTTTGGCGCAATTTTTAAAAACTTTGAGTTTTTTGCTGAAAAAATATAAAGATCAAATCCAATCATGTTCGCTATATTTTTCCTGAAATCTACAAATGAAAATACATAAAATAAAAAAAAATGCAGTCCAATAGGCAAAGAATTGTGAAAACCAAGGGGGGGGGTACACACTTTTTTTTAAACGAAAATTTTTTTTAGTTTTTCGCAAAAAAAATATGAAGATGAACTCCAATAATTTTTTCTGTATGTTTGTTGAAATCTGCACGAAAAAATAAATAAAAATGTATAACGCCAGTCCACTAGGTTAAGAATGGAGAGAACTAACATATGTATAATTATTATCAAAAATTGGAAAAAAAATTTAGGTTTTCGCTTAAAACGTAATGAAGATCAATTCTTATCATTTCCACTATATTTTCCCTGTAGTCTACACGTGAAAATACAAAAGTGTTTTAATTTTCAGATCTCTAGGTAAAAAAGTGTAGGCGCCAGAGTGAAATACACGCTTTTTTGACGAAATTTTTAAAAACTTTGAGTTTTTCGCTGAAAAAATATGAAGATCAAATCCAATCATGTTCGCTATATTTTCCCTAAAATCTACACACGAAACTACATAAAATAAGACAAACTGCAGTCCAATAGGTCAAGAATTGTGAAAACCCAGGGGGGGTACACACTTTTTTTTCTAAAACGAAAAAAAAGTTTAGTTTTTCATTAAAAAAAATATGAAGATGAACTCCAATAATTTTTTTTGTATGTTTGTTGAAATCTGCACGAAAAAATAAATAAAAATGTATAACGCCAGTCCACAAGGTTACGAATTTTGAGAACCAGAAATGGTTAAAGAATTTTCGACTTTGCAAAAAGAGATTTTAGTGTTTCGATGAAAACACCATAAAAATCAATTCTAATCACTTCCGTTATATTTTTCCTGTAATCTACGCGTAAAAATGAATTAGTATGTCAATAGTATCCCCCGTACATGGATTTTTTCCGAAATTTTCAAAATTTTTGACTTTTTCGATAAAAACAGAATGAAGGTCAATACTAAATGTGTTCGTTATATTTTTCCTTTAATACATTTTTTAAAATACATATGCATACCAATTTTCAACTTTCTAGATAAAAACTGTGAGCGCTAGGGGGGGTACATGCCTTTTTTGCGAAAAATGGACAAAATTTGATGTTTTTCGTCGAAAACTCTGTGAAGATCAAGCTGTAATGATCTAAACTTTTATGGCCAAAGGATTTGCTCGCCGGATGGAGTCCGGGTTAAAATATAAATTATCTTTCATCAAATTAATTAATAAAATGGCGTAAAGCGTCATTACAAAATTTAAGCAAGCTAGTTAGTGCATTTAGTGATATCGATAGGTAGGGTAAAGTCAGTAACAAAGCAACGTTTTAAACCTTCGTAAGAAAATATATTTAAAATAAATAAAGAAATATTACAAAAATAATTATTTACGAAGATGAATTTAAAATGAACCAAAGAAAATTAACAATACACAATAAAAATAAATGACTCGATATAATGCAAAATAATATAAAAAGAAATCAATCCAAAACCTAATCTAGCTAATAACAATTCAAAAATAACTAAACTAACTAAATAGAATTTAAAAGAACTAGAGAATAATAAAAATAAGTAAAAGAATTAAAGAAATACAAGAATAAAAGATTTAAGAGGTAAGAACAGAAAGATGTAACGTGCGAGAAAGAGAGAAAAGAGATAAGCAAACGTTAGAGAGAGAGAAAGCATGAGAGTGAGAGAGTAAGCGCAAGAGAGCTATTGAGAGACTGCGCCGCTGTCCTGGCGATTATACAGCTCGAAATACTCCCCTGTGGCCACGCTGAAAAGATTGAGAAACGTTATTTTCCCCGAAAGCGTTGATAATATTCTACCCGAGACCGACGCTCATTATACGCGAGGGTAGGCTCTAGAAACTACACCTCGATACCGGTACGGACGATAACTAGGGGACGTGCACGCTAGGTCGATTTAGCAAAATCGAAAGACTAGATACCGCGATTCTAACGGTATTCATGCCCGACACGATAACGAATTGCATAAAGAGAGAGAGAGGGAAAGTTTAAGGGTAGAAATACAAGCTTCATCTTCCCCCAAGTTGTACCTTGGGTCGAAGAATCTACCTGGTGCATCAACTCCGTGAAGGTCGAGATGTACCTCTTCTTCACGGGGTTGGTTCACATTCTTTTGTAGGAAATTCATTGCCTTGGTCTTACACGGCTGTACCCCTGCTTAGACCAGAACAATGACAGGTGAGAAGAGAGAGAAAGAGAGAAACAGAGAGGCGAAGGGTGTTACTACTGCCCAGCTGTACCTGAGTCTTGAGTACAACTCCTTCTAGGATGTACAAGCAAGCAGCCCCAGCTGTACCTGAGTTACCGCCGGCTTGCACCAGGTGAGAAAGGAAGATCTCATTCCTTGGGAGAGTCGTACCTCAACCTCGGCGTTAGATCGTAAAGGTGGAAAGGAGAAAGAGAAGAGAGAGCTGCTGTTGATCTGCCTCGGAGCAAGCCCCGAGTCTGGTCGACGGCGAACTGAGGAAATTGTACGAGCAACCAAGTATTATAGATCGCTGGGCCCACAGAATCACCCACGTGATGCGCGGCAATGGGTGCGCCATCGGTACTCTCTACCTGTCCGCCGAGCAGGGAGCTCCGTAATATATATAGACATACTACGTACGCAAAAATGAATGAATTTTACTCTTACAGAAACTTTGAATTAAAACGTCAAAAATAATGCGATATCATTACAAAGCCTAATCACGTTTGCTGTATTTTTCCTGTAATTTACGCGTGAAAATACAAACGTCTACCAATATTTAGCTCTCTACGTGTAAAACTGTGAGTTCTAAAGGGGGGGGGGGTACATGGTCATTAGGGTGGTTCGAATTCCAACAAGTTATTCATTTCAAATTTTAATAGTAAGGAAAACTTGCTATGGAATAATACAAGTATTTTCGTAAAAAAAATTCAAATCGGTTAATATCTTCTGTTCGCGCATGACACTTATAGTTTTGAAAAATCTTTCGAAAATAGTTTATTTCCTTAACTTCTTGAAAGTAATATTTAATTGTTATTTTTGATTATTATTTTGATACTTATGCTTTTTGATTGTTAGTTTTTTTATAATAATCAACTTTATATCGATTGGTACAATTATTGTTCAAGATTTAGTAGTGGTGGAAGAGTTAGACTTCATTTGCTACTGTGACTCTTGTATGCAACATTTTGAAGTCAAATAATATTAACTTCCACTGATACTTTATATAATTGTTATTTAGTAGTATACTTATGTTTGCTTGAAATGGATGAAAAAACATAAAAACCCCGAGTTCATATTTCTAGGAAAGATCATTTTTGTCCAATATTTGGTGCTCCTAAGAATTTTTCTTTAAGAAATCTACCCTCTTATGCTGACGTTATTCTTTGTTGTTTTGAACATAGATATGTTATGTCTTCATCTGCGGAATTACCTCCACAGAAGATTGCTTTTTCAGCAATAGCGAATGTGGTAGCTGAGAAAATTAAGAAGATTTACTTGACAGCATCTATTCCCACAGTTTCTCAAACCAGGGTTGAACAAATGATTTCTGCATATCATGACAAATATTGGAAAAAAAGAAAGTCTTACAGAAGAGATAAAGAAAGGCCTAAGTTTCAGAAGGATCTTGAAATATTCAAGACCGAAGCAGCAAAAATTTTTGACATTTCTGCATTCAAATGTCAAATGACTGTAATCGTAGAGCTGAAAGAAAAGAAAAAATAAAACATAACATGACATGTGCTTTCACTTCTTCTGTTGACAATGCACAAGATTTTTTAGATGAGTTTGGTGCCAACATTGAAGAGTTCGTAGAGACTCATTCACCTGAAGTAGAAGAACATATCAAAGATCCAACATTCGCTCTCAGGCCGTCAACATCGTACTTTCAAAAGCCTTCTACCTCACAAATGCGCATTAATCTTCCTGAAACTGCAGCAATTAGTGACAGATTCGGTGTTTCGGAAAGAGCGACCGCTGCTATTGCGACGTCAGTCCTGAAAGACCTACAAATCGTCACTGCTACAGACTTGACTTTTGTTATTGATAAAAATAAAATCAGAAGGGAGAAATCTAAAAACAGAGAAGCCTTGCAACAGGAAGCTAAAACTATGTCCGAAGCCTTTACATCCCTTTATTTTGATGGAAGAAAAGATGAAACCTTATACCAGGAGGAAGTAGGCTCCAAGCGCTATCGCAAAACGTGCAAGGAAGAACATGTCTCTATTATAATGGAGCCTGGTTCTCAATATATATCGCACATAACGCCTAGTTCTGCTACAAGCAAAGGTATCACTGAAAGTATGATATCTCACTTAAATGAAAAGGGATTTGATTTTAGTGAACTTCTTCTAGTTGGTTGTGATGGCACATCAACAAATACAGGCTGGAGAGGTGGCATTATTAGGCTTATTGAAATATACTTGAACAGACCAATTCAGTGGAATATATGCTTGCTTCATGCAAATGAATTACCATTGCGACACTTATTTCAACATTTTGATGGAAAAACAAGTGGACCGAATTCATTTTCAGGAACAATCGGAAAACAACTTCAGGGCGTTGAACACTTGCCCGTTGTTAATTTCAATAAAATTAAGTGTGATTTAATACAAGTCACATGCAGAGACAATTTAAGTAAAGATCAAAAATATCTTTACGATATTGGGCAAGCTATTCATTCAGGTAACTGTTCATCTGATCTTTCTCTGCGAGATCCAGGAAGACTCTCCCACGCGCGTTGGATCACTCTAGCAAACAGAACATTGAGACTATACATATCAAGTGAAGACCCTTCCGCAAACTTAGTTCACATAGTTACATTTATAATGAAAGTGTATTTGCCTACGTGGTTTCAAATCAAAATGAGCGATTCAATTACATATGGTGCGAGACATGTCTTCACTATGATTAAAAATTCTCGATACTTACCAAAACATCTTCTGAGAGTAGTTGATCCTGTAATACAACACAATGCTTATTTCGCGCATCCTGAAAATTTGCTTTTGTCTATGCTCACAGATGATAATCTGAATGTACGTAAGATTGCGATACAAAGAATTTTGAAAGCCAGAGAGACAACTTCTACTGCGAAGAATTCGGTGCGCTCTTTCATTTTGCCAAAACTGAACTTTAATGCCACTAAATACTATGAAATGATCGACTGGTCTTCTACATTACTATCATCTCCTCCAGTACTAAGGAATGTCTCAAATGCAGATCTGTTATCTTCCATTGATAACCAACTATCTATCTCTCAATGGAACTTGGTAAGCTTTCCATGTCACACTCAAGCGGAAGAACGAACTGTTAAGCTTGTCACTGAAGCGTCGAAGAAGGTATGTGGTTATCAAAATAGGGATGGTTACATAAGCTCAACTTTATTTTCTCGTTCCAGTTTGCCTAAATTTGATCATAAATCCCAGTTTGCAATTCACGCATAAAGAGAATTTAATATACAAATCTTCACTATCGCATATTTTTTTAATAATAATATTTAATAATATTTTCTATACAATGCACAAGAGACAAAGAAAAAACAAAAATTGAAAAGGAATCGAAAAACAAAATTAAAAATAAAAAAAGTAATAAAAAATATTTAAAAAACAAAAAAAATTATAAAACTTAAAAAAATATATAAAATTAAAAAAAAAATTGTAAAATAAAAAAAATAAAAAAATGGGATCAGATTTTTCACCACGTCCTTGTCGTTGATCCTGGGGAAAGCTGAGCGTGAAAAGCCTAATAGAATGCGTGAAATTTGTTCAAACAACTTACTTTTTTTGAATTCTTAAACCACTATTTTGATATAAATACCAAATAACCCTTTTAATTAATTCAACATAAACATAAAATAAGTAAAATTTTGGAAAACGACAACTGAAGCATAGTTCTAACAAATATAGAAATATGCATTTTTCTAGTAAAATTTTCAAAAGTTCAAGTGTGATGCGCGAACAAAAGATATTAACCGATTTGAATTTTTTTTACGAAAATACTTGTATTATTCCATAGCAAGTTTTCAGCACTATTAGAATTTGAAATGAATAACTTGTTGGAATTCAAACCACCCTATTGGTCATTTTTGTAACCGTTCCAATAGGGTTCCTACCAGGTACGGAACCCTTAAAAGAAGATGGAACCAGAGAGCATGTAAAAAAAAGGTTAATTCTGGGCAATTTGTTAGAACATTTTTTTAAATTTAAACAACAGAACGAGAATGTTAAAATTGGATTTTCTCGCTTTGCACAATTGAGACCTCGGCATTGTGTTCTAGCTGGAGAAAATGGTACTCACACGGATTGTGTCTGTGTCTACCAAGAAAATGTGAAATTGATGCTGGATGCAATGAATGTTAAAAAATTAACGGAACTGTCGAACTTAAAATTAAAAGATTATCATGATTGTTTAAAGCAAAAAATTTAAAAATCAATTTAAAAGAGGGAGATTTTTTAATAATGACTGATTTTTGCGGAGAACTATGCTTACGTTATTCAAAATGCAACTCAAGCGGCGCATTGGAATAACGATCAAGCATCAATATTCACTGTTGTTGTTTATTATAAATTTAAAAACGAAATAAAGCATATCAGTATGGCAATAATTTCTGATAATCTACAGCATGACACAGTTGCGGTTTATGTTTATCAGCGAATAATTATTGCTTATCTCAAAGAACACTTCAGTCCAAAATTCATTCATTATTTTACGGATGGAGCATCGCAACATTTTAAAAATAAATACAACTTTATTAACCTTCGTCATCATGAAGAAGATTTTAAAATTCCAGCAGACTGAAATTTTCCATGCAACTGCACATGGAAAAGGTCCGTGCGATGGGAATCGGAGGAAATTTAAAGCGTTTGGCAGCAAGAGCTAGTTTGCAACGTTCTTCTGAAAACCAAATTTTAAATGCTCTAGCCTTATACGAATGGGCAAAAATTAATTTAAAGGATACTTTAATATTCTTTAGTTCGAAGGAAGATCATGCCCATACGACACAAACTTTATCTGAAAAATTTAAAGCAAAAACCATTCCTGGAACACTCGAGTACCATTTATTTTCTCCAAATGGAAATGGTCAATTGTGTTTAAAACGAATCTCTGGTGATACAGAGTTTCAACTTTTTCCAAAAAACACAAATAATTTAAAACGGAAAAATCAAAACATTCGAAAAATAATTTAAAAAAAGTATAATAAAAAAAGAATAAAAAGTAAAAAAAATCATGGCTAAAAATAAAAGATACCGACAATATCATTATTAACTAGCAAAATGTTATTGCAAGATTAAATTTATTTATTATTATTTTTTTTTTTTTTATTTATTTATTTATTTATTTTAAATTTTATTTATTTAATTTTTAATTAATTTTAAATAATTATTTCCATAAAGTATTAATTATTTTCAAAGTATTAAGTCAAAGTATTAAGTAAAAAAAATACATACATACAAATTTCTCAATTGCACAAATGGTATTGCTCCAAAATTTTATTGACTACCAAAGTTACATAAAGATAAAATCTCTATGAGACCAATTACATCTTTTTTAGGTAATCCAATATATAATCTATCAAAACTTATAGCTACCGTTTAAAAAAACCCTAAATACTGAAAATAATCACTATATTAAAGACAGCTGGGATTTTAAAAATAAATTAAATAATATTTTTGTTCCCCCAAATTTTACAGTCTTTTCACTTGATGTTGTTTCCATGTATACAAACATATCTTGGACACTAATCAATAACACTATTAAAAGCAAATGGTCAGAAATTAAAAAACACACAAACTTCTAGCAGGATGATTTTCTTAAAGCTTTGAATCTATGCTTAAATTCGGCATACTGTCAATTCCAAGGAGAATTTTATTAACAAATATTTGGTTTACCAATGGGTTCTCCAATATCCTCAAGTGCGGCTAATATTGTCATGGAGGGTATTGAGGATGAAATTTTAAACAAAATCAAATATAAAATTATTTTTTATTTTCGATATATTGATAATATATTAATTTGTGCACCTTCAAATAAGGTGGACGATATATTATGTAGATTCAATTCTATCGATAAACATTTAAAATTTACTGTAGAGTTATCTAACAATAATAGAATTAATTTTATAGATCTTTCCCTTCAATTGACAGTAATAATTTTGTTAAAACAAATTGGTTTCGTAAATCTATATGGATCTATATGGATAATATATATGTAAAATTGTTCATCCCCTGATGAGGAACCATATATGGTTCGAAACTAGTTGGGACTTTAAATAAACACAAAAAACCGTATTTAGGCCTTTTCATTATTCTAATGTACCATATATTTTTTTATATTCAATGGAAAAAAAATTGTAATGAATTTCTTAATTTATCATTTTAAGTTCAAAATTGATATTTTCTTTAAAAAATTTTTATTTTTAAGAAACAGTTTCAAAATATGAATGTTATTAACTGAAAAACGAAGCATCGGAGATGAATTTGAATTTTTAATCCCATTGCCAGTAATTTGTAATGAATTATTTAAAAAATTCCTTTTATTTTACTTAAACTAAATATAAGTGAAAATTAAACGGTAGATTCTAAGCTTCAATTTGATATATATTAAGACTAAATTACAAAATTTTTAATAATATAAAAAAATAATTAAAAATTATGTATCATATTTAACCAAAACCAAAAGACAAAATTAAATAAATTTTTTTACTAAGAAAAACTTTAAATTTTAACATTACAAGATTATGTAAAGATAAATAATGTTTCATAGATTATGGATAAATTTTTTTTTTGAAATTTATACTCAACAAAATATCAATAAAAAGTTAATGCAAATATTGAGATTCACGTTGGAGACACGTGAAGTGGTCCCTTTCAGGAGAATCACTCATATAAAAGTTTGTCTGAATATTTTCGTTTTATTTGTCTTATATATAAAATATTATTTAATTTAATAAATTTTTTAAATATATTTTAAATGATTAAACGTTAAAGTGTAAATATTTTGTTGTTCTATATTTATACATTATTATATATGGGCATTTCCACGTGAGATTTTAGTCGACCTCTTAAAATCGGCAAAAAATATTTTTTTTCTATTCTGTATCGAAAAAAATAGATACGTATTTTTTTATTTTTGTTTAATTGTCCAAATTATCGAGTTATGAATTTTCGAAATTTTGCACTTTTAATTGTAGACCTATATTCAGTAGCTCATAAGTCCGAAAATATTGAGTTTAGAAAAAAGTTGTCAAAGAACGAATGTTTTAGTTTTCTTTTGACTTTTAGGAAATGAAACAAAAAATTTGTTTTTTTATTTTTTATTAAAAAAAAATTTTATAAACAAATTAATTTTTTTTAACTTTGGGTATAATAAATTTTTAATTTTCTTTTTTCAAAACATCCCTATAAATGATAAGAAGGTTTTGCAAAAAGTTTCAGAGTGGGCCTGACAAGTTTAATGGGTTAAAAAAAATAATTAAGCTGACCGTGCAGGTCGCACGCCCGCGACGCAATGGGATTGTTTTTACAATTTACTATTAAAAATTGTGTAGACCCTACAAATTTAATAATAATCAAAATCCGATAAAATTTATAGGGTCTAGACAATTTTTAATAATAAATTGTAAAAAAATCCCATTGCGTCGCGAGCGTGCGACCTGCACGGACAGCTTAATTATTTTTTTTAACCCATTAAACTTGTCAGGCCCACTCTGAAACTTTTTGCAAAACCTTCTTATCATTTCCAGGGATGTTTTGAAAAAAGAAAATTAAAAATGTATCATACCCAAAGTTAAAAAAAATTAATTTGTTTATAAAATTTTTTTTTAATAAAAAATGAAAAAACAAATTTTTTGTTTTCATTTCCTAAAAGTCAAAAGAAAACTAAAACATTCGTTCTTTGACAACTTTTTTCTAAACTCAATATTTTCGGACTTATGAGCCACTGAATATAGGTCTACAATTAAAAGTGCAAAATTTCGAAAATTCATAACTCGATAATTTGGACAATTAAACAAAAATAAAAAAAATACGTATCTATTTTTTTCGATACAGAATAGAAAAAAAATATTTTTTGCCGATTTTAAGAGGTCGACTAAAATCTCACGTGGAAATGCCCATATGTAGTTATAAAATTAAAATCTGAAAGTCAATATAAAAAGGTTTTAAATAAATTTGCAATTTTTGCAAAACCAGTTTTTCAATCTGGGAAGCTTTTTCAAATGTACACATATTTGATGGAACCAATTCAAACAGCCATCGCATTTTATATACACGGAAAAAAAAAGTTCACGAATCTCTCGTGAACTAGTATATCACTTTTGGATGGGACACAAAATTCTTCAAAATCTATAAACACAGTTCATCAAAATTTCATCAACTCCTTCATTAGAAACGTAGTACGGTTTCTGAACTTTTCGTCAAAGTTGACGAAAAATTCGTGAACTTTTAAAAAATGTTAAAAACAAAAAAAAATAATTTCTAGACACTACTTTTTTGATAGTATTTCACTTAATTTGATAACTTGACGCCTATACACACCCAACTACACAGAACACACAATTTTATTGCCATTAAAATTCGCAACTCGCTTCACGGGATTCGAACCTAGTACCCTAATAATATTCCTAACAACTAACCGACACGGCTAAATCTATATACACTGACAGTACTCCTGCAAACGACACGATTAGCTTTATCTGCTACAAAACTCAGGACCGTGCAAAGTATAAAACGATCCTTGTCGTAACTTCTAATTTATTTTATGAATTATTTGTTTCACAAAAGAAATTAGCACACAAAAATATTCAATGAATAATAAAAACATTGATTCTAAATAATAAATTTAATCAAACAAAGAATTTGTCCGAGTGTAAACACTGATGACACCGACTGAATTATGACAGATGAATTCTTGATCAGCCATATTTGATGTGCATTGCGAACTGCGCATACTACTGAGACTCGCGAGTTCACGACTTTTTCGTCAACTTGTACCTTTACTTTTGACGAACTACTCATCCTTAACACGTTCATCAAAAATTCATTAACTTTGTTTCAGTTTTTCGTTGACGTTCGCCATTTCTAATCAAAAGTGAATGAAAATTTTGAAATTTTGTGTCCCATCCAAAAGTGATATACTAGTTCACGAGAGATTCGTGAACTATTTTTTTCCGTGTATCATTTATTGTTTTCAATGTTTTTTAATAGCTTATTATGGTCTGGTTCCTCTTCTATATCTTTACGACCAGACCAATCTTTGTATGCGTCATATATACACAAGCAAGTGACAAGTTAACCTTTTCTCCTATAAAAATTATTTAGAAACCACTTTTTCAAGCAATATTTCTCACATGCCCTTCTTAATAAAATTCTAATTAAAAAAAGTAATAAAAATATTGTCGTTCATTTGAAGGTTAAAAACTTTAGGAGCATGATTTTAGTTGAAAAATTCAAAAGTGTATTCTTAAAAATGTTATTTTTGTTTTAAATCAATATTTACCCAAAAATGGTGTACAGCCACACGATGGCGATTTTCAGTCGTTCGGATAAAATCATAATATCCGATATTAAATGTATCGCACATATTTTTAAACGTGAGAGAAATCTTATCACAATATTTTTCATTTGGAAGTTTATTTTTCTCTGCAGCACGCTCGATTTTCGTTCCATGCTCATCAGTTCCGGTACTCAAGATTGTCTTATGTCCTAACATCGAATTAAATCTTGCAAACGTATCCGCCACTGCCGCTGAATATAAATGCCCAATGTGAGGAACTGCAAATTATTTTGTAATAATATAATTTATAATGATAACACTGTCCGACACTGATTTTGCCCCTTGAATAATTCTGATCACTTTCGATAGATTTTTTCACGCTGATTACGAATCTGAAAAGAAAAATGCTCTAGCACGTCAAGTTTTTGAGAAAATTAGTGTTAAAAAGTCAAAAAAGCATGCTTTTGTCTATCTTTGAAAATCATTAAAAAATAAACAAGAGGTGCAAGAATTTTGTTTTTGGTTTTAAATGAAAGCTTGAATCCCAACCAACAATTTCATTGAGGAAGAATTCGAAGGCATTTCCTGGAAAACAATTAAAAATAATTTTTTCCTATACATTAAATTTTGTTATTATTTATATTTTTTCTAACACACGCGCCGAAAGTACATCATTTCTTACCTGTTTAGAAGGTGGAAAGTAAGTCTTTCCCGGCGACAGGAAGGTAATGTTACTTTACCTCCCCGCTGTGATGTCACGGGGAGAGAAAGTAATATTTTCTTCCTGCTGCTATAAAAATTTGTAATTTTTTTTTTAAATTTTTTAAAAATATAAAAAGAGCTATATATTTTTTAAGATTAAATATGTGTCATGTTGTTATTTTTTTTATTAATAATGGATTTTAAATAAATATGACAACAAAAAATTCCATTAAATAATTGCATATTTGTACTTTCGTTTACGTGTGTTAGAAAAAATAGTATGTGCACCACGGAAGGAAAAAGATTTTCCTCCCTAGGTGCACAATATACTATTTCTGGCACCATGTATAACCTCAGCATTATAAAACAAGTCATAAACAAATGAATTTTTTATTTTTCAAATTAATAACATTTTATATTATTTTCAGGTTACTAATATAGGATACAAGCAGACAAAATTAAATATTAAATAAATTTCAACATTTAAAAATCAGAAAATAATTTTTACAATAAAAAATTGAATTATCATTAATTTTATAAATTAAATATCTGTTTAAATATATCAAATAATTTAATTTGTATGAACACTGAATATTCAATTTAATACATATGAGGAGCTGTATCGAAAAACTCGCTCGCCGCTCGGCGAACCTCTTTGAAGCCAGTCAGTGGCCCAAAAATTGAAAAAAATTGAAATTAAAATTTTTGAATTTTGAAAAGTCCTACTTTATAGGAAATGATAAGGCGCATCTTTTTTTCCTTTAGCGTTTTTTCGTAAAATTATTATTTTCGATGATAAAGAACAAAAACTGAAAAATTTTAATTGACAAATTCAATTAAATTTCAAAACATAAATCATCATATCTCCGAAAGTTATTAACAAATTAAATTGCAATTTGATATGTAAACTTATTAGGGCCTATTAAAAGCGAAAATACAATAAAAAGTTGAAAAATCAATAATTGTTTAATAGTTTGTTAACAATAATGAAGGCATGTCAATAATTACGATTTCTCATTTTCGATGACAAAAAGTCTGCAGGGAACTTTAGAATTGAGAGAACTTCCAGTGAGAGATTTCTTCAATAGTATGTGAGGAAGTTTTCTGTAAAATTTGAAATTAATTCTTCAAAAACTTTGGCAGATACAGAAGTTTTAAGAAAGTGCGGTTAGAGCGTAAGTACGTCCTCTCGTTACTCGCGCTACGCTGATAGTTACTTGAAAAGCAATGCTTAATATTATTTATAATAAGTGTAATATAATGAACATATTATTTAATATAAGGCATTATTTATTACAAAAGAGATTAACTGTTTATTTATAAACACATTATTTTATTTTTTCGCTTAAAAACTAATGTACATATTTGTTTGAGTAGTTTTTTTCTATTCCTAATTTTTTTCTTATAGATTTTAACATAATTGTTTCAACCATTTTTGCAATAAAACCTTTATACAATTATATAATATTAATTTTTTTAAGTATTGTCTAAATGAACAATAGAATTAAAAGTTTTCATTTTCATGAATATAAGATAGAAATTTATTCAAAACGGAATAAACGTATTTAATTATTGAATACGAAATAAAATATAGATTTATAGAATATTTTTAATTGACTATATTAGTTTTATTATTTATATTATATTTAATGATTTAAATTATTTTATTTTATTGGAATATATAATTTTTTAAAAATACTTTTTGTTAACACCATGAACAATAGTTCATTATAGTAAAGTATGTAATTAATATGTAAATAAATTGTTAATGAACTGAAATTGTTTGAGTTTAATTTTATTTATAAAATATGCAATTAAAAGTTGCAAAAAATTGATCAAAATATATTTCTTATGTACAAAATGCATCAGCGTAGCGCGAGCAACGAGAGGACGTACTTACGCGCTAACCGCACTTTCTTAAAACTTCTGTATCTGCCAAAGTTTTTAATGAATTAATTTCAAATTTTACAGAAAACTTCCTCACATACTATTGAAGAAATCTCTCACTGGAAGTTCTCTCAATTCTAAAGTTCCCTGCAGACTTTTTGTCATCGAAAATGAGAAATCGTAATTATTGACATGCCTTCATTATTGTTAACAAACTATTAAACAATTATTGATTTTTCAACTTTTTATTGTATTTTCGCTTTTAATAGGCCCTAATAAGTTTACATATCAAATTGCAATTTAATTTGTTAATAACTTTCGGAGAT
The DNA here is from genome assembly GCA_032873175.1 of Leptopilina drosophilae. Classification (NCBI taxonomy): domain Eukaryota; kingdom Metazoa; phylum Arthropoda; class Insecta; order Hymenoptera; family Figitidae; genus Leptopilina; species Leptopilina drosophilae. Next base: position 14,167,919 of record CM065480.1, on the reverse strand, counting down.
ATGATGATTTATGTTTTGAAATTTAATTGAATTTGTCAATTAAAATTTTTCAGTTTTTGTTCTTTATCATCGAAAATAATAATTTTACGAAAAAACGCTAAAGGAAAAAAAGATGCGCCTTATCATTTCCTATAAAGTAGGACTTTTCAAAATTCAAAAATTTTAATTTCAATTTTTTTCAATTTTTGGGCCACTGACTGGCTTCAAAGAGGTTCGCCGAGCGGCGAGCGAGTTTTTCGATACAGCTCCTCATATGTATTAAATTGAATATTCAGTGTTCATACAAATTAAATTATTTGATATATTTAAACAGATATTTAATTTATAAAATTAATGATAATTCAATTTTTTATTGTAAAAATTATTTTCTGATTTTTAAATGTTGAAATTTATTTAATACTTAATTTTGTCTGCTTGTATCCTATATTAGTAACCTGAAAATAATATAAAATGTTATTAATTTGAAAAATAAAAAATTCATTTGTTTATGACTTGTTTTATAATGCTGAGGTTATACATGGTGCCAGAAATAGTATATTGTGCACCTAGGGAGGAAAATCTTTTTCCTTCCGTGGTGCACATACTATTTTTTCTAACACACGTAAACGAAAGTACAAATATGCAATTATTTAATGGAATTTTTTGTTGTCATATTTATTTAAAATCCATTATTAATAAAAAAAATAACAACATGACACATATTTAATCTTAAAAAATATATAGCTCTTTTTATATTTTTAAAAAATTTAAAAAAAAAATTACAAATTTTTATAGCAGCAGGAAGAAAATATTACTTTCTCTCCCCGTGACATCACAGCGGGGAGGTAAAGTAACATTACCTTCCTGTCGCCGGGAAAGACTTACTTTCCACCTTCTAAACAGGTAAGAAATGATGTACTTTCGGCGCGTGTGTTAGAAAAAATATAAATAATAACAAAATTTAATGTATAGGAAAAAATTATTTTTAATTGTTTTCCAGGAAATGCCTTCGAATTCTTCCTCAATGAAATTGTTGGTTGGGATTCAAGCTTTCATTTAAAACCAAAAACAAAATTCTTGCACCTCTTGTTTATTTTTTAATGATTTTCAAAGATAGACAAAAGCATGCTTTTTTGACTTTTTAACACTAATTTTCTCAAAAACTTGACGTGCTAGAGCATTTTTCTTTTCAGATTCGTAATCAGCGTGAAAAAATTATCGAAAGTGATAAGAATTATTCAAGGGGCAGAAAAAAAAGTTATTTTTGTCGGACAGTGTAATTAATAATACATTTACTATAATATAACATTAACATAATGTTAAAATAAATATTTTCAAATTTAGAATTAAATAAAATTGTAAGCTTAAATATAATCAATATTATAATTTCTAAACAAATCAATTTAGACATTACTTTACCATCATTGACGTAAAAAATTGGAGTTGTGATGTATTTGTAATCGCTTGCTGAGGATGAATAATTTCTGGAAATTTCTCTTTGAAAACGATTTTGATGACACAAAGCGGGAAAGAAGGTTCGTGACAAATTAACTGATTGCAACGAAGCAGAAATTTCTACTGTAAAAGACGATTACGACCAATAATATATCTCACAAAATTCATAATATAATTCTTTCTTTTTCAAAAAATTATCACTAAGAGAAAACCTAATTTATTTCCAAACTCACACAATAAAACACAACTTTACGTGAACATTACACGGAAAAACTTTTTTCAAGAGTCATTACTAAATTTATTCAGGAACTCAGGATATGGGAAAAATTTAGAACTCCTTTTAGAAAAGTTCAATATTCATTAAAGAATTTTCAGGTGTTTTTCTAATGGCTTGGAAATAATTGTTCTTGACGCTGCGACTGAGTTCTTCAGTCACTGCGCGCTGAAAAAGTCTAGAACTATTTAAGAAAGAAGGCGTAGCGTAACCAATAGGTATACAGCGCCACTTGGCTTTAAACGCTTTAAAACGATCTAAAACTAAAGTATCGTAACGCGTCCCTGCAGCCGAGTGGCATAAGGCGGAGCGACCTTGAGTGTCGATGTCTCAGGTTCGACTACTCACGCGGGCAAATTTTTTTCGCTAATTTTACATTTTTCTATTCTTAAACAAGTTCAGGACTTTTTCAAGAAAACTCAACAAGTAGTCCAGAAATTTACAACAGTTATCCCTGAACAGCTTAAAATAATGTTTCAATTTATGGTTTCGTAGCATTTCTTGTATTATTTCCATATCCTGAGTTCTTGAATAAGTTTAGGAAATACTCTTGAAAAAAGTTTTTCCGTGTATCAGTTAATATTATAAATGAAACAAAACGAAATTTTTTAATTGCAAAGAAAAAAATTAAATATTTTTAATTATTATAATAAACAAGTTGTAAATCCAGATGTTCATTACATGAACATTTTGCTTCCTCTATACGATCAGCAAAAAAATTTGCTTCCTCGTGGAGGAAGCACTAACTTATTGTCACGTATTGACATATTTTCCATGTTGTTGTCTTCAAATCTAATTAAAAATTAATTTTAAAAATTTATTATAATTATAATTAAGTATATTAAGTATATTTAATTTTTAAGTAATTTCTAATACGATCTAATATTTATAAAATCAAAAAAATATTTATAAAATTTGTTTTAATCCTAAATGAACAAAATAAAATTTTTAATAAAAAAATGAATTTTTCATCTTTAATTGTAATTCATTCTATAATTTTCAATAGAATATATATTTTACATACATCAATCAATTCGTCTTGATGCAAGGAATAAGATTTTAGATTTATTTTTCAATAAATAATAACATTTTATTGTACAGCAACATGATTCTTAAGAAAAAATGAATTTTTATTAAAAATGCAAATTTTGTGTCTGTAATTGGTTTTAATTTTATAAATTTAAATACAATATATACTTTATATATACCAATCGATCCGTCTTGATGCAAAGAATAAAATTTTAGAAATAAATGAGTAAGATTTTCTTATACAGCAACATAATTTTGCGGAAAGAACTCATTTTTTGAGAAAAATGCGAATTTTTCAGCTTTAATTGTGATTAACTCTATAAATTCTCATACAATTTATTCTTTTTATATACCAATCGATTCGTCTTGATGCAAAGAATAAGATTTTATTATATATTAACTTCAATAACCAACTTAAAAAAAAATTTTTTTTAAAAAAATTTTTTTAGAAAAAAGCCAAAAAAAAATTTTTTTCTGAGAATTTTTTAAAGTCTATCAATCCAGTTCGAGATATTTTTATGATAAATATACCTGGTAAATTTTAGCCAAATTCGTTAAAACCTCTTCGAGTTATCGTGTTCACAAAAATCGGGATCCACACACACACACACACACACACACACACACACACATACACACACACATACATACATCCGGACAATTGTTCAGGGTCTTATATAACATAGTCCCATATAGAAGAAAATTTGTTAAAAGGATTTTTAAAAATTTTGTAAATTAAACGACTACAAAGCTTCCTCACGAGGAAGCAAAAAATGTATTGCATGACCGTCTTAATTTCTTTAATTGCCTTGACAAAAAAATTTTTCCTGACATTTCCCTGACTTTACTGACAAAATTTTTTTTCCTGACATTTCCCTTCTTCTTTAATTGCTCTGACAACAAAAAATTTCCTGACATTTCCCTGACTTTACTGACAAAAAATTTTTTTCCTGACATTTCCCTGACTTTACTGACAAAATATTTTTTTTCCTGACATTTCCCTGACTTTACTGACATGTGGCCACCCTGATTAACATTAGAAAATTCAATTATTCAGAAAATTTCTAACCAAAATCACTATTTTTCTAAATATATTAAGAAAAGTCAGGAAAAACTCTGAAAATTTTGTTAAAAATACTGAAACAATATTCAATTTTGAAAATTCATAAGAAAATTCTGAATGTTATATTCCTCGCATCATTAAAAAGATTTTATTTATTTCAAACTTTTTATATTTTTAACAATTGAACATTACATATTATTATAAATTATTTTGGAATAATTTTTTATTTAAAAATTCAAAAAATAATTTAATTTTGTAAAATTTTAGTTTTTAATTTTTTTTATAAATAATAGAGGTGTGCAAAAAGCTCGAATTTCCAATTGAGGAGGTCATTCAAATAACTCGATTTACGCTCGGCTGAAATGTTGTGAAGCCAGTCAGTCGGGTCAAAAGGGAGAAAAATAAAAACTTAAAATTTTGGTTTTTAAAGAACGGCATCTTGTAGATAATAAAAAAATACATCTTTTTTCTCAATGAATTTTTTTTGTAGAGCAAATATTTCTCATATTAAAAAATAAAAACCAAAAAATTTGTGTTTAGAAATTTAATTAAGTTTTAAAATGCAAACGGTCTTTTTGCATGTAAAATGTTAATGAATTCGCTCGGAATTTTTTGTACATACTCATTTGGGTCTGCTGAAAAAGAGAAAGTCATAAAACATTTCAAAATTATTTTTTGTTTAATTGTTTTTTATTATAAACAATGACTTGTCAGCAATAAGGTTATCTTATTTTCGATGAGAAAAAGTATCGAGGGAAGTTTTGAGTTGAACAAACTTCCAGTGAGAAAGTTGTTCTATATTATTCAACGGAATTTTTCTAAAAATTTTAAATAAATTTGTTTAAAAATAACAAAGTTATTTAATTTTTAAAAACTTCCTGCCGCGTCACGCATACGCCACAAGAGACAGCGCCGAGGACAGCGCCTTAACTTAGGCAATGTGGTGGCAATCTACTAGCAACAGCTGTGTACCAATAAAAAATATTATCTTAATATTTATTACATAATTATAATGTTATATTAGAACTATTCACAAAGACTAAAAATGTTATAAAAAATATTGTGAAGAACCTTTAAAGGTTGTTGTAAAATAAAAACATAAGTAGAAACGAAAATAGTATAATTATTGTATTATTTACTGTAATATTAATAATGATAATGTTTATTTAACTAATTACATAAAAAGGGAAAATGAAAAATAATGAAATAACCATGTTTGCATAAAAAAAATTGTTAAAATAAATTAACAACATAGCTGTTGCTAGTAGATTGTCACCACATTGCCTAAGTTAAGGCGCTGTCCTCGGCGCTGTCTCTTGTGGCGTATGCGTGACGCGGCAGGAAGTTTTTAAAAATTGAATAACTTTGTTATTTTTAAACAAATTTATTTAAAATTTTTAGAAAAACTTCGTTGAATGATATAGAACAACTTTCTCACTGGAAGTTTGTTCAACTCAAAACTTCCCTCGATACTTTTTCTCATCGAAAATAAGATAACCTTATTGCTGACAGGTCATTGTTTATAATAAAAAACAATTAAACAAAAAATAATTTTGAAATGTTTTATGACTTTCTCTTTTTCAGCAGACCCAAATGAGTATGTACAAAAAATTCCGAGCGAATTCATTAACATTTTACATGCAAAAAGACCGTTTGCATTTTAAAACTTAATTAAATTTCTAAACACAAATTTTTTGGTTTTTATTTTTTAATATGAGAAATATTTGCTCTACAAAAAAAATTCATTGAGAAAAAAGATGTATTTTTTTATTATCTACAAGATGCCGTTCTTTAAAAACCAAAATTTTAAGTTTTTATTTTTCTCCCTTTTGACCCGACTGACTGGCTTCACAACATTTCAGCCGAGCGTAAATCGAGTTATTTGATTGACCTCCTCAATTGTTAATAAATAAATTTTTTATTTAATTTTAATTTATTTTAATGGTTAATATAAATATATAGACATTGTGTTATGAAAACGTGTAAATAGAGATGACGACCACGATGACTCAGTTGCAGTGCGAAACATAAGAACTTTAAGGTTAGGATGCGCTCGGATCTTAAAATGTTACTAACTTTTAAAGTTTTTATCCATTGTTAATAAAATTTTCCAGAAAACTTCTTTACTTATTAATGAACAACTTTCTCACTGGAAGTTTGTCAGGTCTTAAAATTTTTTAGATAAACGAAGCGCTGGAAAGTGTAAAACTATATTTTTTACATTGTTTTGAAAAAAAATTATTATTATTTTTTGTTTTAAAAAACTGTTTTTTCTATGCTTTATTTAGTTTCGGAACATTCTGAGGTTTAATTTCGCTTTTGTTTTATCAAAAAATAATAAAAATTAACCAAAATATCACGAGTTGAAGTTAAAAAATATTAAAATTCTACGATTTTTAAAAATGCAGTTTTTTCTCATTAACTTTAAGAGTAAAAGAGATAGAAAAATGTATATAGAAGAAAAAAGATGTAGAATTTTATTCTCTACAAGAAACAATGATTAAAATTGCAATTTGAAAAACTTTTAAAAATCGACCTACTGGACAATAGTTATTCGTCAGAATCCACGCGTATCCCCTTATAGCATCCAGCCCCTCAATTATAGAATTTTAATTAAATTACTCAAAGAAATTCGATTGTCTTTACAAAAAACTCCTACTAATGAATATAAATTTCAGTTTTTTACACTTGTAACTTCAGTTTTCGTTCACGAGTACTTCAATCAAGAGGGTTGCCACGCAACTTAAAAACCTGGAAAAGTCCGGGAATTTCATTAAAAGTACTTGAAAAATATTCAATTTATAGAATTCATAGGAAAATTCTGAATTTTGGTGTGTTTTGTTTCACCGATAAAGTATTGATTTATTTATTATTAATTACGGAGTTTAAAAATTAAACTTTCAAAGAGTAGCGTTTACAATTTTGATAAATAGATGAATATTGGAATTTTAAAAAATTTAAATTTTCAATGAATTTCATTAAAAGTTTTAAAGATAATTTAGTTTTATGAAAAACTTTAATAATTCAAATTCACATAAAATTTGTAATATTTTTTAATATACATTTAATCCATTATTAAAAATAATAATGGATCAATTTTACTTAAAACACTAAAAAATTGAATTTTGGAAAAATGATAAATGATTGCTAAAATTCAATTATGTTCAAAATTTTTTTAATATTCTCGTCAAAATTTCAATTATTTTAAAAATTGTTAACAAAATTTTTGGCTAAATTCAATTATTTAAAAGATTTTTAGTAAAATTCTTTGCAAAAATTCAATTATTTTCAAAAATTTTCCTCAATTTCATATATGAGTTCTATTATTTACAAATTTTTTATAAATTTCGTTCTTCTTAAAAATGTTATTAATAATCGTCAAACGAATTCAATTATTTAGGATTATTAACGTGGTAAAAATTAAATATTATTTTAAAAACCTGGAAAATTTTCATTTTTTAAAATGAATAAATCAGAAACATTCAAATGAACAAATGCGTGACAACCCTGATCAAGTGTTCCATAAATTTCTCAAGCAAATCAAATAATGAAATAAAAATATTTCTGCCCAATAGTCAGAATAAGAATAATCGTAATATATTTAAATTGATTGAAAATTACTGAAAATATTATTAAAAAATTGGGGTATCCAAAAAGAGTTTTATTTAATTATTTTTTATTATTATTTCGATAATATTGTTTTAAAGAAACAGAAATTCTGTAAATATTTTTTCCAAAATAAATTTCAAATTTCTTCAACAAAATTTGATTTATAACTTTTTTTCTACTTAAAACTTGTACTTTGTTTATAAATTGTCATTGAGAAGCAGAAAATGTGCAAAATATTTTCGAATTTTAATTTCCCAACTGTTTTTAAATTTTTTTTTAGAAAAAATGAATAGATTAATTATCTAGTCTTAAAATGTTTGTTACAATCTGCTAATTTTTCTTGAAAGAAGAGAAATATTGAAAAATAACATTAATAGTTTTTTTTAGATTAATAAAAGTAGTTTTGTATTATTTGAAAAATAAAAATAATATTTCTAATTAAAATAAATAAATACTTATTATTAAATTTTAAAAGTAAAAGTGAAAAAATAAAGAAAAATAATATTATCTATCAAAACATATAAAAAAAAACAAAAGCATAATCGTGACCAACTTCAGGTGTGGACAGACTGGACAGAATGAATGAATGAATACGACGATTATTATAGGTAATAACATTAATAGTTTTTTTTAGATTAATAAAAGTAGTTTTGTATTATTTGAAAAATAAAAATAATACTTCTAATTAGAATAAATAAATACTTATTATTAAATTTTAAAAGTAAAAGTGAAAAAATAAAGAAAAATAATATTATCTATCAAAACATATAAAAAAAAACAAAAGCATAATCGTGACCAACTTCAGGTGTGGACAGACTGAACAGAATGAATGAATACGACGATTATTATAGGTAATAATAATAATATTAATAATAATAATAATTTTAGAGATATAAAATAATTATAAATCGTAATTAATAATTTTGTTGAATAAATAAATAATATGTGACGCGACACGAGAAAAGGGACCTATCGAAAAAAATAACATTTTTGAGTTTTTAGTCGTATTCCATACATTTTGAGTTGCTCTTACACGTAAAAAAATCAGAAGTTAAAAATCTGAAATATTTTTAATAATATAAAGCCTGAAAGTTGAACGTGTCCTCGTAAATACATGGGTTTTCTGCTTATGGCGTCATTTTAAACGCTCCCCCTGTAAAATTCTCTTTTGAGGCGATAGGTCCCTTTTCTCGTGTCGCGTCACATATAAAGAAATTAAATTTGGTACAGGTCCGTTTGTAAATAAGCTAAAAATAATGGTAATTAAATTTATTCTACATTAAAATGTCTCTTTCTCTTACAAAAAATTTAATTCTTATTTTCAACTAATTTTGTATTTTTGTTCCTACTTGTGAGAGAAATTGTTTCCAATTGTGCAATGAGATCCATATGCTTAAAAGAATCTGGCTTTTCCGTGAATCTTTTTATTAATTCCAATCGTTTAGGATCATCGGCAGAATAATAAAGTTGTAATTCATTTGCTAAACATTGTGCCTCCTGCACGTCAATTGATTTTATATCAAATTCACCGCGCATTAAAACAATTCCTTTTTTATCTTTCAATTCACAATAGTGAATCATTGTTAGACACTCAGGCGCATTTTCCTTATGAGTTTGAAACCAAAGTAATGGTGTCATATGAATTTCTGATCCATGAAATTGAACCATAATAAATTCATAGCCTTTCTCACGTGGTAATGGCAATAAAAATGTTGGATATTTACCACCAAGCTCAAATATTCTCTCATATTGTTCTACAGTCAATATTCCTGCAATACAATCTTTATGCTTGTGATATTCTTGCCAAATTTGTGAAATCTCCTCACTCGTTTTGTCCTCAATTAATTCAACTTTCATTATATCGGACAATTTTGCTTCTCTCTTTTGTAAATTTGTCTCTGCGGATGGTTTTGCATCAGTCCGTTGAAAACATCTTTCACGTTTTTCTTTAACATTCGAATTAGTAAGAAAAAATGTATTTACATTTTAAATTTATTTACAAACTAAAATAATTAACTAAATAGAGACCTATACCAAATTAATTTCGAATTACTTTACTATAATATAAAAATGTCAATATATAAAAGAACAAATTAGAGTGGTCACAAGTTTCAGTTTATCAATTTCCCTGATAATTTGCTGCCATTAAAATAATTTCCTCTGACAACATTCTTTATACAGAAAAATTTTAATTATTTTAATTTTAATAATTAATTATTATTTAGATGATTAGATTATTTAAAAAAAATTTATAAGTCTGAAAAAGTAAATTTTAAAAAAATTTTATTTACTAGGCATAGAAGTGACGGTCCACGACAAAACGTGCTTTAGCTCCCAAAAAAATAATGTCGATTTTTAATAGTACTTTATAAATTTTGAGTTCCTCTTATTCATAGAAAAGTCAAAAATACTTTTTGCTTATACATTTTTTTGTTATTAATGTTCAAACGTCAAATTAGTTTGAACCAACCAAGAAGGCTAATACGTTTCCCGTAGAATTCATATTCTGGAGCTAAGGCACGTTTTCTCGTGGACTGTCACATATATTTCAAGATAATTGAATCTTAAAAAAATATGATAAAACAATAATTTAAGAATTAGTCTTTAGAATATTGAATGTTTAAAAATTGAATGCTAAATTTTATTACTTTTGATTTTGAAATTTGCATTTAAAGATTTTTCATTACCATTTTTTACTAATTCAATTATTTTCAAAATTTGAGTATAAAGTTCTTCAAAAGTTAATTTTTAAAAATTGTGGTATTTGGTTGCAATATTTCTAAGAAAAGTCGAAAAAGTAGCAATTTTTGAAAGTAAGTCGGAAAAAGTCTCAATTTTCTTAATTTTCGTAACAAAAAATATTTTCCAGACATTTTGTTGACTTTACTAACATGTAACCACCCTGAAAATTAAAAATTTAAGAACAAATTTTTAATAAAAACACTAAACGTGAGTTGAACTATATTCTTAAAATAACTATAAAAAATAAACATCGCGTAAAAGTAAACAAATTATTTTATAAAACAATTATTAGATAATAAAATTGAGGTTATGTACCTTTTTCCTCTTGTATTATTCTCTCATTCTCTCCGACACGTTCTAAAAATTCTTCTGGACTTGTCTGTTGTAGTTTAGCAATTTTCTGTGAATATTTTTCATAATAAGGATTTTTTTGCAAATTCTCCAATACTTTTTCTAACCTCGGTCTGGTTGACATAATAGATCTTTTCGATGTAACAGACAATATTCGATTATTTCTCAAGCATCCAAATAATTTTACGTATTTAGTATATGATAGAAATGATACTGCCATTTATAATTTATTAAAAGTTCCTAAAAATAAGTTTTCCGTTTTGTTAATTGTTAATTATAATAGTAAGAAAGGGGAACAAGTGTTGTTTTTCCACACACGTGCACCGCCATTTTGAATTTCTAGTGTCAAAAACCCCGGTCGTTGAGTTTCTAGTTGACTAAACATTTGATTATTTCACTTATTTATTTAAATAAAGAAATTGTTATTTCAATTTTTATATTATAACTAATAGTTTAAAGAGGGTAAATATTATCGCTTTTAGTTATTACTAAACTTTTTTAATCACTTCGGCTGTACTCGGCACGAGCCCCGAGTTAACCCGAAGTTAATGATAGTCCAATCATCAATAACATTCTGTTGGAACTAACCAATCACAATTAACCTAAAGTTAACACGGGCGAGTGCCGATTGCCGAAAACAGCCTTCGTAACTAGCACAAGGTTCCGGCCATATGTGATTCAGGAATGTACCTAAAAGTGTGTTTCGGGTTCTTTCATGCCCACAAATTGTTAAACAATAAAGTTTGAAAAGTACCATTAAGTTTTTTTTTTCATAAATTATCATGTAAAGTACACAAATTTTACTAATAGATTTGAAAATGTTCCCAGCTAGAAAATAACAATAATTTTATTTAATAGAAGTACCAGTTTTTATTAAGTATCTTTCTAAAGCAACTACTATTAATTATAATAGTATTTTCTACTATTGTTTAAAATCAGAAAAAAATAAAGGTGTAATTAATTAATTTTATAAAATAATAAATTAAAATTTTCCAAGTTTATACAGCCCTGAATCGAACAAATAGGATCGATTACTACGTATATCAAGCTCAGTCTTGTTTTTTATAAGTTTTTGAAAAAAATAAATGAATCACTTGTCAAGATTTGATAGAAACAAAACATAAATTTATCAAATAACATTTTTTCGTACTGAAGTGATATAGTGACAGTGAATATAGAAAAAAAATTGAGAATAAAAATTCAATTGACTATATCGAAACAGAACAACATTTCCGTAACGTCAGTTGCTCGCTCGTATCTCTTTGGCGAAGGGGAAAATGTCGGTGTGTTGGTGGGGTCTGTTGTGCCACTAGTGACTTTCGCCATCAATTTCTCTTTGTATTTAAACATATTTTTGATTCAGGGTAATTAAACCCATTAACGCAAATTCTGGCCTTGATTGATAACAAAACAAAAAGCACCGAAAGGGTGCTCGCGATAATAAAATATTGTTCGAGATTTCGTGCGTATTGTGCGGATCTTGAAAAGGGCAGTGTTTTGTGCGTGGCAGGCATAGAACGAAGGAAGCACCAGGCAACATGACGTCGGTACTCGCTATAGGCAAATCCGAATTTATTGTCGGTGGCAAGTACAGGTTAATAAGAAAAATTGGCTCTGGATCTTTTGGAGATATTTATCTTGGGATCAACATCTCCCATGGAGAGGTGAATAGAAAATTAAAATATATACCGTTTTTCGATCGCGACACCCCTCTTTTGTCCCGATTCACCTTGTCCGATCTGTCTGTCTTTTCTCTTTTGATTTTTCAATTTTTTTTCCTTATTGAGTGTAAAATTTTACTAAATCCATGGAAATTGTATCAAACTCATTGCAATTCACAAGATTCTACCATTTAAAGAATAAACTTTGACGCAAAAATGGAAAGTGTATTTGAAATTTTTTTTGTATTTTATTTTGACATTTTCATTTTAAATGACCGAAAGAGAAATGAAGAGAAAGGAAATGAAAGAGAAACCTGATTGCATGAAAATCAGTTAGTGCTTTGTTGTTCCAACTAGTGCGATGCAGGTGTTACGAAACTTTAACTCGAGGTCACAAGAAACCTCGAAACAATCATTTGTTGAAACTCTAATGCTGTTAAAATGACCATATTTGTTTTCAAGTGAAAATTAACTGTATTCGAACATTTGTATATATACACGTACATACATATATAGGTATATTTTGTACGGATCGAAATTTTCAAATTAGATTCTCTCAAGTGTCTTGATTATATTATCTGTTTATATGTACTCGAAAACAGAAACAATCTTGGTAAATTTATATTTCACTTTTCCAGGAAGTCATGTTGGATGATTTGCGCCAGATGACGACACAAAGATCTCAACTTTCAATCCTCATTTTCTGGTCTAAAAATATTTGACCCACAAAATTTTGGAGTCCGTTTTTATGTTTATGGCGTCCCGTTAAAATCGCATTTAATTTTAAAAGAAAACTTTTTTTCAATTACTCTTTTTCTTACCAACGAGACAATTTGCTTTAAACAAAATTCGTTGTTTTTAATTTTCCCTCATTTATTGTCTTTCTAGAACTATAATTCTTTTTCATTCCAGTATTAACATTTAACAAATTATTTTTTACGTGTTAACTTAAATTTTTTATTTTTTTCTTATTCATATTTTTAGAGAGAAAATTTTGAAAATTGTTTTTTACGAAAAAAAACGTACCAGCTGAATTAGAAACATTTTGTAAATATGTACTGTGTACAAATTTGCATAAGTGTCAAAAATTGAATTGAATTATTGGTCTGATAAAATTAAGTGCATTGAAAATTTGTATGTTTGTTCTCATTATACGCTGATAAATGAAAACAATGAGTTATAAATAAAGTTGATAATTAATTTTCGTTTTCAGGAAGTCGCTATTAAACTTGAAAATATTCGTGCTCGCCACCCGCAACTTCTTTACGAATCCAAGTTATACAAAATTCTTCACGGTGGCATCGGAATACCCCACATACGCTGGTAATTAATTTTCTCCTTTTAACTTTTTAAAATATTGAAATCTACTTTTATAATTTCAATCTTAATTTCACAGTTCTATGTCAGTTAGAAACGTTTTCATTCAATATTTGTATACAATATTTTAGTCGGAAAATTTGTTTTTTTTTATTTATTATTAGTCATTTAGTGTTAACTTAACTTCTACTCTTTTTTCCATTATACTTAATATTATTTATTTTAATTCTTATTTGCCTTCTATTTAAATCTTATTCTTTTATTTATCCCAATTCATAATTCGCAACGTTGAAATGAACTTTTCTATGTCGATTTTTTATGTTCCTAAAGTTTTGAATGTTCAAAGTTGAACGCAATATTTTCTTATGCTCCAATGTAATTAAAAATTAATATACTGGAATGGAAGAATATGTTAATTAGTTATTATTTTAGTTAAAAAACATTTTTTTAAAAAATCAAATTTAAAAATTCAAATTAAAAGAAGTAAGCAAAATGTTGTCTTTCATTTGAAATTTTGCAACTATAGGAACATGATGTTTTTCGAGAAATACTTACTGCAATAAAAAAGCGCAAATTTAATTTTACTTTAACTTCTTTAATTTTTTAATTATTATATTTATTTTAATCTCTGTTTGTTTTTATTTATTTTTTATTTTATTCTTTTATTAATCAAGTTTTTTATTTCTGAAAATTCAAATGAACATTTTTGTGTTGATTAAAAAAATTCAGGGGCGGTAGCGATTCTACGCAATTAAATTCTACAAATGAAAATTCAACACAGTAAACTCTGCACGAGAAAACTATCACTTTATATTTAGACAAGTAATAATAATTCTACGCAAATTAATTCTACATAATGAAACTCTACGCATTCTAATTAAATAAAATATAATTTAATTAATTTTTTTAAATTCTTTACGATTAAATACTACACCAATAAATTCTACGAATGATAAAATATATTTTTTATTATTCTTTATAAGTTGTTAACTCTACGCAGTTAAATTCAACACCAGATAATTCTACAAATTTTAACTTTTTTTATAATAAATTTTTAAAAGATTAAACTCTACACAAGGAAATTCTACAAAAATAATTCTACGAGAAAAATGTCTACAGATAGCAATTGTAATATTTAATTTAATTAAATTATTAACTCTACGCCGTTAAATTCAATGCCAGATAATTCTACGAAAATAAATAAATTTTTTAAAAATTCTACGCAATTAAACACTACAATTCAAAATTCTACACAAATTTAAATTGGATTTTTTTTCTTTGTTTCAAAGTCAGTTAATAATAATTCTACGCCGTTCAATTCAACATTAAATAATTCTACGCAAATAAACTCTACATGGTAAAACTCAACACAAGTTTGTTCATTTGCGTAGAATTATTTAATTTTGAATTGAACGGCGTAAAATTATTATTGATTGACTTTGAAAAAAAAATCCAATTTAAATTTGTGTAGAATTTTGAATTGTAGTGTTTAATTGCGTAGAATTTTTAAAAAATGTATTTATTTTCGTAGAATTATCTCGTATTGAATTTAACTGCGTAGAATTAATAATTTAATTAAATTAAATATTACAATTGCTATCTGTAGACATTTTTCTCGTAGAATTATTTTTGTAGAATTTCCTTGTGTATAGTTTAATCTTCTAAAAATTTATTATAAAAAAAGTTAAAATTTGTAGAATTATTTTTTGTAGAATTTAATTGCGTAGAATTTTTAAAAAATCTATTTATTAAAATGCATTTATTTTTGTAGAATTATCTGGTGTTGAATTTAATTGCGTAGAGTTAACAACTTATAAAGAATAATAAAAAATATATTTTATCATTCGTAGAATTACACTTTGTAGAATTTATTGGTGTAGTATTTAATCGTGAAGAATTTAAAAAAATTAATTAAATTATATTTTATTTAATTAGAATGCGTAGAGTTTCATTATGTAGAATTATTATTACTTGTCTAAATATAAAGTGAGAGTTTTCTCGTGCAGAGTTTACTGTGTTGAATTTTCATTTGTAGAACTTAATTGCGTAGAATCGCTACCGCCCCAAAAATTCACTGCGATAAAACTTAGAGGGTAAATTAAACATTTTGAATTTCATTACGTGATACAACGTTATTTATAACAACATTCGAATTTTCACAAAAATTTCATTTTCTTCAACGTTTAGGATTATAGGAATAAATCCTATTTTCTGTTATCTCAATTTGTTTTTTTATTCTTTTTTATTTTGTTCATTTGAACCTTACAAAATCGTGGATCATAGAAAATTAAAAAATAACGTTTTTAGTGTATAAATTCTCATTTTCTGCTTTTACTTTTTTTATCACTTTAAGGTTATGTTAGAGTTACCTTTTTTTGTTCGAATGTTTCTTTTTACTTATTGCTAATTAAAATCATCGTTTATTAAATATTTTAGTTGTAAAGAAGACTTAAAAACCAGGATAAAAACTTATAAACTTTACAAAGATGCTTTGTTACTTATTTTTGTTTATTTATTCAATTATATTTTTGAGTGTCATCCCCCTCTTAAAATTATAAAAAATAAAAGTCTTACACTGTCAAAATTTAACTCTCTTTATTTAACTCCCCAATGGATGTGACTTTTATAGAATCCCCTAGGGAGTTAAAATTTAACTCCCTTTTTTTACAGTGTAGAACTGATATTTTCGAATGTATTTTCAGTAATATAATTAAAAGCTAGTTACTTAGGGGCCATTCAAAAAATACGTAACGCGTTTTGGGGGGAGGGGGGGTCAATCAATTTGTTACGGTAAGGAGAAAAAATGGCGCTAATGTATATAACATTGTGTTACGTGGGGGGAGGGGGGGTCCAAATTTCCGAAAAATAACGTTACGTATTTTTTTAACGGCCCCTTACCCAGAGTTGTCACAAGTTTATTTTAGTTTTTTATTTATCAATTTCCCTGACAATTTACTGACATAATTATTTTGACTGATGAAATATTTTTTCTAATTTTTTTAAAATTTGTAGCTAAATTTATTTTTAAATTTACATTTAAAGATTTTTTTATTAATTGTTTTGATAATTCTATTATTTTAAAGTTTGCAAAATTTTTAAAAGTTGATTTTCGAAAACATAATACTTGAAAAATTTAATTAATTTCAATTAAATTTTACAAAATTTCAATTATTTAAAATCTTTTAAATTGTATATTTAGAAAAATTTAAATAGAAAAATGATTCAAAAAAAATTTTTGAAAAATTTATTTACAGTTAATTTTTGCACTATAAAAATCGAAATGAATTACATTTTGTACTAAAAAATATGGTATTTTGTTGCAATATTTGTCAAAAAGGTTTTAAAATTTTTGATAGTAATTCGAAAAGAATATCATTTTTCTTAATTTATCTGACAAAAAATTTTTTTCCTGTTATTTCACAAACTTTATTACTAAACACTTTATTTTCATGACATTTCTCATGTACAGATTTCATTAATCTGTTAATACTGCCCGTTGATATTGTAGAGTATGTCAAAATATTGGAGATTACTTAGGAATATTAAAGAATATCAGTGAATACTGAGAATATTGAATATGTTGGTAAACATGGGAATACTCATAGAATACATGTGAATATCTACCGAGTGTACGAAGAATATCAAAGTTGTTCACCTTTCGGAAGCAGTAAAAAATCATAGTTTTTACTGACAATCAGTGACTGCCTTTTTGCTTCTAAATCATTTTAAAAAATAACTGATTCTCAGTAAAAAGTAACTCAAAAATTAGTTAAACTTGATTAATTGAATCAATCAAAAAATAAATTACTTAAACATCAGTTATTTTTTTTTAACTAATTGTCTGTAGAAACATTACTATTTGAATTAGTGACTAACTTTTTTCTTCTAAATCAGTTATTTTTAACTGATTCAAATTTAAAGAGATATTTTTACGAACGTATTTTTTAATTGTATTTGCATGTAAAATATTTCTTTCACAAAATATCAACAAAATGTGAAACATACGCGTTTCGTTAGTCAAACATTTTTTCAACTATTTTGTTTTGCTAATAATACCTAATAATAATAATACTAATAATAATCAGGGCTAAAAAAAATCATGATTTTTTTTAAAAAATCAAAAAAATCAGATTTTTTTTATTTAAATCGGATTTTTTTTATTTAAATCATTTTTTAATACTATTTTTTAAATATTTATTTTTTTAATATTAGGAATTAAAAAATTAATAATAGGGTGCATACAAAATTTCATTTTTAGAATTTCCTGATTTTTCCTTACTAATTTTTCATTTTTCCTGATTAACAAATTTTTAAATTATTATTTAATACTCTGCATTACTAATTAAAATTTGAATAATGCAATTCAATTCAATTCATGTTTATTCTGCATATAAAAATACATTTTTGTGGCAGAAGAGTTCTGCTTAACTTTACACTTAAAAAAAAATCTTATAAAAATTTATTAATGCTTTTTAAGTAACAATTTTATTTATAAAAAAACATAAGACATTTAAAAAATGTTTGTTTAATTATTAAATATTATACAAAAAAAGTCTAAATACAAAAACTAAGTTTATCAAAGTTTTTTAATTTGTGGTTTCTTTCGATTAAAATTTCCTGACTTTTAAAGAATTTTTAAAAATTCCCTGTATTTTTCTGACCAACTAAATCTCTGATTTATAATTGTTTTTATAATTTGTGGCTACCCTTAATAAAAAATACATATATAAATTCTTGTTACAATAAAATTTGTTTTAAAAAAGTTTAGGAAATCTTAACAAAATACTGATATTTAATGCTTCTTTGACTCAAATATAAAATACAGATTTTTTATCTTTCAATAACTTTCGCCAAATAAACAAAAAATAATAATTATTATTTTCTTATATTCATTATATTATCTTTATAAGATATTCTTTTTTACTTTTATTTAATTAAAAACTTTTAACATAAATTCTAATTCTGTATCCTTTTCGGTTTCTAATGCATTTCGCAGTTTGATTTAAAGCATGATTTAAATGTCAAGATTTAAATCATGATTTAAATCAACTTGATTTAAATCATTGCAGCCCTGATAATAATAATGATAATAATAATAATAATTATAATTATTATTATTATATCATTATTATTATCAGTGGCTGCAATGATTTAAAATCAAGTTGATTTAAATCAAGATTTAAATCTTAGAATTTTAAATCATGTTTAAATCAAACCTGCGAAATGCATTAGGACGAAACGGATTTACAGATTAGAATTTATGTTAAAAAGTTTTAATTAACTCTGTGGACATTTATAAATCATGCCTTTAAATCAAACTGCGAAATGCATTAGAAAACCGAAAAGGATACAGAATTAGAATTTATTGTTAAAAGTTTTTAATTTAAATAAAAGTAAAAAAGAATATCTTATAAAGATAATATAATGAAATATAAGAAAATAATAATTATTAGTTTTTTGTTTATTTGCGCGAAAGTATATTGAAAGATAAAGAAATCTGTATTTTATATATTATGAGTACAATAGAATTTAGCATATTAAATAATCAGTATATTTGTTAAGATTTTCCTAGACTTTTTTACAACAAATTTTATTGTAAACAAGAATTTATATATGTATTTTTTATTAAGGGTTAAGCCACAAATTATAAAAACAATTAATGAAATCAGAGATTTAGTTGGTCCAGAAAAAATACAGGAACAATATAGAATTTTTAAAAAATCTTTAAAAGTCAGAAAATTTTAATCGAAAGAAACCACCAAATTACAAAAAACTTTTGATAAACTTAGTTTTTGTATTTTAGACTTTTTTTGTATAATATTTACATAATTAAACAAACATTTTTTAAATGTCTTGATGTTTTTTTATAAATCAAATTGTTACTTAAAAAGCATTAATAAATTTTTTATAAGATTTTTTTTTAAGTGTAAAGTTTAAGCAGAACTGATCTTCTTGCCACAAAAATGTATTTTTTAATATGGCATGAATAAACATGAATTGACATTGAATTGCATTATTCAAAATTTTAATTAGTAATGCAGAGTATTAAATAATAATTTAAAAATTTGGTTAATCAGGGAAAAATGAAAAATTAGTAAGGAAAAAATCAGGAAGTGTTCTAAAAAATGAAATTTTGTATGCACCCATATTATTAATTTTTTAATTCCTAATATTAAAACAAATAAATATTTAAAAAATAGTAATAAAAAATGATTTAAATAAAAAAACATCCGATTTAAATAAAAAAAATCCTGATTGTTTTATGATTTTTTTATAAAAAATAATCATGATTTTTTTTAGCCCTGATTATTATTAGTATTATTGATTGATTAGGTATTATTAGCAAAACAAAACTAGTTTGAAAAAATGTTTTGACTAACGAAACGCGTAATGTTTCACATTTTGTTTTGAATATTTTCTGAAAGAAATATATTTTACATGCAAATAACAATTAAAAAATACGTTCGTTAAAAAATATCCTCTTTAAATTTGAATCAGTTAAAAATAACTGATTTTAGAAGAAAAAAAGTGGGTTAGTCACTAAATTCAAATAGTAATGAATTTCTACAGACAATTAGTTAAGAAAAAAAATAACTGATGTTTAATGTAATTTATTTTTTGATCTGATTCAATTAATCAAGTTGAACTAATTTTTTGATGTTACTTTTTACTGAGGGAATCAGTTATTTTTTAAAATGATTTAGAAGTCAAAAAGGTGCAGGTCGACTTGATTGTCAGTAATAAACTATGATTTTTTTACTAGCTTCCGAAAGGGTGAACATACTTTGATATTCTTCGTTACACTCGGTAGATATTCCACAGTGTAATGTCTATGAGTATTCCCATGTTTACCCAATAACAATATAGTTCAATAATTCTCAGTATTCACTGATAATTCTTTAATATTCCTAAGTAATCTCCAAATATTTTGACATACTCTACAATATCAACGTGGCCAGTATTAACAAGATTAATTAATTGGAAAATCTGTACATGAGAAATGTCATGAAAATAAAGTGTTTAGTAATCAAAGTTTGTGAAATAACAGGAAAAAAATTTTTTGTCAGATTAAATTCAGAAAAATGATATTCTATTTCGAATTGTACTATCAACAAATTTTAAAACCTTTTTGACAAATTATTGCAACAAAATACCATATTTTTTAGTACAAAGATGTAATTAACCTTTCGATTTTTTATAGTGCAAAAATTAACTGTAAATAAATTTTTCACAAAATTTTTTTTTGAATCATTTTCTATTTAAATTTTTTCTAAATATACAATTTAAAAGATTTTAAATAATTGAAATTTTTTGTGTAAAATTTAATTGAAATTAATTAAATTTTTCAAGTATTATGTTTTTCGAAAATCAACTTTTATAATTTTGCCAAAACTTTAAAATTAATAGAATTATCAAAACAATTAATAAAAAAATCTTTAAAATGTAAATTTAAAAATAAATTTAGCTACAAAATTTTTAAAAAAAATTAGAAAAAATATTTCATCCAGTTCAAAAATAATTATGTCAGTAAAATTGTCAGGGAAATAGATAAATAAAAAACTAAAATAAACTTGTGACAACTCTGGGGTTAAGGGGGCCCGTTTAAAAAAATAACGTAACGTTATTTTTTCGGGAAATTTGGGACCCCCCCTCCCCCCGACGTGAACACAATCGTTATATACATTTAGCGCCATTTTTTCATCCTTACCGTAACCAAAGGGATATGACCCCCCTCCCCCCAACAACGCGGTTACGGGTATTTTTTGAGATGGCCCCTAAGTAACTAGCTTTTAATTATATTACTGAAAATACATTCGAAAATATCAGGTTCCTACACTGTAAAAAAAAGGGAGTTAAATTTTAACTCCCTAGGGGATTCTAATAAAAGGTCACATCCATTGGGAGTTAAAATAAAGGGAGAGTTAAATTTTGACAGTGTAAGACTTTTATTTTTTATAATTTTAAGAGGGGGGATGACACATGCCTCGTGATACAAAAATATACTTGAATATAAAATAAACAAAAAATAAGTAACAAAAGCATCTTTGTAAAGTTTATAAGTTTTTATCCTGTTTTTTATAAGTCTTCAGTTTACAACTAAAATATTTAATAACACGAATGATTTTAATTAGCAATATAGGTAAAAAGAAACATTCGAACAATAAAAAAGGTAACTCCTAAACATAACCTTAAAGTGATAAAAAAAGTAAAAAGCAGAAAAAAATGAGAATTTATACACTAAAAACGTATATTTTTTAATTTCTATGATTCCACGATTTTGTGAAGGTGCAAATTGAAACAAAATAAAAAAGGAATAAAAAAACAAATTGAGATAACAGAAAATTAGGATTTATTCCTATATATCCTAAACGTTGAAGAACAATGAAATTTTTTGTTGGGAAAATTCGAATGTTGTTATAAATAACCGTTGTTATCACGTAATAGAAATTCAAAATGTTTAATTTACCCTCTAAGTTTTATCGCAGTGAATTTTTGGGGCGGTTAGCGATTCTACGCAATTAAGTTTCTACAAATGAAAATTCAACACAGTAAACATCTGCACGAGAAAAACTCTCACTTTATATTTAGACAAGTAATAATAATTCCCTACATAATGAAACTCTACGCATTCCTAATTAAATAAAATATAATTTAGAATTAATTTTTTATTAAAATTCTTCACGAATTAAATACCTACACCAATAAATTCTACAAAGTGTAATGCTACGAATGATAAAATATATTTTTTTATTATTCTTTATAAGTTGTTAAACTCTACGCAATTAAATTCAACACCAGATAATTCTACAAAAATAAATGGCATTGTTAAAAAAAACATAAAGTAGATTTTTTTAAAAATTCTACGCAATTAAAATATTCTACAAAAAATAATTCTACACAATTTAACTTTTATTTTATAATAAATTTTTAGAAGTATTAAAACTATATACACGAAGGAAATTCCTACAAAAATAATTCTACGAAGAATAATGTCTACATGATTAAGCAATTGTAATATTTTAATTTAATTAAATTATTAATTCTACCGCAGTTATTAAATTCAATACGAGATAATTCTACGAAAAAATAAATACATTTTTTAAAAATTCTACGCAATTAAACACTACAATTCAAAAAATTCTACACAAATTTAAATTGGATTTTTTTTTTCAAACGTCAATCAATAATAATTTTAACGCCGTTCGAATTCAAAATTAAAATAATTCCTACGCAAATCGAACAAACTTGTGTATATATATATCTAGTGAGTTTTACCAATGTTAGAGTTTTATTTGCGTTAGAACTTATTTAAATGTTGAATTGAACGGCGTAGTAGAATTATTATTAACTGACTTTGAAAACAAAGAAAAAAAATCCAAATTTTACAATTGTGTGTAGAATTTTTGAATTGTTAGTGTTTAATTGCGTAGAAATTTTTAAAAAATTTTTTTTGCAATTTTATTTTCGTTAGAATTATCTGGCATTGAATTTAACGGCGTTAGAGTTAATAATTTAATTAAATTAAATATATTACAATTGCTATCTGTAGACATTTTTTCTCGTAGAGTTATTTTTGTAGAATTTCCTTGTGTAGAGTTTAATCTTTTAAAAATTTATTATTAAAAAAAGTTAAAAAATTTGTAGAATTATCTGGTGTTTGGAATTTAACTGCGTAGAGTTAAACAACTTATAAAGAATAATAAAAAATATATTTTATCATTCGTAGAATTTGATGGGTGTAGGTATTTAATCGTAAAGAATTTAAAAAAATTAAATAAATTATATTTTATTTAATTAGACTGCGTAGAGTTTCATTATGTAGAATTAATTTGCGTAGATAGAATTATTATTACTTGTCTAAATATAAAGTGATAGTTTTCTCGTGCCAGAAGTTTACTGTGTTGAATTTTCATTTGTAGAATAGAATTTAATTGCGTAGAATCGCTACCGCCCCTGAATTTTTTTTAATCAATTCACAAAAATGTTGTTCATTTTGAATTTTCAGAAATAAAAAACTTGATTAATAAAAGAATTAAAATAAAAATAGATAAAAACAAACAAGAGATTAAAATAAATATAAATAATTAAAAAATTAAAAGAAGTTAAAGTAACCATTAAATATTGCGCTTATTTTAGTGCAAGTAAGTATTTCTACGAAAACATCATTGTTCCTATAGGTTTGCAACATGTCAAATGAAACGACAACATTTTTGCTTACCTTCTTGTTAATTTGAATTTATTAAATTTTGATTTTTTAAAAAAATGTTTTTTTAACTAAAATATTAAACTAATTAAATATTCTTCCCTTCCAGTATATTAATTTTTTAATTACATTGAGAGCATAAAGAAAAATTATTGCGTTCAACTCTTGAACATTCAAAACTTTAGGAACATAAAAATTCGACATAGAAAAGTTTTCCATTTCAACGTTGCGAATTATGAATTGGGATAAATAAAAGAATAAGATTTAAATTGGAAGGCAAATATGAATTAAAATAAATTTATTAAGTATAATGGAAAAAAAGAAGTAGAAGTTAAGTTAAACACTAAATTGACTAATAATAAAATAAAAAAAAACAATTTTTCCGACTAAAATATTGTAATCCACAATATTGAATGAAAAAGCGTTTCTAACTGACATTAGAACTGTGAAATTAAGATTGAAATTATAAAAGGAGATTTCCATATTTTAAAAAGTTTAAAAGGTGAGATAAAATTAATTACCAGCGGATAATGTGGGGTATTCCGATGCCACCGTGAAGAATTTTGTCATAACTTGGATTCGTAAAAGGACAGTTGCGGGTGGCGGAGCACGAATATTTTCAAGTTTAATAGCGAGACTTCCTGAAAACGAAAATTAATTATCAACTTTATTTTATAACTCATTGTTTTCATTTATCAGCGTATAATGAGAAACACACATACAAATTTTCAATGCCACTTAATTTTATCAGACCAATAAGTCACATTCAATTTTTGGACACTTATGTCAAATGTTGTACACAAGTACATATTTTTACAAAATGTATTCCTAATCTCAGATGGGTACGTTTTTTCGTAAAAAACATATTTCAAAATTTTACTCTCTATAATATATGAAAATAAGAAAAAAATAAAAAAAAAATTTTAACGTTTTAAACACGGTAAAAATAATTTGTTTGTAAAATGTTAATACTGGAATGAAAAAGAATTTTAGTTCTAGAGAAAGACAATAAATGGAGGGAAAATGTAAAAACACGGAATTTTGTGTAAAGCAAATTGTACTCGTTGGTAAGAAAAAGAGTGATTGAATGAAAAAAAGTTTTCTTTTAAAATTTAAATGCGATTTTAACGGGACGCCATAAACATAAAAACGGACTCCAAATATTTGTGTGGGTCAAATATTTTTAGACCAGAAAATGAGGATTGAAAGTTTGAGATTCTTTTGTGTCGTCATTCTGGCGCAAATCATCCAACATGAGTTCCTGGAAAAAAGTGAAATATAAATTTACCAAGATTGTTTCTGTTTTGCGAGAGTACATATAAACAGATAATATAATCCAGGGACACTTGGAGAGAATTCTTAATTTGAAAATTTCGATCGCGTACAAAATATACCTATATATGTATGTACGTGTATTTATACGAAATGTTCGAAGTACAGTTAATTTTTCACTTGAAAACTAATATGGTCCATGTTAACAGCATTAGAGTTTCAACAAATGATTGTTTCGAGGTTTCTTGTGTCCTCGAGTTAAAGTTTCGTAACACCTGGCATCGCAATAGTTGGAACAACAAAGCACTAAACTGATTTTCATGCAATCATGGTTTCTCTTTCATTTCCTTTCTCTTCATTTCTCTTTCGGGTTCATTTTAAAATGAAAATGTCAAAATAAAATACAAAAAAAATTTCAAATACACATTTCCATTTTTGCGTCAATAAAGTTTATTCTTTAAATGGTAGAATCTAGTGAATTGCAATGAGTTTGATACCAATTTCCATGGATTGAGTAAAATTTTACACTCAATAAGGAAAAAAAAATTGAAAAATCAAAAGAGAAAAGACCAGACAGATCGGTCAAGGTGAAGCGGGACAAAAGAGGGGTGTCCGCCGATCGAAAAAAACGGTATGAGTATTTTTAATTTTCTAATTCACCTCTCCATGGGAGATGTATGATCCCAAAGATAAAGTATTCTCCGAAGATCCAGAGCCAAATTTTTTCTTATTAACTTGTACGTGCCACCGACAATAAATTCGGATTTGCATAATAGCGAGTACCGGACGTCATGTTGCCTGGATGCTTCCTTCGGTCTTTTGCTGCCACGCAGAAAACACTGCCCTTTTCAAGATCCGCACAATTCGCACGAAATCTCGAACAATATTTTTTTATTATTCGCGAGCACCTCTTTTCGGTGCTTTTTGTTTTGTTATACAATCAAGGCCAGAAATTTGCGTTAATGGGTTTTAATTACCCTGAATCAAAAATATGTTTGAAATAACAAAGAGAAATTGATGGCGGGAAAGTCAACTGAGTGGCACAACAGAACCCCACAACACACCGACCATGTTTCCCTTCGCCAAAGAGATACGAGCGCGCAACTGACGTTACGGCGAATTGTTGTTCCTGTTTCGATATTAGTTCAATTGGAATTTTTATTCTCAATTTTTTTTCTAATATTCACTGTCCCACTATATTCACTTCAGTACGAAAAAATAGTTATTTGATAAAAATTATGTTTTGTTTCTATCAAATCTTGAAAGGTGATTCATTTTATTTTTTTCAAATACTTATAAAAAAACAGAGGACTGAGCTTGATATTACGTCCCCCCCCCCCCCCCCCCCCCCCCCCCCCCCCCCCCCCCCCCCCCCCCCCCCCCCCCCCCCCCCCCCCCCCCCCTTAGTAATCGATCCTATTTGAGTTCGGAGTACAGGGCTGTATAGAACTTGGAAAAATTTTTAATTTATTATTTTATAAAATTAATTAATTACACCTTTATTTTTTTTCTGATTTGTAACAATAGTAGAAAAAAAAAAAAAAAAAAAAAAAAAAAAAAAAAAAAAAAAAAAAAAATACTATTATAAATTAATAGTAGTTGCTTTAGAAATGATAGACTTATTAAAAAACTTGGTTACTTCTAGTAAATACAATTATTGTTATTGTTCTAGCTGGGATACATTTTCAAATCTAGTTAGTAAAATTTGTGGTACTTTACTTGATAATTTATGAAAAAAAAAAACTTAATGGTTACTTTTCAAACCTTTATTGTTTAACAATTGTGTGGGCATGAAAGAACCCGAAACACACTTTTAGGTACATTCCTGAATCCACTTATGGCCGGAACCTCTTGTAGACTAGTTACGAAGAGCTGTTTTCGGCCAGTCGGCACTCGCCCGTGTTTAACTTTAGGTTACAATTTTTTGTGATTGGTTAGTTCCAACAGGAATGTTATTGATGATTGGGACTATCATTTAACTTCGGTGTCCTTTGTCGGGTTTAACCTCGGGGCTTCGTGCCGAGTACAAGCCGAAGTGGATTAATAAAGTTTTGTAATAAACTTAAAAGCGATAATATTTACCCTCTTTAAACTATTAGTTTATAATATAGGTGTGGAGGGGGGGGGGAGAAAAATTGACAATAAACAATTTTACTTTATTTAAATAAATAAGTGACATTAATCCAAATGTTCTAGTCATCTAGGAAACTCAACGACCGGGGGTTTTTGACACTAGAAATTCAATATGGCGGTGCACGTGTGTGGAAATCTAAACACTTGTTCCCCTTTCTTACTTATTATAAATGAACTATTTAAACAAAACGGAAAACTTATTTTTAGGAACTTATTAATAAATTATAAATGGCAGTTATCATTTCTAATCATATACTAACTAACGTAAAATCTTTGTGGAGTGCTTGAGAAATAATCGAATATTGTCTGATTACATCGGAAAAGAATCTATTATGTCAACCAGACCGAGGTTTAGAAAAAGTATTGGAGAATTTGCAAAAAAATCCTTATTATGAAAAATATTCCACAGAAAAGCTGCACTGTAATACTACAACAGGAAAGTCCAGAAGAATTTTTAGAAGCGTTGGTCGGAGGAGAATGAGAGAATAATACAAGAGGTGAAAAAGGTACATAAACCTCCCAATTTTAGTATCTAATAATTGTTTGTATAAATTAATTTGTTTACTTTTACGCGATGTTATTATTTTATAGTTTTTTTTAAGTATATAGTTCAGATCTCACGTTTAGGTGTGTTTTCATTAAAAAATTGTTCTTAAAATTTATTTTTCAGGGGTGGTTACATGTTAGTAATTGTAAAGTCAACAAAATGTCTGGGGGAAAATATTTTTTGTACGAAAATTAAAGAAAATTGAGACTTTTTCCGACTTACTTCAAAAAATTGCTACTTTTTCGGACTTTTCCTTAGAAATATTGTCAAACCATAATTCCACAATTTTTAAAATATTAACTTTTGGAAGAACTTTATACTCAAATTTTGAAAATAATTGACCGCCCTCCGGCTCGCGTTCTAACATGCTATCTCGATCTCTCTCTCTCGCCAAATCTTTAAATGCCAAATTTCAAAATCAAAGTAAATAAAAATTTAGCATTCCAATTTTTTAAAACATTTCATATTCTAAAGACTAATTCCTTAAATTATTGTTTTATCATATTTGTTAAGATTCAAGTATCTTGACAATATATGTGACCAGGTCCACGGAGAAAACGGTTGCCTTAGCTCCAGAATATGAATTCTACGGGAAACGTATTAGTGTTCTTGGTTGGTTCAAACTAAATTTGAACGTTTGAAAAAAAAACATTATTTAAATTTAAACCAAAAAAATGATATAAGCAGAAAAAAGTATTTTTGACTTTTCTATGAATAAAGAGGAACTCAAAAATTTATAAAAGTACTATTAAAAAACATCGAATTTATTTTTTTGGGAGCTAAAGCACGTTTTGTCGTGGACCGTCCACTTCTATGCCTGTAAAATAAAATTTTTTTAAAAATTTTACTTTTTGTGCAGACTTATAAATTTTTTTTTAAATAATCTAATCTATCTAAATAATTAATTAATTATTAAAATTAAAATAATTAATATTTTTCTGTATAAAACGAAATGTTGTCAGAGGAAACTTATTTTATATGGGGTCATGCCCCCCACCCCCCAAAACCGGCCCCCCACCATCAAAAAAAAATTATCAGTGAAAATTGATAAACTGAAACTTGTTGACCACTCTAATTTGTTCTTTTATATATTGACATTTGTTGATATTATAAGTAAATGTAATTCGAAAGTAATTTGGGAATATAGGTCTCTATTTTAGTTAATTATTTTAGTTTGTAAATAAATTTTAAAATGTAAATTCATTTTTCTTACTAATTAGAATGTTAAAGAAAAACGTGAAAGATGGTTTTCAACGGACTGATGACAAAACCATCCGCAGAGACCAAATTTACAAAAGAAGGAGAAGCCAAAATTGTCCGGATATAATGAAAGTTGAATTAATTGAGGACAAAACGAGTGATGGAGATTTCACAAATTTGGCAAGAATATCACAAGGCATAACGATTGTATTGCAGTAATTATTGTGACTGTTGAACAATATGAGAGAATATTTGAGCTTGGGTGGTAAATAGTCCAACATTTTTTATTGTACCATTACCACGTTGAGAAGAAAGGCTATGAATTTTATTTATGGTTCATTTTCATGGAATCAGAAATTCTTATGATCACCATTACTTTGGTTTCAAACTTCTTAGGAAACATTGCGCCTGAGTGTCTAACAAATGAGTTCACTATTGTGAATTGGAAAGATAAAAAAAGGAATTGTTTTTAATGCGCGGTGAATTTAGATATAAAATCAATTGACGTGCAGGAGGCACAATGTTTAGCAATTGAAATTACAACTTTATTATTCTGCCGATGATCCTAAACGATCTGGAATTTATAAAAAGATTCACGGGAAAAAGCCCAGATTCTTTTAAGCATTATGGGATCTCATTGCACAATTGGAAAACAATTTCTTCCTCACAAAGTAGGAACAAAAATACAAAATTAGTTGAAAATAAGAATCTAAATTTTTTGTGTAAAGAGAAAGAGACATTTTAATGTAGAATAAATAAGTACATTAAAAATTATTTTTAGCTTATTTACAAACGGACCTGTACACAAATTTTTAATTGTCGTTAGATGTAGACGCGACACTCGAGAAAAAGGGACCTATCGCCATCAAAAGAGAATTTTCCAGGGTGAGCGTTTTAAAAATGACGCCATAAGCAGAAAACCCATGTATTTACGAGGGAAACACGTTTCATGACTTTCAGGGCTTTCATAATATTAAATAAATATTTTCAGATTTTAACTTCTGATTTTTTTACGTGAGTAAGAGCAACTCAAAATGGGTTATAGGAATACGACCTAAAACTCAAAAATGTTATTTTTTTATCGTTAGGTCCCTTTTCTCGTCTGGTCGCGTCACATATTATTTATTTATTCAACAAAATTATTAATATACGAATTATAAATTATTTTATATCTCTAAAATTATTATTATTATTAATATTATTATTATTACCTATAAAATAATTCGTCGTTTATTCATTCATTCTGTTCAGTCTGTCCACACCTGAAGTTGGTCACGATGTATGCTTTTGTGTTTTTTTTATCATGTTTTTTGATGATAGATAATATTATTTTTTTCTTTAGTTTTTTCACTTTTAACTTTTAAAATTAAATAATAAGTATTTATTTATTCTAATTAGAAGTATTATTTTTATTTTTCAATAATACAAAACTACTTTTATTTCATCTTAAAAAAAACTATTAATGTTATTACCTATAATAATCGTCGTATTCATTCCTATTAATTCTGTCCAGTCTGTCCACACCTGAAGTTGGTTCACGATTATGCTTTTGTTTTTGTTTATATGTTTTGATAGATAATATGTATTTTTATATATTTTTTCACTTTTACTTTTAAAGATTTAATAATAATGTATTTATTTATTTTAATTAGAAATAATATTTGTTTATTTTTCCAATAATTACAAAACTACTTTTATTAATCTAAAAAAAACTATTAATGTTATTTTTTCAATATTTCTCTTCTTTTCAAGAAAAATTAGCAGATTTGTAACAAACATTTTATGACTAGATAATTAATCTATTCATTTTTTCTAAAAAAAAAATTTAAAAACGGTTGGGAAAATTAAAATTCGAAAATATTTTGCACATTTTCTGGCTTCTCAATGACGAATTATAAACAAAGTTACAAGTTGTAAGTAGAAAAAAAGTTATAAATCAAATTTTGTTGAAGAAATTTGAAACTTATTTTGGAAAAAATATTTACAGAATTTCCTGTTTCTTTAAAACTATAAGTTATCGAAAATAATAATAAAAAATAATTAAAATAAAACTCTTTTTTGGATACCCCAATTTTTTATAATGTTGTTCAGTAATTTACAAATCATTTAAATATATTACGATTATTCTTATTCTGACTATTTGGCTGAAATATATTTCTATTTTCATTATTTGATTGGCTTGAGAAATGTATGGAACACTTGAGTCAGGGTTGTCACGGCAATTTGTTTCATTTGAATGTTTCTGAATTTATGTCATTTTTAAAAACTGAAAATTTTCCAGGTTTTTTAAAATAATATTTAATTTTTACCACGTTAATAAATCCTAAAATAATTTGAATTCGTTTGACGATCTAAATAACATTTTTAAGACAAAGAACGAAAATTTATAAAAAATTTGGTAAATAATAGAACTCATATATTGAAATTGAGGAAAAAATTTTTGAAAAAATAATTGAATTTTTTGCAAAGAATTTTAACTAAAAAATCTTTGAAATATAATTGAATTTAGACCAAAAAATTTGTTAACAATTTTTAAATTTAATTGAAATTTTGCCGAGAATATTAAAAAAATTTTTTGAAACATAATTGAAGTTTTAGCAATCCATTACTCATTTTTCCAAAATTCAATTTTTTAGTGTTTTAAGTAAAAGTGATCCTCATTATTATTTTTAATAATGGATTAAATGTTATATTAAAAAATATTTACAACTTTTATGTGAATTTGAATTATTTAAGTTTTTTCATTAAAACTATATTATCTTTTAAAACTTTCAAGGAAATTCATTGAAAATTTAAATTTTTTAAAATTCCAATATTTCATCTATTTATCAAAATTGTAAAACGCTATACTCTTTGAAAGTTTAATTTTAAAACTCCGTATTAATATTAAATCAAATCCATACTTTATCGGTGAAACAAAACACACCAAAAGTCAGAATTTTCCTTTGAATTCTATAAAATTGAATATGTGTTCCAGTACTTTTAATGAAATTCCCGGACTTTTTCCAGGTTTTTACAGTTGCGTGGCAACCCTCGTGATTGAAGTACTTCGTGAACGAAAACTGAAGTTACAAGGTGTCAATAACTGAAATTTATAATTCATTAGTAGGAGTTTTTTTGTTAAAGGACAATCGAATTTCTTTGAGTAATTTAATTAAAATTCTTTCAATGATGGGCTGGATGCTTATAAGGGGATACGCGTGGGATTCCTGACGAAATTACTTATTGTCCAGTATGACGCGACTTTTTAAGAAGTTTTTCAATTGCAATTTTAATTCATTGTTATCTTGTAGAGAATAAAATTCTACAGTTTTTTTCTTCTATATACATTTTTCATATCGCTTTTACTCTTAAAGTTAATGAGAAAAAACTGCATTTTTAATAATCGGTAGAATTTTTAATATTTTTTAACTTCAACTCCGTGGTATTTTGGTTAATTTTTATTATTTTTTGAATGAAACAAAAGCGAAATTAAACCTCAGAATGTTCCGACACTAAATAAAGCAATAGAAAAAAACAGTTGTTTTAAAACAAAAATAATAATTAATTTTTTTGTTCAAAACATATGGTAAAAATATAGTTTTTACACTTTCCAGCGCTTCGTTTATCTAAAAGAAAATTTTAAGACCTGACAAACTTCCAGTGAGAAAGTTGTTTCCATGAATACAAGTACCAGTAAGTGTATTTCTGGAAAGATTTATATTAACAATGGATAAAAACACTTTTAAAACGGTTGAAGTGAACATTTTAAGATCCGAGCGCCATCCTAACCTTAAAGTTCTTATGTTTTCGCAATGCCAACCTGAGTCATCGTGGTCGTCATCTCCTATTTTACACGTTTTTCATAACACAATGTCTAATATATTTATATTAACCATTACATAAGATTAAAATTAAATAAAAAATTTATTTATTAAACAATTGAGGCGGGCAATCAAGATAACTCGATTTACGCCTCGGCCTGATATGTTGTGAAGCAGTCAGGTTAGGGTCAAAGGTGTGAAAAAATAAAAACTTAAAATTTTGGTTTTGTAAAGAACGGCATCGTGTAGATAATAAAAAACTAGCATCTTTTTTCTCAATGAATTTTTTTTGTAGAAGCAAATATTTATCAATAATTAAAAAATAATAAAACCAAAAAATTTGTGTTTAGAAATTTAATTAAGTTTTAAATGCAAACGGTCCTTTTGCATGTAAATCTGTTAATGAATTCGCTCGGAAATTTTTTTTGGTACATTCTTCATTTGGGGTCTGCTGAAAAGAAGAAAGTCCATAAAACATTTTCAAAATTATTTTTTTGTTTTAATTGTTTTTTATTCATAAAAACAATGGACCTGTCAGCAATAAGGTTTATCTTATTTTCGATGAGAAAAAAAAGTATCGAGGGAAGTATTTGAGTAGCACAAACTTCCAGTGAGAAAGTTGTTCTATATCATTCAACGAAAGTTTTTCTAATAAATTTTAAATAAATTTGTTATGTAAAAAATAACAAAGTGTATTTACATTTTTAAAAACTACCGGCCGCGTCACGCATCGCACGCCACAAAGAGACAGCGCCGAGGACAGCGCCTTAACTTAGGCCAATGTGGTGGCAAATTAACTAGCTACAGCTATGTTGTTTATATTATTTTAACAATTTTTTTTTATGCAACCATGGTTTATTTCATAGTGTATTTTCATTTTCCCTTTTTATGTAATTAGTTAAAATAAACATTATCATTAGTTAATTATTACAGTAAATAATACAATAAATTATACTTATTTTCGTTTCTACCTTATGTTTTTAATTTTACAACAACATTTAAAGGGTTCTTCACATTTATATTTTTTATAACATTTTTTGGTCTTTGTGAATAGTTCTAATATAACATTATAATTATGTAATAAATATTAAGATAATATGTATTTATTGGTTACACAGCTGTTTGCGGCTAGTAGATTGCCACCACATTGCCTAAGATTAAGGCGGCTGTTCCCTCGGGCCGCTGTCTCTTGTTGGCGTATGCGTGGACGCATGGCAGGAAGTTTTTAAATAATTAAATAACTTCTGTTATTTTTTAATCAAACTTGTATTTAAAATTTTTAGCAAAATTCCGTTGAATAATATAGAAACACTTTCTTCCTCTGGAAGTTTGTTCAACTCAAAACTTCCCCTCGCTACTTTTTCTCATCGAAATATAAGATCACCTTATTGCTGACAAGTCATTGTTTATAATAAAAATAAACAATTAAACAAAAAATAATTTTGAAATGTTTTTATGACTTATCTCTTTTTCAGCAGACCCAACATGAGTATTGTATCAAAAATTCCGAGCGAATTCATATAACATTTTAACATGCAAATAGACCGTAGTTGCATTTTAAAAACTTAATTAAATTTCTAACACACAAATTTTTTGGTTTTTATTTTTTGAATATGAGAAAATTTTTGCTCTACAAAAAAAAGATTCATTTGAGAAAAAAGATGTTATAATTTTTTTATTATTATCTACAAGAATGCCGTTCTTTAAAAACCGAAAATTTTTTAAGTTTTGTTATTTTTTCGTCCCTTTTGACCCGACTGGACTGGCTTCACAACATATTCAGCCGAAGCGTAAATCGATGTTATTTGAAATGTCCTCCTCAATTGGAAATTCGAGCTTTTTGCACACCTCTATTATTTTAATAAAAAAAAAGTTTAAAACTAAAACTTTTAAACAAAATTAAAATGATTTTTTTGTATTCTGTTAAATAAAAAATTATTCCAAATAATTTATAATAATATGTAATGTTCAATTGTTAAAACAATATAAAAAGTGTTGAAATAAATAAATCTTTTTTAATGATGCGAGGAATATAACATTCAGAATTTTCTTATGAATTTTCAAATAATGAAATATTGTTTCAGTATTTTGTAACAAAAAATTTTCAGATGTTTTCCTGACTTTTCTTAAATAATATTTAGAAAAATAAGTGATTTTTGGTTAGAAATTTTCTGAATAATTGAATTTTCCTAATGTTAATCAGGGTGGGCCACAATGTCAGTAAAGTCAGGGGAAACTGTCAGGATAAAAAAATATTTTGTCAGTATAAAGTCAGGGCAAATGTCAGGAAAAAACTTTTTTGTCAGTAAAGTCCAGGGAAACTGTCAGAAAATTTTTTGTTGTCAGAGCAATTAAAGAAGAAGGGAAATGTCTAGGAAAAAAAAATTTTTGTCAGTAAAAGTCAGGGGGAAATTTCAGGAAAAATTTTTTTGTCAAGGCACATTAAACGTAAATTTTTAAGACGGTCATGCAAGACATGTTTTTGCTTCCTCGTGAGGAATGCTATTGTAGTCGTTTAATTTACAAAATTTTTAAAAATACTTTTAACAAATTATTCTTCTATATGGGACTATGTTATATAAAGACCCTGATACAATTGTCCGGATGTATGTATGTGTGTGTGTGTGTATGTGTGTTTTGTGTGTGTGTGTGTGTGTGTGTGGTGTGTGGATCCCGATTTTTGTTGAACACGATAACTCCGAAGAGGTTTTAACGAATTTGGCTAAAATTTACCAGGTATTATTATATCATCAAAATATCTCGAGACTGGATTTGATAGACTTTAAAAAATTCTCTAGAAAAAAATTTTTTTTTGGCTTTTTTCTAAAAAAATTTTTTTAATAAAATTTTTTGTGTAAGTTGGTTATTGAAGTTAATATATAATAAAATCTTTATTCTTTGCATCAAGACGAATCGAGTGGTATATAAAACGAATAAATTGTATGGAGAATTTATAGAGTTAATCACAATTGTAAAAGCTGAAAAATATCGCATTTTTCTCAAAAAATGAGTTCTTTGTCCGCAAAATTTATGTTGCTGGTATAAGGAAAATCTTACTCCATTTAATTTTCTAAAATTTTATTCTTTGCATCAAGACGGATCGATTGGTATATATAACGTTATAATATTGTATTTAAATTTATTATAAATTAAAACCAATTACAGACACAAAATTATGATTTTTTAATAAAAAATTCATTCATTCTCTATTCTTAAGAATCATGTTGCTGTACATTAATATGTTATTATTTATTGAAAAATAAATCCTAAAATCTTTTTCCTTTCATCAGGACGAATTGATTGATGTATGTAAATTATATATTCTATTGAAAATTAGTAGAATGAATTACAATTAAAGATGAACAAATTCATTTATTTATTAAAAATTTTATTTTGTTCATTTTGGATTAAAAACAAAATTTTATAAAATTTTTTTTTGATTTTATAAATAATAGATCGTATTAGAAAATTACTTAAATTTTAAATTACTTAATTATACTGTAATTATAATTATGATGAATACATTTTTAAAATTAATTTTTAATTAGAATTTGAAGACAACAACATGCGAAAATATGTCAATACGTGACACTACGTTAGTGCTTCCTCTCCACAGAGGAAGCAAATTTTTTTGCTGAATCGTATAGAGGAAGCAAAATATGTTCAGGTAATGAACACTCTGGAATTTACAAACTTGTTTATTATAATAATTAAAAATAATTTAATTTTTTTCTCTTGCAATTAAAAAATTTCCGGTTTTGTTTCATTCTATAATATTAAACTGATACACGGAAAAACTTTTTTCAAGAGTATTTCCTAAACTTAATTCAAGAACTAAGGATACTGGAATTAATACAAGAAATGCTACGAAACCATTAATTGAAAACATTAGTTTTAAGCTGTTCAGGGATAACTGTATGTAAATTTCTGGCACTACTTGTTGAGTTTTCTGAAAAAAGTTCCTGAACTTGTTTACGAATAGAAAACTGTAATATTTAAGCCGAAAAAAAATTTGCCCGCTCGGGAGTAGTCGAACCTGAGACATCGAACACTCAAAGTCGCTCCGCCTTATGCCCACTCGGCTGCAGGGAACGCGTTACGATACTTTAGTTTTAAGATCGTTTTAAAAGCGTTTAAAGCCAAGTGGCGCTGTAATCACCTATTGGTTACGCTACGCCTTCTTTCTTAAATTAGTTCTCAGACTTTTTTCAGCGCGCAGTGACTGAAGAACTCAGTCGCAGCGGTAAGAACAATTATTTCCAAGCCATTAGAAAAACACCTGAAAATTCTTTAATGAATATTGAGACTTTTCTGTAATAGGAGTTCTAATTTTTTCCCATAATCGGAGTTCCTGATTAAATTTAGTAACTGGACTCTTGAAAAAGTTTTTTCCGATTGTAATGGTTTCACGTAAAGTTGTGTTTTATTGTGGTGAGTTTGGACATAAATTAGGTTTTCTCTTAGGTGATCAATTTTTTATGAAAAAGAAAGAAAATTATATTATGAATTGTTGTGAGATATATTATTGGTCGGTAATCGTTCTTATACAGTAGAAATTTTCTGCTTCGTTGCAATCAGTTAATTTGTTCACGCACCTTCTTTCCCGCTTTGTGTCATCAAAATCGTTTGTCAAAGAGAGAATTTCCCCAGAAATTATTCATTCCCAGCAAGCGATTACAAATACAGCACAACTCCCATTTTTTACGTCCAATGATGGTAAAGTAATGTCTAAATTGATGTGTTTTCGAGATTATAATATTGATTATATTTAAGCTTACACATTGTATTTAATGCTAAATTTGAAATATTTATTTTAACAGTTTTGTTAATGTTATAATTATAGTAAATTGATTATTAATTACACTGTTCGACAAAAATAACTTTTTTTTCTGCCCCTTGAATAATTCTGATCACTTTCGATAGATTTTTTTCACGGCTGATTACGAAGTCTGAAAAAGAAAAATAGCTCTAGCACGTCAAGTTTTTGAGAAACTTAGTGTTAAAAAGTCCAAAAAAGCATGCTTTTGGTCGTATCCTTTGAAAAATCATTAAAAAAATAAAACAAGAGGTGCAAGAATTTGTTTTTGGTTTTTAAATGAAAGCCATGAAAATCCCAACCAACAATTTTCATTGAGGGAAGAATTCGAAGGCAGTTCCTGGAAAAACAATTAAAAATCATTTTTTCCTATAATACATTTAAATATTTGTTATTAATTTTTATAATTTGTTTCGAACACACGCGCCGAAAGTACATTCATTTTCCTTACACTGTTTTAGGAAGAGTGGAAAGTAAGTCTTTTCCCGGCGACAGGAAGGTGAATGATTACTTTACCTCCCGCTGTGATTGTCCACGGGTTGAGAAAGTAATATTTTCTTCCTGCTGCTAATAGAAAATTTGTAATTTTTTTTTTTTTTTAAATTTTTTAAAAATAAAAAAAGAGCTATATATTTTTTAAGATTATAATATGTGTCATCGTTGTTATTTTTTTTATTAATAATGGATTTTAAATAAATTATGACAACAAAAAATTCCAGTAAATCATTGTATATTTGTACTTTCGTTTACAGTGTGTGGTTAGAAAAAATAGTATGTGCACCACGGAAGGAAAAATGAGAATTTTTCCTCCCTAGGTGCACAATATACTATTCTTCTTGCGGCACCATGTATATACCTCAGCATTATAAAACAACGTCATAAAAAAAAACAAATGAATTTTTAATTTTTCAATTTAATAACATTTTATATTATTGTTCAGGTTACTAAATATAGGATACATAGCAGGACAAAAATTAAATATTAAATAAATTTCTACATTTTAAAAATCAGAAAATAATTTTTACAATAAAAAATTGAAGTATCATTAATTTGTATAAATTAAATATCTGTTTAAATATATACAAAATAATTTAATTCGTATAGAACACTGCATATTCAATTTAAATAACATATGAGGGAGCTGTATCGAAAAACTCGCTTCGCCGCTCGGCGAACCTCTTTGAATGCCAGTCTGTGGCCCAAAAATTGAAAAAAAATTAAATTGGAAATTAAAATTTTTGAATTTTTTGAAATGTCTACTTCTGTATAGGAAATGATTAAGGGCGCATCTTTTTTTTTCCTTTAGCGCTTTTTTTCGTAAAATTATTATTTGCCGAATGAATAAAACGAACAAAAAAATAAACTGAAAAAATTTTAATTGACAAATTCCAAGTTAAATTTCAAAAACATAAATCATCATAATCTCCGAAAGTTAATTAACAAATTAAAGTTGCTATTTGGATATGTAGAACTTATTAGGGCCTATTTAAAGCGGAAAAAAAATACAATAAAAAGTTGAAAAATCATAATTGTGTTTAAATAGTTTGTTAACAATAATGAAGGCATGGTCAATAATTACGATTTATCATGTTTCCGATGGACAAAACGTCCTGCAGGGAAACTTTAGGAATTGAGAGAACGTCCAGTGAGAGATTTCTTCAATAGTATGTGAGGAAGTTTTCTGTAAACTTTGAAATTTAATTCATTATTAAAAACTTTGGCAGATTCAGAAGTTTTAAGAAAGTGCGGTTAGCGCGTAAGTACGTACTGCTCGTTGCTCGCGCTACGCTGATGCATTTAGTAACATAAGAAATATATTTTGATCAACTTTTTTTGCAGACTTTTACTTGCATATTTTATAAATAAAATTAAACTCAAAACAATTTCAGTTCTTTAACAATTTATGTACATATTAATTACATACTTTACCGATAATGACCTATTGTTCATGGTGGTAACAAAAAGTATTTTTAAAAAATTATATATATCAAATAAAATAAAATAATTTAAATCATTAAATATAATATAAATAATAAACCTAATAATAGTCAATTAAAAAAAAATTAGTGTCTATTTTTTAAATTTCTATATTTTATTTCGTATTCAAATTTAATTAAAATTACGTTTATTTCCGTTTTTGAAATAAATAAATTTTCTATCTTATATTCTTGAAAACTGAAAACTTTATATAATTCTATTGTTCATTTAGACAAGACTTAAAAAAATTAATTATTATCATATTTGTATAAAGGTTTTTATTTGCAAATATGGTTGAAACTATTATGTTAAAATCTATTAAGAAAAAAATTAGGAATAGAAAAAAACTACTCAAACAAATATGTACATTAGTTTTTAAGCCGAAAAAAAAAATAAAATAATGTGTTTATAAATAAACAGTTAATCTCTTTTGTAATAAATAATGCCTTATATGTAAATACATATTGTTCATTATATTACACTTATTATAAATAATATTAAGCATATGCTTTTCAAGTAACTATCAGCGTAGCGCGAGTAACGAGAGGACGTACTGACGCTCTAACCGCACTTTCTTAAAACTTCTGTATCTGCCAAAGTTTTTGAAGAATTAAGTTCAAATTTTACAGAAAACTTCCTTCACATACTATTTGAAGAAATCTGTCTCACTGGAAGTTCTCTCATTTCGAAAGTTTCCCGGCAGACTTTTTGTCATCGAAATATGAGAAATCGTACATTATTGACAATTTGCCTTCATTATTGATAAACAAACTAGTAAACAATTATTGATTTTTCAACTTTTTTATTGTATTTTCTCTTTTAATAGGCCCTAATAAGTTTACATATCAAATTGCAAATTTTAAGTTGGTTAATAACTTTCGAGAGATATGATGATGTATGTTTTGAAACTTTAATTGAAGTTGTCAATTAAAATTTTTCAGTTTTTGTTCTTTATCATCGAAAATAATAATATTACGAAAAAATCGCTAAAGGAAAAATAGATGCGCCTTATCATTTCCTATAAAGTAGGACTTTTCAAAATTCAAAAATTCTTAATTTCAATTTTTTTCCCAAGTTTTGGTCCACTGACTGGCCTTCAAAGAGGTTCGCCGAAGCGGCGAGCGAGTTTTTCGATACAGCTCCTCAATATGGATTAAATTGAATCTCAGTGTTCATACAAATTAAATTATTTGATATATTGAAAACAGATATTTAATTTATAAAATTAATGATAATTCAATTTTTTATTGTTAAAATTATTTTCTGATTTTTAAATGTTGAAATTTATTTACTATTTAATTTTGTCTGGCTTGTATCCTATATTAGTAACCTGAAAATAATATAAAATGTTATTAATTTGAAAAATAAAAAATTCATTTGTGTATGACTTGTTGTTAATAAAAAAAAAAAAAAAATTGCTGCGTTATACAGTGTGCCAGAAATAGTATATTGGTGCACCTAGGGAGGAAAATCCTTTTTTTCCCTTCCGTGGTGCACATACTTATTTTTCGTAACACACGTAAACGAAAGTACAAATATGCAATTATTTAATGGAATTTTTTGTTGTCATTATTTATTTAAAATCCATTGATTAATAAATAAAATAACAACATGACACATATTTAATCTTAAAAAATATATAGCTCTTTTTATATTTTTTAAAAAATTTAAAAAAAAAGATTACAATTTTTTATAGTAGCAGCAGGAATAGAAAAATATTACTTTCTCGCCCCGTGGACATCACAGC
Source organism: Leptopilina drosophilae (assembly GCA_032873175.1). Taxonomy (NCBI): domain Eukaryota; kingdom Metazoa; phylum Arthropoda; class Insecta; order Hymenoptera; family Figitidae; genus Leptopilina; species Leptopilina drosophilae. Next base: position 14,126,740 of record CM065480.1, on the reverse strand, counting down.
GGGGAGGTAATGTAAACCAGTTCCTTCCTGTCGCCGGGAAGGACTTACTTTCCACCTTCTAAACAGGTAAGAAATGATGTACTTTTCGGCGCGTGTGTTTAGAAAAAATATTAAATAATAACAAAATTTAATGTATAGGAAAAAATTATTTTTAATTGTTTTCCAGGAAATGCCTTCGAATTCTTCCTCAATGAAATTGTGGTGTTGGGATTCAAGCTTTCATTTAAAACCAAAAACAAAATTCTTGCACCTCTTGTTTATTTTTTAATGATTTTCAAATATAGGACAAAATGCATGCTTTTTGGACGTTTTTAACACTAATTTTCTCAACAAACTTGGACGTGCTAGAGCATTTTTTTTTTCAGATTCGTAATCAGCGTGCCAAAAATCTATCGAAAGTGATCTGAATTATTCAAGGGGCAAAATCAGTGGTCGGGGACAGTGGTATCATTATAAATTATATTTATTACAAAATAATTTTGCAGTTCCTCACATTGGGCATATATTTTCCGCGGCAGTGAGTGGCGGATAACGTTTGCAAGAATTTAATTCTGATGTGTAGGACATAAGGACAATCTTGTGTACCGGAACTGATGAGCTGGGTACGAAAATCGAGCGTGCTGCAGAGAAAAATAAACATTGCAAATAGAAATAATATTGTGATAAGATTTCTCTCACGTTTTTAAAAATTATGTGCGATACATTTAATATCGGATATTCTGATTTTATTCCGAACGACTGAAAATCGCCATCGTGTGGCTGTACACCATTTTTGGGGTAAATATTGATTTAAAAACAAAAAATAACATTTTTACGAATACACTTTTGACTTTTTCAACTAAAATCATGCTCCTAAAGTTTTTCACCTTCACATGAACGACAATATTTTTATTACTTTTTTTTTAATTAGAATTTTATTAAGAAGGGCATGTGAGAAATATTGCTTGAAAAAGTGCGTTTCTAAATAATTTTTATAGGAGAAAAGGTTAACTTGTCCCTTGCTTGTGTATATAATGACGCATACAAAAGATTGGTCTTGGTAGTAAAGATTATAGAAGAGGAAACCAGTACCATAATAAGCTATTAAAAAACATTGAAAAACAATAAATGATACACTGAAAAAAATAGTTCACGGAATCTCTCGTGAACTAGTATATCACTTTTGGATGGGACACAAATTTCCAAAATTTTCAGTTCATTTATGCTTAGAAATGGCGAACGTCAACGAAAAACTGAAACAAAAGTTAATGAATTTTTGATGAACGTGTTAGGGATGAGTAGTTCGTCAAAAGATAAAGGTACAAGTTGACGAAAAAGTCGTGAACTCGACGAGTCTCAGTAGTATGCGCAGTTCGCAATGCACATCAAATATGGCTGATCAAGAATTCATCTGTCATAATTCAGTCGGTGGTCATCAGTGTTTACACTCGGGACAAATTCTTTGTTTGATTAAATATATTATTATTGTAGAATCAATGTTTTTTTTATTCATTGAATATTTTGGTGTGCTAATTTCTTTTGTGAAAACAAATAATTCATAAATGTAAATTAGAAGTTACGACAAGGATCGATTTATACTTTGCACGGTCCTGAGTTTTTGTAGCAGATAAAGCTAATCGTGTCGTTTGCAGGAGTACTGTCAGTGTATATAGATTTAGCCGTGTCGGTTAGTAGTTAGGGAATATTATTAGGGTACGTACTAGGTTCGAATCCCGTGAAGCGAAGAGTTGCGGAAATTTAATGGCAATAAAATTGTGTGTTCTGTGTAGATGGGTGAGTATAGGCGTCAAGTTATCAAATTAACGTGAAAATACTATCAAAAAAGTAGTGTCTAGAAATTATTTTTTTTTGTTTTTTAACATTTTTTAAAAGTTCACGAATTTTTCGTCACCTTTGACGAAAAGTTCAGGGAAAACCGTACTACGTTTCTAATGAAGGAGTTGATGAATTTTTGTATGAACTGTGTTTAGAGATTTTGCTAGAATTTTGTGTCCCATCCAAAAGTGATATAACAGTTCACGAGAGATTCGTGAACTTTTTTTTTCCGTGTATATAAAATGCGATCGGCTGTTTGATATTGGTTCCCATCAAATATGTGTTACATTTGTAAAAGCTTCCCAGATTGAAAAACTGGTTTTGCCAAAAATTGCAAATTTATTTAAAACCTTTTTTATATTGACTTTCAGATTTTAATTTTATTAACTACATATGGGCATGTCCACGTGAGTTTTTAGTCGACCTCTTAAAATCGGCCAAAAATATTTTTTTTCTATTCTGTATCGAAAAAAATAGATACGTATTTTTTTTATTTGTGTTTAATTGTCCAATTTATCGAGTTATGAATTTTCGAAATTTTGCACTTTTAATTTGTAGACCTATATTCAGTGGCTCATAAGTCCCGAAAATATTGAGTTTAGAAAAAAGTTGTCAAAGAACGAATGTTTTAGTTTTCTTTTGACTTTTAGGAAATGAAAACAAAAAATTGGGTTTTTCATTTTTTATTAAAAAAAAAATTTATTTTAACAAATTAATTTTTTTTAACTTTGGGTATGATACATTTTTAAATTGTCTTTTTTTCAAAAACATCCCTGGAAATGATAAGAAGGTTTTGCAAATAGTTTCAGAGGTGGGCCTGACAAGTTTTAATGGGTTAAAAAAGATATACATGCTGTCCGCTGGCAGGTCGCACGCTCGCGACGCAATGGGTTTTTTTTACAATTTATTATTAAAAATTGTCTAGACCTTATTGATTTGGGATCGGACTTTTGATTATGATTTAGTATATTTTGATGTTGGGTTGCTACACAATGATGTATGTGACTAGTTTTATTGTCAGCGAAAGAGAATACATTCCTATGGCGTGGCGGAAAACGTTAAGGAAGAGAAGGAAAGAAAAAATAATAATTTGCAGGGTAAAATGAATAAGATGACGGGGAGTCGTTATCTGTGAGACCTGCACGTGTCAGTGTAATTATTTTTTTTAACCCATTAAAACTTGTCAGGCCCACCTGAAACTTTTTGCTCAAAGCGCTTCTTATCATTTATAGGGATGTTTTCGAAAAGAAATTGAAAAATGTTATTGATACCCAAAGTTAAAAAAAATTAGTTGCGTTTTAGTTAATAATTCGTTTTTTTGAATGAAAAATAAAAAAAACAAATTTTTTGTTTCATTTCCTTAAAAAGTCAAAAGAAAACTAAAACATTCG